>OX940985.1:3023187-3700266 GCA_954871275.1 Leptopterna dolabrata | reverse complement strand
TAAAACTGACAGGGAAGAGCGTCCGTGTGAGAAATCTGTAGTGAATCATAATTGATCTGAATTGAATTCAAATTGTAGAAAATTATGGAGAAACGCCTGCAAATTATCAAAATCTGCCAGTATAATTGTAAGAATTCGATGTCACAAGTCTACAAAACACAATGAACACAATTCATCACGTTTTCTACAACCTGTACAATAATCAACTTGCAAGTTGTCAGTTGTTGCAGTAAAACTGACAGGAAGAGCGTCCGTGTGAGAAATCTGTAGTGAATCATAATTGATCTGAATTGAATCCAAATTGTAGAAAATTATGGAGAATCGCCTGCAAATTATCAAAATCTGCCAGTATAATTGTAAGAATTCGATGTCACAAGTCTAAAAAACACAATTGGAACACAATTCATCACGTTTTCTACAACCTGTACAATAATCAACTTGCAAGTTGTCAGTTGTTGCATAAAAACTGACAGGGAAGAGCGTCCGTGTGAGAAATCTGTAGTGAATCATAATTGATCTGAATTGAATTCAAATTGTAGAAAATTATGGAGAATCGCCTGCAAATTATCAAAATCTGCCAGTATAATTGTAAAGAATTCGATGTCACAAGGTCTAAAAAAACAAAAATGAACACAATTCATCACGTTTTCTACAACCTGTACAATAATCAACTTGCAAGTTGTCAGTTGTTGCATAAACTGACAGGGAAGAGCGTCCGTGTGAGAAATCTGTAGTGAATCATAATTGATCTGAATTGAATCCAAATTGTAGAAAATCATGGAGAAACGCCTGCAAATTATCAAAATCTGCCAGTATAATTGTAAGAATTCGATGTCACAAGTCTACAAAACACAATTGAACACAATTCATCACGTTTTCTACAACCTGTACAATAATCAATTGCAAGTTGTCAGTTGTTGCATATAACTGACAGGGAAGAGCGTCCGTGTGAGAAATCTGTAGTGAATCATAATTGATCTGAATTGAATCCAAATTGTAGAAAATCATGGAGAAACGCCTGCAAATTATCAAAATCTGCCAGTGTAATTGTAAGAATTCGATGTCACAAGTCTACAAAACACAATTGAACACAATTCATCAGCGTTTCTACCAACCTGTACAATAATCAACTTGCAAGTTGTCAGTTGTTGCATAAAACTGACAGGGAAGAGCGTCCATGTGAGAAATCTGTAGTGAATCATATTGATCTGAATTGAATCCAAATTGTAGAAAATTATGGAGAAACGCTGCAAATTATCAAAATCTGCAGTGTAATTTATTGTAAAGAATTCGATGTCACAAGTCTACAATTGCAGCTTTGTGAAACACAATTCATCACGTTTTCACAACCTGTACAATAATAAACTTGCAAGTTGTCAGTTGTTGCATAAAACTGACAGGAAGAGCGTCCGTGTGAGAAATCTGTAGTGAATCATAATTGATCTGATTGAATCAAATTGTAGAAAATCATGGGAGAAACGCCTGCAAATTATCAAATCTGCCAGTGTAATTATTGTAAGAATTCGATGTCACAAGTCTACAATTGCAGCTTGTGAAACACAATTCATCACGTTTTCTACAACCTGTACAATAATTAACTTGCAAGTTGTCAGGTTGTTGCATAAAACTGACAGGGAAGAGCGTCCGTGTGAGAAATCTGTAGTGAATCATAATTGATCTGAATTGAATACAAATTGTAGAAAATCATGGAGAAACGCCTGCAAATTATCAAAATCTGCCAGTATAATTGTAAGAATTCGATGTCACAAGTCTAAAAAACACAATTGAACACAATTCATCAACGTTTCTACAACCTGTACAATAATCAACTTGCAAGTTGTCAGTTGTTGCATAAAACTGACAGGGAAGAGCGTCCGTGTGAGAAATCTGTAGTGAATCATAATTGATCTGAATTGAATTCAAATTGTAGAAAATTATGGAGAATCGCCTGCAAATTACAAAATCTGCCAGTATAATTGTAAGAATTCGATGTCACAAGTCTAAAAACAAAACTGAACACAATTCATCACGTTTTCTACAACCTGTACAATAATCAACTTGCAAGTTGTCAGTTGTTGCATAAAACTGACAGGGAAGAGCGTCCGTGTGAGAAATCTGTAGTGAATCATAATTGATCTGAATTGATCCAAATTGTAGAAAATCATGGAGAAACGCCTGCAAATTATCAAAATCGCCAGTATAATTGTAAGAATTCGATGTCACAAGTGTACAAAACACAATTGAACACAATTCATCACGTTTTTCTACAAACCTGTACAATAATCAACTTGCAAGTTGTCAGTTGTTGCATAAAACTGACAGGGAAGAGCGTCCGTGTGAGAAATCTGTAGTGAATCATAATTGATCTGAATTGAATTCAAATTGTAGAAAATTATGGAGAATCGCCTGCAAATTATCAAAATCTGCCAGTATAATTGTAAGAATTCGATGTCACAAGTCTAAAAAACAAAACTGAACACAATTCATCACGTTTTCTACAACCTGTACAATAATCAACTTGCAAGTTGTCAGTTGTTGCATAAAACTGACAGGGAAGAGCGTCCGTGTGAGAAATCTGTAGTGAATCATAATTGATCTGAATTGAATCCAAATTGTAGAAAATCATGGAGAAACGCCTGCAAATTATCAAAATCTGCCAGTATAATTGTAAGAATTCGATGTCACAAGTCTACAAAACACAATTGAACACAATTCATCACGTTTTCTACAACCTGTACAATAATCAACTTGCAAGTTGTCAGTTGTTGCATAAAACTGACAGGGAAGAGCGTCCGTGTGAGAAATCTGTAGTGAATCATAATTGATCTGAATTGAATCCAAATTGTAGAAAATTATGGAGAATCGCCTGCAAATTATCAAAATCTGCCAGTATAATTGTAAGAATTCGATGTCACAAGTCTAAAAAACACAATTGAACACAATTCATCACGTTTTCTACAACCTGTACAATAATCAACTTGCAAGTTGTCAGTTGTTGCATAAAACTGACAGGGAAGAGCGTCCGTGTGAGAAATCTGTAGTGAATCATAATTGATCTGAATTGAATTCAAATTGTAGAAAATTATGGAGAATCGCCTGCAAATTATCAAAATCTGCCAGTATAATTGTAAGAATTCGATGTCACAAGTCTAAAAAACAAAACTGAACACAATTCATCACGTTTTCTACAACCTGTACAATAATCAACTTGCAAGTTGTCAGTTGTTGCATAAAACTGACAGGGAAGAGCGTCCGTGTGAGAAATCTGTAGTGAATCATAATTGATCTGAATTGAATCCAAATTGTAGAAAATCATGGAGAAACGCCTGCAAATTATCAAAATCTGCCAGTATAATTGTAAGAATTCGATGTCACAAGTCTACAAAACACAATTGAACACAATTCATCACGTTTTCTACAACCTGTACAATAATCAACTTGCAAGTTGTCAGTTGTTGCATAAAACTGACAGGGAAGAGCGTCCGTGTGAGAAATCTGTAGTGAATCATAATTGATCTGAATTGAATCCAAATTGTAGAAAATCATGGAGAAACGCCTGCAAATTATCAAAATCTGCCAGTATAATTGTAAGAATTCGATGTCACAAGTCTAAAAAACACAATTGAACACAATTCATCACGTTTTCTACAACCTGTACAATAATCAACTTGCAAGTTGTCAGTTGTTGCATAAAACTGACAGGGAAGAGCGTCCGTGTGAGAAATCTGTAGTGAATCATAATTGATCTGAATTGAATTCAAATTGTAGAAAATTATGGAGAATCGCCTGCAAATTATCAAAATCTGCCAGTATAATTGTAAGAATTCGATGTCACAAGTCTAAAAAACAAAACTGAACACAATTCATCACGTTTTCTACAACCTGTACAATAATCAACTTGCAAGTTGTCAGTTGTTGCATAAAACTGACAGGGAAGAGCGTCCGTGTGAGAAATCTGTAGTGAATCATAATTGATCTGAATTGAATCCAAATTGTAGAAAATCATGGAGAAACGCCTGCAAATTATCAAAATCTGCCAGTATAATTGTAAGAATTCGATGTCACAAGTCTACAAAACACAATTGAACACAATTCATCACGTTTTCTACAACCTGTACAATAATCAACTTGCAAGTTGTCAGTTGTTGCATAAAACTGACAGGGAAGAGCGTCCGTGTGAGAAATCTGTAGTGAATCATAATTGATCTGAATTGAATCCAAATTGTAGAAAATCATGGAGAAACGCCTGCAAATTATCAAAATCTGCCAGTATAATTGTAAGAATTCGATGTCACAAGTCTACAAAACACAATTGAACACAATTCATCACGTTTTCTACAACCTGTACAATAATCAACTTGCAAGTTGTCAGTTGTTGCATAAAACTGACAGGGAAGAGCGTCCGTGTGAGAAATCTGTAGTGAATCATAATAATTGATCTGAATTGAATCCAAATTGTAGAAAATCATGGAGAAACGCCTGCAAATTATCAAAATCTGCCAGTATAATTGTAAGAATTCGATGTCACAAGTCTACAAAACACAATTGAACACAATTCATCACGTTTTCTACAACCTGTACAATAATCAACTTGCAAGTTGTCAGTTGTTGCATAAAACTGACAGGGAAGAGCGTCCGTGTGAGAAATCTGTAGTGAATCATAATTGATCTGAATTGAATTCAAATTGTAGAAAATTATGGAGAATCGCCTGCAAATTATCAAAATCTGCCAGTATAATTGTAAGAATTCGATGTCACAAGTCTAAAAAACAAAACTGAACACAATTCATCACGTTTTCTACAACCTGTACAATAATCAACTTGCAAGTTGTCAGTTGTTGCATAAAACTGACAGGGAAGAGCGTCCGTGTGAGAAATCTGTAGTGAATCATAATTGATCTGAATTGAATCCAAATTGTAGAAAATCATGGAGAAACGCCTGCAAATTATCAAAATCTGCCAGTATAATTGTAAGAATTCGATGTCACAAGTCTACAAAACACAATTGAACACAATTCATCACGTTTTCTACAACCTGTACAATAATCAACTTGCAAGTTGTCAGTTGTTGCATAAAACTGACAGGGAAGAGCGTCCGTGTGAGAAATCTGTAGTGAATCATAATTGATCTGAATTGAATTCAAATTGTAGAAAATTATGGAGAATCGCCTGCAAATTATCAAAATCTGCCAGTATAATTGTAAGAATTCGATGTCACAAGTCTAAAAAACAAAACTGAACACAATTCATCACGTTTTCTACAACCTGTACAATAATCAACTTGCAAGTTGTCAGTTGTTGCATAAAACTGACAGGGAAGAGCGTCCGTGTGAGAAATCTGTAGTGAATCATAATTGATCTGAATTGAATCCAAATTGTAGAAAATCATGGAGAAACGCCTGCAAATTATCAAAATCTGCCAGTATAATTGTAAGAATTCGATGTCACAAGTCTACAAAACACAATTGAACACAATTCATCACGTTTTCTACAACCTGTACAATAATCAACTTGCAAGTTGTCAGTTGTTGCATAAAACTGACAGGGAAGAGCGTCCGTGTGAGAAATCTGTAGTGAATCATAATTGATCTGAATTGAATCCAAATTGTAGAAAATTATGGAGAATCGCCTGCAAATTATCAAAATCTGCCAGTATAATTGTAAGAATTCGATGTCACAAGTCTACAAAACACAATTGAACACAATTCATCACGTTTTCTACAACCTGTACAATAATCAACTTGCAAGTTGTCAGTTGTTGCATAAAACTGACAGGGAAGAGCGTCCGTGTGAGAAATCTGTAGTGAATCATAATTGATCTGAATTGAATTCAAATTGTAGAAAATTATGGAGAATCGCCTGCAAATTATCAAAATCTGCCAGTATAATTGTAAGAATTCGATGTCACAAGTCTAAAAAACAAAACTGAACACAATTCATCACGTTTTCTACAACCTGTACAATAATCAACTTGCAAGTTGTCAGTTGTTGCATAAAACTGACAGGGAAGAGCGTCCGTGTGAGAAATCTGTAGTGAATCATAATTGATCTGAATTGAATCCAAATTGTAGAAAATCATGGAGAAACGCCTGCAAATTATCAAAATCTGCCAGTATAATTGTAAGAATTCGATGTCACAAGTCTAAAAAACACAATTGAACACAATTCATCACGTTTTCTACAACCTGTACAATAATCAACTTGCAAGTTGTCAGTTGTTGCATAAAACTGACAGGGAAGAGCGTCCGTGTGAGAAATCTGTAGTGAATCATAATTGATCTGAATTGAATTCAAATTGTAGAAAATTATGGAGAATCGCCTGCAAATTATCAAAATCTGCCAGTATAATTGTAAGAATTCGATGTCACAAGTCTAAAAAACAAAACTGAACACAATTCATCACGTTTTCTACAACCTGTACAATAATCAACTTGCAAGTTGTCAGTTGTTGCATAAAACTGACAGGGAAGAGCGTCCGTGTGAGAAATCTGTAGTGAATCATAATTGATCTGAATTGAATCCAAATTGTAGAAAATCATGGAGAAACGCCTGCAAATTATCAAAATCTGCCAGTATAATTGTAAGAATTCGATGTCACAAGTCTACAAAACACAATTGAACACAATTCATCACGTTTTCTACAACCTGTACAATAATCAACTTGCAAGTTGTCAGTTGTTGCATAAAACTGACAGGGAAGAGCGTCCGTGTGAGAAATCTGTAGTGAATCATAATTGATCTGAATTGAATCCAAATTGTAGAAAATCATGGAGAAACGCCTGCAAATTATCAAAATCTGCCAGTATAATTGTAAGAATTCGATGTCACAAGTCTACAAAACACAATTGAACACAATTCATCACGTTTTCTACAACCTGTACAATAATCAACTTGCAAGTTGTCAGTTGTTGCATAAAACTGACAGGGAAGAGCGTCCGTGTGAGAAATCTGTAGTGAATCATAATAATTGATCTGAATTGAATCCAAATTGTAGAAAATCATGGAGAAACGCCTGCAAATTATCAAAATCTGCCAGTATAATTGTAAGAATTCGATGTCACAAGTCTACAAAACACAATTGAACACAATTCATCACGTTTTCTACAACCTGTACAATAATCAACTTGCAAGTTGTCAGTTGTTGCATAAAACTGACAGGGAAGAGCGTCCGTGTGAGAAATCTGTAGTGAATCATAATTGATCTGAATTGAATTCAAATTGTAGAAAATTATGGAGAATCGCCTGCAAATTATCAAAATCTGCCAGTATAATTGTAAGAATTCGATGTCACAAGTCTAAAAAACAAAACTGAACACAATTCATCACGTTTTCTACAACCTGTACAATAATCAACTTGCAAGTTGTCAGTTGTTGCATAAAACTGACAGGGAAGAGCGTCCGTGTGAGAAATCTGTAGTGAATCATAATTGATCTGAATTGAATCCAAATTGTAGAAAATCATGGAGAAACGCCTGCAAATTATCAAAATCTGCCAGTATAATTGTAAGAATTCGATGTCACAAGTCTACAAAACACAATTGAACACAATTCATCACGTTTTCTACAACCTGTACAATAATCAACTTGCAAGTTGTCAGTTGTTGCATAAAACTGACAGGGAAGAGCGTCCGTGTGAGAAATCTGTAGTGAATCATAATTGATCTGAATTGAATTCAAATTGTAGAAAATTATGGAGAATCGCCTGCAAATTATCAAAATCTGCCAGTATAATTGTAAGAATTCGATGTCACAAGTCTAAAAAACAAAACTGAACACAATTCATCACGTTTTCTACAACCTGTACAATAATCAACTTGCAAGTTGTCAGTTGTTGCATAAAACTGACAGGGAAGAGCGTCCGTGTGAGAAATCTGTAGTGAATCATAATTGATCTGAATTGAATCCAAATTGTAGAAAATCATGGAGAAACGCCTGCAAATTATCAAAATCTGCCAGTATAATTGTAAGAATTCGATGTCACAAGTCTACAAAACACAATTGAACACAATTCATCACGTTTTCTACAACCTGTACAATAATCAACTTGCAAGTTGTCAGTTGTTGCATAAAACTGACAGGGAAGAGCGTCCGTGTGAGAAATCTGTAGTGAATCATAATTGATCTGAATTGAATCCAAATTGTAGAAAATCATGGAGAAACGCCTGCAAATTATCAAAATCTGCCAGTATAATTGTAAGAATTCGATGTCACAAGTCTACAAAACACAATTGAACACAATTCATCACGTTTTCTACAACCTGTACAATAATCAACTTGCAAGTTGTCAGTTGTTGCATAAAACTGACAGGGAAGAGCGTCCGTGTGAGAAATCTGTAGTGAATCATAATTGATCTGAATTGAATCCAAATTGTAGAAAATCATGGAGAAACGCCTGCAAATTATCAAAATCTGCCAGTATAATTGTAAGAATTCGATGTCACAAGTCTACAAAACACAATTGAACACAATTCATCACGTTTTCTACAACCTGTACAATAATCAACTTGCAAGTTGTCAGTTGATGCTGTTTATGAAACAGGCCCCAGGTGTTCCCTAGCAATGATATCTGTGCTGGATTTATACCGTTTCATTCACGATCGTGTTGACGAAGCTTTTCGGTGCAAATTCAGGGCCTTACTGTGAACGAACCGCTGGACGGAGAAGGCTCCGGGTGGTCTCAAAAATTAGCGCAATTTAAAAACGTGTCAAAATTCGACATAATGGCGCCCTGGAAATGTCAACCCCTATTTTTCACCTCTTAGAGATGACTGACAGTAAAGCCGAGCTTCGTGGACCAACTAGACCCCAAATGGGACGCCTACACACCAAATTTCATTAATTTTCGTTCATGGTAACTAAGGAAATTTCGAAGTAAGGCCTTGAAACGGAAACCATCAAATTTTGAGGGAGTGGGGGTTAAATTTTTGTTTATTGCTCGATTCCAAAGGTTCATAATTGAAAATAATAAAACAAAATGCGGACGAGCTGTATCAATATGGAACAGCAACGTTTGTTGGTATTCGTTCAGCGTTCGGTGATTCGAGGGCTTCAGGTGTGATAGCGGTTCAGCGGCTTGAATAATGGAGCGCACCAAACTCGTTGTACATCGTACAATAAATTATGCGTATCACGAAGAGATTCGGGTAGCAAATTTTTCGTGAGTTATGCACATGTTACTAGATTTGATAACATTAGGCGACGTATATTTATGCAGATCTGCTCGAAATGAATGCCTATTGTGTTCAGCTTATCGTTTTATACACAAGCTCATTCACATGTAAATAGGTGAAGTGAATAAAAAGTATTTACCTAGGTGATTGGTTACCCCTGTATTAATTATACCTGAAGGTTTTAGTGCTCTAGTGACCTCAAATCATGACTTGATACTGGCGTTGTTAGGATTTTTGCTGATGCGGATTTATGTTATGTACCATGGCTTTGATAGGTATTTTTTCTTACAAAAATACGAACTGGTGCCATTTTGATGCCCAGAACTGGTGTACTTCATGTTTTTTCTCGTTTAAATAAGATTTTGAATCCTTCGCTTTTGAGAATGTTGTATTTTTCTTTGGTTCAGTCAACTATTTCGTACGGTATGCCCACCTGGGGTGGAGGTCGTACTCTACAACCATTCAGCTTATCTTTGTAATCCACAAAATTTTATTGCGCACAGTAAGTAAAAGTAGATTTTTAGAACACACAGATCCTATATTTAAGAAATTTAATGTACTCAAGCTACCATTGTTGATTAAAATGAGCAATGTGAAGCAAATTTAGAAAGAACAAAGTTTTAATTTCTCGGAACACGTGCAAACGCGTTTCCAAATTCAAAAATGTATGTCCTTGCCTCAGTTTCGCACATCAGCTGCCCTTCAATCGTATTTTTCAATCGGTTTAAGCACATGCAATAGTTTTCCACTAGCCCTTAGTCAAGTTACACGGCTCTGATAAAATTAATCTTGTTAAAAAAAAAACCCATTCTAACAATGACTCTTAGAACTACTCTTAGAAAATACTTCCCCCATGGGGAAAATAGGGCGGGGGGAGGGGGGGGGGACAAAAATGTGCAAAATGCACTTCCTTGGAGCACAAAAAATGTGTGTGCAATATTTCAGCACCTGATGGTCCCGAGGGTTGAAATTTGGTGCACTTCTTCTAAGGCTCTTCGAGAATGGGTGTATTGAAAAACACTGCAAATCCCTACACAACGGTTTATTATTTTGTATAGAACACCATTCTGTTACAAATCACAGCCCTCTGTATAGCTAATCCTTCTGTTTAGATCACAGACCCTCTGTAGCTTAGTACCTAACCCCCCTACTTGTTACTAGGTACCTACCTAAATCACGTGTTAGATGCTGCTAAAATAATTTTGTCGATGGCAAGCAGTAGCTAAAATGGCAAAAACTAACACAATTGAAGTTGTGAAGGCGGGCTCGTTGATGTGGAGTGTAAAAATATTCGGTCCCAGTAGGGTTTCGATCTCGAGAACTCTGGCGTTACATTCCGTCACGTATACCACTGCGCTATAGCGTCAACCTCACCGAGAGACCAGCGATGTGCGTTCTCAACTACTCAGCTTGATGCCTGAATACACCCTGCTCTTTACGGTCAATTATACAGCACATTTTGTGGCAACGTCGTAGAATGCTCCGGATGGTCTCAAAAATTCAGAAACAAATCAACCTATTTAAAAATACCAAAAAACCCACAACGTAAAACAAAATTTTCCTAAATAGGGATACTCTGGATATTTCAATCCCTATTTTTCACCCCTTAGAGTTGAGTGACAGTAACGCCGAGCTTCGGGGACCAACTAGAGCCCAAACGGAACCCATATACCAAATTTCATGAATTTCGGTTCACGCGAACTAAGGAAAAATCCTGCAAAGTCCTTCTCACATGGGTTTATTATTCTTTTGGACATACCTACAGAAAAAACATTTATTGTTTCTTTCATGTGCAATTATTGAAATAGATATTTTGGTTTATTATTCTGTGAATAATACACAGGTATTCGCTCAGCAAAAAATTTTTATAACACCCCCTCAAATTTTTTTCTTTTACGTTTCAAGGTGCATAGATTCCAAAAATGCAATGTCCGTCCGCCGTACGCCGTCCGCCGTATCACGTGTACAGGCTTCATTTTCGGTTTAAAAAATTCGTTCTTTCGCACACATGCTCCATTTGGGCCCTAGTTGTGTCCCGAAACGTTTCAGCCCGATCGGAATATACCCAGGGGTGTTATGAGTGAAAATGTGTGTAAAAATAGGTACTTTTTACGTTTTAGCAACATATTGCTAACATGAGCTTCTGAGATATCGTTTTCTATGTTTTTGGGGACGAGAAGACCGAATATGAAGTCGATTTTGACCAAAGAGTGGAAAATTGAGTTCTACCAAATGTTCAGCTCCCAGAATTGATTTTTTATGAGTGAAAAACCTGGGAAATCGTCTGAAATCACCATCAGTTTGTATAATAACACTGGAAAAAGTGTCAAGACGTGGTTCAGGACGATTAAATGGCACTACCAATGATCAAAGATAGTTAAAAAAAAGAAAAAAAAGAGCGTACCTAATTTGTGTTTTGGGGGCCAAAATTAATGGAAACCATCAGAAGTAGCTATTTCGATTATTACGCATGAAAGAAACAATTAATGAACAGCCAACCTTTCTGTAGGTATGTCCAATATAATAATAAACCCATGTGACAAGGACTTTGCAGCGTTTTTATTAATGGTTTCCACCCACTTTGGCCCCCAAAAACACGAAATAAGCTCCTATTTTTGAAAAATTACCTTTGATTATTGATAGTGCCATTTAATCGTCTTGATTCACATGTTGATACTAATTCTAGTGTTATTCCTACAAGTTTATGGTGATTCCAGACAACTTCCCAGGTTATGAACTAATAAAAAATGAATTTTGGGAGCTGAACCAGTTCTCACTCAAAATCAACTTCACGTTCGGTCTTCTCGCCCTAAGAAACATGGAAAACGATACATCACAAGCTCATGTTCACTAAAATCTCAAAAATCCCTCGAAAGCCCCAATTTTTACACCCATTTTTCGCCCATAACACCCCTGGATGTATGCAGATCTGGCTGCCGTGTTTCGGAGCACAACTAGGACCCAAATGTGTTCCCAAATTGGGACACAAATTGTGTGCGGAACAACGACGATTTGAGACCAAATTTTAACGTAAATTTAAGGCTGAAACTTAGTTACATGCTCGATTTTCCACACTTTGGTCAAAATCGACTTCATATTCGGTCTCCTCGTCCTGAAAAACATGGAAAACAATACCTCACAAGCTCATTTTACTAAAACACCAAAAAAACCCATTTTTACCCCCATTTTGGTTTATTATTCTGTGAATAATACACCTATGTATTCTATGTAGGTATATTGGTTTATTATTTTCAATAATGAACCATTGGAATCGAGCATGAAAAAAAAAATTCTTACCCCCCCTCAAAATTTGATGGTTTACGTTTCAAGGTATGTAGAATCCAAAACTGCAATAAAAATATTTCTGTCTGTCCGCCGTACGCCGTACGCCGTACGCCGTACGCCGTACGCCGTACGCCGTACGGGCCACTTTTCTTAGTTACCATGAAAAAAAATTGATGAAATTCGGGTTATAGGTTCCGTTCGGCGTCTAGTTGGTCCTCGAAGCTCGACGTTACTGTGAGTCATCTCTAAGGGGTTCAAAATAGGGGTTGAAATTTTCAAAACGCCTATACCATTTTTTTACGTAAATATTTTTACGGTTTTAAATAGTTCTTGAACTTGCGAGTTTTTTAAGCCCATCCGGAGCATCGTACGTCCAGCCGTTCGTTCACAGTAAGGCCCCGAAGTTTGCACCGACAGGCATTTTCGACTCCAGTGTGAATGAAATTGTATACAATTCAAACCAAATCTCGTAACCAGAGACGCGCCCACAATAGGAATTTGTGAATACGGCCAATCATTGGTAAGGATCACCTGATTATATTGGCGGAGTATGAAGTCGAGTTGGTTGTTCTGTGATATTATTTAATTTGAAAAATGATGGCTCTTTTGGAGTTTGTTGGTAGGTAGTGAAACTTGAACAAACGTTGAAGTATTATTGATGGGTAAATTATTACTACGGTAAATCATTACTCAACGGTAAATTATTACACAACGGTTCATTATACCATCTACGTAGAAGGGGCTGGAGTTTGTTGGTAGGTACTTTTGCAACTTTTTTCACTCCTCATCAACAATTTCTTTTCAGAACTTCATTATGTGTGTTTCTTTTTGTTAGGTACTGTTTGTCATCGGCAGAATTATTTTAGCAACATTTAACTCGTGATTTAGGTAGGTACCTAGTAACGAGTACGGGGTTAGGTACTAACCTACGGAGGGTCTGCGATCTACATAATATGTATATAATAGTACATATCATATTATATAGACGGGTTATCTATACATAGAGCTGTGATCTGTAACAGAAGGGTATTCTATACAAAATAATAAACCGTTGTGCAGGGATTTGCAGCGTTTTTTCTTTTCCGTTTCAAGGTGCGTAGATTCCAAAAATGCAATGTCCGTCCACCGTAAGTCATACGCCGTATCACGTGTACAAGCTTCATTTTCGGTTTAAAAAATTCGTTCTTTCGCACACATGCTCCATTTGGGCCCTAGTTGTGTCCCGAAACTTTTCAGCCCGATCGGAATATACCCAGAGGTGTTATGAGTGAAAATGTGTGTAAAAATAGGTACTTTATGCGTTTTAGCAACATGTTAGTAACATGCGCTTCTGAGATATCATTTTCCATGTTTTCGGGGACGAGAAGACCGAATATGAAGTCGATTTTGACCAAAGAGTGGAAAATTCAGTTCTACCAAATGTTCAGCTCCCAAAGTTGATGTTTTATGAGTGAAAAACCTGGGAAATCGTCTGAAATCACCATCAGTTTGTGTAATAACACAGGAAGAAGTGTCAACACGTGGATCAAGACGATTAAATGGCACTACCAATGATCAGAGATAGTGTTATTAAAAAAAAGGAGCGTACCTAATTCGTGTTTTAGGAGCTAAAATTAATGGAAACCATCACAAATAGCTATTTCGATTATTACGCATGAAAGAAACAATTAATGAACAGCCAACCTTTCTGTAGGTATGTCCAGGAGAATAATAAACCCATGTGACAAGGACTTTGCAGCGTTTTTCACTCATAACGCCCCTGGGTATATTTCGATCGGGCTGAAAAATTTCGGGACACAACTAGGGCCCAAATGGAGCATGTGTGCGAAAGAACGAATTTTTTAGACCGAAAATGAAGCTGGTATGCGTGATACGGCGTACGGACACTGACTGCATTTTGGTTTATTATTCTGTGAATAATACACCTATGTATTGGCTCAGCAAAAAATTGTTATAACACCCCCTCAAAATGTTTTCTTTTACGTTTCAGGGTGCGTAGATTCCAAAACGCTGCAAAGTCCTTGTCACATGGGTTTATTATTCTATTGGACACACCTACAGAAATTCTGGCTGTTCATTTCTTGTTGCTTTCATATAAAATAATTGAAATAGCTATTTCCGGTGGTTTCCACCAATTTTGGCCCCCAAAACTTGAATTAGGTGGTACGCTCCTTTTTTTTAATAGCACCATCTTTGATCATTGATAGTGCCATTTAATCGTCTTGATCCACGTTTTGACACTTTTCCTAGTGTTATTCTACAAATTGATGGTGATTTCAGACGATTTCGCAGGTTTTTGACTCATACAAAATCAATTTTGGGAGCTGAACATCTGGCACAACCTCAATTTTCCACTCCTTGGTCAAAATCGACTTCATATTCGGTCTTCTCGTCCAAAAAAACATGGAAACCGATACCTCAAAAGCTCATGTTACCAACATGTTGCTAAAACGCAAAAAGTACCTATTTTTACACACGTTTTCACTCATAACACCCCTGGGTATATTCCGATCGGGCTGAAAATTTTCGTTTCAATCATCAAATATAATCTGTTGAAAGGAAAAGCCGAGCCTAATTCGTGTTTTTGGGAGCCAAAACTGGTGGAAACCATCAATAATTGCACATGAAAGAATTAATAAATGAACAGCCGATATTTCTGTAGGTATGTCCCATATAATAATAAATCCATGTGACAAGGACTTTGCAGCATTTTTGGAATCTACGCACCTTGAAACGGAAAATAAAAAAATTTGAGGGGGTGTTATAAACATTTTTGCTGAGCGAATACATAGGTGTATTATTCACAGAATAATAAACCAAAACGCGGACGGCGGACGGCGTACAGATGGAGATATTTTTATTCGAAATTCGTTTTCTACGTCCTTTGAAACGTAAACCACCAAATTTTGACGGGGATTAACTTTTTTTTCATTCTCGATTCCAACGGTTCATTAGTGCAAATAATAAACCAAAATCAACACCGGAGACGGGTACTGCTGCTGTTGCGAGTTGAACGCAGTTCCTCAGTTGTTACCAATGAAATTTGATGTGGAACAGGTGGACGAGTCTACGAATCAGTCAGTAGAGCGGGGATGAACGTCTGGGGGTAGGGAAGGTGATATTACGGTGGTAGCGAACCCTTGGGAACAGTCAGTCAGTCCGCGAACTTCCTACTGTGTTGTTCCGTCGCGTGTGTTCTCCGTTTTACGTTCTCGAGCTTAGCGGCGAAACTCCGGGAGTCCAAATATCCGAAGAAAATGGTGAGTTCTCCAAATTCGTCATTATTTTCTTTAAACTGGTTTCGAAACCAACGAATTACGAAATTTTGTTGCGTGCACTTTGAACTACCCACTAGAGTGGTCACAAAAAGTCAACTTTCGAAATTCAATCGTGGCAACCCCCTAAAAGGTGCCATTTGACTATAAAATGAGATTCCCAAAGTTTTAGGTCGATCGAATAACATTAACCCGTGCCGCATTGAGGTTGAAGTTTAGAAAAACTCACTTTGTTTCATAAAAATATTATTTCTTTCCTCATAACATAGTAACCATTTGTCCTAGAGACTTGAAATTGGTCTTATTTTATTTGAAATGTTATCTTCTTCAACTTTTACTCCAATAATTTTTTCGCTAGATCCTATAGATTTTATGTTATTCAGCTTTTCCCATCTCAAAACGTGGTCCGTTTCAGCAAATGTGCCTTTTTACGCATACCCCTAAAAACCACACTCCAGTCAATGAAATCGACCTCCAGGCAATTTGATACTTTTTTATCACTCTGGTATATTGAAAATTGATACATTTGAATCTAATATAATATAATATATGGAGGGGGTAGTAGGGGGGAGATGGGTGGGTGGTGGGTGCTATGAAATGCACAAAAAACAATAAAAATTATGTAAAAAGTGTTTTAATAATACAAATTGAAAGTTTTTTGTATAGAAAATAATAGCCTGGAACTTATTTTACAACACAATATATCTATTCCAACACCACTGAATTTAGAACTACATTAATGGCTTAGATAGTGAGGCTTTATCGACATCAGGGTAAATTTTCCTACATTCTGACACAACTTGTAATAAAAATTGGCGCTGTTCTTCGTCTTTTGTCAAGCAAGAGTTGAAGTCTTGTATCAATTTCACTCCTCTTTCAGCAGTGTCGTTGACTAGGTTCCCTTAAACCGTTCACTATGTTTTTAGCATGCAAATAATGAGGATTTTTGTTCCATAAACGTGTATCGGTGTTTAAAAAATCTGTCTATGGAAAACCGCTTGAAAAAACTCAAGGTTTGAGAGGTGACAAATAATCAAGTTGCTTATCCAAAATTTGCTCTATACGTGCAAAATCTAAAATCGCTTTTCTATCCCTACCATCAATTTCACTATCGGGTTCACCTAGGGAAAATAATTTCATGGCCATACTTTTTTTAATGTTGTCGTCTAAAGTGCGGTCGAAAAACGAGAACGCTATTTTCTCTGAGCTGAGGTACCACAGATGGTTTACAAATTTTGACAAAGCCTTATCTGCTATTTCTGTGTCAATTTTCCTATACTCTACTAATGCTTTCAACATTTCCAGATCTTGTTTAGGGGCCAAAGCAGGTTTGAGGGCATTGAACCATGCCTTGGCGTGAATATTTATTATGGAACAAAATTTATCTTTTTGGAGATCAATTGTTATTAACTCAAAAAGAAATGAAAGGAATAGAAGAAATTTGTGTTTCATAATAAATATTTACGCCAAGGCATGGTTCAATGCCCCCAAACCTGCTTTGGCCCCTAAACAAGATCTGGAAATGTTGAAAGCATTAGTAGAGTAGGTATAGGAAAATTGACACAGAAATAGCAGATAAGGATTTGTCAAAATTTGTAAACCATCTGTGGTACCTCAGCTCAGAGAAAATAGCGTTCTCGTTTTTCGACCGCACATGTAGTTCTAAATTCAGTGGTGTTGGAATAGATATATTGTGTTGTAAAATAAGTTCCAGGCTATTATTTTCTATACAAAAAACTTTCAATTTGTATTATTAAAACACTTTTTACGTAATTTTTATTGTTTTTTGTGCATTTCATAGCACCCACCACCCACCCATCTCCCCCCTACTACCCCCTCCATATATTATATTATATTAGATTCAAATGTATCAATTTTCAATATACCAGAGTGATAAAGAAGTATCAAATTGCCTGGAGGTCGATTTCATTGACTGGAGTGTGGTTTTTAGGGGTATGCGTAAAAAGGCACATTTGCTGAAACGGACCACGTTTTGAGATGGGAAAAGCTGAATAACATAAAATCTATAGGATCTAGCGAAAAAATTACTGGAGTAAAAGTTGAAGAAGATAACATTTCAAATAAAATAAGACCAATTTCAAGTCTCTAGGACAAATGGTTACTATGTTATGAGGAAAGAAATAATATTTTTATGAAAAAAGTGATTTTTTTCTAAACTTCAACCTCAATGCGGCACGGGTTAACGTTATCCGATCGACCTAAAACTTTGCGAATCTCATTTTCTAGTCAAATGGCACCTTTTAGGGGGTTGCCAGAAGTGATTTTCTCAAAAAAAATTTTGCCTATTGCCTTGTGACCACCCTACTACCCACAGTAGTAGCTGTGCATTTTCATGGATAAACATTTTCCGTTGTTTGGTACAGGCACCAATTTTGACATAACAATGGTTCTTACATTGCGGCCTTATACTATAGATTAACTAACAGATGATGTATTTATTTATTTATTTATTGTATCTTGTGGTATTCACTTTTGCTTCCTCACTACCGAAGGTAGGGAAGCCTTCGATTCGTGACTGAGTAAAAAAATTTATGTCCTCCAAAATTAAAATTTCCACTACCGTTTTGCGTTTTAAACATCCAGGAACATTTTTGGTTCCGTGTCCGTCTGTCTGTCTGAGGTAATTCCTTGTAACGCCCATAACTGCCCGAAATAAGGGTAAAAATGGGCTGAAATTTGGACGGTAGTTGCGAGTTGGGTCACAGATGGTCCCATACCAAAATCATTGAAAAAGTGCGGTAACTTCCGTCTGCGCATGCGCAAACGTGAAATAATTGAAACGCCCATAACTACCTTAAATATCGTTGAAATGAGCTCAGATTTGGAGGGTTGACCAAGAATAATTCTTTGATAGTTCCATAAGAATTTCATTCGTCTGCGCATGCGTGAACATGAAATGTTGCCCGTTTCCTTGGAACGCTTCTAACTACGCGAAAAATAGTCGTAGAGAGCTGCAATTTTGAGGGTACACGTGGGTTGGATCGCAGATGGTCCCGTATCAAAATGAACCTACCCAACTATTCTATACGTTCATGTGATTCAAGTGAGGAAGCTGTACTCCCTACTCGAATTGGCAGACGTTTTTATTTATTTAAATTTTGATTGGCTTAGGTAGTGTGATGAATTTAAAATTCTCATCACGGTGGCGTGGAAGGAAGGTGAGTGAGTGAATTTAGGTAAAGGAGAGAAAGGGAGGAAAAAGTCGCAGGCGGCTGTAGTCAACCGAACATCTACGACTTTTGGAGGAGAGAGAGGTGGTGTGGAAGGAAGGTGAGGAAAAGTCGCAGGCGGCTGTAATCAACCGAGCATCTACGACTTTGGAGGAGAGAGAGGTGGATGAGGGAATTTCACCTAGGCGGCTGTAGTCAACCGTTCATCTAGGTGAAGGAGAGGAAAGGAGAGGTCCCTTGTCTAGGCGGCTGTATTCAACCGATCATCTAGACAAGGAGGAGGAGGAGAGAGGAGAGAGGAGGTGAAATTCCCAGGCGGCTGTATTCAACCGATCATCTGGGAGGTAAGGTAAGAGAGAGAAGAGAGAGCTGGTTAGAGGAAGTGTCGAATGAAGCTTGAGCGCCAGGATCCGGGGTTTTATAGTACTTGGGGGCCTCTCCCTCCAGCTCCTTGCTGGGAGCTGGTAGTGGGGCCCCAGGTTGAGTAACCCTGGGTTCTGTCGCCTGTCCCCACTCATGTCTTTATTTACGGAGCTTTAGTTTGGCGTTTGAATATTGGTGAGAACTTAATATGATAGGAGTGTTCCCGGGAGGGACTCACGACAGAGGTCCCCCCAGTTTGAACCAATATTGGTGCTGAAGGCGCAAGATGACAGGAGCTGAGGGCTACGGCAAACAAGAGGTGGTCGCTGAAGGCGCAAAATGACAGGGGCTGAGGGCTACGGCAAACAAGAGGAGGAGCTGAAGGCGCAAAGAGACAGGGGCTGAGGGCCGATGCAAACAGAGGTTGAGCTGAAGGCGGTGCTTAAAAACTAGTAGTAACATGGTAGATTTAGTAGTAGTAACATGGTAGATGATAAGTAACATAGTAGATGATAAGTAGTAACATGTTAGATGATAAGTGAGTAGGTAGAACATAAGGTAGGTAACATGGTAGATGATAAGTAAGTAACATAGTAGATGATAAGTAGTAACATAAGGTAGAATAAGTAGGATGAGATGGCGAGAGTATGTACAGTGCAGTGGTCATGATCCCTAAACCTGTGGCATTTAGGGAAGTGATCGGCAAGGGCGAGATGAGGTAGATGAACAATATTTACAATGAGATGAACAATATTTACAATGAGATGGAGTATGTACAGAGGATGAATGAGTAGTTACAGATGACGGGTGAGTATTTACAGTATTTACAGATGAAGTAGTATATACAGAAAGTACAGAGGTATGTACAAACATTTGGTCACTTTGTGGGAGGCGGTTGCGAGGATCCGCCGGTTCCTGGGTGTGGTGTGGCGAGTGGTTGTGTGTGTGTGTGTGTGAGTATATTGTGTGGGGGCGGCGGTTGCTCCGAGCTCGTGGCGAGGCGGGCACGGCGGAGCTCCGAGTTCCGGTACAGTGCGAGTGGATGAAAAAGACACCTGCACTGTCCCGGAATCTCAAGGCCCCGCCGTGATTGCTCATAGCGGGGCGGGGGGTTTGGCCGCCGGGACGAGGGGAACATGGGGACGCTCCCTCCGTCCGTTTCGCCGCCCGGGCCGTTTCGTCCCGGCGGAGACTATCGTGGATATCCCCGGCGATGGAGGGGGGGGAGGGGGTGTTGGAGGGGGTGAAGTTGATACGGGGGGGTCGAAAATCGAAAACGGGGGGGGCGGTAAATTTGGTGGGGTTACAATTTCGGGGGGGTTGGTGATTTGAACGGGGGGTGGGGTTTGAAATTTATAGGGGGCAAGGAAATTTGAACGGGGGGCGGTGGGGGCATGAGTTCCGCGAGGTGGAACTCGCGAAGGATGGAGGACATTAGGGGATCTGTGGGGGAGTAGGGAGGGTGTACCCCCGTGGCCTGCGCTGTGCGAAATTCGCGCAGTATTTTCCACTGGGGGTACTTCCATCGCCGGGGCCGGGGAGGTAGTCCGGTGATCCGTGGCGGGACGAAAAGAAGCGGTGTAGTCGGCCCGGGCGAAGGGGGTAGGGGGGAGAGCGGGTCCGGGACGAAAACGTCCCGGAGAATCGCCGCCATTTCCGGATCCGAATCGAAATCCGGAAACGGCGACGGAGGTGACTGGTGCGTTGGGAAGAGGTGCGACATCGCGAACGGACGGTGGGAGACTGATAGTGTTTGTGGGTTGGGTTAGCACAGGTGCGGGTTTACACCTGGCTAACGGGACTGTATGTGGTTTGCCGTCAATTAACAGGGTCGCGGTGGTATGTGTTGTGCGGATGACTTGAAAGGGCCCGGCGTAAAGTGGTTGGAAAGTTTTATGGATGCCGGGCTCTTTCAGGTACATGTGTGTTGTGGTGAAAAATCGTTTGGGATAAGTGGTGTCGTTTGTCGGTGTTGTTGAGTGTAGTGGTTCCCTGTTAATTGACGGTGTGTGGTGTGGAGTGAAAATGTCGGCCGGTAAACGTAGTGGGTCTTTAAAGGCGTTTTGTGCGGGGCTAGTTTGGTCTGAAGGACGGGCGGATGTTCGAAGGCTGAGTAAAATGTAGGGGAGGGATTTGGTCCAGGAAGGGGAATTTGTTGAAGTAGAAATGGCCTGTTTCAGGACCGAGTGCCACCGCTCTATTTTCCCGTTGGATTGGGGATGGTATGGGGTAGTGTGGATTTTGTGGATGCCGAGGGAACGTAGTAAATCGGAAAAGTGGGCGGACTCAAACTGCCTCCCTTGATCGACCGTGACTGTTCGCGGACAACCGTAACGGCTAACCCATTGAGAGAGGAAAGCCGTCGCGACGGTGTCCGCGGTGATGTTTGAGAGTGGAATGCATTCCACCCAGTTGGTGGCACGGTCGATCATCGTGAGGCAGTATTTCTTCCCCTCGGATGGGGGAAGGGGGCCCACTAAATCCAGATGAACGTGTTCCCACGGCAGGGAGTCGGGAATGGTTTGAGGCGGGACATGGGGGTGGGCCGAGACCTTAAACCGCTGGCACTTCTGGCACCCCAGAACCCAGTTACGAATATCTGTGTTCATGTGGGGCCAGAAGTACCGCGTCTTGATAAGGTCTCGGCTAGCCCGAATGCCAGGATGGTGAAGGGAGTGATAGTGGAGGAACAACTGCCGCCTTAGTTCCGGTGGGACGTAAGGGCGCGGTGTATCGGCCGTTACGTCACACCAGAGGTCGAGGGGCGGCAGCTGTTCCAATTTGGAGGCGGAAATGAGATTGGAGAGGGCGGGGTCGGAATGTGGAGTTTGTTTTGATTTTAGGATTTGTGGTGAAGGGAAAGGCAGTAACTCCGCCACCGGCGCGGGGGTAGGGGTGGGTCGGGATAGCGCGTCCGCCACGCAGTTGTCGGCCCCCGGCAAGTATCGGATATCGGACGTAAATTGCCCGATAAACTCGAGTTGCCGGAGGCGACGCGGGGAGGCGGATTTGCGATTCTGTAGGAGGGCGTGGGTCAGGGGCTTATGATCAGTGACGACAGAGAACTGCCTGCCCTCCACGAAGTCACGAAAGTGCTTGATGGCTTCGTGGATGGCGAGGAGTTCTCTGTCGAACGTGGAGTAATTTTTTTGGGTGGGGGATAGCGTTTTGGAGAAGAAGCCTAGGGGTTGGGGGGTGGCGCCGGTGTGCTGATGGAGCACTGCCCCGATGGCCCAGTCGGACGCATCGGTGGTGATGGATAGTGGGGCGTGAGGATCGGGATGGGCCAATAGAGCGGCGTCTACTAGGTCCTGTTTGCAAATTTTGAAGGAGGAGATGAGTTGGGGGGTCCAGGTAATGGGGCGGTTGTCATTTTTTTTGGAGGGTTGGGGAATGGCGTGTATGAGTGGTTGTTGATGTTGTGCTGCGTGTTTGATGTGTCTGCGGTAAAAGTTTAACATACCCAGGAAGCGGCGGAGTTCCGTCACGGTGCGGGGTTGCGGGAAGTCACTAATGGCGTGGACCTTGTCAGCGAGGGGTTTGATGCCCTCGGACGAAACGTGGTGGCCGAGGCAGCGGACGGAGGGTTGGCCGAGAACGCACTTGTCTGTGTTAACCAAGAGGCCTTCGGAGGAGAAGATGTCAAGGATCTGTTGGAGATGGCTGAGGTGTTCTTCCGGCGTCCTGGAGGCTACCAGGACGTCGTCGAGGAAGCAAAAGACGAACGGTAGGCCTCGCAGGATGCTGTCCATATAGCGCTGCCAAGTTTGTGCAGCGTTCCTTAACCCGAAGCCCATCTTAACATACTCGAAAAGTCCGAATGGGGTGATGATGGCGGTCTTCTGGACATCGGGGGGGTGAATGTTGATGTGGTGGAATGCCCGTGAAATGTCGAGGGTAGAGAATATATTAGCGCCATGGAGGTGCGACGAGAAGTCCCGTAGGTGGGGAACATTATAAAGGTCCGGCGTGGTCTTGGAATTGAGTCGCCGGTAGTCCCCGCAGGGGCGGATATCCCCATTGGGCTTCTGCACGATGTGGAGTGGAGAAGCCCAAGGGGATTTTGAGGGGCGGACGATACCGTCGGCTATGAGTTTATTAAAATGTTGTCGGGCTTTAGATAGTTGCAGGGGGTGGAGTCGTCGGGCTTTCGCTGTGATGGGGGGGCCGGAAGTCTCAATGTGGTGTTGAATGGTGGAGATGTGGGCAGAGGGGCGGCGCTGGGGGCGGTAGTTGAGGAGGAGGCGTTCAAATTGCGTAGGGGGGTGGTTGATGGCATGGATGAATCCGGGTATGGGTGTTTTTGTGGCGGGGTCGATCAGGCGCGCGTTCCGGACGTCGACCTGGAGACCGAAATATGCGAGAAAATCGGCCCCCAGGATCGCCTTCTCCACGTCCGCCACGGTAAACTCCCACTCGTACGCGAGCCCGCTCATATAAACAGAGGAGCGGTACGTCCCGTACGAGGGGATGGTGGTACCGTTGGCGGCGTAGAGAAACTGCCGGTAGCAGCGCGCCTGACGACGGAGGATGTTGTTAGGAAATATCGATAGCGCCGCCCCTGTGTCCACCAAGAAAGGCACATTGGTTTTCCTGCAGCGCAGGAAAAGTCGCTGGTGGGTCGGGAGGGCGTTGGGCACAATTGCGGAGGTAGGTATGTTGGTCGGTGTTGGCTGGTCCGCCGCGAAGGAGACTCGAGGCGGTTTCTTGTCGTTCCGGAGGGGGGAAGTGGCGGAGTCTGCAGGGGGGCAGGCCAGTTTGGGAGGAGGGGGTTTCGCCTTGTTCCGGGGAGGGGGAACGGTAGTGGCGGGCTGTGTGGTGGCTGGAGGGGGTTGTGCCCTGGAGGCGGGCGTGGAGGTTCCGTTCCGTGGTGGGGGAACGGCCGCGGCGGCGTGAGTGGCGGCCGGGAGGTTGGCTGCCCTGTTGGCGGGCGTGGAGGGGCCGTTCCGGGGTGGGGGAACGGTAGCGGCGGCGTGAGTGGCGGCCGGAAGGTTGGTTGCCCTGGTGGCGGGCGGGGAGGATTTTGGCGGCGCTGCAGGCGCGGCCGGGAGGTTGGCAGTCGTGGCGGCGGCGTAGGAGGGGTAGCGTGGCTTGGTGGTGGTGGCTGTGTGAATGCGGGCGGGGGGGGTATGCGCATGGTCCCCCCCGTGTTGGCGAGGAGGGGGGCCCGCCGGATTTACCGGCGGGCGTCTGCGTTTCCCTGCTTAGGGGCGAAGGCGCAGGGGGGTTGGCACTTGCGGGCCTCCCCACCGAAGTTTACGTGATAGAAACAACGGTTGGGGTGGTCCGCAGGCAGGTAGGCGGAGTTGGTGGGGCGGGCTGAGTGTGATGCGCGCGCAGCTGCTGGGGATCGACCTCTGCGCTGGCGGGGAGGGGATGCGTTGCGGCGCTCGGGTGAGCGCTGGCGGCGGCGGTCGGCGGACGAGTCGCGTCGGCGATCCGCCGAAAGTGGTCGACGGCCGTCGAGGGAGGGTGCCCGGCCGCGGTCCCGGGATTTTGTGCGGTCCCGGAAAGGCGGGGGGTGGCGCGGCGTACGCACCTCACTGACGGCGGCCGCAGCGGCCAAGTCGTGCACGGTGTCCGCGAGGCGCAGGAGGGGCTCGTCGGGACCGTCGAGATGGCTGGCCAGGGCCATCTGGATGGGGTGGGGAAGGGCACGTAACCAGAACGTGCGTGCGATGTCGGCGGTCATGATCCCCTGCAGCTGGTGTCGCAGCCGTCGGTAGAGGTGGGAGGGCTTCTGGTCGTCGAGGTGTTGAGGTTGGGAGAGGGCGGCGACTCGGGCGATTTTCGACGGCTGGTAGGTGTTGATGAGGCGGCTGCGGAGGTCGTCGTACGCAGCGGCGGCGTCGGGGGAGATATCAGAGGTCTGCAGCAGGATCTCGTAGGGCAGTAGTGAAATAACCCGGGAATATCGGGTTTTCTGGCTGCGGATGTTGGCGGCCGAAAACGCTGCGTCCACTTGGAAAAACCAAAGCGCCGGGTCGTGCGTGTAGAAGGGGGGCAGCGACAGAGGGAACGCAGCGGACGCCGTCATGACGTTGGCGGCGGCTGCGGCCGTAGCGGCGGCGGCGGCGGCGGTGTCCGATGTCGCAGAGGTCGGCGGGGAGAGCGTGGAGAAAGGGTTGTCGGCCAATGCGTCGGATGTCGCAGCGGCGGGCGGCTGCAGTGTAGCTGGTCGCAGGAGCGGCGGCGTCGGTGAGTTCGGGTCCATTTCTGTAACTAAAATTCAAAAATTTGACGTGGTTTTGAATTTTGAAATTCGCAATCGGCGGGAGCGGTGGTGCGTTGAGTTGAGAGGTGAGGGTTGGGCCAAGAATTGCGAATTTAGACTGACTGGTTAAAATTTTGAATTTAAAATTTGGGACACCGAACTACTTGACTGGGGCGACACATGAGGTGGGAAGGTGGGAAGGAAGAAGGTTGAGTGAACGTCGGGTTCACCACTGTGATGAATTTAAAATTCTCATCACGGTGGCGTGGAAGGAAGGTGAGTGAGTGAATTTAGGTAAAGGAGAGAAAGGGAGGAAAAAGTCGCAGGCGGCTGTAGTCAACCGAACATCTACGACTTTTGGAGGAGAGAGAGGTGGTGTGGAAGGAAGGTGAGGAAAAGTCGCAGGCGGCTGTAATCAACCGAGCATCTACGACTTTGGAGGAGAGAGAGGTGGATGAGGGAATTTCACCTAGGCGGCTGTAGTCAACCGTTCATCTAGGTGAAGGAGAGGAAAGGAGAGGTCCCTTGTCTAGGCGGCTGTATTCAACCGATCATCTAGACAAGGAGGAGGAGGAGAGAGGAGAGAGGAGGTGAAATTCCCAGGCGGCTGTATTCAACCGATCATCTGGGAGGTAAGGTAAGAGAGAGAAGAGAGAGCTGGTTAGAGGAAGTGTCGAATGAAGCTTGAGCGCCAGGATCCGGGGTTTTATAGTACTTGGGGGCCTCTCCCTCCAGCTCCTTGCTGGGAGCTGGTAGTGGGGCCCCAGGTTGAGTAACCCTGGGTTCTGTCGCCTGTCCCCACTCATGTCTTTATTTACGGAGCTTTAGTTTGGCGTTTGAATATTGGTGAGAACTTAATATGATAGGAGTGTTCCCGGGAGGGACTCACGACAGGTAGGTACCTACTTGGATTAGCCGAAATCAACCTTGAATTAGCCTAAATCTATAGGCGTATACTATAGATTAACTGATGGTGTATTTATTTATTTATTTATGTATTGTATCCTGTGGTATTCACTTTTTTATTTATTAGCGAATTTTCGAAGAAAAGGAAGCTATTTAAATTTTGGTTGGCTTAGGTAGACCTTGGGTGCCAAGGTAGGACTCGAAAAGTGAGTGGTTTATAAGAGGAATTAGGTTATAAGAAACAGACCGGATATAAGAATCAAGTGAAAGAACAGTTGTTAAAGTTTATCCCTACTTCATTACCATAAGGTTGACGGGAGTAGATTCTGGTTGACACCCACTGCGTTATAGTCTCATCATACCGGCAAAACGCTGCAAATTATTACTTAACGGTTTATTATTTACAAACCGTTGCATGAATATGGATTTTTCCACCGCTCCTGTCACCTTTTTCGCGCCACTTCGGCCCAACGAACTCTGGGGCGGTCAAATCTTGTAATCGATTTTTCGCTCAATTCCCTACGTCCAATTGAGCTAAACGCTTGCAGTCATCTGTCTTCGATGGCAATACGCGAATTAGTAATAAAAATATTAATTCTTTATTTACACCACAAAAATTTGTTACTACACTTGAAAAATGTAATATTAAGATAAATAAATAAAACTCGCTTTTATTTCAAAATGATATATAAAAGAATAAAATAATTTCTTTCTGCGACCTACCCGGGAACATTGAAATTTTGAATGACTAAAATAAAAACGCGTTTTTGAAAAGTTTTTTAAATTCATTCATTTTGGTTTATTATTTTCAATAATTAACCATTGGAATCGAGCATGAAAAAAAAAAATAAATGTTTAATCAATCCTTAATATTTGATGGTTACCGTTTCAAGGTATGTAAATCCGATAAAAAAAATTTCTGTCCGTCCACCGTACTTCGCACTTTCCTTAGTTACCATGAACCAAAGTTGACGAAATTCTGTTTATAGGTCCCATTTGGGGTCTAGTTGGTCCTCGAAGCTCGACTTTAATGTCAGTCATCCATAAGGGGCAACAAATATGGGTTGAAATCCCCAGAACGCCGTTATCTCGAATTTTTTTAAGATTTTTTAAATAGTTCTCGAACTTGGGAGTTTTTTACGTCCATCCGTTCGTTCACAGTAAGGCCCAGACATATGCACCGACCGAATTTCAACCCCTATTTTGAACCCCTTAGAGATGAGTGACAGTAACGTCGAGCTTCGAGGACCAACTAGACCCCCAACGGAGCCTATAACCCGAATTTCATCAATTTTGTTCCATGGTAACTAAGAAAAGTGGCCCGTACGGCGTACGGCGGACATACAGAATTTTTTTAAAATGCATTTTCAGATTCTACGAACCTTGAAATGTAAACCATTAAAATTTGAGGGGGTTAGATTTTTTCTTTCATGCTCGATTCCAATGGTTCATTATTGAAAATAATAAACCAAAAATTAATTCATTGCGTACGGTTTAAGAAACAACTGGCGAAAATTCAAAAATCGGAAAAATTCCGCACTTCCGCAAAATTCAGCAACCACTCGCGACTCCCCTTTGATCTTGTTTTTCGCAGTTTTTGGTTTATTATTTTCAGTAATGAACAATTGGAATCGAGCATGAAAAAAAAAATTCTAACACCCCCCCAAATTTTGATGGTTTACGTTTCAAGGTATGTAGAATCCAAAACTGCAATAAAAATATTTCTGTCTGTCCGCCGTACGCCGTACGGGCCACTTTTCTTAGTTACCATGAAAGAAAATTGATGAAATTCGGGTTATAGGTTCCGTTCGGGGTCTAGTTGGTCCTCGAAGCTCTGCGTTACTGTGAGTCATCTCTAAGGGTTGAAAAATAGAGGTTGCAATTTTCAGAACGCCGCAGCTCGAAAACTTTCGATAGAAGGGTATGGTTTTTTTTACGTTATTAAATTTGCCTTGTCCTAAACAATTTTTTGAGACCACCCGGTACGTCCAGCCATTCGTGTGCAACAAAAAGCTTCGTCAACACGATCGTGAATCAAACTGTATAAAATCCGGCCCGCATATCATCACTAAGGAGCTCCTGACTTATAACTACGGATGGCTGTATGAAGTCGAGTTGTTTGTTGTACGATATTATTTCATTTGATAAGTGATGGACTATTGGATTTTGTTGGTAGGTACTTCTGAAACTTGAAAAACGAAGTATTATTGATGGGTAAATTATTGCACAACGGTGAATTATTACACAACGGTTCATCAGCCAAGAAGGGGCTGGATTTTGTTGATCGGTACTTTTGCAACTTGAACAACCGTTGAAGTATTATTGATGGGCAAGTTATTACACAACGGTTCATTATACTTGACCACGAGGGTAGGTATTGACCACAGAAAACAGTGATCTACGCAGAAGGGGCATCTATTTCACTCCACTCAACAATTTTCCTCCTCAACTTCATTATTGCGTTTCTTTTTGCCATTTTAGTTACTGTTTGTCATCGACAGAATTATTTTAGCAACATTTAACTCGTGATTTAGGTAGGTACCTAGTAACGAGTACGGGGTTAGGTGCTAACCTACGGAGGGTCTGCGATCTACATAATATGTATAGAACAGTATATATTAGGTTCGTTCGCGGTGGCCATCTGACTGTCTTCAAACCGTCAGATCCATCATTTGGCGTTCGCGGTGGTCTTGCGGACTCCTCTCGGACTGTATAGCATCCATAGGATGCTGTTCGCGGTGTTTTTCTGGCGGTTCGAAGACAGTTCCAAGACCATCAGATCAGTCCGCGGATTTTCCGATGTACTCCTTTCTGACTGCTCGCCCCCCACTACCGCTCGCCCGTTTAAGCCAATCAAATCATTTCTCATCGCACCGTCGTTCGTCGTTATTCGTTCTGTGTGTTCATTCTAATAACCCTACCTACCCACTTCTCAGCATTCTACGTAGTATAGTAGAGTTTTCTGTGCTGTGCACTCCTCTCACTTGCGTTTTGGTACTTCTCGCGATGAGTTCATCCAGTGATGAGGGGTCGATCACTCCTATCGAGGTGTCATCGGAAGGTGATTTGGACTTACTCCATCCAGTGAAAAAAAAAATGAAAACTATCTGGAAGAAGTTTTTCCTGTATTCGACGAGGAAACTTTTTTTGTTCATTCTCATCCAGAAGACGTCACTGGCCGTTCTGTTAGGGACAGATTGGCATCTCTACTAGCGTCTTGAAT
The DNA here is from genome assembly GCA_954871275.1 of Leptopterna dolabrata. NCBI lineage: Eukaryota > Metazoa > Arthropoda > Insecta > Hemiptera > Miridae > Leptopterna > Leptopterna dolabrata. The sequence continues at coordinate 3,670,639 of OX940985.1, read as the reverse complement.
TCATTTATTATAGTATTGTTTACATAACTACCCAAGCTTTTGTATTTCAATCACCATATCCTTCAACGACTGATCTTATAGTGAGCACTTGTATGTCCCTGAATCAAGTTTCCTACCATAACGATAAACGCCGCAAATTCTACTGGCACAAATAACTAGAGGGGTTAACAACAAAATTGTAATGGACATACAAAATTGCTGCCTATAGATTTATTTCGTGCGTCGGTGGTCATCCCAATTGAAAAACTTAGTGCCACTTACCTACCTAATTTTACGATTACGGTGGGTGTTCCAAGAACTGGCCTAGCAATTTATTGTTGGTTTTTGCCAATTTTGGCCCACTCGAAGACTCCTAATTTTGAAAAATTATCTTCGATTGTTGAAATTGTATTTTTCTGGCTGAATTCACAGTTTATGCTACCTTTTTTTTGTAGACGTTTCCGGTGATTTCAGCCGTTTTATCAGATTATTGACCCTTGAGGAAACCGAATGCATAACTATATTAACAAAAAATGAGCACATGAAGAATGTGTTGTCAGTTATCAGCAAAATTAGTTAGGTACCTACCTAACAACGAACTTCAAACTTTCGATTAGGTATTTCTTCAGTCACCAATTATTCCACAGAAGTACACTGGTATCACCGAATTTGATAAACATCCCATTAGGTCATTAGTTAGGAAGAAAACTACAGAGATTTCGATTTATTTTTATTAAAAGTACTTCGACTAAGTACAAGTTGAGATAAAGGAATGCATAACATTGGTAAGAGATGAATACTCGAAGCAAAACATGGTACTATATTACACTAGGAACATAATTATTATAGAAGATAGTCTACCCATTCATCAGAAGCATAGGAATAATCGTAATATAAGACTTGAGTAAGTAGAAGAATGAAAAAAGTAATAAATTAGCCGAAATCAACGATGACCTATAGGACGAACGTTAGTATTATTGTTATAAAAAGAAGAAATAAATTAGCAGAGATCAATGATAAAATATGAACTTCTCACACATGCACGAGTCACAGCCTTTCAATAAACCTAAATAGGTATGATTTGTATGACAAATTAACAAACGTCAGAAAGGAGAAAAAAAATCAAGATCGACACACGACACAATCAGGAAGGTTAGACAGGTTGCACAGCGGTTGCAGTCAGATTTCCTTCCCAAGCGTTCGCGGTGTACCCGGTCCATTGTGAGTTTGAAAGTTGGTATTGGTGGCGCATGCGTGTTGGCACGATCAGAAAAGTGGCTTCAGACGGTTCCCTGACCGTCAGAAAAACACACCGCGAACGAAGCTATTATATAGACGGGTTATCTATACAGAGAGCTGTGATCTGTAACAGAAGGGTATTCTGTACAAAATAATAAACCATTGTGCAGGGATTTGCAGCGTTTTTTAAAACTTTTTTCGCTAAACAACCGATACCTATACGGAGACGAGAACACTACTTCCGCCATGGCAGCTCCGGTAAAAATGGAACGGGTGTGCCAGAAATCTTTACGATTTATCGTAGCGTGTAAACCTGGCTTTACATGTGTGGCTCGCGGCAGAGGAAAGAATTCGATAAGCCTTTTTCTACTGCCGTCCTTACTGGTCGCCAAAGTGTCGTCGTAAAAGGGGTCGCCCAAGAGTTACTCGTACTTGTGAGAGTTGTTGTCCAGTCAATGAGCTGGCTCAACCTTGACGACTCTCAATGCCATCATAGAAGTTCCTGGCGCCAGGCGATAAGTAAAGTAAAGTATTAGTATTCACCTTCATAGTCAGGAATAGGATTAAATGAACAGCCAACATTTCTGATTTCTGTAGGTATGTCCAATAGAATAATAAGCCATGTGACGAGGACTTCGCAGCATTTTTTATTTAATTTATTTAAACTAATTATCTTTAATAGCCTTTTAATTGTCTTGATTCACCTGTTGATAATACTTCTGGTGTTATTATACAAATTTATGGTAATTTCAGACAATTTCCACCAACAACACCAACGTCATTCAACTAGTAAACCTAGAAAATGTTGGACCCATTGACATATGTTTTGCTGTCAGTCAGTCAAATCGTATGCGACTGAGTTCAAAAGCAGTGGCTTGATTTTGGTTCCAACCACACCAGTTTTAGTGTTTATGAGAACGAGCTTTCTCTGTGGAAAAATGAAGGAGTTACGACGGGTTTTCTAGTTTTTCGATTTTCAACGATAGCTGCCATAAGGTACATTCTTATGGCAGTTATCGTTGAAAATCGAAAAATTAGAAAACCCGTCATAACTCCTTCATTTTTCCACAGAGAAAGCTCGTTCTACTTTCAAATTGAAGAATTCAAAGAGCTGAAGAAAATCGAAAAAGAAAATATGAGAAGACCATATTATTTTGAGGAAGTTGTGACCATTTGACATGCCAACATAAGTACATACATAAGGAGCGACATCAAGAGGAAAAACGTCTATAAACTCGTTTGAGCAGGTCTGAACAAGATTCCGTGGTTTTCTCAAAATCTGTTTGTTTTTCATACAGAATAGGGGTCAAATTCGAGTTTTTAAGAGGTCAAAAATCGGTAAAAACGGTTAAAATTGCGAAAGTGGTATGGAAGGGTGAGTATAGACGGAAAAATACCAATACAGAATAGGGGTCATATTGGGATTTTAGGGGTCAAAAATTTGTATTAAGGGCTAAAACCACGAAAAAATTATATAGTGAAGAGTAGTGAAAAGTATTATTAGTTATAAAGTGGTGTGGTTTCTCGCTATATGAATATGATTAACGTTCTCGACCACTCAGTATTAATATTGTTGGTAGGATTCTTGAGGGTTGGTCACTTAATAAAATATCCACTATGCCGACGTTTCGATTTATTTATAAATCCTCTTCAGGGCAGTAATGATAGGAACTATTTACTCAGAAAACATTGACTCAAACAAGTGTAGGATGGACTTATAAGTAAATGCTAAAAATTACCTTAGTTGATAAGTCTTGGCAGTAGCAAGAACACTCAGGCAGAAAAGGTGTTTATATTGCTATAGTTGAAAGTAGTAAGTATAGTTTTATCAATAAGCTCATCATAAGTTTATCAGAACTGTGACTGTGAAGTTGGCAGGTGAGCTTGACAGGTGTGGCTTATGGTCATAGAAGGGTGGATAAACAAGAGTGATACGTTTGTTATCATCTAGTTACATGGATATTACACACGTGGATGCTAGTAATAATGCAGGATGGGAGATGCTATTGTACCTAAGTTGTAACATTTACTGTCTAGGAAAAGGCTAATAAGTGTTAGCATGAAAATAAGTACTTAATTGCAGAATAGGTTTGACATGAAAATAAGAGCTGCAAAATTAACATGAAAATAAGAATAAATACACAAGAAAATGGTAACATAGCCTTAGGCAACAACACAGTATGTAGTGAGGTTGGTATAAACTTTTTTCTCGCTATATATTATCATCTTTTTACACAATAGTACGAATATTTCTTTGAAAGTTCGCTCCTATAGCCATGCTGCATGACTGGAACTTCTTTTAGCGAATTTTCGAAGAAAAGGAAGCTATTGTTCTCGGTCCAAAATTTTTAAAACTCGAATTTCCGAAAGATTTTTATACCAAAATCCGTTTCAGACTATCCTGAATTCCCTGCCGAAAGACACCAAAAATTATATGTATATATATATATATATATTTATATATATATTTATATATGTTACGGTGAAAGCTCGAAATCGGTCAAAGCTGAGAATCACCGGTGATTGTTGATAATCACCGAGGTAGATAACGTGACCCCTGGCGAAAGTCTGAATTCCGGGCTTTTGCCGGTCATTGTTGACATTCTCCGGCAGCGAGCGGTGTAAGTTCGATTTTAGACCTATCTAATGACTCGCAGCCAGTAGTCTTCTATGCTTATCGGTGTGATGATGTCTGATGTGCCCGGTGTTTCGAAGGATGTTCATAGGGAGCAGTTTGAGGTGAAATTAGCGGAACTTACGACCGAAAAAAATGTCAACTCCTTTTTCCTGTCAAAATCAAAGTACGAAAGAATGGTGGGCGAAATTTGCAATTTGAAGAATAGTTCCGGTAAAAAATGTAGCCCTATTAATATACCACTTGTAACTTATGTTATTAAATTGTATTCCCACTCAAAGATGAAGATTTTCGTTGGCTCCATATTCAACTTCGCACATTCACCAACTAGCCTTGGTCATTGTTAGCATTCACCGGTGAAAGCCCGATAAACATTGTTGCTTCGGGCTTTCACCAAAAGCAGCGGTGATTGTTGACAATTACCGGCGAATGTCGGACATTCACCGGGCACCGAGCTTTCACCGTAACATATATATACTCGGCCCTTCGGGCCTCGCCAGGGGGCAAGCCCCCTGGACCCCCAAAGGGGGCTCCGCCCCCTCGGAACGGCTTCGCCGTTCCTCACCCCCGAAGGTTGTGTTGTTATACTTCGTATAACAAAGGAGAATTTGTTATACCACCAACACACAAAAAAATAAAACGATTCTTTATCACATTCCTCTTTGTGCTCATCTTTATCACATTCCTCTTTGTGCTCATCTTTATCACATTCCTCTTTGTGCTCATCTTTATCACATTCCTCTTTGTGCTCATCTTTATCACATTCCTCTTTGTTCTCATCTTCATCACATTCCTCTTTGCGTGACGCGTTTTTGTGACAGGACATTTTTTTCACATGACCCCCGGCGTTAAAATTGCATAGCAATTAATTTATATTTATGTATGTGTCATTCCAGACGATAACTCTCGAAAGAATTGAGATAAAAAGTTCAAATTTGCACGAAAAATCTGTCTTGGCAATCGACAGGCTAAGTTCGAAGATGGGCAGAATCGGGTCACCCTAAGGGGGAGTTTTGGGGAGTTTTAGGGGGGAAAATTACCCATAAATTCCCAGAATGAAAAAGTCTGACAAGTGACACCTCATTTTAAAGGTTTTTGTACGCTGAACACGATGGTGAAATCAGAATTGCGATATCTCATTCCGTTCTCAAACTGGAGCACTTTGAAGATGAAGGAACGTGGTTATTTCTTGAGATGTTCTTCCTGGTTCGTCTGCTCTAATCTGATAACGGAATGGGATATCGCAATTCTGACTTCACCATCGTGTTCAGCGTTGGAAAATCTACAAACCGAGGTGTTACTCGGCAAAAAATGGAACAAAAAATTTGTTACGTACCCAATACCTACTCTTCTGGTATTCAAAACATTTTTGATTTCCCCCTCCCCCTCCTTCCACCCCAAATTTTACTTTGCGTAAAACTACTCCTGTTTTAATTTTGTATCAAGTTGGGAAAACATTGGCCGAAAATTAATTTTCAGAAAATTTTAGGCGGAGGAGGAAGATGCCGAAAACTTCGAAAATTCGCTCTTATAGCCATGCTGCATGACTGTGGTTTTTCAACTTTTTCACTTACCACCTGACACGTCCTTTCGTACCACCGGTGGTACGCGTTCCACCGTCTGGGCACCCTTGAAGTAGATTTACGTTTGCGAAGTGGGTACCTTATGGTAAGGTGTCCATCTTTCGCACGCATTCCGTGCATTTTGAAGGATGTTTCGATCCAACCGCGACATTGAACAAAAATTTCAGAGTTTTATTTTTCTACCCCCCCCCCCCCCCCCCCATCACAAAGCAGCTCAATTACTTCCATTATGTGCGTTCAAGTACGTGAAAGTGAGAATAACGCTCTGTCCCGGCAAAGTGTCTGCTTTGAGCTGACAAATGTCTCATTTCCTTTATGTAACGTCGACCCCGTTTGTTCCTCCTCCTCCTCGTGTGATCCTGACAATCGGATTGCTACCGAAACAATGTACAGATGAACGTGGGCGTCAGTAGCACTCGAATCGCCTTTGTTTGAGACCAACAATAACTAGTTACCACCTGTTCAAAAAAGTAGTCTGGATGCCCGTGTCGCAAGGCGTAGGTACCAAAATCACGAAAATGTTTCACAGTAATTGATCAACTTATTAAATTTAGTGAATTAATATAGAATCCCTTGCTGCAAATTGTAGTTGTAAAATATCGTTAAATTTAAATTTATTTTCAGCTCTTGCTCAAGCTGTCATCACCTTGTCTATATCAAATCTCAGCATTGTAGGTCAAGTGGGAGAGACATTTACTATTGCATGTGCTCCGTTGATGGGGGTGCCTGCTTTTGTTTTATTATTTTCAATAGTAAAACTTTGGAATCGAGCATTTACTTTTTAAAAAAATTTTAACCCCCTCCCCCGCACCAAAATTTGATTGTCTCCATTTCAAGGTACGTGTAATCCGAAAATGGAATAAAACACGTCTGTCCGTCCGCCCTACTTCGCACTTTTCTTAGTTACCATGAACGAAAATGAATGAAAATGGATTTTTGGGTCCCGTTTGGGGTCTAGTTGGTCCTCGAAGCTCGGCGTTACTGTCAGTCATCTTTAAGGGGTTCATAATAGGGGTTCCAATTTCCAGGCTTATCTTGAATGTTTTTACGTTTTTAAATTGATCTCGAACTTGGGAATTCTTTAAGACCACGCGGAGCATTGTACTTCCAGCCATTCTTTCACAGTAAGGCCCTGAAATTTGCACCGAAAAGCTTCAACATGATCGTGAAAGAAACGGTATACATCCAGCCCAGATATCATTGCTAAGGACGCGCTAACAATCGGGAATTGGCCCGAGATAAAATCATTGCTAGGGAGCACCTGATTATAATCATGGAGTATGAAGTCGAGTTGGTTGTTCTGTGATATTATTTCATTTGAAGGATGATTGTTATTTTAATTTTGTTGATAGGTGATTTTGTAACTTGAACAAACTTTATGCATCATGAATAACAACAAATAATTAATGATAGAATTCTTGAATCCGTCGCATAATTATGAAACTGTGATTGCCCAGCCGTCTCCAGTACTCGATTTAGGGCTTTCCTGGGGGGAGCTCGAGGGTAGAAATTGACCACGGAGAACAGTGATCTACGCAGAAGGGGCTGTATAGATATACAGGTAAATAATAAGCCGCTATGTAATAATTTGCAGCGTTTTTGTTGTTTCTCAGTTATACTCGTAAGAAAGAGGCTTCATGGCAAATTTCAGAACCCCTAAGAGGCCTCATGTAAAGGGATAGCAACTTTAGCAGGCTGAATAGCGGAACGTTTAGGCTCATTTTGGTTTATTATACTGTGAATAATACACCTACATAATAGCTCAGTAAGAAATTTTTATAACACCCCCTCAAATTTTTCTCTTTTTCGTTTCAAGGTGCGTAGATTCCAAAAATGCCATGTCCGTCCGCCGTATCACGTGTACCGGCTTCATTTTCGGTCAAAAAAATTCGTTCTTGAGCACACATGCTCCATTTGGGCCCTAGTTGTGCCCCGAAACTTTGCAGCCCGATCGGAATATACCCAGGGCTGTTATGAGTGAAACTGTGTGTAAAATAGGTACTTTTTGTGTTTTAGTAACATGAGCTTTGAGGTATTGTTTTCCATATTTTGGGGACGAGAAGACCGAATATGAAGTAGATTTTTACTAAAGAGTGAAGAATTGAGGTTGTAACGAAGGTTAAGCTCCCGAAATTCATTTTTTATGAGTCAAAAACATGGGAAATTGTCTGAAATTACCATCAATTTTTATAATAACACAAGGAGTAGTATCAACAGGTGAATCAAGACAATTAAATTGTACTATCAATCATCAAATATAATCTGTTGAAGCCGAGCCTAATTCGTGTTTTCGGGAGCCAAAACTGGTGGAAACCATCAAAAATAGCAATTTCAATAATTGCACATGAAAGAAACAATAAATGAACAGCCAATATTTCTGTAGGTATGTCGAGTAGAATAATAAACCCATGTGACAAGGATTTTGCAGCGTTTTAGCGAATTTTCAAAGAAAATGAAGCTATTGCAATGGCTTCGAAATTTAAATAATATAAATTTTTGGAAATTTTCTTCATAGAAATCCGTTTCAGACCATTCTAAAACGATTCCTGAAATTTAACACTTTTTTATATGTATATATATATATATGTCACTCTAGACGATAACTCTCGATAGAATTGAGATAAACAGCTCAAATTTGCACAAAAAATCTATCTTGGCAATCGAAAGGCTAAGTTCGAAGATGGGCGAAATTGGCCTACTCTAAGGAGGGTTTTGGCGCATTTAAAGTGCGCAAAAATTACCCAAAAATCCCCAAAATGTTATTTTCCAACAAGTGACCCCTCATTTTAAAGGTTTTGGGTGTTCTTTAGCTGTGCCCCCCAACTTCGGAGCAAAATTACTCCGGTAACATAGAAGGTATTTTCAAGTTTGGTTAGTGATTTGGATTCGTCTGAACCTCCTTTTTCAGTGTATGAATACTATAATTCGATTGAACGGGAGAATCACGGTTTTGTGAGCACTTGAAAAAAGTGGGGGGCACAGCTAAAGAATTTCCCTACCGAAAAACTTTAGCTGTGCCCCCCACGGGCCCGATGGCTTTAAGACACCCCTTGTGATGAAGTTCAACCTTGTGAATTACTTTTAAGAATGCCCTAGAGCCATCGCGCGAGGCCGGTGTGCAAACAAAACAGAGGATAGTGTAAGGTTCGAATAGAGATTGGGCTCAAGTTCCAAGTTGGACTCAGTGGCTGTGCCCCGCACTTTCAAAACAAAGAACACCCATGTGTTCGAAGGAATGTTATCGGGAGCTCGACCAGTAAAACTTGCCTACCTTCAGTTGCGATTCATCCTCTCAACATGAAACTCGAAACCCTTTACGAAATTCTTAAGAGTGATTTAAGTGCGGTTTCCTTTTTTCAAGAGCAAGGACTCGTCGTGCAGAACCGGAGTTGTCCTGTTTGTAGTGCAACAATGAATATACGTGTCCGTGCCGACCAACATCGAAAAACAATTGAATTCAGGTGTCACAAAAGGGGTGAGAACCCACACGATAAGTCGATCTCTGTTTTTAAAGATACGTTTTTTTCCAAACATAAATGGCATTACAAAAAAATAATGACTGTAGTTTTTAACCTATATGTTTCCTGTTAACCTATATGTTTTTTTATTGTTCAGTTTCTCCTGTAAAGAGACGTGGGGGGCACAGCTAAAGTTTTTCGCTAGGGAAATTCTTTAGCTGTGCCCCCCACTTTTTTCAAGTGCTCACAAAACCGTAATTCTTCCGTTCAATCGAATTATAGTATTCATACACTGAAAAAGGAGGTTCTGACGAATCCAAATCACTAACCAAACTTGAAAATACCTACTATATTTCCGAAGCCACTAAGCATTGAAAATGGGGGGCACAGCTAAAGAACACCCAAGGTTTTTGCACGCTGAACACGATGGTGGAATCGGATCTTAGATATCTTGATCCGTTCTCAAATTAGAGCATTTAAAGTGCGCAAAAATTACCCAAAAATCCCCAAAATGTTATTTTCTAACAAGTGACCCCTCATTTTAAAGGTTTTTGCACGCTGAACACGATGGTGAAATCGGATTTTAGATATCTAAATCCGTTCTTAAATTAGAGCATTTAAAGTGCGCAAAAATTACCCAAAACTAGGATAATCTTTAAAGAAGGTTTTTTGACTGGTGTCTTTGACTGGTTTTTTTGGTTCAAGTTCGAATCGCAATTTCGTGACGTTTTTCGCTCTGCATGTTAGTTTTAGATGAATTGGGTTAGGCATGTTGGTAGGTGTTGGTGTGATCTACTGCAGGTCCTTGATCTCACGCACGACTTACAAACCAACCTCAACTGTCACGAGTCCTATAATAAGCTATTGCAAATGAAGACTTCCCTAGTACAGTACAGTTTAGTTATGCAAATGCACCGACTGTGTCAAACTAGAGGTAGATGCGACTAAGTAAAAGCTTTCTACGGATATTACGTTGTTCACACGCAGGTAACGTTGTCGGATATTACCTGGCACTTATGATGTTAGTGATTAACTAAAATAGGTCTTCCGTTCCGTGGAATTGTCGGAAGTGGTCGACTGCACTCTGCACCGAAACGATTACTTGGTGTTGTGCAGAGTTTGTACAGCTCAACTCGCGCAGACTTAACACGAGAAGACGCGACCCCGTTAACCCGACCGAGGCATCTCCGCATGGCTAAGTCGCGAAACCCACCCATTTACCGTACAAAGATTTCCACAGACCGCTACTCTGCTTTCTTCAATAATTTTCCATCAATTGGCGGTAAAACTGATGTTTCCCTGGAAAGTGGGTGCCCATCTGTTTTGTGGTGCGGTGAAATCAGTGCAGCGGAGTTTTGAAGAAAGCTCGGGTTTAAAAGCTGTTTTCTTCTATGAACAGATAGGTAACTCATCGAAAGCTTCAACCACCACTTGCATTGTCTTCAATCTGTAATGGGAAAGGCCACTGTTCGAGGCGCCAAGGCGAAGATTTTTACGTCAGTTTATTAATTTTTACAGTCAGTTCATTTTTACCTCGTAAAAATGAATCACTCTTTGAGCTCGTAACAGTGTGGCTGTTCTCGATACATTTTTTCTTCCGGTGGAGACGGGGTTGTTAGGGGAAGCCTAATCGGTATCCCTTCTTAACCGGTGATAATCTCGCTGGTCCAGGAGGGGGTCTGTCGAGGGTCCACCCCCACTGTCACACTCTGTCACAAGGTTGAGTGAGGGGGTAAGAAGCGAGTGTGAGAGACTCTGTCACAAGCTACGGTTTATTCTTGAAGTCTTTGTTTGGCCTTTCAGTAGGTACTTGATTGGAAATTTGCAAGGCATTTTTAAGGTAAGTATAAGAAGTCTCTCCTCATTTCACGGAAGAAGATGCCTAAAAAATTCTCAAATTTCATTTAACACGTACCTACCTCAACGGGATTGTGATAGTGCAGTCAGCCTACCTCTGACCAGCAAGTGATTGGAATGTCACAAATATAATATTTATATGATTGTTCCCCCACGATATTCTTACGTTCCAGGTTGCCAGATGTGAAAATTATGAATCTCGATGATCTCACGCTTCTCTTGGCGTTGGCCGTGAGAAAGTGCCTTTAATACAGTAACCTTGAAAATAAGAACTAGCGCAATGGTCTAGGAAAAAAAATATAATAAGCTGCTACGAGAAATCACATGCCGCAAATTGTTATCAAGATTTCCTCATGGTCACTTCATGTAATTATGTGCAACGAGTATCCACTAACGGAAAAAAAGTACGAGTATCTTGCGAATAACTTGGATTATTATTACTTTCAAAAATAACTGAATTAGAATTCTGTTTCTTGATAAATTCTTTGGTGCATAAAATCCAAGTTTGAAGTTGAAACCGGTCACATCTTAAAGAATGTACTTAAGCATTCAGTCTGAGTGAGAATTTTGCAGTGAAATTGATAAAAATTCTCACTCTCACTAGAGCAATTTTCAGTCTAATACTGGTTATCAGTTTTTAACATGAAATGTAAGTCCTTGTTCATACGACATTACCTATCTGCTCTTATGAGATAAGATCTTCAGTGCCTAAGTTTAAAGGTGCGTTACTATAATTAGCTATAGTACCGTCTGTTATATGAGTACATAAGTGACTACAAACTGCGAGAAACAGTAGGTAGTATGCGAGGAAGCAATACACATAATAGTTATACAACCATTGCCCGGTATGAATAGGGATAAAATGGTATCCGGTCGTTCAAAAGGGTCGTATCAGTTTATTTAACCTTTAGCTCGTCCCATTAGCCCATCTAGGAAAACTGTCTGGTGTCGCGAATACGTTACGTCCTAACTTACAGTCATTCAGATGAAAAATATGCTTTAAACTGTTGTCAGTATGCTATTCGGATTGTCTCTCATTTTTGTGTAGGTAATCATTATACCTCACCTGATGGTTGAGCTGATTAATTCTCCCTAAACAGGTATCACCTTCTTATGCTGAGTTATCTTCATACCGAACTACATGAGGGCCAGAAAAATTGATAAAGCAGGGAGGGAGTAAAACTAGCCGCCCAAACAGCATAGTTTCCCCTCTCCAGAGTTTAAAAAAAAAACGCTGCAAATTATTACACAACGGTTTATTATTTACGTGTATAGATGCGCCTTCTGCGTAGATCACTGTTTTCTGTGGTCAGTACCTACCCTCGAGCTCCCCCAGGAAAGCCCTAAATCGAGTACTGGAGCCGGCCCGGGAATTACAGTTTCATAAAACATGGAAAACGATACCCAAGAAAAAAAAATCAAAAACCCCTATTTTTACTCCCATTTTTCTCCCATAACACCCCTGGGTGTATGCCGATCGGGCTGCCGAGCTTCGGAGCACAACTGGGGCCCAAATGGAGCCTGTGTGCGAAAGAACAACTGTTTTAGACCAAAATTTAAGGTAAATTTAAGGCTGAAACTTTGTTAGAACCTCAATTCTTCGCTCATTGGTCAAATTCGACTTCATATTCGGTCTCCTCTTCCTAAAAAACGTGAACAACGATATCTCACAAGCTCATATTACTAAAAAACCAAAATACCCTATTTTGGTTTATTATTTTCAATAATGAACCATTGGAATCGAGCATGAAAAAAAAAATTCTTACCCCCCCTCAAAATTTGATGTTTTACGTTTCAAGGTATGTAGAATCCAAAACTGCAATAAAAATATTTCTGTCTGTCCGCCGTACGCCGTACGCCGTACGGGCCACTTTTCTTAGTTACCATGAAAAAAAAATTGATGAAATTCGGGTTATAGGTTCCGTTCGGCGTCTAGTTGGTCCTCGAAGCTCGACGTTACTGTGAGTCATCTCTAAGGGGTTCAAAATAGGGGTTGAAATTTTCAAAACGCCTATACCATTTTTTTACGTAAATATTTTTACGGTTTTAAATAGTTCTTGAACTTGCGAGTTTTTTAAGACCATCCGGAGCATCGTACGTCCAGCCGTTCGTTCACAGTAAGGCCCCGAAGTTTGCACCGACAGGCATTTTCGACACCAGTGTGAATGAAATTGTATACAATTCAAACCAAATCTCGTAACCAGAGACGCGCCCACAATAGGAATTTGTGAATACGGCCAATCATTGGTAGGGATCACCTGATTATATTGGCGGAGTATGAAGTCGAGTTGGTTGTTCTGTGATATTATTTAATTTGAAAAATGATGGCTCTTTTGGAGTTTGTTGGTAGGTAGTGAAACTTGAACAAACGTTGAAGTATTATTGATGGGTAAATCATTACTACGGTAAATCATTACTCAACGGTAAATTATTACACAACGGTTCATTATACCATCTACGTAGAAGGGGCTGGAGTTTGTTGGTAGGTACTTTTGCAACTTTTTTCACTCCTAATCAACAATTTCTTTTCAGAACTTCATTATGTGTGTTTCTTTTTGTTAGGTACTGTTTGTCATCGGCAGAATTATTTTAGCAACATTTAACTCGTGATTTAGGTAGGTATCTAGTAACGAGTACGGGGTTAGGTACTAACCTACGGAGGGTCTGCGATCTACATAAATATGCATAGAATAGTACATATTATATTATATAGACGGGTTATCTATACATAGAGCTGTGATCTGTAACAGAAGGGTATTCTATACAAAATAATAAACCGTTGTGCAGGGATTTGCAGCGTTTTTCATCTATTTTTCGCCCATTTAACACGCCTGAGTATTTTCCGATTGGGCTGCAAAGTCTCGGCACACAACTAGGGCCCAAATGGAGCCTGTGTGCGAAATAACGAATTTTTTAGACCGAAAATAAAGGTAGATATGGATGGTGCGGCGGATGGACATGGCATTTTTGGAATCTGCGCACTTTGAAACGTAAAAGAAAAATATTTGAGGGGGTGTTATAAAAATTTCTTGCTGAGCGAATACATAGGTGTATTGTTCGCAGAATAATAAACCAAAAGGCAGAGACTTCGGGTTGATTATTACGCTTTTGCTTTTGGGAACTCTCTTCTATGCTTCAGCGTATGGATAACTTTAGCCGTAGGCTGCTGATTGTATTGATAGATTAGCAAATTCGCCAGAAGGCTGAAAATCTTGTTTATTTCCGTTACTGCTTCACAGTTGATTTTATTCGCGCCCTGAGTTCGTGGCATTGTGATTTACATAATAAGAGTGACGCGAGAGTTTTCGAATGGTTTCTTCGGTGAAGCGCTGCTCAGAGTGAAAATCGCGTTGCGGAGTAACACAGATTGGGCTATTCATCCTGTCGTGATGATCCTTGAAATGCTGAATGCGCTATTCGTAACGAAGACGGTCCTTTTGAGTTTGAGATTTGCTCTGTGGTTTTTCTCGAGCTGAAGGCCGAGCTCGAGCCGACTTCAATTTGTCATTATCTCTTTCGGGATGAATCTGCTCGAATTATGGAACAGGACATGCGACGAAACGTCCGAATCTTCCCACAACAACTGAATGCGTTGAACCCAGAATATCACAGTTAATCCTTTTCCACCACGTAGAGTGAGAAGTAATTTTCTAGTAATAAATCTGGACTTGTAAAAGGTCGTTAATAGAAATGAATCGATGATTTTTTTAAACAACCTATACGCCATTTACCAAATTTTACAGGAGAGCAAAAAAACTGTTTTTGTCTGTTGTTCTAAACGTTTTGGAAGTTTTACATTTTCTACTTGGAACTGCCCTACTTAATAATAAGCACAAAAATGGACTCACCCATTCGCGCTATATTTTATGAGTTTTGAATTTTTAAAATTGTTGGATTTCGGTTGTTTCGAAAATCAACGATTTTTTAGTAGCAATAATTGAGTTACTGAAAAGAAAATGAAGAAATAGAAACGTTGTACTGTTAAGGCAGACTTCATTGAATCAAAACTGTCAATATAAATTCTTGCAGAGTAAAGAAACAGTTTAATACACCATTAGGTAACCTTACAGAAATCCTTTTACAGAAAAAATTATTATGAAATGTCTTCTTGGAGTAAAACTTTTTTAAATCTTTTTTTTACCAACTCAGTGAAAATGCACGGAGCTTTGACACTCCTTTTATGTAAATTTAAAAATGTTGAAAAAAAAACTATGATACTAAATTAGGAAGAGAACTACTTTAAAGGAACACCAGTACTACACCCAAGCGACGTTGAAACGCTTCTGAACAACAAGGGATAGCAAACTAAAAACGAATGACAGAAAAGTAAACAATGGTTCAAAGTACAAGGTTTGGTATTTCTGATTTGAGAGTGTAGAAACAACCAATATCCAGCACGAAGGTTGTTTCAAACCTCATCAGGATTTTCAAGGCTCATTGTAATCCACTCCTAACACGTTAAGGCGGTTGTTCCATATCTCAAAAGGTGAGTCTTGGCATGCACAATCGAAATCCGTAAAAAAGCTACATTGCCAAAAAGTGGCGTATAGGTTGTTTTAAAAATTATCTATTCAAATGAACACGTATTCATTCATTCGGTTGGTTTCGTTACTAGGTGTTTTATCGGATGCGCAGTTGTAATATTCTGCCTAAACCTTTCCTTATATTATTTTTATTGGACATTAATTTGTTACGATTCACTGAATCATTATAAACTAATGCATTGTAATTATAAATTATGATTCAGGTACCTAGTGAACGTCAATTTGCGAAACGTACATAACCACAAAACTAATCCTGTTATTGGTGAAGTTTTGAAAGATGCCGAAAACGATAAATGTTTTAGAAGATGTCTTTCAAAGCGGTCTGTTGGCGTAAGCGTCAGGAGTCAGTGGATCCGCCGTCGAGTTATAGAGAATTATTAGAATACACAAATGGTTATTTGCACAGGCTTTTCGCGTGTATCCTTATAACATAAGGACACATCAAAACCAAAGAAACAAACGACTCCCGTCAGTTTGGAAGGACAACGGTATTCGAACCCGAGGTGGTGAGTCATTCACCATTAACACACATCCATGGTAGGTACATAATAACGATAATTAACAACAACAACAAGTATCAGGACAGAAAGTGGACGTTGTCTGATCAGACGGTTTATTAGGTATAATATACAGTTAGTTACCGGTTTCGGGTCATAGCCCATCATCAGCCTCTGCAAATCTACAAAAAACACTTGTCACTATATTTAAACAATTATTTAGGTATGCTTACGTGATTGGATACTTATGTGATTTTAATTTGAGTGAATGTAGTGAAGTAAATTTAAGTGAATGTAGTCAGGCCGAAATAGGTTAATATCTATGTAATTTTATGAAATACTAGCCTGACCGCTCGCTTCGCTCGCTATCCGAGATTCGCTGTACGCAGTATCGTGGAACCATCAAACGACGGAAAAATCCTACCGGGTATTTGTGCCCAATTTTATCAAAATCCGTCAAGCCATTCAGGAGTTGACCATGGTCGACCATATTTCCGCTATGGTCAGGGAATTGAAAATGCGCCTACGTTCAACTTGGGAGGCTACCGGATATTGGTGCCAAATTTGGTCGATATCCGTTGAGCAATTCGGGATTCGACCATGGTCGACCATAGTTCCGCTATGGTCAGGGAATTACAAATGCGACGTTGCACAACTTGGGAGCCTACTGGATATTCGTGCCAAATTTGGTCGATATCCGTCAAGCCATTCAGGAGTTGACCATGGTCGACCATAGTTCCGCTATGGTCAGGGAATTAAAAATGCGACGTTGCACAACTTGGGAGCCTACTGGATATTCGTGCCAAATTTGGTCGATATCCGTCAAGCCATTCAGGAGTTGACCATGGTCGACCATAGTTCCGCTATGGTCAGGGAATTACAAATGCGACGTTGCACAACTTGGGAGCCTACTGGATATTCGTGCCAAATTTGGTCGATATCCGTCAAGCCATTCAGGAGTTGACCATGGTCGACCATAGTTCCGCTATGGTCAGGGAATTAAAAATGCGACGTTGCACAACTTGGGAGCCTACTGGATATTCGTGCCAAATTTGGTCGATATCCGTCAAGCCATTCAGGAGTTGACCATGGTCGACCATAGTTCCGCTATGGTCAGGGAATTACAAATGCGACGTTGCACAACTTGGGAGCCTACTGGATATTCGTGCCAAATTTGTTCGATATCCGTCGAGCCGTTTGGCCGTGGCAAGACAGACAGACAGAGATTCGAATTCATAATATAATAAGATTATAAAAACGCTGCAAATTATTACGGCGCTGAGTGATTGTTTATTTGGGTGAAGTAGAGCATGATGTCCCGATGTTCTTGGTACTCAGTCCAACAGTTGACCAGAAATGCGACTTTCTGTGCCAGATGTTTCCGAGGTGGGTTCCTACTGCTCTTCGTGATGGACTTGATTTTAGCGAATTTTCAAAGAAAATGAAGCTATTGCAATGGCTTCGAAATTTAACTAATATAAATTTTTGGAAATTTTCTTCATAGAAATCCGTTTCAGACCATTCTAAAACGATTCCTGAAATTTAACACTTTTTTATATGTATATATATATTTATATGTGTCACTCCAGACGATAACTCTCGATAGAATTGAGATAAACAGCTCAAATTTGCACAAAAAATCTATCTTGGCAATCGAAAGGCTAAGTTCGAAGATGGGCGAAATTGGCCTACTCTAAGGAGGGTTTTGGCGCATTTAAAGTGCGCAAAAATTACCCAAAAATCCCCAAAATGTTATTTTCCAACAAGTGACCCCTCATTTTAAAGGTTTGTGCACGCTGAACACGATGGTGGAATCGGATTTTAGATATCTTGATCCGTTCTCAAATTAGAGCATTTAAAGTGCGCAAAAATTACCCAAAAATCCCCAAAATGTTATTTTCTAACAAGTGACCCCTCATTTTAAAGGTTTTTGTACGCTGAACACGATGGTGAAATCAGAATTGCGATATCTCATTCCGTTCTCAAACTGGATCACTTTGAAGATTAAGGAACGTGGTTATTTCTTCGAAAATTCGCTCTTATAGCCATGCTGCATGACTGTGGTTTTTTAGGTCCGATTCCGCCTGCACACCTTCTAAGGTTTTAATTACATGGTGTGGGTTATAAAATTGCCTGTTGAAATCTGCGTGAAACGCTTCCGCCCCATTCGTCGTTCGGGGGGAATCGAATGATGGTGGAGCTGCCCAAATATGTGGCGGAAAAGAGCAACTTTCCTCAATATAGTTCGTCAATACATAATAACTGAATGACATTCCTTCAGTCGGGGCCTGCTGCATTATACTTGTGTTCGCATTGTACACAGTGTCAGGATCTATGTAGCTGAGTCCGTAAAATAGCCGTAGCCACATACCCACCTCAAGGATCAAGAGTTCGCGCAAACGTCTTCCGCAATTGTGTCGCTTTCATTACGGTCTGCTGGCCCTCGATTCCCGCAAACGTGTTACACTCGTACAATGCTCCGGGTGGTCTCTAAAAATTCTTTAGTTCAAGATCAATTTAAAAACGTAAAAAAAACATACCATTCTATTGAAAGTTTTCGAGCTACGGCGTACGGAAAATGTCAGCCCCTATTTACCAGCCCTTGAGAGATGACTGACAGTAACGCCGAGCTTCGAGGACCAACTACACCCCAAATGGGACATATAAGCCCAATTTCGTAAATTTTGGTTCATGGTAACTAAAAAAAGTGCTACGTGCGGCGTACGGACAGAAATTTTTTTATTGCATTTTCGGATTCTACATACCCTGAAATGGAAGCCATAAAATTTTGAGGGGGGTTAAAATTTTTTTTCATGCTCGATTCCAAACGTTCGTTACTGAAGGTAATAAACCAAAATGAAAATAAAAAAAAAACCACAGTCATGCAGCATGGCTATAAGAGCGAATTTTCGAAGAAATAACTGATTTTATATAAAATGTGATCTTTGGGGTATCCCATTCAAATATGGGCAATCTTAAACTTATTGGGTAATTATAGGTATTCAAGTATGACGCTATTCGGTTAATTCGGTATGCATCAAATATGGGCATACCTACGTAACATATTTTTTGTTCCATTTTTTGCCGAGTAACACCTCGGTTTGTAGATTTTCCAACGCTGAACACGATGGTGAAGTCAGAATTGCGATATCCCATTCCGTTATCAGATTAGAGCAGACGAATCAGGAAGAACATCTCAAGAAATAACCACGTTCCTTCATCTTCAAAGTGCTCTAGTTTGAGAACGGAATGAGATATCGCAATTCTGACTTCACCATCGTGTTCAGCGTACAAAAACCTTTAAAATGAGGTGTCACTTGTCAGACTTTTTCATTTTGGGAATTTATGGGTAATTTTCCCCCCATAAAACTCCCCAAAACTCCTCCTTAGAGTGACCCGATTCTGCCCATCTACGAACTTAGCCTGTCGATTGCCAAGACAGATTTTTCGTGCAAATTTGAACTTTTTATCTCAATTCTTTCTAGAGTTATCGTCTGGAATGACACATACATATATAAATATATAAATATATAAATATATATATAAATATATATATATACACATAATTTTTGGTGTCTTTCGGCAGTGAATTCAGGATGGTCTGAAACGGATTTTGGTATAAAAATCTTTCGGAAATTCGAGTTTTAAAAATTTTGGACCGAGAACAATAGCTTCCTTTTCTTCGAAAATTCGCTAAAATACGTTAGTTAGTAGAGTACTACAAACGAATCGCTCGTTCACCCACTGTAGAGGTGAAGTGGTCAAGGCGGAATTCGGAAGTGTTCTGAAGTCAAAGGGCTTATTGTGTGGAAAAAGGTAAGTAAGCTTTTAGGTGTAGGGAAGGTGGGTTTCAGAGCGGCTTTCTTTGTGCTGGGGAAAACCCAGGTGAATTATTGTATGAAGTCTGCCGCCGGTAGTTGGACGATTGGTGTGGGGAGGGGGGGGGGGGGGGATGGTGTGGTTGAGAGGGGAAATGGGAAGGGGGGAAATCAAATGTTCAAATTTGATTGAAAATTGTGAGAAGCGTCGAATGGGTTACATCTGTTTGGTAGTTGAGACACTTTGCAGTTTGATAAGAACGATTAATTTCTTCTATTCGTTCTTACCCAACTGCGAGCTTACCCAAGCAAGCAGATATAACCCATTCGACGCTTCTCACTCTTTTCAATCAAATTTGAACACTTGTTTTGAACTCCATCCCTTCCCATCTTCCCCTTTCACCCCCACCCCATTCACCCCCCCCCCCCCCCCCCCCCCCCCATTCATCAATTGTCCAACTACCGACGGCAGACTTCATACAATAATTCACCTGGGTTTTTCCCAGCACAAAGAAGGCCGCTCTGAAACCCACCTTCCCTACACCTAAAGAGCTTACTTACCTTTTTCACACAATAAGCCCTTTGACTTCAGAACACTTGCGAATTCCGCCTTGACCACCTCACCCCTACAGCGGGTGAACGAGCGATTCGTTTGTAGTACTCTACCGAAAACTAAGGAATTTTTATATTTTCAGTTTTTATAATATTTTCATATTTACAAAATATATATTAACCTATTTCGACCTCACTAGATTCACTTAAATTTAAGTATCCAATAAGTATCCAATACGTACCTAAATAAATTTTTAAATATAGGACCAATTTTGACTTGTCTTTTTAGTAAATTTGTACAGGCTGATGATGGGCTCAGACCCGAAGCCTAACTGTATATTATACTAACAAACCGTGTGATCAGACAACGTCGTATCCTGATTTTTGATAGAGATCACAAAACCCCGGGACTCAAATTATCGTTGAAACTGAAAGTAATTGTGTGCTAATGTTTGGAACACTGGCGAATATGGGAAGAGATTCGATGATTCCCGGACCTCCTCTATTTTTCACGATATTTCGATCCACTTGTTGTTCTAGGAAATAACTTTACCCGTCATCCAGAATTATAACAACTAAGCACATGGCTGTGGCTCCAGGCTATTGCCAAGTGCAGGGGGAAAAAAATTAAGCACATTCATTTATAATTTAGAGTGTCACAAATAGGACATTATTTGAAAAATGAAATGAATAAATTACGAGAAACTCTGCGAATTATGACACAACGGTTTATTATTTACCTGTATAGATGCACCTTCTGAGTAGATCGCCGTTTTCTGTGGTCAATACCTACCTCGAGCTCCCCCCAGGAATGCCCTAAATCGAGTACTGGAGCCGGCCCAGGAATTAGAGTTTCATAAATTGGTTTCATGAATACTATAATTGATTATTTGTTGTTATTCATGAAGCATGAAGTTTGTTCGAGTTGCAAAAGTACCTATCAACAAAATCCAGAAGAGCCATCAATCTTCAAATGAAATAATATCACAGAACAACCAACTGTGTTCCCTGGCGATGATATCTGGGCCGGATTCATATCGACTCATTCACGATCACGTTGACGATTTTCGATGCAAACGAACGGCTGGTCGTACAATGCTCCGGGTGGTCTCAAAAAATTCTTTAGTTCAAGATCCTTCTATTGAAAGTTTTCGAGCTACGGCGTACGGAAAATGTCAGCCCCTATTTACCAGCCCTTGAGGGATGACTGACAGTAACGCTGAGCTTCGAGGACCAACTAGACCCCAAATGGGACCTACGAACCAAATTTCGTTAATTTTGGTTCACGGTAACTAAGAAAAGTGCGAAGTATGGCGGACGGACCATTTTTTTAATTCCTTTTCGGATTCTACATCCCCTGAAACGGAAAGTTTAAATATTTGAGGGGGGGGGGGGGGGGGGGTTCATGCTCGATTCCGAAGGTTCATTATTGAAAATAATAAACAAAAAACGCTGCAAAGTCCTTGTCACATGGGTTTATTATTCTACTGGACATACCTACAGAGATTTTGGCTGTTTATTTATTGTTTCATTCATATAAAATAATTGAAATAGCTATCTCCGGTGGTTTCCACCAATTTTGGCCCCTAAAACACAAATTAGGTAGGTACGCTCTCTCTCTTTTTTTTGATCATTGGTAGTGCCATTTAATTGTCCTGAACCACGTCTTGACACTTTTTCCAGTGTTATTATACAAACTGATGATTTCCCAGTGTTATTTCTGACGATTTCCCAGGTTTTTCACTCATAAAAAATCTATTTTGGGAGCTGAACATTTGGTAGAACTCAATTTTCCACTCTTTGATCAAAATCGACTTCATATTCAGTCTTCTCGACCCCAAAAACATAGAAAACGATATCTCAGAAGCTCGTGTTACCAATATGTTGCTAAAACGTAAAAAGTACCTATTTTTACACACATTTTCACTCATAACTCCCCTGGGTATATTCCGATCGGGCTGAAAAGTTTCGGGACACAACTAGGGCCCAAATGGAGCATGTGTGCGAAAGAACGATTTTTTTAGACCGAAAATGAAGCCTGTAGACGTGATACGGCGTACGGCGGACGGCATACGGCGTACGGCGGACGGCGGACGGACATTGCATTTTTGGAATCTACACACCTTGAAACGGAAAAGAAAAAATTTTGAGGGCGTGTTATAAAAATTTTTTGCTGAGCGAATACATAGGTGTATTATTCACAGAATAATAAACCAAAAATTACCTATTTTTATATCCATTTTCACTCATAACATCCCTGGGTATATTCCGATCGGGCTGCAAGGTTTCGAGACACAACTAGGGCCCAAATGGAGCATGTGTGCGAAAGAACGACTTTTTTAGACCGAAAATGAAGCCTGTACACGTGATACGGCGGACGGCGGACGGCGTACGGCGGACGGACATTGCATTTTTGGAATCTACGCACCTTGAAACGGAAAAGAAAAAAGTTTGAGGGGGTGTTATAAAAATTTTTTGCTGAGCGAATACATAGGTGTATTATTCACAGAATAATAAACAAAAATGCAATGTCCGTCCGCCGTCCGCCGTATCACGTGTACAGGCTTCATTTTCGGTCTAAAAAATTCGTTCTTTCGCACACATGCTCTATTTACGCCTTAGTTGTGTCCCGAAACTTTTCAGCCCGATCGGAATATACCCAGGGGTGTTATGAGTGAAAATGTGTGTAAAAATAGGTACTTTTTGCGTTTTAGCAACATGTTGGTAACATGAGCTTTTAAGGTATCGTTTTTCATGTTTTTGGGGACGAGAAGACCGAATATGAAGTCGATTTTGACCAAAGAATAGAAAATTGAGGTTCTACCAGATGTTCAGCTCCCGAAATTGATTTTTTATGAGTCAAAAACCTGGGAAATCGTCTGAAATCACCATCAATTTTTAGAATAACACTGGAAAAAGTGTCAACAGGTGGATCAAGACGATTAAATGGTACTATCAATGATCAGAGATAATTTATTTAAAAAAAAGAAAAAAAGGAGCGTACCTTATTCGTACCTTTTTTTTCTTTTTTTTTAAAAACTATCTTTCATCATTGGTAGTGCCATTTAATCCTCTTGATCCACGTGTTGACACTTTTTCCAGTGTTATTATACATACTGCTTGTGATTTCAGACGATTTCCCAGGTTTTTCGCTCATAAAAAATCAATTCTGGGAGCTGAACATTTGGTAGATCTCAGTTTTCCACTCTTTGGTCTAAATCGACTTCATATTCGGTCTTCTCGTCCCCAAAAACATAGAAAACGATATCTCAGAAGCTCATGTTACCAATATGTTGCTAAAACGTAAAAAGTACCTATTTTTACACACATTTTCACTCATAACTCCCCTGGATATATTCCGATCGGGCTGAAAAGTTTCGGGACACAACTAGGGCCCAAATGGAGCATGTGTGCGAAAGAACGATTTTTTTAGACCGAAAATGAAGCCTGTACACGTGATACGGCGGACGGCGGACGGACATTACATTTTTGGAATCTACGCACCTTGAAACGGAAAAGAAAAAATTTTGAGGGGGTGTTATAAAAATTTTTTGCTGAGCGAATACATAGGTGTATTATTCACAGAATAATAAACCAAAACTGCGAATATTGAGTTTGAGTCAATGTGGGTCCTAGTTTTTTATGCTCATTGACCTCCACTCGATTGTTGTGCCAAAAATTGATATCGCTTGCCAATTTCAAGTGGGTCGGGATTATAATTGAGTTGAACAGTTTTCGCTCGGCATTGACACGTTTTATTTATCAATACTGAGTGTCTGGTGTTTGTTTGTTGTATTGGTATTTCCGTTCCCTCGTGTTTGTCTCCTTTATCTATTGCATCCCACTCACCAAATGGAAGTTAAGGGACAACTACCTAGTCCGTAAAACAAAAATTATTTCAAACAGACGGCAATGTTGAAATTAAAGGTACAAAACTTATTTATACCATTTTGGTTTATTATTTCCAATAATATAGTTCTGGAATCGACCATGAACAAACATTTTTAACCCCCTCTCAAAATTTGATGGTTTACGTTTCTCAGGGGACGTAGAATACGAATATTGCATACAAATATTCCGTCCATCTGGCTTTTTCCTTAGTTCCCATGAACCAAAATGCACGAAATTTGGTATATAGGTCCCGTTTGGGCTCTAATTGGTCCTCGAAGCTCGGCGTTACTGTCAATTCTAAGAGGTGAAAAATGGGGGTTGAAATGTAAAGAGTATCCCTGTCTCGGAAAATTGTATGTTGAGGCGTGAGTTTTCTCGGGTTTTTAAATACCTAGTTTGATTTTTTTCTGTTTTTTTTTACAGCTTCCTGAGTACCATGCTCTACGATGTTGCTATAAAATTTGCTATACAATTTGCCGTAAAGAGCAGGGTGTATGCAGGCATCAAGCTGTGTTGAGAGCTCACATCACTGGTCTACTGCTTGCTAGACTTCATAGCGCAGTACTGTCGAACTAATACGCTGTTGTTCCCAAGATCGAAACCCTACCGGGGCCGAATATTTTTTCACTCCAAATCAAAAATTGCCCTTCAGAACTTCATCGATTGTGTTTCTTTTTGCCATTTTGGCTACTGTTTGTCATCGACAGAATTATTTTAGAATCATTCAACACGTGATTTGGGTAGGTACCTAGTAACGAGTACAGGGTTAGGTGCTAAGGTACGGAGGGTCTGCTATGTACATAATGTATAGAATAGTACATAATTATATTATATAGAAGGGTTATCTACACAGAGAGCGGTGATCTGTAACAGAAGGGTATTCTATACAAAATAATATTTATTATATTATATTATGGTTTAAACCGTTGTGTATAGGGATTTACACAACGTTGCAACGTTGGTTTTCCAGCTTGACGTAGAAAACATGACTGTACACTTTTTTTTTTTGACTAACGGAACTAGAATAGAAATGATCACAAGAACATCAATTACCTACCGAGGATTTTAGTAAATGGGCGTGCCAAATTTTATTGTTTTAAGTGCACGCTTTACGTGTACAGATATCACAATTACTTCAACAAGCTCTGAATCGTGAGTGTCTGATGCACGTGAGTCTCATCTTTGCATTGTTTAAATTAATCAGTATCATGAACAGGGGCGTTGCGTCCATAAGGCCACTTGGGCCACTGCCCCAGCACCCAGAAACACAAAAACTCCAAAAAAATGCCAACCATTTGTTCAGTTGGCATTCGAATTTCCCTCCGAATACTGTACCTAGCATTTTTCACGAAGTTCAACAGCGACTCAACAGAGTTCTCTGGCTATGGATATTCAATATGTGTTTCCGTCATGTTGGCTCCCTGTAGCTCCAAGGAGCATTTTATCGGAATATAGCTACAGTAATCGATGTCTTGCAATCGAAATCAAAACCTACGCTTCTGAAACTGGCAGGTCCTGGGACCTGGTGTCGCCATTGTAACCGAGAAAAGTGGCCCGTCCGCGCAAGCTCAGTCGAGTAAAAATTTGGTTAGCCACGCCCCTTTTGGGCCCGGAGTCCACATTTCCATTCAAAAATCGTTTGTGTTCACAATCGATTGGATTGTTTCAATTCATCTTGTCATCTCGATACGAGATGCTTCTCCTTCGATCTGTCCTCCCCTAAAAATTCTTATCACTTTCGCCATTCTGTTCCTATGTTGAGTTTTCAATTTTCTGCTTACGTTTCGAATTCTGTATGTTCCCATTCGAGTTCCCGTGACAGATTTGGGTTTGTGATAATTAAGTGCGTTCTGTCCTGTCTGTGGTCTTGTGGATTGATCGACGTCAACATAAACAGATAAGTACCTAGCTTCTAGTCTGATTCTCCATCCAAGTAGGTACTGGCCGCGGGTCATTAGGTACTTCGTTGTATTTTCGTCTAGTTCGTTGTTTTAGCGAATTTTCAAAGAAAATGAAGCTATTGCAATGGCTTCGAAATTTAAATAATATAAATTTTTGGAAATTTTCTTCATAGAAATCCGTTTCAGACCATTCTAAAACGATTCCTGAAATTTAACACTTTTTTATATGTATATATATATTTATATATATATGTGTCACTCCAGACGATAACTCTCGATAGAATTGAGATAAACAGCTCAAATTTGCACAAAAAATCTATCTTGGCAATCGAAAGGCTAATTTCGAAGATGGGCGAAATTGGCCTACTCTAAGGAGGGTTTTGGCGCATTTAAAGTGCGCAAAAATTACCCAAAAATCCCCAAAATGTTATTTTCCAACAAGTGACCCCTCATTTTAAAGGTTTTTGCACGCTGAACACGATGGTGGAATCGGATTTTAGATATCTTGATCCGTTCTCAAATTAGAGCATTTAAAGTGCGCAAAAATTACCCAAAAATCCCCAAAATGTTATTTTCTAACAAGTGACCCCTCATTTTAAAGGTTTTTGCACGCTGAACACGATGGTGAAATCGGATTTTAGATATCTAAATCCGTTCTTAAATTAGAGCATTTAAAGTGCGCAAAAATTACCCAAAACTAGGATAATCTTTAAACTCTTACCCCCCCCCCCCCACCCCCTTAGAGTGGTCAGATTGAAAAATGTGAGAAGTATTAATTGAAGACGAGAGTTCGAAGCAAAAAAGGGGGAGGCAAACGATTAGTACAACTCCTTGAATTTCCCATTTGACATATAATTGTTATGATACCTTCATAGATAGACAAGTACCGGCCCACGTATTACTAGAAGGAAGACGAAAGAAAAAATCTATTTCAAATTATTCAATTTAGGTACTAACAGTAGGAGGAAGAAGGTTAGGTAGGTATCTTATCAATTTATTATCAGTATCATACGAATATTTGATATTCAAAGGTAGGTAGGTACTTAACATGATAAAAATAATATCAATGAAGAAGGAAGGATCTACCTACCTAGTAGAGCAAATCTTGAACTGGTTTTAGATACCAGGCCTGAAATCGTAGTCAAGAGGAAAGGCCATTCAGAAGGAACAAGGAATCTACTCATAACAAACGGTAGAATCAGGATGGACAAAACGTACAAATTAAAATAAATACGAAGAGAATATACATAGAAAACCAAATTTTAGACCGAAGTTTTCCTTTATTCAAAACCATAGCCATTAATTCGAATATTTCTTTGAAAATTCGCTCATTAAGTCATGCTGCATGACTGGTTTTTTTAGTTGTTGTTTAGATAATTTACGTCTGTATTTTTGTATCACATGAATTCGGTGGCTAACTTACAGTCGAAATTTTCGACGTTTTCCTACGAGGAAAGATAGAGTGATGATTAAAAGTTTGGGAAGAGTTAGGCCTTTGCTGAGTATTAGTCAGTATGAAGCTATTGAACTTTTAGCTTCTGGTAATCCCGGGTACTGGTCAGAACTATTGTGAACACAGTGCTTACATTCTGACTTGCTAAGAGCTGCGGTTGATTAAAGTCCACCCATTTCTCATAAGAAGACTCCACTGTTGGAAAACATTTACAGGTATTTTGTAGAAAAAGCTGTTAATTTGTGTTCCGGTTTGGTGGGCCACCATTTTCAGAGCCCACGCACCGCTGCTGATCATGAATAATGCCGGGAATCAACATCATTCAAAACCAGCACAAGATATTGGATGTTTTGAGCGATGACTGCTGTGTCAGAACGTGAACGTGAAAATACCTCTTACAGATATTTTAGGCTGTAGGTCTTTTGATATTTAATCAGTGCCAACCTTCGAGCTCTTTGATGAACAGCTGGTAATTCAGTCGTTCCGAAACGAAATCCTCTTTCTTCCTAGCAGTAGGTAGGTATTTGGTTCGAATTGGCGGTTTGAGGTTGGGAAACGTCTGCGATATTCGGTTTTCTCGAACCGGCAGACGGTTGAGAAATACACCGCTCGTTCCAGACCTGGACCAATTTGCCAAAACCACTAATAGTTACGTAGTAAATGAGAGGTGCATTGTCCACCCATCGCTCTTGAACATCATTAATATTGCAGTAGGCCCGTAATGGCAGGTATAACCCAACACTACGTGTACAGTGCAAATATGACTCTGAACCTACTGGTAGATCAGTTGAAATCGCCTTCGTCATTATTTGATGGCTTAACCCATTAAACTCTGATATGATGTTCGGTAAAAGACACTGTTATTTGGGTTCGGCCATATAATTTGATCTTGACGGCATTGAGAAATATAGTTTGTTTATCATATCATGTACTAATATAAATAAATCAACGGGGCCGGCGTGTCAGAGATTGCTAGGGCCGATGTTTATGTCCCCGTTTGGGATTAAAGTTGTTCGAGACGTCTCTGGTTCTCGTTTCGGGTGGGCACCAATGCAAGCGTTGAAAAGCTTAAATACGCTTACCCGACCAGCTCTTCATCCCTGATCAGAATCATGTGAAGCCTACAGGGTGAAGCCTCTTGAAGGTTCAAAATAACGATATTTATGTGTCCTTGAAAAAAGGTCTGCCCAGTTGGGTGAGCAATATAGCTTCCTCACTCATTGTAACAAGGGCGTGTAGAATCAGTTGGCAAGAACGCTGCAAATTATTACACAACGGTTTATTATTTACCTGTATAGATGCACATTCTGCCTCGAGCTCCCCCAGGAAAACCCTAAATCGAGTACTGGAGCCGGCCCGGGAATTACAGTTGCATAAAGATGCGCAGGATTGAATAATTCACTAATTAATTATTCGTTATTATTCAAGAACCATGTCGTCCCTGATAATAAAGCATAATCCCTGATGATTTCATCGAAGTAGGAACATAATTTCGTATAGTTCTGCCCGGGACAAGGAATTGACCACTGACTGACCGAACTGTCAGACACGGAACCAAAATAATTGTTCAGAAAGCCGTGAAATGAAAAAAAAGCTGCAAATCTTCAGACAACGGTTTATTACTTAACCTGTACAGATGCACCTTCTGCGTAGGTCATTGTTTTCTGTGGTCAGTACCCTCGAGCTCCCACCAGGAAAGCCCTAAATTTATCGAGTACTGGAGCCGGCCGAGCAATCACATGCGGTGGAATCATGAATTCTACAATAAAATTTTTGCTGTTATTCATGAGTCGCAACGTGTGCTCAAGTTAAAAATTAGGTACCTATCAACAAATTCCAAAATAACTATCATTCTTCAAAAGAAACAATATCTCGGAACAACTCGATTTCATGTTGAGCCACGCGTGGTTATAATCAGGTGCTCCCTAGCGATGATATCTGGGACGGATTTATACCGTTTGATGGGACCTACAAACCAAATGTCATTAATTTTGGTTCATAGTAACTAAGGAGATTGAGAAGGGCGGCTGACGGACAGATTTTTTTTTTATTGCATTTTCGGAATCTTCATACTTTGAAACGGAAACCATCAAATTTTGAGGGGGAGTTACAATTTTTTTCATGCTCGATTCCGAAGGTTTATTATTGAAAATAATAAACCAAAAGTGGAAGTTTTGATTTTAGAGGACTTTTTTTAAACTCCTTGCATTTAACATTTTATTATTGTAATAAAAATAATATTTCACCGAAAGTCACTTTATCACCCTTTGAGGATCGCTGAATCCATCCAGGAGCACTGGCAAACATGGTCCGAGATCCGACCCAGGACAACAGGAATGCCCACTCTTGATGGAGGGTGGTTTGGGCTTCTTCTGGCTGTGTCATCAGGCGGCTTCCCTCCTCCCAATCAGAGATTTGAGTTCCGAAAATTTTGGACCCATTGCAATAGCTTTATTTTCTAAAATCTCTATTCTAAAATCATTAGGGAAATTTTGAAAGTCAATATCAGTAGCAGATTATCACCCTCTTTCTTTCGAAAAACACACAGCATTCACCTGAAGTTCGCGGAATCTACGAGCCTGGTCAAACTCGAACAACTGGCGCCTTACGTATTTTCCTATAATTAGGATCTCTGATTCCATTCATTTTTTGCCACTTATTTTTTCATCATAATAAAATATCTACCAACTTACGGGTCCCTTCCCAAGCCAGATCCTATAAAATTCGTGGGGCACATACACTACCTATATAAATATAATACTTATTGCATACTTCGTACAATTACTACTACCTTACACAACATTTTGAAAGAAAGTAGCAGTCAAAAGTGTCTCACTTATATAATTTGCGAACCTTGAGTCCTATGCCCATCCATTGAGGATTGAGGATTTTTAATCGTGTTTTCAATTTAAGTAGCAAAGTTGGAGGCGTTCTTTCCGAATTCTAATGCGGTGTTGACCCAGATTTTTGAGTCACTTTCCACTCAGTCCGAATGAAATATTTGAACCAGATGCGCTCACGTCTACCTCGCTTGTCCCTTCTAAAAAATTCCATTTATTCCATATCGGCCACTCCTTGCCATCGTTGGTCAACAGCGTGCCCTCTAGCATTTCAGCTCTTTAAGGAGAACTGCGCCAATTTCGGACTATAATTCAATTTAGAAAGCTTTAACCCACTTTTATTTTACCGGTGAAACTTTCAACTCTTAGTAGTGCACATTGCTGTAGGTTTGGAACTTCAGAAAGCATTCGCACGTTCTATCTGACAACCGCTTGACATTCTAGACAAACGGTACTCTCTGTCTATGAACGACGGTTCCTTACTGAATACGAATCTGACTGTGAAACCGAAAAATTCCAGCTCACTTGGATAGTTGAGTACTAATTTGTTGTGTATTTATTAACGAATGACTACCTATGTTCCATGGATTGCATTAAACTAGGCGTGTGTAGGGATTTACATGTCCACTAGTTTAATCTCCAAGATTAAATTTTGTCTACGTAATTAAAACGTTCACATGGAAGTAAATTCTTGCCATGCACACACATCTTTACATGGCGAATGTTTCGATTCCATTGTAAAGGTGCGCCGTTACAAGGTGGAAGCTTAGCAAAAACGTCAATATTTTCATTAGATAGTACTTTCGTCCTATTCGAAACAGTTTTTGTGAACGTTCGAAAAATCTCAATCTTCATTAGGGCCTAGTTTAGGGATGGGTAACGATGTTTCAGAAACAGCGATGTTTTTTCCATCGATGTATTCGATTTGATGTTTTTCAGACATCCATGTTTTTACTGTTAGACATTGATGTTTTTGTCTCCCCTACTCTTCTCAGTTTTTCTTCATTTTTTAGAAATCATAAATTTGTACTACAAACATTTGAGAAGTGGAACAACGTTGCGTCGGTTCCTTCTGAGAGGCTGTTTTCTCAAGCTGGGTTGATTTTTAACCCCACTGAGATATCGCCTCGCAGAAGGAATGACGTCCAAATTCCGTTGCATAATAGCTATGATGATTTAAAGTTATGATGATTTAAAGCTGCGATGGTTTAAAGCTACGATGATTTAAAGCTATGATGATTTAAAGCTATGATTATTTGAAGCTATAATGATCTAAAGCTATGATGCTTTAAAGTTATGATGATTTAAAATTACGATGATTTGAAGCTAAGATGATTTAAAGTTATGATTTAAAGCTATGATGATTAAAAGCTGCGACAGTTTAAAGCTAGGATGATTTAAAGCTATGATGATTTAAAGCTATGATTATTTGAAGATATAATGATTTAAAGCTATGATGATTTAAAGTTATGATGATTTAAAATTCCGATAATTTAAAGCTAAGATAATTTAAAGTTATGATTTAAAGCTATGATGATTTAAAGTTACGATGGTTTGAAGCTCTGATGATTTAAAGCTATGATAATTTAAAGTTATGATGATTTAAAGCTGTGGAGATTTAAAGCTACGATGGTTTAAAGTTACGATGATTTAGAGCTCTGATGATTTAAAGCTATGATGGTTTAAAGTTGTGATGATTTAAAGCTCTGATGATTTAAATCTATGGTAATTTAAAGTTATGATGATTTAAAGCTATGATGATTTAAAGGTATGATGATTTAAAGCTATGATGGTTTAAAGCTACGATGATTAATGCTATAATGGTTTAATGCTACGATTATTTAAAGCTCTGATGATTTGAAGCTATAATTTGAAGTTATGATGGTTTAAAGCTACGATGATTTAAAGGTACGATGGTTTAAAGCTATGGTGGTTTAAAGATGTGATGGTTTAAAGCTACGATGATTTAGAGCTATGATTATTTAAAGCTATGATGGTTTAATGCTACAATGATTTAAAGCTCTGATGATTTA
Organism: Leptopterna dolabrata; assembly: GCA_954871275.1. Taxonomy (NCBI): domain Eukaryota; kingdom Metazoa; phylum Arthropoda; class Insecta; order Hemiptera; family Miridae; genus Leptopterna; species Leptopterna dolabrata. Next base: position 3,638,359 of record OX940985.1, on the reverse strand, counting down.
AAGCTATGATAATTTGAAGTTATGATTAAAGCTACGATGATTTAAAGGTACGATGGTTTAAAGCTATGGTGATTTAAAGATGTGATGGTTTAAAGCTACGATGATTTAGAGCTATAATTATTTAAAGCTATGATGGTTTAATGCTACAATGATATAAAGCTCTGATGATTTAAAGCTATGATAATTTGAAGTTATGATTAAAGCTACGATGATTTAAAGGTACGATGGTTTAATGCTATGATGATTTGAAGCTCTGATGATTTAAAGCTATGATAATTTAAAGTTATGGTGATTTAAAGCTCTGATGATTTAAAGCTATGATAATTTAAAGTTATGATGATTTAAAGCTGTGGTGATTTAAAGCTACGATGGTTTAGAGTTACGATGATTTAAAGCTCTGATGATTTAAAGCTATGATGGTTTAAAGTTACGATGATTTAAAGCTGTGGCGATTTAAAGCTATGATGGTTTAAAGCTAGGATGATTAATGCTATGATGGTTTATAGCTACGATGATTTAAAGCTCTGATGATTTAAAGCTATGATAATTTGAAGTTATGATGATTTAAAGCTACAATGATTTAAAGAAACTAGGATGATTTAAAGCTACGATGGTTTAAAGCTATGATGATTTAAAGCTGTGATGATTTAAAGCTACGATGATTTAAAGCTATGATTATTTAATGCTATGATGATTTAAAGCTCTGATGATTTAAAGCTGTGATGATTTAAAGCTGTGATGATTCAAAGTTATGATGATTAAAAGCTGTGATTATTTAAAGCTCTGATGATTTAAAGCTATGATAATTTAAAGTTACGATGATTTAAAGCTACGATGATTTAAAGCTACGATGATTTAAAGCTGCAATGATTTAAAGGTCTGATGATTTAAAGCTGTGATGATTTAAAGTTACGATGATTTAAAGCTGTGATGATTTAAAGCTCTGATGATTTAAAGCTGTGATGATTTAAAGCTCTGATGATTTAAAGCTGTGATGATTTAAAGCTGTGATGATTCAAAGTTATGATGATTAAAAGCTGTGATTATTTAAAGCTGTGATGATTTAAAGCTATGAAAGAAAATCATGATTAGGTGGGAGTACCTGCATCACTGGACTTAAGAAACAGGTTTCGAGTGATGGCTTGCGACGAGCTCGGGATTCACCGCAGTCCACCCAGTCCTCATCCTTCGGGCTCATAATATTGGTAATGACGACCGTCCAGAGGCTTCAGTCCTCCAATCCAAGAACCATCGGATTACTGTGATTAGGATTTACCAACTTGACCGCCTCGGAAAGCGACAGGCCAAGTCGGTCGGTGAGTGAGCGTGTTTGACTTTATTATTTTATAAGAAGCCTCTCGCCGCTGACGTACTCGTACTTTCCTTTTCATCGGGCAACAACTGCACCCTGCACTTCTGGTACGACGCCGACGGCTCGAGGAGCCATCCACCTGTGTCCACACTCGAACGCTCTCCTTCTCCGCTAAGCACGTAATCCTGCTCAAGGATACTCAGTCGCCCTTCAGTTTTGTAACTTCTGTTAAAACGCCTTGATAATTATTCATGAGCTATCGCGTTAGAGTCCGAACTGAAAGTTTCAAAAATCATTTTCGTAGCTCAACTACCAGTTAATCAACGTGATTTATGTTGGCAGTTCTCAGTAGTCGTGACGTTGAAGTCTCTGAGAATAAAATGGCAAAACGCTCATCGCCTCCTCGATGGATCCTTTGGATTTTGTTGATAAGTGCATTTGCAACTTGAACAAACGTTCTGCTTCATGAATTCATACTGGTAAATTATTACACAACGGTTTATTATTTTCCTTATGCTAACAACAGTTAATTAATGATTGCATTATCATATACAGACAAATAATAAACCGTTGTGTAATAATTTGAAGCGTTTTTTTAATCTTCAAAATAACCATTTCCAGTATCAAACTGTTACCGTTAGTATTTACAGTTACTACGCGCAGAGTAGAGGAACAAGTCATGCACCTAAATCCTAAGTATCTAAAGGAATCCGGTGAGTATGAAGTGCTGGTGACTACGATTTTCGCACTCTGCAGTGACAACATTCAGTAGAGCAGTAAACCAAGTGATTCTACTAGTCGTACGGGGATGCGGTACTCTGGTATTTATACGTTGCCAGACGATTTTCTTTTCCCTATCTCTCTTCCTGTTTTATTTGTTCTATTTACCCGTTCCTTTATGTTTTTTTAAATTGTTTTCTTCTCCCTATACTACTTACTTCTACCATACGTCCATCAAATTCCTGTCACACTGCCCTCGTCAAAACTTTTTCTTTCGTTTAAGATTCGCAATGCCATGGTTTCCACCTAATTGTTTTTATTTTATTAGTAACTGAAGATGTGCAGATACCATAACGGGATCAATATTGACCATATTTCCATGTAAAAACAAGAATAAATTAATTTCATTTATACTCAAGGGTTAGGTTTAATTTAAAATTTCAATCTAATACCTACTCATTATTTCTGAAATCAGTCCTCACGATAATATTCAACCAAATCCTTCCTTCTCGTGTGGCTATTCCACAAAATTGAAGGATGTTGGATGAATAACATCAGATTATCCTGTGGAAGATTTGTTATCAATAAATATTATTTTTAGCTGATAAGTAAAGTGTCAAACGATTCAAGTGTAGTAATAATTTCGATAAATTTATGGAAAAAACGCTGCAAAGTCCTTGTCACTTGGGTTTATTATTCTATCGGACATATGTACCTACAGAAATGTTGCTGTTCTTTGTTTTCCCCTTCTTACAGATGATCTTTGATCATTGATAGTGCTGTTTAATTGAATTGATTCACCTGCTCATATTATTGCTAGTGTTATTATACAAATTTATGGTGATTTCAGACAATTTCCCAGGTTTTTGACTCATAAAAAATGAATTTCGGGAGCTTAACCTTTGTTAAAACCTCAATTCTTCACTCAAACAACAATTCAACTTCATATTCGGTCTTCTCGCCCTAAAAAATATGGAAAACGATGCATCACAAGCTCTAAAGAAAAACGGAGTTATTGAAAAAATATAGTCTATTTCCACTAATACACGAAAATCGAAAAAAAAAAACACTGTTATACCGGTTTCGGTGATCAAACCATCGTCAGTAACAGACAATAACTTTATTATTCCAATAACTTTACAATTACTAACTTTATTATTATAATAACTTTATTATGGTTATTGTTTGTTACTGACGATGGTTTGATCACCGAAACCGGTATAACAGTTTTTTTTTTTGCGTTTTTCGTGTATTAGTGGAAAAAGACTATTTTTTCTATTTTTTTTAAAATATATTTTTTGGGCATCAGCATGAAACCTTACAGCCAGTGTTTTATCATATTATACAATACACAGTATTATACAAGTATTATTACAATATAGTTTAGAAAAACTATATTGACAATATTAACTATATTGAAAAACTATATAGAAATAACTCCGTTTTTCTGTGAAATGGGTTTCCACGATTTCTTCACGAGTGATTTAGTTCGTATCACAAGCTCTTGTTCACTAAAAACTACACCCAGTTTACACCCATTTTTCTCCCATATCGCCCCTGGGTATATTCCGATCGGGCTGCAAGGTTTCGGGACACAACTAGGGCCCAAATGGAGCCTGTGTGCGAAAGAACGAATTTTTTAGACCAAAAATGAAGCCAGTATGCGTGATACGGCGGACGGACATTGCATTTTGGTTTATTATTCTGTGAATAATACACCTAGGTATGTATTCGCTCAGTAAAAAATTTTTATAACACCCCCTCAAAATTTTTTCTTTTCCGTTTCAAGGTGCGTAGATTCCAAAAATGCAATGTCCGTCCGCCGTACGCCGTATCACGGCTTCACTTTCGGTCTAAAAAAATCGTTCTTTCGCACACATGCTCCATTTGGGCCCTAGTTGTGTCCCGAAACTTTTCAGCCCGATTGGAATATATCCAGAGGAGTTATGAGTGAAAACGTGTATAAAAATAGGTACTTTTTGTGTTTTAGTAACATAGTAGTAAAATGAGCTTTTGAGGTATCTTTTTCCATGTTTTTGGGGACGAGAAGACCGAATATGAAGTCGATTTTGACCAAGGAGTGGAAAACTGAGGTTGTACCAGATGTTCAGCTCCCAAAATTGATTTTTTATGAGTCAAAAACTTGCGAAATCGTCTGAAATCACCATCAGTTTGTATAATAACACTGGAAAAAGTGTCAACACGTGGATCAAGGCGATTAAATGGCACTACCAATGATCAAAGATAATTTGAGAAAAAAAAGAAGGGTAGTACCTAATTCAAGTTTTGGGGGCCAAAATTTGTGGAAACCACCAGAAATAGCTATTTCAATTATTTTACATGAAAGAAACAATAAATAAACAGAACTATAGACCAATAAAATAATAGAATAATAAACCCACGTGACAAGGACTTTGCAGCGTTTTAGCGAATTTTCAAAGAAAATGAAGCTATTGCAATGGCTTCAAAATTTAAATAATATAAATTTTTGGAAATTTTCTTCATAGAAATCCGTTTCAGACCATTCTAAAACGATTCCTGAAATTTAACACTTTTTTATATGTATATATATATATATGTGTCACTCCAGACGATAACTCTCGATAGAATTGAGATAAACAGCTCAAATTTGCACAAAAAATCTATCTTGGCAATCGAAAGGCTAAGTTCGAAGATGGGCGAAATTGGCCTACTCTAAGGAGGGTTTTGGCGCATTTAAAGTGCGCAAAAATTACCCAAAAATCCCCAAAATGTTATTTTCCAACAAGTGACCCCTCATTTTAAAGGTTTTTGCACGCTGAACACGATGGTGGAATCGGATTTTAGATATCTTGATCCGTTCTCAAATTAGAGCATTTAAAGTGCGCAAAAATTACCCAAAAATCCCCAAAATGTTATTTTCTAACAAGTGACCCCTCATTTTAAAGGTTTTTGCACGCTGAACACGATGGTGAAATCGGATTTTAGATATCTAAATCCGTTCTTAAATTAGAGCATTTAAAGTGCGCAAAAATTACCCAAAACTAGGATAATCTTCAAACTCTTACCCCCCCCCCCCCCACCCCCTTAGAGTGGTCAGATTGAAAAATGTGAGAAGTATTAATTGAAGACGAGAGTTCGAAGCAAAAAAGGGGGAGGCAAACGATTAGTACAACTCCTTGAATTTCCCATTTGACATAAATAATTGTTATGATACCTTCATAGATAGACAAGTACCGGCCCACGTATTACTAGAAGGAAGACGAAAGAAAAAATCCATTTCAAATTATTCAATTTAGGTAGTAACAGTAGGAGGAAGAAGGTTAGGTAGGTATCTTATCAATTTATTATCAGTATCATACGAATATTTGATATTCAAAGGTAGGTAGGTACTTAACATGATAAAAATAATATCAATGAAGAAGGAAGGATCTACCTACCTAGTAGAGCAAATCTTGAACTGGTTTTAGATACCAGGCCTGAAATCGTAGTCAAGAGGAATGGCCATTCAGAAGGAACAAGGAATCTACTCATAACAAACGGTAGAATCAGGATGGACAAAACGTACAAATTAAAATAAATACGAAGAGAATATACATAGAAAACCAAATTTTAGACCGAAGTTTTCCTTTATTCAAAACCATAGCCATTAATTCGAATATTTCTTTGAAAATTCGCTCATTAAGTCATGCTGCATGACTGGTTTTTTTGGAATCTACGCACCTTGAAGCATAAAAGAAAAATTTTGGGGGGGGGGGGGGGGGGGGGGGTTATAAAAATTTCTTACTGAGCGAATACACAGGTGTGTTATTCACAGAATAATAAACCAAAAGCGATCCGTATCGTCCGTGAAGGACGCCAGGTTATTGAGTTTTGGCCTGAATTAGCTGTACGCCTGATTATTACGTGTGGTTTTTCCGAGGTAGGTCATTTTTGAAGGACTTGCACCTGAGCAATAATAATTGGCATTAATAATTTAAACTCGTGCGCAACCAGCCATAAATCATATCCATCGTTTCAGTGCGCAGGGCGTGTTCTGGTCGAATGCGACTAAAGTGATTTTCCAGTCGTTTTTGATCCATAACGCGTCAAACTCTGCAGAACTCGCCTGCCCCCTGTGTTGATTCTGGAAGTTGGATCCCACGCTCCAGCAGAGGCGAGGCCTCCTCCAACGGGCCTCCGCGCTCGACGAGGTACAACAAACACCACCTTGTGAGTCCAGCTGACTCCTGGCGTCCTTGCTTTCTTTCAATTCTGGACCAACCGGGACAGGACACACCTCCACGCGGGTGATGTATTGTACAAAGCTTCCTGTAAACCGTGGAAGTTTGAGGCGGATAAATAAATAAATAAATAAATAAATAAATAAATACGAGTATTATTATGGTCGTTTCGGTTCATAGCCCTGCGAGCTGGAATACCACTAATTCATCAAATCTGTTTGGTCCTCAACGCTGGCTCAGTCTTAAGGACATTACACGTAATTATTTTCAATAATGAACCTTTGGAATTGAGCATGAAAAAAATTTGTTTAACCCCCCTCAAAATTTGATGGTTTCTGTTTCAGTGTATGTCCTAGAATCTTAAAACGGAATAAAAATATTTCTGTCTGTCCGCCGTGCTTAATAATAATAATAATAATAATAATAATAATAATAATAATAATAATAATAATAATAATAATAATAATAATAATAATAATAATAATAATAATAATAATAATAATAATAATAACCTGGAGTACAGGACGTGTCGCATTTGTCGAGCCACTGGTGAGACAATAGATCACGTCCTGGCGGGTTGCCCGGCCCTTGCTCCCACCAAGTACCTGTATAGGCACAACATCGTGGCGCGTATAGTCCATCAAGAGCTGGCCTTAAAGCACGCTCTCGTTCAGGGACAGGACGCGCTACTTCCAGTATGAGCCAGTCAGGTACTTGGAGAATGAAAATTACAAGATGTATTGGGACAAGGAGCTACCGACCGATCTGCCAATCACCGCGCGCCGGCCTGATATTGTCCTTGTGAACAAGGCGGAGGGAACGACCTACCTAATTGACATCTCTGTACCTCTCACATCAAACCTCGAAGCCAAGCACAGGGAGAAGGTAAATAAGTATTTATCCCTTGCTAACGAGATAAGGACGATGTGGGAGCAGGAGGTGGTACGGATCGTTCCCGTGGTCTTGTCTGCCACCGGGGTGATACCCAAGAAACTCCATGAAAGTTTGAGGATTCTTGGGTTGCCCGGTGGACTTTACGAGGACATGCAGAAGGCCGTGCTGATTGCCTCGTGTAGCCTGGTGAGGGAGTTTTTGGGGGAGGCTATTATGCCCGACCACTGAGCCCTCCACATGCACTTGCGGGTGGGAATAAGCCCCTTGGGCCCCCCACTCGCGTCACCCCGTGGCACTTTTTACCCCCCACGGGTGATGACCACCAAATAATAATAATAATAATAATAATAATAATAATAATAATAGACCGAACCATATAGCAACACCCATATATAAAAATAATAACTTTATTTCCAAAATAGGAACAGTATTCCCGCATAGCTTTGGAAAGCTCGAAGTAACTTATTTATTTTGCTTCCGAGTCTGCGAAGCAGCGGAAGCCTTGTGTTCACTTTCGTGAGCCAAAAAATTTTTGTCTTCAGAAATCAAAATTTCCACTTGCATTTTGCGTTTCAAAGCCTACTGAACAAATTTGGTTCCGTGTCTGTCGGTCTGTGGGTCTGTGAGTCTGTGAGTCTGTGAGTCTGTCCGCATTTCCTTGTTACAGCCATAACTTCCACGATTTTGAATTGATTCAGCTCAAATTTTGAGGGATGGTGCGGATAAGGCCCCTTGAGGTCCCATACAAATTTCAACATGATTGATCCAGCGGTACGCCCTGCGATTGCGCTAACGCTAAATTCAACAAACACGCATAACTTTCACAATTTTGATTCAATTTCGCTCAAATTTTCAAGGGTTGTTTGGACAAGGCCTAGTGAGTTCCAGTATGAATTTCAGCATGATCGGACCCTCGGTGCGCTCTGCGCATGCGCTGGCGTGAAATAGAATCAATTTCCTTGTTACAGCCGTAGTAACCAAAGATTTCAGCCAATTTCAATGTAATTCTCAGGGATTAAGCGGGTAGGGCCCATTGAGGTCCCATATAAATTTCAACATGATAGAGCCAGCGGTTCGCCCTGCGCATGCGCTCTGTCTGTCTGTCTGTCCTTCTATGCACGGCCAAACGGCTCGACGGATATCGACCAAATTTGGCACGAGTATGTATCCAGTAGGCTCCCAAGTTGTGCAACGTCGCATTTTTAATTCCCTGACCATAGCGGAACTATGGTCGACCATGGTCAACTTCGTTAATTGAAATGGTAACCCCTATTTTTTATCGCGTATTCGTAATCTACGTGAAATTCTATCTACGATCGACCCTTCGGACTACCCCCGCGGTCGACCTTAGCGCATCCATGGGCCCCTCCATGGTCGAATCCCGAATTGCTCAACGGATATCGACCAAATTTGGCACCAATATCCGGTAGCCTCCCAAGTTGAACGTAGGCGCATTTTTAATTCCCTGACCATAGCGGAAATATGGTCGACCATGGTCAACTCCTGAATGGCTTGACGGATTTTGATAAAATTGGGCACAAATACCCGGTAGGGTATGGGATTTTTCCGTCGTTTGTTGGTTCCACGATACTGCGTACAGCGAATCTCGGATAGCGAGCGAAGCGAGCGGTCAGGCTAGTTATGTATAATGGACGTAATGTATTATGGAAGTCATGTTATGTATAATATGTATATTTCATGTAATGTTATTGTGATGAATTTAAATTTATCATCACGGTGGCGTGAAGGAGTGAATAGAAGAGAGCGAGGGGAATTTCACCCAGGCGGCGGTAATCCACCGATGTAGGTGAGAGGAAGGAAATTCACCCAGGCGGCGGTAATCCACCGATGTGGGTGAAAGAAGGAAGGTGCTTGTCTAGGCGGCGGTAATCCACCGATGTAGACAAGAGGAGAAGGTAGGAGGTGAATTCCCAGAGCGGCGGATACCACCAGGCATCTGGGAGGAGGAAGGTAGAGAGAGAAGAGAGAGCTGGTTAGAGGAAGTGTCGAATGAAGCTAAAGCTCCAGGATCCGGGATTATATAGGACTTGAAGTCCTCTCCCTCCAGCTCCCTGCTGGGAGCTGGTAGTGGGGCACCAGGTTGTGTCCCCCGGATTCTGTCGCCTGTCTCCCCACTCAGATGTTTATTGACGGAAGGTAATTTCTACATCGGAATATTGGTGAGAGCTTTAAGGTTGTAGTGGAGTGTTCCCGGGAGGGACTCACGACAGAGGTCCCCCCAGTTCGAACCAATGATTGAGGTAGCTGAAGGCTCAAGTTGACAGTGGCTGAGGGCTGCGGAAACAAAAAGGGGAGCTGAAGGCGCAAGGATACAGGAGCTGAAGGCTGAAACAAACAATGGTAGTGCTGAAGGCAGAAGAGTGACTGGAGGTGTCTTAAAGCTAGGGTGACATACAATTAGTAGAATAAGTAGGCATAAGTTGACATAAGTAGACATAAGTAGGGCTAAGTAGACAAAAGTAGGCATAAGGAGACTTAAGTAGCTAAGTAGATGTAAGTAGATGTAAGACATTAGTAGGTGTAAGACATAAGTAGATGTAAGTAGATGTGGGACATAAGTAGATGTAAGTAGATGTAAGACGATGGTGGGAAACATATGTACAAAGAGGGTGTGATGAACGATTTGATGAGGTGACAATATTTACAAGGTGGTGAGTTCGATGATGATGAGGATAGTATGTTAGGTATTTACATTAGGTATTTACAAGTATTTACAGGTACGTATGGACAGGTATTTACAGGTATGTACAAATTTTTGGTATGGTGTCAGGGGAGACAAAATTGAGCGGGGTTGCGAGATCCGCCGTTCCCTGGGTGTGGGTTGTGTGTGGTTTAGTGTGTTGAGTGTGTGTGTGCTGTGAAAAGGTGGGTGTAGTGTGTGGATGGGTGTTGATGATGCCCGCTGCGACGAAGTGGCCACGGCGGGGCTGTGAGGTTCGGTACAGTGTCTGTGGGATAATGGAACACAAACACTGTCCCGAAATCTCAAGGCCCCGCCGTGATTTCTCAGAGCGGGGCAGGGGACTTGGCCGCCGGGACGCGGGGCGAGGGACGCTCCCGTCGTCTGTTGCGGCGCCCGGACCTTTTCGTCCCGGCGGAGGCTATTACGGATATCCCCGGCGGCGGTGGGGGAAGAGGGGGTGTTGTAGGTTTGGTGGGCTGGGGTGGTTGTGGGGTTGAATTTAAAATTGGGGGGTCGAAAATGGAGAAAAACGGGGGAGTGAGAGGGGGCTGAAATTTGGGGGGCGGGGGTTGTTGAAATTTGGGGGGTGGGGGTTGTTGAAATTTGGGGGGCGGGGGTTCGTTGAGGACGGGGGTTTTGATGTTTGGAAGGGGTGGTGGGGGTGGCATAAGCAGGGTTAACTGAAGTTGGTGGAGGAGTGGATCGATAAGGGGGTCGGACGGGACGTAGGGGGGATGTACCCCGGTGGCTTTTGCTGCGCGAAATTCGCGCAGTATGCGCCACTGGGGGTACTTCCACCGCCGGGGCCGGGGAGGAAGTCCGGAAATCCTTCGCGGGAAAAACTGAAGCGATGCAGTAGGTCCGGGCGAAGGGGGTAGGGGGGAGAGCGGGTCCGGGACGTACACGTCCCGGAGTATCGCCGCCATTTCCGGATCCGAATCGAAATCCGGAAACGGCGACGGGGGAGACAGATTCGGAGGAGAGAGGTGTTGCATTGCAAACAGACGGCGGGAGACTGATAGTGGATGTAGGTTGAGGGAGAACAGGGGCGGGCTTGCAGCGGGCGAAAGGGACGGTGTGGGGTTTCCCGTCCATTAGCAGGGTCGCGGTGGTCGGTGTTGTGCGGATGACTTGAAAGGGCCCGGCATAAAGGGGCTGAAAGGTTTTATGCATGCCGGGCTCTTTCAAGTACATATGCGTGGAAGTGTAAAAGCGTTTTGGGTAAGTGGTGTCGTTTGTCGGTGTTGAGGTGTGTAACGGTTCCCTGTTAATGGACGGGGTGTTGTGTGGAGGGAAAATGTCGGCCGGCAACCGAATGGGGTCTCTAAATGCGTGTTGTGCGGGACTTGTGTTGTCTGAAGGACGGGCGGAAGTGCGGAGGCTAAGTAGAACGTAGGGGAGGGTTTTGGTCCATGAAGGGGAAGTGGCTGATGTGGAGATGGCTTGCTTGAGGACCGAGTGCCACCGCTCTATTTTCCCGTTGGATTGGGGGTGATAGGGAGTGGTGCGGATTTTCTGAATCCCGAGGGAACGGAGGAGGTCGGCAAAGTGGGCTGATTCAAATTGCCTCCCCTGATCGACCGTGAGTGTCCGCGGACAACCGTAGCGGCTGATCCATTGAGTGAGGAAGGCCGCGGCGACGGCGTCCGCGGTAATGTGGGCGAGTGGGATACACTCTACCCAATTTGTCGCACGGTCGATCATGGTGAGGCAATACCTCTTCCCCTCGGAGGGGGGAAGAGGGCCGACCAGATCCATGTGGACGTGTTCCCACGGGAGAGAATCGGGGATAGGTTGAGGAGGTACATGGGGGTGAGCCGAGACCTTGAATTGCTGGCACTTCTGGCACCCTAGAACCCAGGTACGTATATCCGTGTTCATATGGGGCCAGAAGTACCGCGTTTTGATGAGGTCCCGGCTCGCCCGGATGCCGGGATGATGGAGGGAGTGGTAGTGTAGGAACAACTGCCTCCTCAGCTCCGGTGGGACGTACGGGCGCGGTGTGTCGGCCGATACGTCGCACCAGAGGTCTAGGGGAGGCAGCTGTTCCAATTTTGCGGCGGAGATGAGATGGGAAAGAGCGGGATCGGAGGTAGGAGTTTGATGGTTTTTGAGGGTTTGCGGGGAAGGGAAGGGCAGTAGCTCCGCCACCGGCGCAGGGGTGGGGCGGGAGAGGGCGTCGGCAACGCAGTTGTCGGCCCCCGGCAAATAACGAATATCGGACGTGAATTGTCCGATAAATTCGAGTTGCCGGAGGCGACGGGGGGAGGCTGATTTTCGATTTTGGAGGAGGGCGTGGGTGAGGGGCTTGTGGTCGGTTATGACAGAGAACTGCCTGCCCTCCACGAAGTCACGAAAGTGTTTGATGGCTTCGTGGATGGCGAGGAGTTCTCTGTCAAAGGTGGAGTAATTTTTTTGTGTGGGGGACAGAGTTTTGGAGAAAAAGCCGAGAGGTTGGGGGGTGGCGCCGGTGTGTTGGTGGAGTACTGCCCCGATGGCCCAGTCGGACGCATCTGTGGTGATGGAGAGGGGGGCATGGGGATCGGGATGGGCCAATAGAGCGGCGTCAACTAGGTCCTGTTTGCATTGTTGGAAGGCGGTAGTGAGGGCGGGGGTCCATGAAATGGGGCGTTTATCGTTTTTTTTAGCCGGTTGTGGGATAGCGTGTATGAGTGGTTGTTGGTGTTGTGCCGCGTGTTTGATGTGTCTACGGTAAAAGTTCAGCATACCCAGGAAACGGCGGAGTTCTGAGACAGTGTTGGGACGTGGGAAATCGGTGAGGGTGTGAACCTTGTCTGGTAGGGGTTTTATTCCTTCGGACGAAACCTGGTGGCCGAGGCAGCGGACGGAGGGCTGGGCGAGGACGCACTTTGGAGTGTTAATGGTGAGGCCCTCGGCCGCGAAGATGTCAAGTACTTGTGTCAGGTGTGCGAGGTGTTCGGTTGGGTCTCGGGAAGCGATCAGTACGTCGTCCAAAAAACAGAAGACGAAGGGTAGGCCTCGTAGTATGTTGTCCATGTAACGCTGCCATGTTTGGGCAGCGTTACGGAGGCCGAAACCCATTTTGATATACTCGAACAGGCCGAAAGGGGTGATGATAGCTGTTTTAGGAACGTCAGGGGGGTAGATGTGAATGTGATGGAAGGCACGGGAGATGTCGAGTGTAGAAAAGATGGTGGTGTTGTGCAGGTGGGAAGAGAAATCCCTGAGGTGCGGGACGTTGTAAAGGTCTGGGGTTGTACGGGCATTGAGGCGGCGGTAGTCGCCGCATGGGCGGATATCCCCGTTAGGCTTCTGCACAATATGTAGTGGAGAAGCCCACGGGGATTTGGAGGGACGGATAATGCCGTCTTTGATGAGGAGGTCGAAATGTTTGCGGGCCTGTGAGAGTTGGAGGGGGTGGAGGCGTCGGGCTTTCGCGGATATTGGGGGGCCAGAGGTTTCTATGAAGTGTTGGGTCTGTGAGATGTGGGCTGAGGGGCGGCGCTGGGGTTTGTAGTTGAGGAGGAGTTGTTCAAACTTGGAGGGGGGTCGGTCCACCGCATGTATGAACCCGGGGATGGGTTTCTGGGTGGAGGGGTCGAGCAGGCGCGCGTTACGGACGTCTACCTGGAGGCCGAAATATGCGAGGAAATCGGCCCCCAGGATAGCTTTCTCTACGTCCGCCACGGTGAATTCCCACTCGTACGCGAGCCCGCTCATATGAATTGATGAGCGGTACGTCCCGTACGAGGGGATGGTAGTACCGTTGGCGGCGTAGAGGAGTTGCCGGTAACAACGCGCCTGTCGCCGGAGTATGTTATTGGGGAAGATAGAGAGCGCCGCCCCTGTGTCAACGAGGAAGGGGACGTGCGTCTTTGAACACTTCAGGAACAGGCGTTGATGAGCTGGGGCGGAGTGAGGTAAAATTGGCGAGGTGTTGGAGTCCGTCGGAGGGGGGGGGCTTGGTTCGTCCGAGGTGATGGGCGGGTGCGATGGTGGTGGTTGTTCCCCCGCGAAGGAGACGCGGGGTGATTTTTTGCCGTTCCGGGGAGGGGGAACGGTAGTGGCGGCGCGAGTGGCGGCCGGAGGGGTGGTTGTCTTGGGGGCGGGGTTGGAGGGGCCGTTCCGTGGTGGGGGAACGGTAGCGGCGGCGCTAGTGGCGGCCGGAGGGTTGGCTGCCCTGGAGGCGGGCTTGGAGGGGCCGTTCCGGGGTGGGGGAACGGTAGCGGCGGCGCTGGTGGCGGCCGGAGGGTTGGCTGCCCTGGAGGCGGGCTTGGAGGGGCCGTTCCGGGGTGGGGGAACGGGAGTGGCGGCGCAGGCGGCGGCCGGAGGGTTGGCTGCCCTGGAGGCGGGCTTGGAGGGGCCGTTCCGGGGTGGGGGAACGGGAGCGGTGGCGCTAGCGGCGGCCGGAAGGTTGGCAGCCCTGGAGGCGGGCTTGGGGGGGCTGACTCGGGGTGGGGGAGCAGTTGATGGAGAGGTGGGGTGTTTAGTGGCGCCGTCAGATGCGGTCGGGAGGTTGGCAGCCGTGGCGGCGGCGTAGGAGGGGTAGCGAGGCGAGGTGGAGGTGGAGGTGGTGTGAATGCGGGCGGGGAGGGGTTGGTGGTGGTCCCCCCCGTGTTGGCGAGGAGGGGGGCCCGCCGGATTTACCGGCGGGCGTCCGCGTTTCCCTGCTTGGAGGAGTAGGAGCAGGGGGGCTGGCATTTGCGGGCCTCCCCACCGAAGTTCACATGGTAGAAACATCGGTGGGGGGGGTCCGCCGGGAGGTAGGTCCTGGTGGGGCGCGTGGAGTTGGAGTGGGGCGCCGTTTTTGGGGACCTCCCTCTCTGTTGCTGGGAGGGGGAGACGGTGCGGCGGTCGGTCGAGCGCTGGCGTCGGTGGTCGGAGGAGGGGGTCGGCCGGCGATCGACGGAGAGGGAGCGGCGCCGGTGGAGGGAGGGGGGCCGGCGGCGCTCTTCAGACGGCGATCGGTCCCTGTGGGGGGTGGGGAAGCGGGGTGCGGCGACCTCCGTGACGCTGGCGGCCGCGGCGAGGTCGTAGACCGTGTCGGCCAGACGGAGAAGCGGCTCGTCCGGTCCGTCGAGGTGGCTGGCGAGCGCCATCTGGATGGGGTGGGGGAGGGCTCGCAGCCAGAACGTCCGAGCGATGTCGGCCGTCACGACGTCGTGTAGTTGATGACGTAGGCGACGGTACAGGTGGGAAGGTTTCAAATCGCCGAGATGTTGGGGCTGGGACAGCGCTGCGACACGTGCGATCTTGGAGGGCTGGTATAAGTTGATGAGGCGGCTGCGGAGGTCGTCGTAGGCGGCCGTGGCGTCGGGGGAGATGTCAGATGTCTGCAGGAGGATCTCATATGGTAACAGGGAGATGATGCGTGAGTAGCGGGTACGCTGGCTGCGGATGTTGGCGGCAGAAAACGCAGCGTCGACCTGGAAGAACCAGAGTGCGGGGTCGTGCGTGTAGAAGGGGGGTAGCGACAGCGGGAACGACGCAGAGGCCGTCGTGACGTCGGCGGCGGCGTGTGCGGCAGCTGCAGCGGCGGCGGCAGCGGCGGCGGCGGATGCGGTGGAGCTGGGTGGTGAGAGGCTGGTGAAGGGGTTGTCGGTTGCGTCAGATGTCGCAGCGGTCGGCGGCTGCAGCAGGGACGGCCGGAGGAGCGGCGGTGACGGCGAGTTCGGGTCCATAGTTGAGGTGTCTGGAAACAAAATTCAAATTTGTTGAGGTTTTGAATTTTTCAAAATTCGCAATTTGCGGCGGCGGAGGTGGTTGCAGCGGAGCGTTGAGGGTTGTGTGAGCGGATGCGGATGGGCCAAAAATTGCGAATTTAAACTGACTATTTTAAATGTGAATTTAAAATGCGGGACACCGAACTAGACTGGGGGCGACACATGAGGTGGTAAGAAGGGAGGAAGGGTAGAAGGTTGGATGAACGTCGGGTTCACCACTGTGATGAATTTAAATTTATCATCACGGTGGCGTGAAGGAGTGAATAGAAGAGAGCGAGGGGAATTTCACCCAGGCGGCGGTAATCCACCGATGTAGGTGAGAGGAAGGAAATTCACCCAGGCGGCGGTAATCCACCGATGTGAGTGAAGGGAGGAATCTCGTCTAGGCGGCGGTAATCCACCGATGTAGGCGAGAGGAAGGAAATTCACCCAGGCGGCGGTAATCCACCGATGTGGGTGAAAGAAGGAAGGTGCTTGTCTAGGCGGCGGTAATCCACCGATGTAGACAAGAGGAGAAGGTAGGAGGTGAATTCCCAGAGCGGCGGATACCACCAGGCATCTGGGAGGAGGAAGGTAGAGAGAGAAGAGAGAGCTGGTTAGAGGAAGTGTCGAATGAAGCTAAAGCTCCAGGATCCGGGATTATATAGGACTTGAAGTCCTCTCCCTCCAGCTCCCTGCTGGGAGCTGGTAGTGGGGCACCAGGTTGTGTCCCCCGGATTCTGTCGCCTGTCTCCCCACTCAGATGTTTATTGACGGAAGGTAATTTCTACATCGGAATATTGGTGAGAGCTTTAAGGTTGTAGTGGAGTGTTCCCGGGAGGGACTCACGACAGTTATGTAATGTTATGTTATGTAATGTAATGTTATGTAATATGTATATTTAACGTTATGTAATGTTATGTAATGTAATGTAATGTTATGTTATTTTGCTTCCGAGTCTGTTCTATTTTATAATGGGTCACTCTGATTGTGACGAGGAAGCTCCTGTGCCATCACCTTGGCAGTGTATTTTTTTTTTTAATGTTGGGAGAGGTTGTTTGACCAAACTGGACTTGTTTTTGTTTTTGTTTAATCCATTGCTCAACGTTTCCACCTAGTGTACTAGATCCTATTCATGAGTCTTTATGTAATGAGAATGTTTGCTCAAGTGATTAACTGAGAAATGAGTAATTGTTCAGATAACTTGATTATGATTGAGATGTTCGGATAACTTTAAGCCAATTCAAGTTATCTGAACAACAAAATTACTCATCTCTCAGTTACTCATTTGAACAACCATCCTCATTACATAAAGATCCATAAATAGGATCTAGTACACTGGATGGAGACGTTGAGCAATGGATTAAACAAAAACCAAAACAAAAACAAGTCCAGTTTGGTCAAACAACCTCCCAACTTTACTTCTATTAGACAGAAAAGGACACTCAATTTATATTTTTTATTATAAAAGTAACACAAATTTAAATGAAAGGGAAAAGAAAACCATAAAACAAAATAAAAAATTTCAGTAGAAAATTAAGAAGGAGAAGGTGGAAAATGGAGAAGGAGAGGAAAGAAAGAATGGAAGGATGGAGAAGGAAGAGTAAAATGATGGTAGATAAATGGTGAGGGAGAAGGCGGTGAAAAAAGGGGATTGAAGAAGGAGGTGAAGAGAAAGAAATAGTAGAATGGAAGAAGAAACAAATGAGAGAATAAAGCAGGTAGAAAAGAAGTAGTAGAAAGTACTTCGCACTTTTCTTAGTTACCATGAACCAAAATGAATAAAATTTGGTTTGTAGGTCCCGTTCAGGGTCTAGTTGATCCACGAAGCTCGGCGTTATTTCCACTCATCTCTACGGAATGAAAAATAGGGGTTGCATTTTTCAGAACGCCGTAGCTCGAAAACTTTCAATAGAAGGTTGTGGTTTCTTACGTTTTTTAATTTGTCTTGAATTAAAGAATTTTTTGAGACCACCCGGAGCATTGTCCGACCAGCCGTTCGTGTTGCACCAAAAAGCTTCGTCAACACGATCGTGAATGAAACGGTATGAATCCGGCCCAGATATCATCGCTAGGGAGCACCTGATTATAATCACGGATGGCTGTATGAAGTAGAGTTCGTTGTTCTCTGATATTATGTCATTTGAAAAATTATGGCTGTAAGGATTTTGTTGATAGGTACCTACTTTTGCAAGTTGAACAGCTTCATGAATAACAACAAGTAATTAATGATCAAATTATTGAAATTATTGAATCCCGCGCATTTTTATGAAATGTAATTCCCGTGCTGGTTCCAATACTCGATTTAGGGTTTTCCTGGGGGGAGCTCGAGGGGGGTGCTGACCACAGAAAACAGTGATCTACGCAGAAGGGGCATCTATACAGGTAAATAACAAACCGTTGTGTAATAATTTGCAGCGTTTTTAAACTCTCCAAGCTAAAACTCCGGTTTGTCTCTTGGGAGAATTCTACCAGAAAGAACGTTTCGATGAAGCTAGGAATCAATTGGAGCACATATCTACGTCCAAGTATTCGTTGATCTGTTTATTTTGGTGTTTAATTTGAGTTTTAAGTTCCCAACAACGGTAACAGCAACATTATTTATGTCCTACAGTAAAATGTTGATAGTGGCAATAACAATTTCATGATTTCGAGCGACTTTCTCGTTTACGTCAAATAGTCAATCCCCCTTCCTTCTATATCGATATAAATGATATGTACCTATCTAGTTCCAGAATACCAAGCCCTGAGCCTGAGTAAGATATGGAACAGTATTATAATATAAAATCTTTTTGGAAGGGTTCTTTGATAGACAACTTTGAGTTGGCGTGTCGTGTCATATAATTACATTTGGTGAGAAAATATATAACTTGATTTTGGACGACGACGCGACGAAGAGAAAAACTCTGTGCCAGCGAATTATTCCCTACCCGGATTCGAGGCGACTGGTAGAACCCAGTAGGTAGACTGCAGTTTCTAATTAATAAACCGGTATTTTAATTGGGGTGTTCAGTAGTTCTTTATATAATTTACCAATTTATTCGTTAGTAATTTTAGTGCTTACTTCCTTATTTTCCCCTTGGAAAGAAGTCGTACAACACCACTCATTATTCAACTACCTTAGATTCTAAATTACCAGACACTTACCACCGACTCGCGCTTAAACTGACAGACTTAACTGCGTGGTAGTTACGTGATGGTGGACGTCCTCCAATTGCTTGTATGAACGTAAAACCCACTTTCGTATTATGCGCCTGAAATCCATTCAAAGATGAGGGAGAAAAATAAGGAATAAGGCAGCTGTGGGGGTCAAGGCAGGGAGCTTGACAAATCCAGTAAAACGGCTGTGTCAAGGTCGTTTCCATCGCAAGGCTTCCGCGTTCTGCTTTGAACGAACACGATCACATCAGTGCCGGTTACTACGAAAACTTCTTATGAAATACAAATTTTCGGACAAACATTTTATTGGGGAAGAGATGAAGACTACTTGTACTGTAGCAATTTGCATTTTGAGAAGTTCTTCGGAGTCTGTACAAGTTTGGCCCTTGTGGTTTTGAGCATTTCCTAAATGCTTTTCTAGGTGTATATAACCTCACTAGAGCCGTTACTAGGCTTACAGCTCAGAAATTTAGATAAAAATACACTGCCTAGGACATGGCACAGAAGCTTCCTCGTCGCCTTCACAGTATGTCACCATTAAATTTTCAGAAAACTACAAATGACCGGTTCGCCATGCTCGTGGCGATAGAATGCCGGGGAACCAAAAATTAAAAAAATCGTTATTTTGGGCAAAAAATATTTAAACCCGCCATTTACTCTCACGCAACGGCTAAAATTCGCCGGAAAAATAATGAATGAAAAAAAAAGGACGAATGTCGTATGTGACCTCAAGGGACCTTACCCGCATCATCCCTGAAAATCTGACCAAAATTCGTTCAAAATTGATGGAGTTATGACCGCAACAAGAAAACCTCGTTAGCGCCTGCGCAGGGGCTACCGTTGATTCGATCATGATCAAACTGATAGGGGACCATCTAGCGCTAAACCCATACAATTCCTGAAAATTTGATTGAAATCGGGTCAAAATTGTGGAAGTTGTGGCTGTGGCAAGGAAATGTGGACAGGGAGACAGACGGCCAGCCATGAGACAGACAGACGGACAGACAGACACGAAACTTGATTTTTTCAGGAGGCCCTGAAACGCAAAATGCAAGTGGAAATTTTGATTTTGGAGCACAAAAAAGTTTTTCATTTCGAAAGTGAAAACAAAGCTTTCCGCTGCCTTGCAGACTCGGAAGCAATATATGAAAGATATTTGTATCTAAAGATATTTAGATATAAATAGATAAAAATAAAATATTTCAGACAAAGATAAGGCTTTCTTGTTACCTAACAAGAAAAGCTGATCTTTGTCTGAAATCTTGATACTCGGACTAGACATGCTCGTACGTAAATAGCAGCAATCACTCAACATTACGCCAACTCCTCAAAGTAGCTCGATTCCTTCACGTAATCATTTTGTTCGAAATGTTTTCAAAACAGACTGATAACTTGCCTAATGATTTAAAATTATATTTCATCTACTGGGGTTGCCGTTGGTTCTTATTCTAAAACATTTTTCACGAAAATACACAAAAAAAAAAGAAAAAAAACACGCTGCAAATTATTACACAACGGTTTATTATTTACCTGTACAGATGCCCCTTCTGCATAGATCACTGTTTTCTGTGGTCAATACCCTCGTACTCCCCCCAGGGAAGCCCTAAATGGAGTACTGGAGCCGGCCCGGGAACTAAAGTTTCATACGCGCGGGATTCAATAATTCAATCTTCAATTATTTTTTTTAGTTATTCATGAAGCATAAGGTAAATAATAAACCGCTGTGTAATAATTTATCTGTATAGATGCCTCTTCTTTGTAGATAGTATTATACTCCGTTGTGTAATAATTTACCCAATAATACTTCAACATTTGTTCAAGTTGCCAAAGTACCTACCAACAAAATCCAAAAGATCCATCATTTTTCAAATGAAATAAAATCACACAACAACCAACTCGACTTCAAACAGCCATCAGTGATTATTATCAGGTGCTCCCTAGTGATGATATCTGGGCCGGATTTATGCCGTTTGATTCACGATCGTGTTGATGAAGCTTTTCGATGCAAACGAACGGCTGGTCGTGCAATGTAATGTAATGCTCTGGGTGGTCTCAAAAAATTCTTTAGTTCAAGATCAACTTAAAGTCGTGAAAAAAAATCATACTCTTCTGTTCAAAGTTTTCGAGCTACGGCGTTCTGAAAATTTCAACCCCCTATTTTTCACCCCTCAGCCTGACCGTAACGCCGAGCTTTGCGGGCCAACTAGACCCCAAACAGGACCTACAAACCAAATTTCATTAATTTTTGTTCATGGTAACTAATAAAAATGCGAGGTAAGGCGCACGGCGGATGGATAGAAATTTTTTTATTCAATTTTTGGATTTTACGTACCTACCCTGAAACGTAAATCATTAAATTTTGAGGGGGGTTAATTTTTTTAATATATTTTTTCATGCTCGATTCCAAAGGTTCATTATTGAAAATAACAAACCAATACCCAATGGCCTAAATAGATATGGGGAGATGTATAAGGTAACAACCGATTATTATTAGATGAAAATTGAGTTAATTTTTTTGTTTACATCGATATAAATTCCGAAGATTAAGTTCGGTGTTTGCTCTTCCGTTATTTCGAGACATGCGACATTCAGACTACGTCGCACATCAGCCGAGCCAGCAGTTGACGAGTAACTATCGAATTCTCTATGATTTTTCGGTCGTGATACTACTTAATTTCCAATCATGGACTCATGTTCCGGATGGTTCGATCTCCCAAGCTGTTATTTGCTTGAACTGTATATACGTAATGACTAAGTGGACTACAGGTCGCCGAAACGTTGGCATTTAATTTAGTTTCCTGCCTGTGTTTCTGTATTGATTTGAAGAGTGTCGCATGTAATTCTTGGGTTCAACGCAAACCAATCATGTTGAAAACTCCCTGCGCAAATTCTAAATTTTTTGATAAACCAGCGTTTTTTCGTGTTGATTTTTCTTATTTTTTCTTACTTTTCCTCTTTTTAGCGAATTTTCAAAGAAAATGAAGCTATTGCAATGGCTTCGAAATTTAAATAATATAAATTTTTGGAAATTTTCTTCACAGAAATCCGTTTCAGACCATTCTAAAACGATTCCTGAAATTTAACACTTTTTAGCGAATTTTCAAAGAAAATGAAGCTATTGCAATGGCTTCGAAATTTAAATAATATAAATTTTTGGAAATTTTCTTCATAGAAATCCGTTTCAGACCATTCTAAAACGATTCCTGAAATTTAACACTTTTTTATATGTATATATATATATATGTGTCACTCCAGACGATAACTCTCGATAGAATTGAGATAAACAGCTCAAATTTACACAAAAAATCTATCTTGGCAATCGAAAGGCTAAGTTCGAAGATGGGCGAAATTGGCCTACTCTAAGGAGGGTTTTGGCGCATTTAAAGTGCGCAAAAATTACCCAAAAATCCCCAAAATGTTATTTTCCAACAAGTGACCCCTCATTTTAAAGGTTTTTGCACGCTGAACACGATGGTGGAATCGGATTTTAGATATCTTGATCCGTTCTCAAATTAGAGCATTTAAAGTGCGCAAAAATTACCCAAAAATCCCCAAAATGTTATTTTCTAACAAGTGACCCCTCATTTTAAAGGTTTTTGTACGCTGAACACGATGGTGAAATCAGAATTGCGATATCTCATTCCGTTCTCAAACTGGAGCACTTTAAAGATTAAGGAACGTGGTTATTTCTTCGAAAATTCGCTCTTATAGCCATGCTACATGACTGTGGTTTTTATATGTATATATATATTTATATATGTGTCACTCCAGACGATAACTCTCGATAGAATTGAGATAAACAGCTCAAATTTGCACAAAAAATCTATCTTGGCAATCGAAAGGCTAAGTTCGAAGATGGGCGAAATTGGCCTACTCTAAGGAGGGTTTTGGCGCATTTAAAGTGCGCAAAAATTACCCAAAAATCCCCAAAATGTTATTTTCCAACAAGTGACCCCTCATTTTAAAGGTTTTTGCACGCTGAACACGATGGTGGAATCGGAGTTTCGATATCTAAATCCGTTCTTAAATTAGAGCATTTAAAGTGCGCAAAAATTACCCAAAACTAGGATAATCTTTAAACTCTTACCCCCCCCCCCCACCCCCTTAGAGTGGTCAGATTGAAAAATGTGAGAAGTATTAATTGAAGACGAGAGTTCGAAGCAAAAAAGGGGGAGGCAAACGATTAGTACAACTCCTTGAATTTCCCATTTGACATATAATTGTTATGATACCTTCATAGATAGACAAGTACCGGCCCACGTATTACTAGAAGGAAGACGAAAGAAAAAATCTATTTCAAATTATTCAATTTAGGTAGTAACAGTAGGAGGAAGAAGGTTAGGTAGGTATCTTATCAATTTATTATCAGTATCATACGAATATTTGATATTCAAAGGTAGGTAGGTACTTAACATGATAAAAATAATATCAATGAAGAAGGAAGGATCTACCTACCTAGTAGAGCAAATCTTGAACTGGTTTTAGATACCAGGCCTGAAATCGTAGTCAAGAGGAAAGGCCATTCAGAAGGAACAAGGAATCTACTCATAACAAACGGTAGAATCAGGATGGACAAAACGTACAAATTAAAATAAATACGAAGAGAATATACATAGAAAACCAAATTTTAGACCGAAGTTTTCCTTTATTCAAAACCATAGCCATTAATTCGAATATTTCTTTGAAAATTCGCTCATTAAGTCATGCTGCATGACTGTTTTTTTTTTCTTAATTTTCTTACTTTTCCTCTTTTCTTAATTTTCCTCTCGCAACGCACAAATTTCGAGAGATTCTTACAAGTAGTTCAGCAGCGTAGCTAAATTGGTTCCCTGAAAGTTTCATGTAGTTGCTATACCGCAATGTTGTTCCAAGCTGGATAGGCACGAGGGGCGCCGCCGTGGGCATGGAACCGTTACCTAACTTTTTAACTAGTTATCCAACCATTGCTACACGTTACTCTTAATTCTAACCACTAATCGGCGTTTCAATTTTTTCTCCGGAGGTATTTATTCCGTCAAGCAATCACACGTGAGCGTTGCTACCTACTTGTGACAGCTGTATTCCACGACGCTGTATGAAAGTTGATTCCTCTGTTGTTGTTGTTGTTCTCTTTATCCAATTAACAATATCACGTTGGTACTGTGAACCTGTTGCAGCGTCAGGACAGACAGCAAAGCTTCCTCTATCAGCATTAGGTATAATCGCATGATAGGTACATTTGGAGGTGACACAATTTTCCCCCTGCAAATGTCTGTTTGCATTTATACGTTGCAGGCCTTTTTGAATAAAAACCTTTATGATGGCTCTGTCTTTGCTCTAACATCTTTTCGTGCCTACGAATTCCACACTCGTCACTCCAGAAGTAGGTAGGTATGGCAAAAAAAAAAAAAAAAAATCGAAACATCGATGTATCGGTGTTCTGGTTTATTATTCTGTGAATAATACACCTATGAATTCGCTCAGCAAAAAAATTTTGTATCACCCCCTCAAAATTTTTTCTTTTACGTTTCAAGGTGCGTAGATTTCAAAAATGCAATGTCCGTCCGCCGTACGCCGTCCGCCGTACTCCGTACTACGCATAATTGCTTCATTTTCGGTCTAAAAAATTCTTTCTTTTGCACACTGGCTCCATTTGGGCCCAGGGGTGTCACGGGCGAAAAATGGGTGTAAAAAAGGGTTTTTGGTGTTCTAGTAAAATGAGCGATTGAGGTATCTTTTTCCATGTTTTTTTAGGGCGAGGAGAACGAATATGAACTCGATTTTGACCAAAGAGTGAAGAATTGAGGTTGTAACGAAGGTTCAGCTCCCAAAATTGATTTTTTATTAGTCAAAAACCTGGGAGATTATCTGAAATCACAATAAATGTGTATAATAACGCTAGAAGTAGTATCAACAGGTGAATCAAGACAATTAAAGGGCATTATCAATAATCAGGGATAATTTTTAAAAAACAAAGGAGCGCAATTCGTGTTTTTGGGGGCCAAAATCGGTGGAAACCATCAGAAATGGCTATTCCGATTATTGCACATGAAAGAAACAATAAACGAACAGCCAACATTTCTGTAGGTATGTCCGATAGAATAAATTATAACCATGTATCATGTTTCCACACGACCCTCCACTATGCATTGTGCGCGAAAAGAATTGACGCTCAAAATTGACTCGCAAAATCGACCCGCAAACGATGCTAGTATCCCAGGGCTCGTTTCCACGCGACTCTCCACTATGCATTGTGCGCGAAAAAAATTGACGCTCAAAATTGACGCGCAAAATATGCTAGTATCCCAGGGCTCGTTTCCACGCGACTCTCCACTATGCATTGTGCGCGAAAAAAAATTGACGCTCAAAATTGACGCGCAAAATATGCTAGTATCCCAGGGCTCGTTTCCACGCGACTCTCCACTATGCATTGTGCTCGAAAGAAATTGACGCTCAAAATTGACGCGCAAAATCGACGCGCAAAATATGCTAGTATCCCAGGGCTCGTTTCCACGCAACTCTCCACTATGCATTGTGCGCGAAAAAAATTGACGCTCAAAATTGACGCGCAATATCGACGCGCAAAATATGCTAGTATCCCAGGGCTCGTTTCCACGCGACTCTCCACTATGCATTGTGCGCGAAAAAAATTGACGCTCAAAATTGACGCGCAAAATCGACGCGCAAAAAATGCGAGTATCCCAGGGCTAAAACATGATACATGTTAATAAACCCATGTGACAAGGACTTTGCAGCGTTTTTAAATATCGACAAGCAACCATCGATGGTAGCAAAACATCGGAACCAAAATATCGACGTTTTAAAAACCATCGATTGATGTTTCTTTTTAAGGTGTATTGTTTTATGTCGATGACAAAATCCACCCCGAGGGCCATTTTCGGGAAAAAATTGATGTTTTAAATAGAACAAGAGATTGAGGAGAAAACATTTTTCTATGAATTTAAATTCGCATAGAAAGAAGATTAGTATGGAAAAATGTCAACACTTCTCATAGATAGTTGCATAGGTATTAATTTTTTTAAACCTTTATTGGTTATGTATAATAATTGAGCAGGTAAAAAAGTAAGTAAAAAATGTGATTCCAAAAATAATGGCTACATAAATAAAGAAGATTTGGTAGGATTTGCGGCATTTTAAATAATATCTATCAGAAAAAGCCTATGGCAAAGTGGAAACATAGATGTATCGATGTTGTGAAACATCGACGGCCAAACATCGATGGTATTGAAACATCGACTAAAAACCATCAATGTTTTTTTCCAAAACATCCATGGATCGAAAAAATCGATTTATCGTTGCCATCCCCGGAAGAAGGTCAGATACTTACCCACCACATCTACTTCTTCATGGTATTTTTAGGTATTTTCATGTAGGTTTCTAAATGATCCCCCATCAATTCTGATTGAACTGGTTCTTTCATGCGCATGTGCTTGAAGGGTTCCATTATAATAATATGTTTCTCGTTCATCGATGTCTCAATCTCATTTGGTTCATCTCAGATTTGGTTCATTAAATTTTTTACGAGATTTTTCCGATTTCGTTTGTTACCTTGCTGAACCCTCTGAACATCATTCTACACCACAGACTTCGTTTCGTTGTTGTTGAATACGAAAGAATCACCTAGATCGGACTTCTTATGCTAACTTTCGGTTTATTATTCTGTGAATAATACACCTATGTATTCGCTCAGCAAAAAATTTTTGTAACACCCCCTCAAAATATTTTCTTTTACGTTTCAAGGTGCGTAGATTCCAAAAATGCAATGTCCGTCCGCCGTCCGTCCAAAAAAAATTCTTTCTTTCGCACACAGGCTCCATTTGGGCCCTAGTTGTGTCCCGAAACTTTTCAGCCTGATCGGAATATACTCAGGGGTGTTATGGGAGGGGGGGGGGGGATGGGTTTTTTTGGTGTTTTAGTAACATGAGCTTCTGAGGTATATTTTTCTATGTTGTTTAGAACGAGGAGACCGAATACGAAATCATTTCTGACCAAAGAGTGGAAAAATTGAGGTTTAACGAAGTTTCAGCCTTAAATATACGTAAAATTTGGACTAAAATCGTCGTTCTTCCTTACTCAGTTTTGGTCCCCATTTGGGAACAGATTCGGTACCTAGTTGTGCTCCGAAGGTCTGCGGCCCGATCAAAATACACCAGGGGTGTTGTGGGTGAAAAATGGGCGTAAAAACCTCTGGTTTTCGAGGATTTTTTGAGGTTTAAGTGAACATGAGCTTGCGAGGTATCGTTTTCCATGTTTCGGCGAGAAGACCGAATAGTTGATTTTGACCAGAGTGAGGATTGAGGTTGGAACGAAGGTTTCCAAAATTAGTTTTTTATAATTCAAAAACCTGGGAAATCGTCTGAAATCACCATGAACTTGTATTAGTAACACCAGAAGCGTAACAATGGCACTATCAAGGATCAAAGATAATTTTTCAAAAACAGGTGCTTATTTCATGTTTTTGGGGGCCACAATTGGTGGAAACCATCAGCAGTAGCTATTTCAATAATTTCAAATAAAAGAAACAATCTCTAGCATTTCTGTACGTGTGTCCAGTAGAATAATAAACCCATGTGACAAGGACTTTGCAGTGTTTTTCTATTTACCACAGTGGAATCCTCATATATTGCACCTTCATTGGCACACTACAGAGGTAACTAACAGTAAGTAGGTACCAGGTACCCAATACAGGACCACTAACGGGATGGGGTTCGTGGTCCTACATCGTAAAAAATCCTTCTCACGCTCTGATTGTTTACGTGTGTCCAACTAACGTGGTCCCACGAGCGGATAATGTTTTCCGGTTGTGGTTATTTTCGCGCACCGAGATGTCAGGTTTCTGATTAGCAGGTTATAAATCAGGTTATAAATAGAGTGTATCGGTGTTTTTCCCACAGTAAAGTGTTACGAAAACTTGCTCCAACCTGCCTCTGATATACCAATAACTTTAATACGGATTTCTCATGGAAATCTCGGAGTTGCTGTTAGTTTCACCATTTAGAAAGGATATTATGTAATTACGTAAAATCAGACTGTTTTTGCTGTCCGACTCCCTGACCAACTTCTCGTTGGCGACTTTTGCAATAACGCACTGCAGATTTGATCTTACGACCTTCCAAGCCAGAGAAAAAGAAGTAAATCCTTTGCAGGTCACACAAAAGCTTTCTTTGGAAAACCTACTCGTGCAATGCAGATCACAACAAATTCATTGCAAATCAAACTTGTGTTGTTCTGGCTGCAGGGTTTCGCAGACTTGCTTCAAACCGGCAGCGGACGAGCAGTTCCAAGTCCTAAACTTGTTACTCCTTTCCAATTCACTCCTGCATCGTACTTGAAACAGCCTTGTTTGAAAACTTTGCATAATTCACAGAAACTTCCCGCTGCTGGTACTTATTTAGGTAGGTACTTACCTGTTTATACAAATTTAAAAACGCTGCAAAGTCCTTGTCACATGGGTTTATTATTCTACTGGACATACCCACAGAAATGTTGGCTGGTCATTTATTGTTTCTTTCATGTGCAACAATTAAAATAGCTATTTTTTATAGTTTCCACCAATTTTGGCCCCCAAAAACACGAATTAGGCTCGGTTTTTTCTCTACTGATTATCTTTGATCATTGATAGTAACATTTAATTGTATTGATTCACCTGTTGATACTACTTCTAGTGTTATTATACACATTTATGGTGATTTCAGACAATATCCCAGGTTTTTGACTCATAAAAAATTAATTTTGGGAGCTGAACCTTCGTTACGACCTCAATTCTTCACTCTTCGGTCAAAGTCAACTTAATATTCGGTCTTCTTGCCCTAAAAAACATGGAAAACGATACATCACAAGCTCATGTTCACTAAAACCTCAATAATCCCTCGAAAACCCCAATTTTTACACCCATTTTTCTTCCGTAACACTCCTGGGTGTATGCCGATTGGGCTGCCTGCTTCGGAGCACAACTAGGACTCAAATGTGTTCTCAAATGGGGACCCAAACTGTGTGCGGAAGAGCGACGATTTTATACCAAAATTTAACGTAAATTTAGGGCTGAAACTTCGTTAGAACCTCAATTTTCCGCTCTTTGATCAAAATCGACTTCATATTCGGTCTTCTCGTCCCAGAAAACATGGAAAACGATACCTCAAAAGCTCATGTTACTAAAACACAAAAAATATGTATTTTGCGAAAATGAAGCCGGTATGCATGATACGGCGGACGGACATAGCATTTTTGGAATCCACGCACCTTCAAACGTAAAAGAAAAAATTTTGAGGGGGGGTTATAAAAATATTTTGCTGAGCGAATACATAGGTGTATTATTCACAGAATAATAAACCAAAACGGAAACTCGTAGAGATCGCAGTTAGATCTGGTACATACGCCAAAAGCATTCCACAAATCACTCAGAAGTTGCGTGTGGAAGTCTCATTATCCGGGCGTTGCTCAAGATCTTTTATTGGCCGCGGTCCTTGTAGATGAATATCGGTATCCTTCCTTCCTGGCCGTCCTTTCAAGCAAAGGCTTCAGATTCCAATCAAGGACAAATAATATTAATGCTCGTCGATGAGCAATTCTTTTATTTTCATCTATTGGAGGAACTCGGGTGGAATATTATAATTAAGGTGAAAAACCGCAAGTTGATCAGTCGACTTATTTCTACTTCAGAGCTTTTTTTTTCTTCTCCTTTTTTTTTAGTCAACTGTTCCAATACTTGATCACTTGCCTCCCTACTATAACTAGGCATTGGCTATTTATATTAGTTAGTTATATTTTTTTTTTTGGAGAAATCTCAAGAAAATATAATTGAGTGTTATAGGAATTAGTCATATTTATAAGCTAAAATACGAAGAATGTGTGCCGGAAGTGAAATTATGTGCATTGGAACTTAAAAATTGTCGACGGAAACTTAAACTGTTAATAGTTTCTATTTAGCTTGCTAAATAATAATAGATAGGCTTATATTCTACGCTTTTCTGGCACCTGCTGTATACCCTTAGGGATGGCCTATATTATGTTTATTTACCGAATGGCTGATGCTTGAGAATACATAATATTATGTGGTTTATTGAGACAAATTATTCACATTTATTTCATTCAGCCAGATGTGAAAAACTCCAATTTGGGATGGGTAACAGGTAGGAAGGCACTCATTCACGTTCAGGAATGTGTGTGACGGAGTGTGAGTCAGAGTGACGGTGGGCCCTCGAGAGACCTCCCCCGTAGACCAGCGGTATTAAATAAATTATCACGGCTATTAAATTATTTAATATTTTATTAAATAATTTAATAAAATATTAAATTATCACGGCTCGAGAACTGCCACCGTCACATGTGTCATCTCGAATGACACATGCGTTCATTGAAATGCATTATTGTAAAGTATTTTTCTTTCTGACTCCAAGCCAGTCAGCTTTAAGGTAATTGGAGAGTGGTTTTTCCATGGCCAGGCTGATAGGTACCGTACCTCTAGTCAGTATATAGCATTTCCAAGTCAAATTCAACCTTTTCTAAACCAAATTCAACTTTTTCAAACTCAAATTAAACTTTTTCTAAGTCAAATTCAACTTTTTCCAAATCCAATTCAACTTTTTCTCACTTAATTTCAACTTTTTTCCATTTCAAATTCAACCTTACCCTACTTCAGCAAAAAATATAAATTTTAACAAACTGAATTGTGAACCCCATTACTAACTTATTTGTTGCATTAAGTATTTAAGGCTTAAATTGAATATGACATAAGATAGCGACTGTAAACTCCCTCGCTATTTTGTACGACATCAGATGTGGTGCGTTCGGCTAATCAGAAGGTTTGATGGGCAACGAAATGGGCATTAAAGAAGTAATTTAATTTTCTTTGTACAACACGAAGAATTAGCAAATACCGAATCATGTTCCTTACTTCAGTTGAAGTTTCACAAAAGGAAAATTTTAAATTGTAATGAAACAAATTTAAAAAAAAACATACCTAGTAGGTACCTGCACTGAACTATTATAGCGTTGTTTAATTTAAGCCTTAAATAATGCAAAAAATAGTAACGGGGTTCACAATTCAATTTGTTAAAATTTATATTTTTTGGTGAAGTCGGGTTGAATTTGAAATGGAAAAAGTTGAATTTGAAATGGAAAAAGTTGAATTTGACTTGGAAAAAGTTGAATTTGGTTTGGAAAAGGTTGAATTTGGATGTAAATGCTATACACTGAAGGTACTTCCTAAACGAGTTATATGAATCGAAGTAGGTAACCATTTTCGAAAGCTGCCTGTACTGCCCACCCACTTGGTGGACGTTTTCCAAATACGTTAACTTTTTTTGGGTTTGGCAACCATAATAGTTCATTCAAATTTCATGGTAAGGGGGTTTCGATAACGATTCGGCAAAAAAATCACCTCATGGGCAACGTAACTCAAGCGCTTGAGTTTCACGCTTTTCAAATGTACGTGTTCATTCTTCATGACCTCGATTTGTTTTGGTACCTGTGAAACTACATCCTCAAAAGAAATAATTAAGATTTACGAACCGAGGTTATTACATCAACTTAAGAGTAGATTTAGTTCACCATAATATTATATCTACGACGATGAGCCGGTACCTACGAAAACCTCTTTCTGAAATATTGAACATAAACGTTTTATTTTGCATGTATTTTGGTTTATTATTTTCAATAATGAACCATTGGAATCGAGCATGAAAAAAAAAATTCTAACCCCCCTCTATCTATTCTAATATCCGTCCCGTACGCCGTACACCGTACTGGCCACTTTTCTTAGTTACCATGAAACAAAATTGATGAAATTCGGGTTATAGGTTCCGTTCGGGGTCTAGTTGGTCCTCGAAGCTCGACGTTACTGTCAGTCATCTCTAAGGGGTTCAAAATAGGGGTTGAAATTTTCAGAACGCCGTAGCTCGAAAACTTCCGATAGAAGGGTATGGTTTTTTTTACGTTATTAAATTTGTCTTGAGCTAAACAATTTTTTGAGACCACCCGGAGCATTGTACCTACGTCCAGCCGTTCGTGTGTACCAAAAAGCTTCGTCAACACGATCGTAAATCAAACGGTATAAATCCGGCCCGGATATCATCACTAGGGAGCACCTGAATATAATCAAGGATGGCTGTATGAAGTCGAGGTGGTTGTTGTGCGATATTATTTCATTTGATAAGTGATGGACTATTGGATTTTGTTGGTAGGTACTTCTGAAACTTGAACAAACGTTGAAGTATTATTGATGGGTAAATTATTACACAATG
This sequence comes from Leptopterna dolabrata, assembly GCA_954871275.1. NCBI lineage: Eukaryota > Metazoa > Arthropoda > Insecta > Hemiptera > Miridae > Leptopterna > Leptopterna dolabrata. The sequence goes on along the minus strand of OX940985.1, from coordinate 3,606,443 downwards.
GCAAATTATTACACAACGGTAAATTATTACACAACGGTAAATTATTACACAACGGCTCATCTACCCAGAAGGGGCTGGATTTTGTTGATAGGTACTTTTGCAACTTGAACTGAACAACCGTTGAAGTATTATTGATGGGTAAACTATTACACAATGGCAGATTAATACACAACGGTAAATTATTACGCAACGGCTCATCTACCCAGAAGGGGCTGGATTTTGTTGATAGGTACTTTTGCAACTTGAACAACCGATGAAGTATTATTGATGGGTAAATTATTACACCACGGCAAATTATTACACAACGGCAAATTATTACACAGCGGTAAATTATTACACAACGGCTCATCTACCAAGAAGGGGCTGGATTTTGTTGATAGGTACTTTTGCAACTTGAACAACCGTTGAAGTATAATTGATGGGCAAATTATTACACAACGGTTCATTATTCTATCTCCGTAGAAGGGGAACCTATACAGGTAAATTATTACACAACGGTATAGGTAGGTACCTAGTAACGAGTACGGGGTTAGGTATTAACCTGCGGAGGGTCCGCGATCTACATAATATATAGAATATTACATAAATATGTGATATAGAAGGGTTATCTATACGGAGACCTGTGATCTGTAACAGGAGGGTGTTCTGTACAAAATAATAAACCATTGTGCAGGGATTTGCAGCGTTTTTTATAAATAAACAAAAAAAAAATCTTCGCGAAAGCAAATTTTCTTTGCACAGCCCCATCCATGATGCTCAGTTAAATCTTTGTGTTCCAATTTCGGTTCACCGTAAACGATTTCGACATAATAATAAATCATTTTTGCATTGAGCTGCGGTAGAACCCGAGACCATCTTGTACCAAAAAGTCTTCGTGATTGATGGAAAAAAAAGGCACTCTAAAAAAAAATCATGAGTGCCCGAATAACCCGAAATGCAAGATGAACGGTGTCTTTTCGCGGCTTCCAAACCCGTTGCGCAAGCGCGTTAGGTCACTTGGAACGCCACAATAATTATTAGGCTGTGCAGGTAGTTTATTCTCCTAAATTAGCCTTGCGGGGAGATGAACCCCCTTTGACTTCCTTCCTTCACTAATGGATCAGACTGAAGAGCTTTCATTTTTTTTCGAGCACGAAAATCGTCACGTCGGCCTTTTGGATGTAGCTGTGGACTCGGAAAGTAAAGGTCAACATTGAAAGGAAGGACAAGGCGAAACGAGGAAGGGTATTGATCGCTGGCAATTTTAACGGATTACACCGATATAACGCATTTGTTTGACGTGGTTCCGAAATCTGGTTTGTAACGGCTAGGGTGTCCATACATACTCTTTGTAGTATACGTACCCTTATTTAGGTCCTTCCCTGTATAATCTTCTCTTTTTAACACAGAATGTGTTTTAGCCATGGACTAACTAGCCAAAAAAGGTAACGAAATTTCGTAACGAAATCTGGGACGCTGTTATGAAAAATTTCTAACGATTTTCACGTACAACCGATTCGTTGCTACAAAACTTTAACTTCGCCAGTTATCATCGTACAAAAATCGTTCACCACTCGTTGGATTGCTCTTGATTTACCTAACCATATTACGTTAACCAATGCGGAGTGCGTGGCCGACAAGCTGCGGTATGAGCGTGATTGTTTAAATAATAATTGTTTACACACAGGTGATCATTCTCAATAATTTATATTGTGAACACGATTGCAAGCTTTATATAAGTACCGATGATACGGAACTAAGGATCGTGTAACCTGGTGTAACCTATGAGCAGTCAATAATATATACCTAATCATCATCATTTTATATACGAAAATCGTTGGATGTCGCGGCAATAACTATGAAGTCGCCACTCTCTCGCTCGTTCAGCTGCAGATTTAGTGGGAGGAAAGTAGCGAAATTCTGATTTAGTTGGAGGAAGTTAACCAATCTTCAACCGAAGATTGAAGACGGGTTTATGTGAAACGCGTGAGCTAAAACACATTCTGTGTTTCTATAATTTCGTCCGAGGTATGTAAATAGAGGTAACAGGGGGTCCAGGGGGCTTGCCCCCTGGCGAGGCGCGGAGCGCCGAGTTTTTCTTACCGGGTCCTAATAGGTATATTCTTTTTTCAATAGTCACAGAAGAAAACGTGAAAAAATAATTATGACCTACCTGTATCTTTCTGTTGAATACCTTGATCCAACTTAAAATCGCCTTCTCTTCTTCCTCCACCACCACCATACACTCTATGGCCACGTAAAGGTCCCTCTCTACAGCGAACAGCCATAAGACAAGAAGAATGAGATGTTGGAAGTTGCTCTTGCTAATCTTGGTATCAATTTGACTCGACCTTAGCGACAGAACAGGGCCAGGTTGGTCAGAGCTCCGCTAGGTGCAAGACAGCGCTTGGAGCTTCTCCTCGGATTAGCTTATCTGTTAATATTTATCTGCCCAACCAGTGGTGAAAAATGTTTGAGCGATGAAAACTAACGAAGTTGTACATACCTACGGATATGGCAACTAATGGGAGCTATCTAAGTGGAAACCATTTGAAAACTGTTGCCTCAAAATTGATTAGGTACCGAACAAAATTCGAGTATTTGTCCGCCAGATCATAGGTAGGTACAGGACAGGTCAAGGAGTTACATTTGGATTTGATTTTCGAGAGGTCAAATTAATATTGCTTGTACTGTAATTATAGGTAGGTAGCGCTAGAAGCTTCTAGCGCCAATGCGTTGCGAGCAATTTCCGGGCGATGAAAACGAAGGAAGTTGTACATACCTACGAATATAGCATCTAAGGGAAAACTATTAGAAAACTAGCTGCAAAGTTGATTACCGAAACAAAATTCGAGTGTTTGTCCGCCAGATTATAGGTAGGTCCAGGACGAGGACAGATCAATAACATGCATTTGAGAGAGAGTTCGAGAGGAGACAAATTAATATAATTATTATCTGTATGCGCCTAACAGTACTGTAGTATAGGTAGGTAGTGCTAGGAGCTTCTCCTCGGCTTATCCGAGATCTCTCCAACGAGTTATGAACAATTTCTGGGTGATAAAAACCAACGAACTAATACATATGTACCTACAAATAAAGCTACTAATGGTTGTGTCTAAGTAAAAACCATGAAAAAACTGTTGCCGCAAAATAGATTACTCAAACAAAATTCGAGAATTTGTCCAACAGAGATTACAGGTAGGTACCTGACTCAACGAGATGCACTGGGGAGAGATTTTCGAAAGATGTCAAATTAATATTTTCTGTATGTAGGTACCTTCTAATACTGTAATAATAGGTAGGTAGCAAACCGGCGTGGTTTGAATTAAATTCAGCGGGCTCCGCCCCGAGTGAACAGCGCTGTCTTACCCCTAGCGAAGGTCTGACGAACCCGGCCCGGTTTCTGTCGCTATGGTCGAGTATCAATTTGTAGTGTTTAGTTATCCGAAGGCTTTTTTAAATTAATTCATTTCTAAAATTATTCGTCAGTTAGCTCCCAAAACGCTCTTTCTGCTTGTCTTTGAGTTACCTGGTTTAGTTAAGGTGGGCGGACACGTTGATGACTTCCCCATCCAGGATGATTCTAGGGAGAGCTCATCTCAGCGGGAAGGAACCATGATATGAAGTGCAAAGTTATCTAAACCTAATCGGCGGCAGACACTTGAATGGATATCTGGATCAACCTCCCTTTCCGCCTGCCCTCCACAAGGTTTGCCAGTGGGTGATCTTACTACTGCTCTTTCCAGTCAGATCAATTACGTCCCCAAAAAGAACTAATAATTAAACTAAAAATTGAACAAATGATTGAATTGAATGGATATCTGGATCAACCTCCCTATCCGCCTGCCCTCCACAAGGTTTGCCAGTGGGTGATCTTACTACTGTTCTTTCCAGTCAGATCAATTACGTCCCCAAAAAGAACTAATAATTGAACTAAAAATTGAACAAATGATTGAATTGAATGGATATCTGTATCAACCTCCCTATCCGCCTGCCCTCCACAAGGTTTGCCAGTGGGTGATCTTACTACTGTTCTTTCCAGTCAGATCAATTACGTCCCCAAAAAGAACTAATAATTGAACTAAAAATTGAACAAATGATTGAATTGAATGGATATCTGGATCAACCTCCCTATCCGCCTGCCCTCCACAAGGTTTGCCAGTGGGTGATCTTACTACTGTTCTTTCCAGTCAGATCAATTACGTCCCCAAAAAGAACTAATAATTAAACTAAAAATTGAACAAATGATTGAATTGAATGGATATCTAGATCAACCTCCCTTTCCGCCTGCCCTCCACAAGGTTTGCCAATGGGTGATCTTACTACTGTTCTTTCCAGTCAGATCAATAATTACGTCCTCACAAAGAACTAATAATTAAACTAAAAATTGAACAAATGATTGAATTGAATGGATATCTAGATCAACCTCCCTTTCCGCCTGCCCTCCACAAGGTTTGCCAATGGATGATCTTACTACTGTTCTTTCCAGTCAGATCAATTACGTCCCCAAAAAGAACTAATAATTAAACTAAAAATTGAACAAATGATTGAATTGAATGGATATCTAGATCAACCTCCCTTTCCGCCTGCCCTCCACAAGGTTTGCCAATGGGTGATCTTACTACTGTTCTTTCCAGTCAGATCAATAATTACGTCCTCACAAAGAACTAATAATTAAACTAAAAATTGAACAAATGATTGAATTGAATGGATATCTAGATCAACCTCCCTTTCCGCCTGCCCTCCACAAGGTTTGCCAATGGGTGATCTTACTACTGTTCTTTCCAGTCAGATCAATTACCTCCCCAAAAAGAACTAATAATTAAACTAAAAATTGAACAAATGATTGAATTGAATGGATATCTGGATCAACCTCCCTTTCCGCCTGCCCTCCACAAGGTTTACCAATGGGTGATCTTACTACTGTTCTTTCCAGTCAGATCAATTACGTCCCCAAAAAGAACTAATAATTAAACTAAAAATTGAACAAATTATTGAATTGAATGGATATCTGGATCAACCTCCCTTTCCGCCTGGCCTCCACAAGGTTTGCCAATGGATGATCTTACTACTGTTCTTTCCAGTCAGATCAATTACCTCCCCAAAAAGAACTAATAATTAAACTAAAAATTGAACAAATTATTGAATTGAATGGATATCTGGATCAACCTCCCTTTCCGCCTGGCCTCCACAAGGTTTGCCAATGGATGATCTTACTACTGTTCTTTCCAGTCAGATCAATTACCTCCCCAAAAAGAACTAATAATTAAACTAAAAATTGAACAAATGATTGAATTGAATGGATATCTGGATCAACCTCCCTTTCCGCCTGCCCTCCACAAGGTTTGCCAATGGGTGATCTTACTACTGTTCTTTCCAGTCAGATCAATTACCTCCCCAAAAAGAACTAATAATTAAACTAAAAATTGAACAAATGATTGAATTGAATGGATATCTGGATCAACCTCCCTTTCCGCCTGCCCTCCACAAGGTTTGCCAATGGGTGATCTTCTACTGTTCTTTCCAGTCAGATCAATTACCTCCCCAAAAAGAACTAATAATTAAACTAAAAATTGAACAAATTATTGAATTGAATGGATATCTGGATCAACCTCCCTTTCCGCCTGCCCTCCACAAGGTTTGCCAATGGGTGATCTTACTACTGTTCTTTCCAGTCAGATCAATTACCTCCCCAAAAAGAACTAATAATTAAACTAAAAATTGAACAAAATATTGAATTGAATGGATATCTGGATCAACCTCCCTTTCCGCCTGCCCTCCACAAGGTTTGCCAATGGGTGATCTTACTACTGTTCTTTCCAGTCAAATCAATTACGTCCTCACAAAGAACTAATAATTAAACTAAAAATTGAACAAATGATTGAATTGATCGCTAATAATTTGGTGGTATGCCTGTTGATTTGAGTGTGATACTATTTACAGTGCTACCTCCTTGATTTTGAGAATGCGCGTGAGACATTTTAGCTTCTTATTTCATCAATAAGCGTATCAAACCATCACCCAATTCCAGAATCCAACATTTTTTGTTCACGAAACCTACCACCTGTTGTATAGTTGCTTGTACGATATTAAATTGGTAAATTCAAAAAATGCAAATTAATATTAGGTACTTACCTATACTATTTTGTAGAAATCACCGGCCAGAAAACGTTGCACGGGGCGCTACAAATTATGAAAACAGTGCACTCAATAAATGCTGCTAATAAACGAATATTAGAGCTTGCCTTTAATTATTGTACGCGATATGCGTTTAATCTTAGGCCTAGAGGGCATGTTTCGGGGTTCTCTGATCGGATCCTTGGTTGTGGGCTACTGATTCATCTCAAAGTACAATACCTAAAATTTATCTTCAAATTAATTCATAAGGAAAAATATACTGTTCCCACATATCTCTCCACCTTCTTCCAGAAAGGCTTGAGCATTCGATCTTTGAAACAGTATTTCACTACTAACAGACTCTGCATTAACTCTACTAAGGTCCTAGGGGCCAGAATGTGGAATTCCCTTCCTGCGTCCATCCGTGGCCTACGCTCGGTGTATTCCTTTGGTGAGGCTGCGCTCCGCTTCTCCAAGAACAAGTAACCTTCTTCTTCTTCCTCTTCTCCTTCTCATTCCTTTCCTTTTCTATTCACTTTTCTGCCTTCTTTGACAAGTGTCACCTCCCAATTTTGTGGGTTCATACCCATCTTATCTCCTATCTTAACTTCTGTTTTTCATTTTGTTCTTATAATGTCATGCAAAGTAGTTTTAAGCTTTAATATAATTGGGTTTGCCATCGCATTTAATTTGTAATTTTAATGTACTGTTGTATTATGGGGCCCTGCCCTAAAACAGCGTTAATAAAGAAAGTTTAAAGTTTAAAGTCTACACCAGTATTATTTTTCGGGAATATGATATTACCTATAGATGATTAAGAAAGCTAGTATAGTTGTGCGTTCTTGACTGGTGAAGAAATAGAAGCATGTTGTGTGGGATCTTGAGGGTCAGTCAGTTTGATTATCAGTCAATTTGACTGACCCTCAAGATCCCCCTCAACATACTTTTATTATGTAAGTATATTTATAGAAATATCAGTCACCTCAAATCATAAACGCAGGCCCCTTACATCAAAAGTGTTTGGGTATTTATGCTCTTTATTACTTTTACACAAATATAGAAATGTTGTGCACCTAGGAGAGCCGTCGTGGATGTTTAGAAAGAACCAAGTGGAAGGTGTTGAGCTTGTCTTTGGCCAGGCAGCAGGTAGATGTTCCGGGAAGTGTTTTGAGAGAGTTTTCTCGGGACCCCAGGTGCTCTCAAGTTTGTGTTGAATTATTCCTTTCCACGGAATTTCGTGCTGATCTGCTATACCATGAAGAGGCGCCTTCTGTGTACAGGAACAGGCTTTTGGCAGGTAACTCAGATTTGAGAAAAATACGGTTGAGACCAGTCTTGATGATTTTGAAGCCAGTTTAGATAATTGGCTTCAAGTGATTCAGGTGTATGGTTTGTAGTTATGATATTACTTGCCACAGTTTGCAGAGTAACGAATGATCGGATATTTTTTCGCCTATTTATTAACGTTCTATTCAAACAAAACGTAGGACACACTTGTAATCGCAGATCTCCTGAGGATGCAGCCCCCGTCGTCCTCAGCTGCCATTGTCCCATATGCCCGCTGTGCAGGTTTTCCGAAGCTTGGCATAGGTAATTTGACTATCGAAGTGGGCAAAGATGTCCAGGAGTTCAACCTAAGGGCTTCCTACAGTACCATTAGGGGCATTAAGGCGCCGTCCTCCAATCCGAGGCACCTGACCTTCCGCCGTGATCCCCTCACCCTCAGTGACACTGCCCGGATAACTGACATCTGGGTTTTTACCCGTGCCCACTGCATCACCTGAGACAGTGGCTTCGACCATTTGTTGGCCAGGACCTCTGAGAGTCTCTTCAGGAAGGCCAAGTACTCCTTGTGGAGAGCTCCCTCACAAGAAACGACCAACGGAGTGAATGACCCCCTTAAGTCTTCGGCTGCTGTGTCGTATTTGGCGTGTTTCGCATTTGCAGCGTTTTGGGAGACTGTTGACCAATCTTGGGAGGCATAGGAGGGGGCGTCTGCGTTAATTACGCGGGTGTCCAAGTACGCCGCCCTTTCTACATCCCAGAGGCCATGAATTCTGATGTCCGCCACCAGCCGTGGAGTTCCATCTTCACTTTCCTGCATGACTGGTTCTACGCCCACAGAGTTCCATGCTAAATTGGCCATCTTAGCGCACTGATCTCTGATTTGGTCATGGCCATGTTTTATAGGTCCCCCTTTCTTGCAGTTTAGGGCGTGACACAGGTTCATTGGTTCGCCACAGCCGTCACATCTCGTGGGTAGTGCTTGAGGTTCCCTTCCATACCTCAGTGCCAAGGCATCTCGGAATTGCAGTTGTGAAAGGTCCAGGTCATCCCGCTGCAGTGGAATTACCGTCAGCCATTGCGAAGCATTAGCCTGCACGATTCGTTGGAGGGTCCATCTTTGTTTTCCTGGGAGGGCACGGAATAGTCTCTCCTGTTTTGCTGTGGCCGCAGCTGCATTGAGCGTTCGCTCCTCACCTTGGACTGCACTTATCTCCTGTTCATGCTGCTCCATGTCGCATTCTCTTCCTGCTCTGATTGCTTCTGCCAAGACGCGAGTAGCCCTTTCATAGGCCGCAAACTTGAGACTGGCTGTTTTGACCGGGTCCTGAAGCGCTAGCCCGCCCAATTTCACAGGTAACTCGTAGATCTCCCGTTCAACATCACTGACTGGCCCTCCTACGATTGCCGGAATGAAGGTGTTTCGTATGCAGTCCCGTAAGGGTGTATATTCGTGGTCGCAACCTCCAACTACCCTCTGTGTGAAATCCCACTCCCTGGACAAAGATTTAGTGAATGCTGCATATCCTGCCTGAGGGCTTTTCATTGCAGCCTCTGCCAACTTTCTGGTACTCTCAACCCAGCCCTGCACTTTCCCTTTGACAAACTCGATCTTGGATTCTGGACTACCTATGACACCTCCAAGAAAACGTTGAGAATATACGATTCTCAGGCTCGATCCCTCGAAAATGGCCTCTCTTACTCTCTTTCCATGCCAGGTTTGATGATCAGGTAGCTCTTGTTTGCCTCGGGATAGTACCCCCACTTTGGACCCTCAACTTGGAGAAGAGACAACCATTCCTTGAGATCTCTAAGCGTTCCAATACAAACTGCATCGTCGGCATACCAGTTCTGTTGGTAACTTGCTCTTTTTAGGCTTCTTATTAAAGGCAACGTCCCGACTCCGTACATGAGCATCCCCAATGGGTCGCCTTGCGTGGTGCCCTCACGACTTAAGATGAACTCGTTACTCTGCCGAAACACAGTTGTTGGGAATCCCTTGTAGGTGTTGAAAAGGAACCGAGCACACCGTGGCCACAGAGCTCTTGCATTCCACAGAGCCAGAGGTCTGCTGAGTGCATTGAAGGCGTTAGTGGCGTCTATTAGAAGCATCCCTTCAGTTTCACTATTCTCATATCGTCTGGAAATCCCATGGATTGCGCTCTCAATCCCAGCTTTTGTTCCTGCGCACAGTTGATCGGCCCCGCATTCTTCCCTCAAGTCCAGTCCAGTCAAAAGTGCCATCGATTTGGCGCAAATTCGTTGGAGCACTTCCCCAACTCCTATTGGTCTTATCCCAGGATTTTTGTCCAGGGCAACGCCCCTTCGAGCTAGTAATGCCCGTATTTGGTCCCATTCCACGATATTATTGGCCATCCGTCTGACTAAGGCAGCGATTGCTTCCCTTAACCGGCTGCTATGGGCCCCAAAGCGTAGCAGCAAGTCCCGCCATGTCTCTGAATCGGTTCCGCTTGGTCCCGCACTTCCATTCAGCAGACGTGCCACTTTTGCAATGTGTTCCCCTGTCACGTCAAGATCTTCCATTGTCGGCAAACCCTCTTGACTAAGAAAAGTGTCTAGGTTAGGGGTCATCTGATGTGGATGTTTGGACTCTAGTACCTCAAGGACTGTTTGACCATCTGCCAGCCTAGCGTTGGGCTGCAACGTACCTCCTGCCGTCTGCCTGTTGGTTACCCATCTAGTCGCCTCCCGGATCTTCCCCTTGGTAACTAGTCTGGTGAACACCCTGACATGGTGGTCCTCGTCCTTCTTATTCCTGGTACTTCCTAGCTGCCGATCGCTGCGCTCTGCCTCTTTCAGCAGTTCTTCATATTTTTCTTGCCGCCAAAGGCTCATACGTCGGATAAGAAGTCTTCTTATGTCACTTCCTGAGGTTATGTCCTTCGTCCTTTGAAGGCAAGTGGCGCTGAGGACGAAAATCCGCTCGGACGTTTGATTACCCTCCACCACCTTCGTGATTTCTTCGGCTAGCAGGGAGACAAGCTGTCGCCCAACTGGGCCAAAAGGAACTGTGTACTGCTTCCCTCTAAGTCTGACTGAACGGCGCCACCACCTTTCCCATGCACCATTTGTCACTCCTTCCTTATCACTGTTCACCAAAGGTGCTCCAAAGCCCGCAATAAACAGTTCTTGTATCGGATCAGTTCCATTCGATGTGATCTCCTGTGCATGTGTGGCCGAGGGTGTTGGGTGAGCTGCCCTGATGTGATTCGCCAGTCCTCTTCGGGAATATTCACCTCCACAATGTGGGCAATTTGCTCTGGTTTGAACTGTTACCGAGTCATCCATGATTGTTGCCTATAACCGCTACCCATTATGTAAACAAAAATTTTCCAAACCTCAAAAATTTTTATGCAAACATGAAACACAACAAAACTCAACAAAAACTAAGAAGAATGGAACAACACTTCCTCGCACGGTTCAGGTCGACCCCGCCGATGGCGGAACGCGAAGTTCGGGCCTTTTCTCCAACTACAAACACTTCTCCCACCGAACTTTTGAGGAGCAAATTCGTCGTGCCAATCTCCAAGCAATCCTCGTGCCTATTTATTGATTTCTCTGTGGTTTTTAATTCCGTGTTCCTACTATAGCATTTCCAAGTCAAATTCAATCTTTTCCAAACCAAATTCAAGTTTTTCCAAGTCAAATTCAACTTTTTCCATTTCAAGTTAAACTTCTTCCATTTCAAGTTAAACTTCTTCCATTTCAAATTCAACCCGACCACCAAAAAATATAAATTTTAATAATCTGAGTTGTGAACCCCATTACTAACACTATTTTTGTTGCATCATTTAAGGCTTAAATTAAACAACACTAGTGGTTCAGTGCAGGTACTAGGTATGTGTGTTTTTTATTTTTATTTTTTAATTATAATTTAAAATTTTTGTTTTGTGAACCTTCAACTGAAGTAAGGAACATAACTTCGGTGTGTGCAACAAAAAGGTAGTAATGGGATTCACAAATTCAGTTTATTAAAATTTATATTTTTTGCTGAACTCGGGGAAGGTTGAATTTGAAATGGAAAAAGTTGAACTTGAAATGGAAAAAGTTGAATGTGACTTGGAAAAAGTTGAATTTGGTTTGGAAAAAGTTAAATTTGACTTGGAAACGCTATATATAGGAATGGAAATATGATGATACCGTCAAAACAGATGTAAAAGAAAATCATGGAATCTTGTTCAAAAGTGCTCAAAACGCGTTTCTAGACGGTTTTCTGCTTGATTTCGCTCCGTACGTATGTTGGAATTACAAATGGTCATAACTCACCCAGAATGCGGTCTCTCTCTCTCACTCTCTCAATTTTTCTTTTTGGGTTATGTTCAGCTCGTTTAATTTGTGATGAGAACGAGCTTTCTGGATGGAAAAATATGGAAGTCGACGGGGATTCTAATTTTTCGATTTTCACCGATAACTGCCATAAAAAGTGGACCTAAATTGGTGCGGTTGGTACAGAAATGTCCCTTAGGATGTCTAAATCATGCGAATTAATTTTGAAATCGATTGCTTTCTATTTGGCTAATAGACAGCAAAAAATATGTCATCGGGGTCCACCATTTTCTAGGTTGTTGTGGTGTCACAAAGTGATTGAAAGTGATATTTCTATGCAAGTTTACGGATTTTGACCAAAATGGGCGGCCATTTAGGCCGAAATAGGCGGCCCCTGCCGCCAGACTTGTATACATATTATTATGAAGAACATGGAATTAGCTATCGTGTGGCAATCTCCACACCAGAACTTTCCGTACGGTAGAAATTTGGCGACAATGGTTTTTCCGTGTTCTGGCGTTCACAAACGATTCGGATTTTCATTGTGAATCGAATGATCCCAGTAAGTTTTATTTTGAAGAAATCTATTTACCTACAAGGTTTTTCCTGTTTCCTTTTTTCTGGTTCACTCGTCAAGTAGCTGTTGTACTTCCCATGTCCGTGCCAGCAGCGGTGAATCCACACACATTCGACGTGAAAAGAAAATTCATTATTTTCTTTCCCTTCTTTACAGACATGTCCGTGCAAATGCCATACCAACGAATCTACAATGAAGGCACGTATGGACCATACAGATACCTACCCGCGTTCAGTCAGAACTAATGGGCGTAGGCTTTCCGGATGTTTCGCTAGCTTCTAACCGGAAAACCGCTGCAAATTATTACAAAACGGTTTATTATTTACCTGTATAGATGCACCTTCTGCGTAGAAGGTAAGTCCTACCCTTGTGCTCACCCAGGAAAGCCCTAAATCGAGTACTGGAGCCGGCCCGGGAATTAAAGTTTCATAGAAATGCGCGCGATTCAATAATTCAGTCATTCATCATTTTTTGTAGTTATTCATGAAGCATAAGGTAAATAATAAACCGTTGTGTAATAATTTACAAATAATAACCGTTGTGTAATAGTTTACTGTATAGGTGCCCTAAATCGAGTATTGAGCCAGCCCGGGAATTACATTTCATAATATTGTTGTTATTCATGAAACATAACGTTTATTCAAGTTACAAAAGTACCTATCAACATAATCCAAAAGAGCCATCATTTTTCGAATGAAATAATATCACAGAACAACCAACTCGGCTTCATACTAGGGATGGGACATCGAAAGAAAATATCGATATCGATGTCGATGTCAATATTTTGTAGACGGCATCGATAACGATGTTTTATCAAGCCAAAACATCGATATTTTCGATATCGATATCGATATGCCTCTTCTACGCGTTTCTACGAGTGGACCTTCAGAACGTTAATTTGTTTTCTGAAATAGGCTGAAAGCAGAAAATCTGAAGAAACTTGTTTTCCTCCACTCACTCGAAGAAGAGTTATTTTTCTAATCAAGTACCTAAATATATAATTCAGAGTTGGAATGTTTCTTATTTTTATTTTGTAAATGACTGAATTCGGAATAAAATGTTTCTGTTTCTTTTTTTTTTACTCAAATATTTCTGAAAATGAAAATAAAGTCATTGATGAAGTGAGCACTTTTGAGTATTTTATGACCTGTAAGCAGAAGGAGTAACATGTGGATCAAGGAAGAGTGGTGAGGGGATCCAAGAGGCAAGAGCTGGTTGAAGGGTGTTTTCGGCCGATATTATCGGACCATAACATCGATATATCGATGTTATCGAATGTGAGGCATCGATGGCGAAAAATCGGAATATCGAAGTAAAACATCGATGTTTCGATAATATCGATTTCCATGTCCCATCCCTGCTTCATACTCCGTGAATATGATCAGGTGCTCCCTAGCAGTGATTATCTCGGGGCCAATTCCCAGTTGCTGCTGCGTCCCTAGCAATGATATCTTGGCTGAATGTATACAATTTGATTCACCCTCCTGTTGAAGAAGCCTGTCGGTGTAAACTTCTGGGCCTTTCTGTGAACGAACGGCTGGACGTACAATGCTCGGACGTACCGCGTACGGCGGACAGACAGAAATATTTTTACTGCACTTCCGGATTCTACATATACCTTGAAACGGAAAGGTTAAAAAAATTTTTTCATGCTCGATTCCTACGGTTCATTATTGAAAATAATAAACCAAAAGCCGGCGAATGCTTTATATTACCTACGGCCCTCGTAGCTTGAAATGAACGAACCCCGCGACCGCAGCTCGATTAGGCGATAAACGATCTAATGAAATCAGCGCCCTGAGGCTGCGCGCGCGCACTTCCGCGGGCCATTCATCGGATAACGGGGCCGATCAACGAAATTCACCTCTCCCCGTCTAACCATTGAAGAGTTGATCGTTCATTTGAGTCGGAATTGTCTCTTCGTTATGGTAGTTTTCAAAACATAGAATATCGCGTAATTACGACAGCTCCGACTGCTAATCTATAGTGAATCGTTGTCTCCTGTTAGCGAATTTGTTCTCGGTCCAAAATTTTTAAAACTCGAATTTCCGAAAGATTTTTATACCAAAATCCGTTTCAGACCATCCTGAATTCCCTGCCGAAAGACACCAAAAATTATATGTATATATATATATTTATATATATATTTATATATTTATATATTTATATATATATTTATATATGTATGTGTCATTCCAGACGATAACTCTCGACAGAATTGAGATAAAAAGTTCAAATTTGCACGAAAAATCTGTCTTGGCAATCGACAGGCTAAGTTCGTAGATGGGCAGAATCGGGTCACTCTAAGGGGGAGTTTTGGGGAGTTTTAGGCGGGAAAAATTACCCATAAATTCCCAAAATGAAACAGTCTGACAAGTGACCTCATTTAAAGGTTTTTGTACGCTGAACACGATGGTGAAATCAGAATTGCGATATCTCATTCCGTTCTCAAACTGGAGCACTTTGAAGATGAAGGAACGTGGTTATTTCTTGAGATAAAACAGTTTTACATAAAATCAGTTATTTCTTCGAAAATTCGCTCTTATAGCCATGCTGCATGACTGTGGTTTTTTTTCTTAATCCAGCTCTCATTATAGCTTAGGTACCTACTCATTAAGAGAAGAAGCAGCTGATGCTCTGTTTAAATAATGATGTACTTAATCGAGCCAAGTTTTTTTTCGAATAAATCGTTTATTTACACATTTTGCATAATACAGATAGATTCACAAGTATAATATTAGAGAGTTCCTAAGAGATAAGTTCATTGGGGAACGGCCATATCTTTTGGCCACATCTAAGGCGAGCAGCCTTTGGATGCTAACCAATAAGTCCGGTTTGACAGAAGTGGTGGGGGTAGGAGTGAATTAAAAAGTAACGTCACTTAACTTAGCACAACGCGAAATCCATTCCATTACATAGCATAGGTAGGTATACTCACTTTTTTATCCTAAGTTGATATCGCAACAATCTAGCAAATTCTTTGAAAGACGCTTGGAGTAACTTTGAAAGACGCTGGCGATGGCGAGGACCGACAACACATGACGCGTTAAAAAAAAACGACAAAACGCGGCAAAAAGCTGTGCACTGTTACCCCTGAGTAAGGTTAAAGACGATTCCTAAATTTTGTGCCCTGGGAGATAATGCGCCTTATGTATAAGGCCGAATAAGTCGAACTTGAGGAAATAAGTTTGAACTTGGGCGACGCGCATGCGCAGTTGAGATAAATCCGAACACATCTTCCCGACTTTAGTCTTTAGGAACTCTCTATTATGAATGCAACGTTCCTTTGTTTACTACCTGAGCCTAAGTTCAGTGACCTGTCCAGTAGTGCGATTCTGCAACTCGCTACCTTATTGTCGGTATGGAGTCGGTGTCGCAATCCCTCTCGTGTAACGACACCCGGATAGCGAAATTGGTATTCAGGAACTTATGATACCGAACTTCTATAACAAACCGTCGTTGCAGAATGAGATACCGACGTCGCTAGCTTGTCTCACGAAATCTGAGTCTAGGGCGAGCAATCAACTGGAACTCATTCCGTTTCCATGGTGATAAGCAGTGACGAAGTGAATTGAAGAGTGTGCGTGTGCGCCGGAGTCAGTGATTGTGTTTTGAATCCCCCGAATTCACTCTGTGGCGGAAATAGATGCTCATACCTTGGAAGTCAAAAATTGCAGTTTGGGATCACTGACACTTGGGATAGGTTTTGATTTCAATTTGTTGTATCGTCTTGTGGTATTAATAAAGTTTTTACCGTTTTTAGCTTAAATGTAATATGTATTATGCCAAATTTATTTGTATACATTCATGTATGATTTTGTTGAAATTTATGTTTTATAATTGGTACCTACTCGGCAATTCTGATAAATATGCAAGTGAATGAATACCTACCTACGTTTACGTTATTTTCAAAATCCTATATTCTCTAATTAATTAACAACCTATTAAGGTCACTTGCATCTATTAAAAAAAACGTAGGGGATCGGTATCTACAGCAAAATTAGGTAGGCACGTACCTGGATTTCAGGGGATAATCCATTCAATCTGGAGCATTGGAGCAATGGTCGAATTTCGGTTCATGGCCAAATGTCGACTTATCCTATGGGTTTATCTTAACATGCAGGGATCAAAGGAATAAGGATTTGGCCCATCTCGTAGCACTCTTCTTTCAAACCGAGGGCGATACCTCTGTTCCCTTTCTTGCAGAATTTTAATTACCAAGCAAGGAATTCGAGCGTCATAATGCCTGACATTATTATCCAAAATTCATAAGCGCACGAAAACATACGGTAAGTAGGTAGGTAACAACTACATAATATGGTGAAATGCGATTCTAAAAAGTAGATAACTACCCAAAGTGAAATAGACTATATCACTTACAGAAGTCTTCTATATCACTAACTTTCTAACTACCTACCTATCAAGTAATTTTAACGTTCAAGTTATTTATTACGATGTTTTTATGACATCACTGCCATAAATTATTAAGTCACTAATTTACCTACCTGTTTACCTAGATAAGTACCTACATTGGGCTTATTACGTCAAATAAAATTGAAAAAACTCGCCAAAAGAATAGTAGGTATACTTACCGTTACGTTAAACACTTACCATAAAACTTTCTACCGTCGAAAAGCAACGTCAAGCCAAGTTTTTTGGGTGTAACAAGCTTTCGGTACGGATAACGGGGGGGGTCTAGAGCCGTCGAAATGCAAACGACCCCGCAACGATAATTTTTATCGACGATTAAGCGATAGCTGACGCTATTGAGCCCTTACAGAATACCAATGGTCGGTATTTAGTGGCATCGATATTTTTTGTTATGCTAACGATATTTATCTTATCGTCGTTACGATGCCATACCGAGTTGCAGAATCGCACTGCAGTAGCGCGAGTCTGCAACTCGCTACCTTATTGTCGGTATGGAGTCGGGGTCGCTATCCCTCTCGTGCAACGACAACCGGATAGCGAAATTCGCATTCAGAAACTTACGATACCGAACTTGAATAACAAATTTTCGTTGCAGAATGAGATACCGACGTCGCTAGCTTGTCTCACGAAATCTGAGTGTAGGGCGAGCAATCAACTGGAACTCATTCCGTTTCCATGGTGATAAGCAGTGATGAAATGAATTGAAGAGTGTGCGTGTGCGCCGGAGTCAGTGATTGTGTTTTGAATCCCCCGAATTCACTCTGTGGCGGAAATAGATGCTCATACCTTGGAAGTCAAAAATTGCAGTTTGGGATCACTTGACACTTGGGATAGGTTTGATTTCAATTTGTTGTATCGTCTTGTGGTATTAATAAAGTTTTTACCGTTTTTAGCTTAAATGTAATATGTATTATGCCAAATTTATTTGTATAAATTCATGTATGATTTTGTTGAAATTTATGTTTTATAATTGGTACCTACTCGGCAATTCTGATAAATATGCAAGTGAATGAATACCTACCTACGTTTACGTTATTTTCAAAATCCTATATTCTCTAATTAATTAACAACCTATTAAGGTCACTTGCATTTATTAAAGAAAACGTAGGGGATCGTTATCCACAGTAAGATTAGGTAGGCACGTACCTGGATTTCAGGGGGTAATCCATTCAATCTGGAGCATTGGAGCAATGGTCGAATTTCGGTTCATGGCCAAGTGTCAACTTATCCTAAAGGTTTATCTTAACATGCAGGGATCAAGGGAATAAGGATTTTGCCCATCTCGTAGCACTCTTCTTTCAAACCGAGGGCGATACCTCTGTTCCCTTTCTTGCAGAATTTCAATTCCCAAGCAAGGAATTTGAGAGTCATAATGCCTGACATTATTATCCAAAATTCATAAGCGCACGAAAACATACGGTAGATAGGTAGGTAACAACTGCATATTATGCGGTGAAATGGGATTCTAAAAAGTAGATAACTACCCAAAGTGAAATAGACTATATCACTTATAGAAGTCTTCTGTATCACTAACTTCCTAACTACCTACCTATTAAGTAATTTTAACGTTTAAATTATTTATTACGATGTTTTTATGACATCACTGCCATAAATTATTAAGTCACTAATTTACCTACCAAGTTACCTACGGTAAGTACCTACATTGGGCTTATAACGTCAAATAAAATTGAAATAACATGCCAAAAGAAAAGTAGGTACACTTACCGTAAAGCTTTCTACCGCCGAAAAGCAACGTCAAGCCAAGTTTTTGGTTTATTATTCTATGAATAATACACCAATGTATTCGCTCAGCAAAAAATTTTTATAACACCCCCTCAAACTTTTTTCTTTTACGTTTCAAGGTGCGTAGATTCCAAAAATGCAATGTCCGTCCGCCGTACGCCGTCCGCCGTCCGCCGTACGCCGTCCACCGTCCGCCGTATCACGTGTACAGGCTTCATTTTCGGTCTAAAAAAATCGTTCTTTCGCACACATGCTCCATTTGAGCCCTAGTTGTGTCCCGAAACTTTTCAGCCCGATCGGAATATACCCAGGGGTGTTATGAGTGAAAATGTGTGTAAAAATAGGTACTTTTTACGTTTTACCAACATATTGGTAACATGAGCTTCTGAGATATCGTTTTCTATGTTTTTGGGGACGAGAAGACCGAATATGAAGTCGATTTTGACCAAAGAGTGGAAAATTGAGTTCTACCAAATGTTCAGCTCCCAGAATTGATTTTTTATGAGTGAAAAACCTGGGAAATCGTCTGAAATCACCATCAGTTTGTATAATAACACTGGAAAAAGTGTCAAGACGTGGTTCAGGACGATTAAATGGCACTACCAATGATCAAAGATAGTTTAAAAAAAAAAGAAAAAAAACGCTGCAAAGTCCTTGTCACATGGGTTTATTATTCTATTGGACATACCTACAGAAAGGTTGGCTGTTCATTAATTGTTTCTTTCATGCGTAATAATCGAAATAGCTACTTCTGACGGTTTCCATTAATTTTGGCCCCCAAAACACAAATTAGGTACGCTCTTTTTTTCCTTTTTTTTTAACTATCTTTGATCATTGGTAGTGCCATTTAATCGTCCTGAACCACGTCTTGACACTTTTTCCAGTGTTATTATACAAACTGATGGTGATTTCAGACGATTTCCCAGGTTTTTCACTCATAAAAAATCAATTCTGGGAGCTGAACATTTGGTAGAACTCAATTTTCCACTCTTTGGTCAAAATCGACTTCATATTCGGTCTTCTCGTCCCCAAAAACATAGAAAACGATATCTCAGAAGCTCATGTTACCAATATGTTGGTAAAACGTAAAAAGTACCTATTTTTACACACATTTTCACCCATAACACCCCTGGGTATATTCCGATCGGGCTGAAAAGTTTCGGGACACAACTAGGGCCCAAATGGAGCATTTGTGCGAAAGAACGATTTTTTTAGACCGAAAATGAAGCCTGTACACGTGATACGGCGGACGGCGGACGGCGTACGGCGGACGGCGTACGGCGGACGGACATCGCATTTTTGGAATCTATGCACCTTGAAACGTAAAAGAAATAAGTTTGAGGGGGTGTAATAAAAATTTTTTGCTGAGCGAATACATAGGTGTATACAGAGAATAATAAACCAAAAGAGCGTACCTAATTTGTGTTTTGGGGGCCAAAATTAATGGAAACCATCAGAAGTAGCTATTTCGATTATTACGCATGAAAGAAACAATTAATGAACAGCCAACCTTTCTGTAGGTATGTCCAATAGAATAATAAACCGATGTGACAAGGACTTTGCAGCGTTTTTGGGTATAACAAGCTTTCGGTACGGATAACGGGGGGTCTAGAGCCGTCGAAATGCAAACGACCCCGCAATGACAATTTATCGACGATTAAGCGATAGCTGACGCTATTGAGCCCTTACAGAATACCAATCGTCGGTATTTAGTGGCATCGATATTTTTTTGTTATGCTAACGATATCTTATGGTCGTTACGATGCCATACCGAGTTGCAGAATCGCACTGCAGGCTCGTTTCTCTCCCAGCTCAGCTTGTGTATGCGTTCGTTCGGTAATACATTTATAGTTGTGGTATTACATTTTTGTTATCCAGAATTTTAAATCTAGGGATGGTGGATTTTTGGAGGTTCATCATGAAAGGACATTTCTATGATTCAAAAGTTAAATTTAGGGATGATGGATTTGGCATTTGTTTGATAAATCAAGTGTTGAAATGTCAGTTTTTTGAATACGGCTACAGATTTAGTTGTTTTAATTGCTGTTGGTAGATTTTCGAAAACCGAGGGTGCTGGCCACGGCAACTGCCTGGCGTAGAAGTCACTGCTTGGGCGTGCTATTGATAAAATACTTTGTGCGTTCAACCTGGAAGGTGTCAAATCACTTTTCTCGAACAAGCCGAGGGATTTATGCACATATAAAGCC
Organism: Leptopterna dolabrata; assembly: GCA_954871275.1. Taxonomy (NCBI): domain Eukaryota; kingdom Metazoa; phylum Arthropoda; class Insecta; order Hemiptera; family Miridae; genus Leptopterna; species Leptopterna dolabrata. The sequence continues at coordinate 3,585,818 of OX940985.1, read as the reverse complement.
AATCTGTAAACATACGTCATTCTTGGAGAAAGCACTTCAAAATCCTCGTAAAGGTTCACTATTCGGGTGCGCCTGTGTGATTTCGTGGCTATACGTAAGACAGTATTCACAACCAAATTTAGGTTACCAAAACTACTCGCGTGAGCACCTCCCCAAATGGGTGTACCATAGATCAGTATGCTATAAACGTAAGCATAGAAAACCATGCGCAGATTTTTCCGGCTAAGCCAGCTTCTCAATAAGACGAAGAATCAGAATCAGAATCGGCTTTATTTGTCGTTTACACAAGGTATATGACAATGGTCAACATATTTAAACATAAAAACTATAACTAGGAATGTATCACGGATTAAGTACATACTCAGAGAAGTCAAATACCACATAGGTATAATTTATATTATAAATAATTTTTGACGAATTTGAAATTATCATCAAACGTGTAGGGGACAGCTTGAAGCATCGGTTCTTTGCAAATCTTTTTAAAAATAACATACTTTTCTTGTTTTATATACTGTGGCAGAGCATTAAAAAACTTGATTCCCCACCAGTTAGTCGAATTTTTACTGACTTTTAAACGGGATTATGGCAGTGCAAGCGAATCACAGTTTTTTGTACTATACGAATGGGACGGGCGGGGGAAATCATCAAAGTTTTTATGGACATAAATATATTAGGCACTCGAAAATGTAGAGAGCCGGGATAGTCATGGCTTCGAGGTCCGAAATTCGTCTCGGCAATCACTCCGATAGGCAATACCTGCAACGGCTCGCATTGCTCTCCTTTGGCTGCTGAAAATGAATTCGCTATGTGGTGAGTGACCCCAGCAAAGAGTGCAATATCGTGCTTTACTCTGGAAGACCGCGTGATATGCCGACAATACTGCAGATTGAGGTGGTTTTTCTGTGAGTCGACGGAGCAGATATGCGATGCCATTCAAGGAAGAGGCCAGTTGTTCACAGTGGACTTTCCAGCTCAGAAGAGGTGGAGTCGTGGAGTGTTTTCCTAATCCTTGCTACTAGACTTTGTATGTTTGTGTTCCTTCCACGTCCTATGCTGATCAAGCAACAACTCTAAGTATCTGATGGAGTTTACTTTTTCCAGTCTTTGACAAGTAAGCGTAGCATGTTCAGAGCCGCAATTTCACTGACGTATTTCTATTTTTGAGTCTACTGGTTGTCCAACTAAATTGATTGAAAATTATATATTGGTTTATTATTTTCAATAATGAACCATTGGAATCGAGCATGAAAAAAAAAATTCTTACCCCCTCAAAATTTGATGGTTTACGTTTCAAGGTATGTAGAATCCAAAACTGCAATAAAAATATTTCTGTCTGTCCGCCGTACGCCGTACTGGCCACTTTTCTTAGTTATCATGAAAAAAAATTGATGAAATTCGGGTTATAGGTTCCGTTCGGGGTCTAGTTGGTCCTCGAAGCTCGACGTTACTGTCAGTCAAGGGGTTCAAAATAGGGGTTGAAATTTTCAAAACGCCTATACCTTTTTTTTACGTGAATCTTTTTACGGTTTTAAATAGTTCTTGAACTTACGAGTTTTTTAAGACCACCCGGAGCACCGTACGTCCAGCCGTTCGTTCACAGTAAGGCCCCGAAGTTTGCACCGACAGGCATTTTCGACTCCAGTGTGAATGAAATTGCATACAACAGATGAAATCTGGTCACCAGGGACGCGCCGATTCTGCTAGTGGGGTACCTAAGAGGTCGAGTTGGTTGTTCTGTGATATTATTTCATTTGAAAAATGATGTGCGTTTCTTTTTGTTAGGTACTGTTTGCAATCGACAGAATTATTTTAGCAACATTTACCTCGTGATTTAGGTAGTAACGAGTACGAGGTTAGGTATTAACCTACGGAGGGTGAGCGATCCGGCTGGATTTTGTTGATAGGTACTTTTGCAAGTTGAACAACCGTTGTAGTATTATTCGTGCCGTTCTCGTGTGCGATCTCACGCGGCCGTCGAGGTCAGTGTGATCTCTCGTGATCTCGGTGATGTTTATTATGTGTCTTGTTTTCAGTGTTCAATGTTTTATAGAGAATTTTATCTGAACGTTGTTGCGTCTGAGGAGAAGTGCATGGTATTTTTAAGAGAAAACGGCTTGATAGCCGACCCGGCAGCTATTGACCCTTGTGCGAAATGTGGAGTGGAAATGACGGAAAAACGCCGGAAAACGCGTAGGGGATGTTCAAGTAGGGCGTGTCAAACTTTTAGATCCCTCAGACATGGAAACGCGTTTTTTCATTACACTGACCTCAACGGAAAACTCCGTTGTAATCTGACTCTCTGCAAAATTGTAGAACTCGTTTTGGTTTATTATTTTCAATAATGAACCATTGGAATCGAGCATGAAAAAAAAAATTCTTACCCCCCCTCAAAATTTGATGGTTTACGTTTCAAGGTATGTAGAATCCAAAACTGCAATAAAAATATTTCTGTCTGTCCGCCGTACGCCGTACGCCGTACGCCGTACGCCGTACGGGCCACTTTGCTTAGTTACCATGAATAAAAATTGATGAAATTCGGGTTATAGGTTCCGTTCGGCGTCTAGTTGGTCCTCGAAGCTCGACGTTACTGTAAGTCATCTCTAAGGGGTTCAAAATAGGGGTTGAAATTTTCAGAAAGCCTATACCTTTGTTTTACGAGAATTTTTTTACGGTTTTAAATAGTTCTCGAACTTGGGAGTCGTTTAAGACCACCCGGAGCATCGTACGTCCAGCCGTTCGTTCACAGTAAGGCCCCGAAGTTTTCACCGACAGGCATTTTCGACACCAGGGTGAATGAAATTGTATACACTCTCGTCACCAGGGACGCGCTATATTCAATCAATCAATCAATTTATTCAATCAATCGAACAATCAATCAATCAATTTTTCAATTGCAATTGGAATTCACTTAGAATTGTAAATATTGGTATACTCTATTGAACTTTAATTTGAATTGGAATTTTTTTCGAATTGCCTAATTGGCATTGTGCGCTCGTCACCGGGGAAGCGCTCGATTCCATCAATCAATCAATTTATTCAATCGATTTCGAATTGGAATTCATTAATTTGAATTGGAATTCATTAATTTGAATTGGAATTCATTAATTGAATTGGAATTCATTAATTTGAATTCAAATTAATTTGAATTCAATTCAATTTGAATTGGAATTCATTTCGAATTGTCTAATTGGCATGGTGCGCATTGGCATTGTTCGAAATGGTTCTGCAATTCTATTGGCCAACGTTTTCACTCCTCATCAACAATTTTTTTCAATTGCAATTGGCCACTGCTCACCACTCTACCTAAAATCCCCATCCTCATTCCCGACATACTAATCCTATAAACATACACTCCACATTCGCCAAAATTGGCAAAGTTGTGTTAATAAAATATTGAAATTGCAATTGGATTACAATTTCAATTGCACTTTAATTCACTTAGGATTGTAATTGTAATCCTCTAAGATTGCACTTAGGATTGTAATTGTTAGTGCACTTAGGAATTCACTTAGAATTGTAAAAATTGGTATACCATCAGTCTGAATTGGACTTTCATTTGGAATTCATTTAGAATTGTCTAATTGGCATGGTGCGCAGTGGCATGGTCCGAAATGGTTCAATCAATCGTTTTCTTTTGTTTTTTCAATAAATTCATTATGACTGGCCTAGGCCATTCCAATCACAAGGGCCGGCCACGGCTACGCGTTCTGCAATTCTATTGGCCAACGCTGTCTGCGATTCACATAATATGTATAGAGTAGTGCATATCATAATTATATAGACGGGTTATCTATACAGAGAGCTGTGATCTGTAACAGAACGGTATTCTATACAAAATAATAAACCGTTGTGCAGGGATTTGCAGCGTTTTTTATTTGTTCTCGAAACACCCACCCACACGGTAGTTGAAAGAACTGGAAGGTCAAGGGGCACGGTCACGGATTGGTTCAACATGGTGTAGAGAAGTTTGCACAGTAACAATTTCAAAAAAAAGACAAATGGTTGGTACCGCTGACAATCCGATACAAATTGACGAAAGCAGGTTTGCTGGCAAACCGTGCAGCGAAGATGAGGAGGCCGACGTCCAGAACAACCGTAACCATGGAGCGGTGAGATCACACACGAGAACGGCACCGTCATAACTAGATGTGTCGACCCCTGCTTAAAAACCAAAGTATTGTCAACAACTGGAGAAATAGATCCGAAGTTCTGTCGGTTTTGGCCGCTTGGAACTCGTACGTAAGAAATCGGCCCATTGCGGTGGTCAAACATCCGTGAAAGCCGGTGAAGCGTCGCTAAGTTAAGGGAAAACTCATGTTGATTTCAAACAGCGTAAAAAACAGTTCCCAGCGAAAGTTGTCACCTTCCGTCAAGAATGTGTCCCATTAGTAAGCCCGGATTGGGTCTGAAGGCTCAAGTTCATCATTCAGAACGAGGTGGGATGAAGCTGATTTGATGAAACAGAAGACTAAGTGGCATTTAAACCTTTAACATTATGCGCATCTGTTTTAATTTAATCACCAGCCGGCCCTGGCAGCTAGAAGTTTGGAATCAGAGGATGTGGGTGCAATTATCTTTCGATGCACATTTTCTGCATTTTACTGGTTCTTGTCATTCGAACGTCTTAAATTTTCATGTGACTACGTAGGCTTATTATAGCTGCTTTGGAATTTTTTACGTCAATAGTAAAATCTTTTTCATGAAGGTAGTGGGCCATATTGTCGATAAATAAGTGGCGTTTTGAGTTCTACTACACCTGTTGGTCGCGATTGTAAGCTGTTATATGATCTGATATTTTGAACAGGATTGATATTACTTGAACCGCCTAGCTAGGTACTTACTTACTCATCCGGTGAAAGTTTAGGTAGTATTTTGCTGTAATTTCTTTAATTTGGGCATTGTGGGTTACCCACGGTATCTGTTAAAATGTGCGTGAACCAGGTTATTATAACCCGTCACCATGTATACATTAACAGTTTTGAAAAAAAATTACTTTTGATTCTTGAACCACCGCTTGAACAAACTACTCTAACCGACACACACGTGATAGGACAAACGCCTGTAGGCATAAGAGTAGGATTATAATCACTTATTATTTACATGGATAATCAATCGCCTGAAGGTAGACTCCTTGAAGGACACGAGTAACCTTATTTCTGCATCACGTGATATTCAAGTTGGGTTTGAATGGGGGGAGATTTACCTCTTAAATAAACTGTGTTTTGATTTTGGACTGAAGCAAAATTGTATAATGCTTGTCATGCAAGGTTCTGCTGAAAGTTGCTTGACAGTCCTTGTAAAGGCGGTGTCTACCTACTACTTTCTGGTATGAATCATATGATTCAAATTACGTAACCACTAATCATGCATGAACATGAAATACAGTAGAAGTCACTTATAGTGATCGAATTGGGACCGACTGGAAACAATCACTGTACGCGACCAATCTCTATAAGCGACTTCTACAGTGTAATATACCTTGTGGTGATTTTATTAGCCATTTTTACCGGTATTGGAGAATGTTGCCCCCCCAAGAATTGACCGAATTTTGATTAATTTTGTTTTGAGGAAATCTTCATTAAAACCGGTAGGTAGAGTTATCTTCTGTTGCGGATCATCGTTCAGTAGGTACCACTTTTGGTGAATATCCTACAATTTTTGGGAGAGCTTAGCCATTTTTACCGGTATTGGCGAATTGTGACCCCCAGAATTGACCTAATTTTGATTATTTTTTTAGGAAATCTTCATTAAAACAGGTAGGTAGAGTTATCTTCTGTTGCGGATCATCGTTCAGTGGGTACCACTTTTGGTGAATATATACCATTTTTGGGAGATTTTAGCCATTTTTACCGGTATTGGCGAAATGTGACCCCCCAGAATTCACCGAATTTTGATTAATTTTGTTTTGAGGAAATCTTCATTAAAACCGATAGTTCTGTTGCGGATCATCGTTCAATAGGTACCACTTTTGGTGAATGTATACCATTTTTGGGAGATTTTAGCCATTTTCACCGGTATTGGCGAATTGTGACCCCCCCCCCCCCCCAGAATGGACCTAATTTTGATTAATTATTTTTTTGAGGAAATCTTCATTAAAACCGGTAGGTAGAGTTATCTTCTGTTACGGATCATCGTTCAATAGGTACCAATTTTGGTGAATATATACCATTTTTGGGAGATTTTAGCCATTTTCACCGGTATTGGCGAATTGTGACCCCCCCCCCCCCCCAGAATGGACCTAATTTTGATTAATTATTTTTTTGAGGAAATCTTCATTAAAACCGGTAGGTAGAGTTATCTTCTGTTACGGATCTTCGTTCAATAGGTACCACTTTTGGTGAATATATACCATTTTTGGGAGATTTTAGGTAGCCATTTTTACCTATTTTGCCGACTTTTAACACCCAAAAACTCAAAAAACTGATCATTATAACCGACCTTTTGATCACTATAACAGGGCAGTTCACTATGTGTTTACATACATCCGATCGGGACCTGACTGTTTTTGTCCTTATATCCGACTTGTTCCTTTCTACTAAGCGACTTCCAGTTGAATTGCTGAGCCAAACCCTTCCAACTAATAAGCACGGAGACTACTCGTATTTGGTGTGACACCGGACATTCCTGTTTTACCGGCTGATGAAGACAGGACTGGCCTCAGTGGTTAAAATACCGGGATTACGTGACGTGTGACGCGAGCACCGTTGAAGGATGCGAGATTGTCTTAGATTATAATGATGAATCCTTGTCGATATAAGTGGAGAAAGGACGCTGAGGAAGATGGATTGAAATGAAAATTAGCACAGGTTAGACGCATTTAGATGTATTTTGCACTATATTCTCCTGTGATTACCTTGAACCCTAACTGTCACTGAATACAGTTTAATAGACAGCGTTTTTATGGATCTTTGAATAATTTGAGGCAAATTACTGGGACTCTTATAGTTATTATAGCATTCTTTGAGAATGTTAGGAACTGCAAAACGGTTGAGAAAAGTACTGAGGAAAATCCGTGTGCAATAAAAATGGCCTATTTAGAGTTACTGAGGTGAAAGCAGGAGTTTCATTAGGTGTCCTGTAAATCGCCATCAGTGACAATCGCTACCAGTCGGGTCCGTTCAAAACACTGGTCAAGTGGTGTCGCTTGATCTACTCATCCCACTGATCTGTGAAAATTCAATTCCCGCATTTGTATGTGTGGTGAATGGTTTGGATGCCTGGGATAGGCGAGGGTGTGATGGAATATGAGGTATCGAACGACGTGCTCGGAAGGTTTCCAACACACTGGTTATACCCGAAGGCTTCTCCAGGCAGGTTACACTACTCTACGAGATCTTTTTCGAGGGAAAGGAAGGTATTGAGAGAGGGAAGTCATCGACTTGAGGAGAATGCGTAGAATGAAGAAGCCTGGGCAGGAGCACGGGTTTTATAGGGCTTGTTCCACCCTCCTCCGGCCCTCCGACAGTTTTAGAGACCGTTGGAGGGAGCCAGCTGTGAACGTTCTCCGTGTCACGTAGACCCCTTCCTCCTACTTGGTTTATTGAGTGTAATCAGTCTGATTGTACAGGTTTGAGTGGTATAGGTGGGTGGGTACCGTGACAGTACGAAAATTCAATTCCCGTACCGGCTCCAGTATTGGACTTAGGGCTTTCCTGGTGGAGCTGGAGGGTACCGACCACAGAAAATGGTGATCCACGCAGAAGGAGCATCTATACAGGTAAATAATAAACCGTTCTGTAATAATTTGCAGCGTTTTTTAATTCTGAAGATGTGATCTTGCAAGTATCCAAACAACTTGATCTACACTAATCTATATTTTTACTTTCAAGAACCATTATACGATATTTTTTTCCGTTTCAAGACCAGTTGTAGATTCAGACAGAAACATAACGGAAAAATATTATATTACTGCGTGTATTTACAGCCTGGTATGGGCTGGTGGCGATTGTCACTGGTGGCTATAATTGACATGTATTCGTTTAAGTAAATCCCTTTTCGCGGTGAACAAATTTTCCAAACAGGCTAAAATTTGGGGGGTGGACAGAGGCTAGTTCTCTGATAGTCCACTCATTGAATGCCATTAAAGAACCTTGTCCGATTTGGCTCAAATGCTTACGTATATACTCGTATTCCTTTCTCACATGCATAAAATGCCTACGGGTTTTCTCTGATTTAACTGAACCTTGTCGTTGGGTAGGTAACTTCCAAACAAAAGATTCGTCCTATTCACTAAGATTTCTCTTGTCATGTTCATGTATTCCTGAACATCCCGAATGCAAACCAAAATGTTTGTAGCCTAACCTGTTAGAGGCGCCATTTCTGTCATTTAATATTGGTATGGAAACGGTACAAGCAGTGCCTACCTACCTAATAGATGGAGATGGACGGGAAGAGCTGCTGCCAACCAATCTTCGGATTGACTACAAAATATGAAGGAGACCTATTATACTACCCACTGAAATATTTTGTTGGTATCAAAAATGCCATATAATGAAGAGGTCTAGCCTAAACATCTTTAACCATCCCTACAATCTCTAAAGATCTGTTACATCCCTAACCGTCTCTAAGCATTCTTAATCATCAGCTCATCTTCAGTACATAAATAGGTACGGTTACCAGGCATACTCTTTTTATAGTATCTGTATTATTTTTGGCCCCATAATTTCGATGCTATGATTTTTTCATTTTATAGCCAAATATGCTATTTTTTCGTCCTGCTTCCATGACTAGGAATGTCTAGAAGAGAAGGCCAATGTTCCAGTTACTTTTTTTTGTGATTTTCTAAGAGACTGATTTGTAGCATACCGTTTTACTGTGGTTAGAAGTATTTTTGAAACGCTTGTTCCATTCCACATATAAGTACCTAGGTACCTCGTTACTTGAAAACACTTAAATTTACCTATATAAAAAACGTAGGTACTCGTTGTGAATTGTGTTTGACAAATGGAATTCGACAAAATATTTTTTTCTTCTTGTCGTTGCCTTGAACCTACTTAGTGTTCTTTATTACTGTGATATTTTCGAAAGACTGGTGGAGCTCCTACTCAACTCCATTTGAACTAATAGGACGCTTATTGTTCCACTGATCATTCAGTTGAAATGTAGTTATATAAAATTCCACTGTCAACAACAAAATTGAGTTCGAAAAATTAACTGACAATAAAGTCGTGTTTTTATTATCACAGTACATTCCGTTTGATGGTTTCATCTAGATGTCATTTCATAAAACTACCTAACATGACCGATTTATATGCATGTAAGTATATCTTTTTTTTAAACAAGGATATACTCTTTTTTGGAAGGTTGAATCTTAACCCTATAAAGAGGTATAACAGATAAATGGTGGGAGGGGGGGGGGGTTATGGTTGGAATATTTCTGTAACATGCGAAAATTAGATATACCACATCACCGTTATGTTAATTATACCTAATAAGGTTATTATAAAAAATATATTCCCATATCATTGAAACGCCGCATGGTACCTGATTTTATCAAAGGCATGATAGTCGTATTGTTTCTACACTTTGCCCTTGCGCTGTTCTTGAATATTCAATAACTCCGAAGAAACCCTCCATCGTTCATCCATTTTTTACCTCAATATTCTGCTTTTGTTTTGTGTTTTCTGGGAAACGATATACAGGGTGTCCCAGTTCCTTCTGGAGACACTCAGGGAATCGATTTTGCTCTTCGTTTGGAACCAAAAATTCAGAAGAAATTTTTCGAAAAGTTCTTCGTTTTAAAGATATCCGACAATTTGTGTTTTTCCAACTTTTCATTACCTTACCACATAAAAACGCTAATAAATTCGAAAATATTGTGACTACAACAAATCCAATTACACCGTTTGAAAGAAAGTTAAATTTCCTGTAAGATCCTTCTGTTTTCAATGGTCAGAGTTAATTAAAATGTTGGCCTAGTGACAGTTGGATTTGACAATTGCAAAATTTAAAATTGTGAAAAATATTGTACGTTTTACTGATGTTACAAAAAAAATACCTACACCTTGTCAAATTTTACAAAAACTTCTTCATCTGTAGGCTTTACATTGATATACTTAGATTTAAAAATAACTTTGTAGTAGAATGGACAGGGAGGTGTCACTAGAACGTGATTTTGCTTGCACAAGTATTTCTTAATAATAAATTATGAACCTCGGTTAACCTGTCTTATCAAATGCAACAGAACGCTTCTCTTCCACCAGTTCACTTTAATGTGTCTCGTGGAACGGTAGTTGTTATACAGCTTTATTTTTCAAATCAGGATTACCGAGATATGCTGCTCGTGTATCGATACTGTAACTGCAGCAGTACAATTCTTGTAAAGCCTATTAGATGAAGAAGTTTTTGTGAAATTTGGCAAGTTGTAGGTATTTTTTGTAACCTCAGTAGAACGTGCAATCTTTTTAAATTTTGAACTCTTCAAATATTCCAACTGATATTGGCCAGGATTTTAAGTAACTCTGACCATTGAAGACAGAAGAATCTTACAGGAAATTTAACTTTCTTTCAAACGGTGTAATTGGATTTGTTGTGGTCCCAATATTTTCGAATTTATTAGCGTTTTTATGTGGTAAGGTAATGAAAAGTTGGACAAAACACAAATTGTCTGATATCATTAAAACGAAGAACTTTTCGAAAAATGCCTACTGAGAATTTTTTGTTTCAGATGAAGAGTAGAATCGATTCCCCGAGTTTCTCCAGAGGGAACTGGGACACCCTGTATTTATGTCGGGTCTCCAACGCACTCAAAAATGCAAAAACATCCAAATGCTATTTATTTACTACTCCGAGGCTTGTAAAAAAGTTTAAAAATATATAGTAATACACATATTTGTGAACTGAATGAGAGATCTATCAGATGGATTCTCGTACCGATGCTGGCACCTACCTACCTCGAAGCAGTTTTACTTTGAAGATTTAAAAGCGCCTAACTCATTTCTTTTGAATGCAGAAAACGTTTTTATCTGAAGATCGAATGGCACCGTATCGCAACTTTCCATTGGGACGATGTGTGACGTCTGTCGCATACCGCATACCCCAGTTGAGAATCGGTGTAACACAACACGAAATAGAAACGGCACCTTGAGCCTTCAAAGAGTCCTTTTTGAAGTGACGAGGTTTTTTTTACGCAACTCCGAGAGGAAAGTGATTGAAAAATTGTCTGCATTCAATCAAACAGTGCAGGCTGGGAATCAACTAGTGCGTGATACTCGGGAGTTATTTAACGGATGACAGCCTCGCCGGAGAAAAGCGCGAAGGGGAGAGAGGGGGGTTATAAGAATAGCAATTATTACTTTTTGCTGGAAGAACCTTGGAGTATCATGAAAGTAACTAAGAGTTACTTCTATACTCAGTGGTTGCCTCACCTGGGAATTGAGTGGGCCGCCTTGAAACAGGGAAAAGAACATGCTTTTTGGAAAATCAGGAAACTGCTCTGAAAATTGGTTTGATGGACCTGACCTACCTGCCTAATATGATATATAATTTCCTCTCTCGACTACCGAACTAAATTAGCGAGTATGTACAACTCAGTTTCATTAGGTATTAACATTTTTACACCAAGTACATTCCTTCTTTGTGTAATGCAACTAATAATTATTTATTGCTGATCCTTTTGTATTCAATACTCCGTTACCTACTTTAATGAGAGATATATTCATTATTATGATAATTACCAACATGTTTGCTAAAGCTTATTGCAAGATTTCTGGCGTCTCATTGCATTCTTGGTATTTACATTATGTTCTTTAATTAATTAATTTATTTTTTAATTTATTTATATTATTTATTTTATTTATTTATTTATATAGCATGTCCAAGTCAAATTCAATCTTTTCCAAACCAAATTCAACCTTTTCCAAACCAAATGCAACTTTCCCCCAGTCAAATTCAACTTTTTCCAAACCAAATTCACTTTTTCCAAGTAAAATTCAACTTTTCCCATTTCAGATTCAACCTTCCCCTACTTCAGCAAAAAATATAAATTTTAATAAATTGAATCGTGAATCCCATTACTGGCTGTTTGTTGCATTATTTAATGCTTAAATTAAGCAACACTATAGTGGTTCAGTGCAGGTACTAGGTATGTGTGTTTTTTATTTTTGTTTTTTCATTAAAATTTAAAATTTTCGTTTTGTGATCCTTCAACCTGTGAGGAACGTAACTTCGGTGTTTGGAAATTCTTCGTGTTTGCTTCTTTAATGCCTAGTTCGTTGCCCATCAAACCTTCTGATTAATCGAACGCACCTCATTTGATGTCATACGAAGTAGCGAGGTAGTTCGCAGTCGCTATCTGAAGTCATACGAAATTCAGTTTAAGCCTTAAATAATGCAACAAAAAGTTAATGGGGTTCACAATTTCAGTTTATTAAACTTTATATTTTTTGCTGATGTAGGGGAAGGTTGAATTTGAAATGGAAAAAGTTGAATTTAGTTTGGAAAAGGTTGAATTTGGTTTGGAAAAGGTTGAATTTGAATTGGAAATGCTGTATAGTAGGGTTATATTGCTGTCTCCCTTCGTCACCTTCAATATTAATTATTATGAAGTTTGTTATGTGTATTATAAAGTGTCTACAGAACACTACAGCTTTATTATACTTCCCCTTGACCCCCACAACCTGCCCTTGAGGCACAAATTGTGAAATAAATTGAATTGAATTGAATTGAATTGAATGAGCTCTTGTTGATCAGTTATCAACAGCAACTATCGACTGGGCCAACATACTGCAGCATTTCTGTGAATCGTTACCACAGTAATACAGTTACAATCTCCGAAAAACGGTAAATCATGTGTGGTTTTATTGTTTTCATGTTTCCATCTGCATAGCTATAGCTCGACACCACCTTATTGAAGTTATAATCTTATTATATCCTACGGCTTTACAACGGTATTCCAAAATAAAACCAAATCTTGAAAAACGGTTGATATTGAATTGTCTTCAGTTTTACCAAACCTTCCGAACATTCACCTCTTTTCGTCAGTTCGATTTACGTTTCTGTTTTATGAGAACATTCAAGTAGTTTTAAAATTAATTTTAATATTGTGAACTTTTTACTGGTTGCATCTCTGTCCCTCAATTTTTGTTCAGTACTTGCTCAATGTTTTTTACAGACTCACTCTCCCTCCCTTTTCAACTTCTATACTGGAAAATGACTGTTTCGTTTCAGGCGTCACGCCACATCAGCACCACCGTAATGGGCGTTCCAGACACGAGCACCCTAAACATCTACATTAGGTACCGTCTAGTTGTCAACGACGTTTCAAGAAGTTGTAATAACAGAAATTCGGGGTTGAAAAGGTTGTGCTGAACCTGAGCAACAGCCATTTCTGAACTAAATCACTCGGGAGGAAACCCACTTCAAATAAAAACGGAGTTCCAGGGCTTTTTAGAATCTGCGCACCTTGAAACGAAAAAGAAAAACATTTTGAGGGTTGTTCAAAAAATTTTCTGCTGAGCGAATACATAGCTGTGTTTATTATTAACAGAATAATAAACCAGAAGATTCATCGAAATCGTTCCAGTAGTTTCGGGAAACATTAAAAAAAAAAAAAAAAACACACACACACAAAAAACAAACGAAACAGAAACAGGTCGAACTGAGAACCTCCTCCTTTTTTGAAGTCTGTTAAAAATAAATGGGTACACTGTTTCATTCATACTCAATATCAATTATTTCTTGTTTCAGATGCAGGTGAGCCAAACTATAAGTAGGCAGATAGCTGTTTGCGTTAAAGGTAAATTTCTGTGATGTCACTGCAAGTATGTACGTTTCGCCTATGAAAGAATATTTATCAACTATTTACAATTATTGTACACCTACTAAAAAACGTGATACGCGTATAAGTAGTTGAAAATGTGAACCTAATTATTTTTATATCCAAAAGTTGAAGAGTAAAGTGTAGGTAAAAGTAAATATAGTAAAGTGAGTAGCTATATTTTTGATTTTGATAGTGCCATTGTCATTGTATCACTATAGGTGCAACCACTTACCTAGCTCTAATGTGGGAGATAGGTATTAATAATAGGTCACCTTAAACGGAGGTAATGCACGCATAGTCGTAACTTGATCAGATGTTACTAGGTACCTATACATAATTTACAGTACTTCTTTCGCTGTGGCCAATACCTAGTTTTACAGTTGAATAATAACTTATCAATAAAATAGAGTGTTTGCAGGTCCTGTAATGATATTCTTGGCGTATGTTCAAATTAAGGCTCACCTGTGATAAAAATCTGGGAAGAACCTTTTCTCCGTCTTTTACCCTGAAGAATCAACATCTACTTGATGATTATAATGATTCCGTATTGCCATGAATATAATGTTGCATAACTTCGTTATTCGTCGATTCCTTTTACGTTTTCAACGTCTTCTTTTCTTCTGAGTCATCATTTTTTTCAACTAGGTACTCTCCTTTTCTCCTCGAATGCGCTAACTTTTCCCACCAACTTTTCTCATCAAATTGGTACCATTATGCACTGGTTTTCCTTAATCAATTTCTAATTTTAATTCTAATTCTGTATATTCGTCCATTGTCTTCACATTATTTACAAACAACGAGAATCGGATTTTAGACAGATCGTTCTATAGATAGAGAAAGGATAGTTTTTTGTTTGTTCAGTATGGTGATCAAAATGTCTCTAATTTCAGCATACATTTCTCACCAGACTCCCGTTATAACTTTCCGTAGTTAGGTCACCTTTTTTTGCGCGTGTAATTTTAAAGGGTTAATTTCTGGATATGCCCCATGATCTTTGGATTTGATATCCATGCATTTTTTTGGAACTTTTTGTTCTTCGGTGGTTTATGACTAAGTGGATCATAGTGCATCAAAACCTAGCTCATTGGGTGTTACTGTGTGGTAGGCATGCAGATAGTTTTGAAACCATAGCCGAATATCACCCAGATTCTTGTGATTTCTATATGAATTATTATGCTGTATGGCTAGGGTTGACTGTTAGGACTTGCTGGTTCTCGCTTCCATTGGATAGATATTTTAATATAATCTATCATAGATATCGAAACACCAATTTAACAAAGCCAGATTTCAAACATGAAATGCGTAGCTTTCTATAAAGTATATCGAAATAGAACTCTGGATATCGGAGGGGGGGGGGGGGCACAAAAAATTATGCACAAATCCTTAAAATCCCATAAATATATGAGTTGTATTATCGTCCAATTTCACTTTCCTTTACTAAAGACCTGTCGAATTCCTTCAAACCCCATAAATATACGAGTATATTATCCTTCGATTTCGCTTTCCTCTACTAAAGACCTGTCGAAATCCTTCAAAACCCATAAATATACGAGTATATTATCGTTAAATTTCACTTTCCTCTACTAAAGACCTGTCGAAATCCTTCAAATCCCATAAATATACGAGTATATTATCGTTCAATTTCACTTTCCTCTACTAAAGACCTGTCGAAATCCTTCAAAACCCATAAATATACGAGTATATTATCGTTAAATTTCACTTTCCTCTACTGAAGACCTGTCGATCCATTTCTCGGGCCCTTGTGAAGAGTTTCTTTTCTTACGTGACGAAATGAACCTAAATACGAGTGATGAACGGGGCGTGGTGCGTAAGTGGATCGCCGTGTGTTGTTTTCAGACTGAGCAGAAAGGTTTTGTTTAAAACTCGAAATTCTCAGGGAAATGGGAGCGTGGGACGAACGACAAGTGGTCCGCCCCTTTGTTTCTGGGTTTATCGTGTTTGAAAGTGTTTGGGATCACGTCATGAAGTTCAGAAAATATTCGTATTGAACAACATATTCTGGCCCATTCAGGTATACAGGGTGTCCCAGTTCCTTCTAGAGAAACTCAGGGAATCGATTCTACTCTTCGTTTGGTACTAAAAATGCTCAGAAGAAATTTTTCGAAAAGTTCTTCGTTTTAAAGATATCCGACAATTTGTGTTTTTTCCAACTTTTCATTACCTTACCACATAAAAACGCTAGTAAATTCGAAAATATTCAGACTACAACAAATCCAATTACACCGTTTGAAATAAAGTTAAATTTCGTGTAAGATTCTTCTGTTTTCAATGGTCAGAGTTAATTAAAATGTTGGCCAATATCCGTTGAAACATTTGAAAATTTCAAAATTTAAAATTGTGAAAAAGATTGTACGTTCTACTGAAGTTACAAAAAATACCTGCAACTTGTAAAATTTCACAAAAACGTCTTCACCCAGCGTTGAAAAATGGTAATTGAACGTTTGAAAATACAAGCAGAGGTGTTGGGGGGTGGGGTTAATTAGACCTCGTAAAATAAAACTAACGCTTCCTTGGCTGGTTGAATAAAAATAATGCTGGACTATGAAGGACGCGTTAGTTTTATTTTACGAGGTCTAATTAATCCCCCCCCCCCCCAATTCACCTCTGCTCATGTTTTCAATCGTTCAATTATCATTTTTTAACTCTACTATAACGTTATTTTTAAATATAAGTATATCAATGTAAAGCCTGTTAGATGAAGAAGTTTTTGTGAAATTTGACAAGTTGTAGGTATTTTTTGTAACCTCAGTACAATCTTTCACAGTTTTAAATTTTGAAAATTTCAAATGTTCCAACTGATATTGACCAACACTTTGAATAACTCTGACCATTGAAAACAGAAGGATCTTACAGGAAATTTAACTTTCTTTCGAACGGTGTAATTGGATTTGTTGTAGTCTCAATATTTTCGAATTTATTAGCGTTTTTATGTGGTAAGGTAATGAAAAGTTGGACAAAACACAAATTGTCGGATATCTTTAAAACGAAGAAATTTTCGAAAAATTTCTTCTGAACATTTTTTGTTCCGAACGAAGAGTAGAATTGATTCCCAGAGTTTCTTCAGAAGGAACTGGGACACCCTGTATAACATACCTTTATAATTATAGATATAATTATTTAAGTTTTCGGTGGCGCAGACGGATCCACCCAAATTTCAGTAGTTGCATTGGTTAAAAAAAAAAAAAATCGTCTAATGTAGAGAAATAGGTTGAGAGTATGTTTTAGACAAACATAAATTATTGGTTCCAATGCGTATAGCGATTTTGGCACTCCGTTAAGTACCGATGATGAAGTAACCAAGTATAACACTCATAAAACAAGTTATTGATAAAATCTTAGGCCCGATTTCACCAAAAACTCACTAGCCGTGATTTGGCTAATCAAGGTTAGAGTAAACCGAAACCTGTAGTCGTGATTAACATCATTCGGATTCCACCATGCTAATCATGGTCCCCCGTTAATCTCGGTTACACTAACCACAATCGACTTCGCTACACACGATTCACGATTAACGGCAGCAGGGTGCTACATGTTCCGTGTTAACGAGGCAGTGGTGTTATCAGGTTATAACAAAACAAGGTTATTTAGTGCTGTCAAGTGTCAATCCGTCAATCGCCTGTCAAGTGCCTGTGTTTGTTTTCTATGCTATTTCTCTTATGAGTGATGATAACTATAATAGTGAACCCCCAAAAAAAGAGAGGATCTGGCTTTCGAGCTCAACCATAAAAATGTATTTGTAAACTCTAGACAAATAATACAGTGTTGAGTGTAAGAAAACTGTGAATATGCGGCGAATTCGACTCTATATTCAATTAATCTTCTACCTTTTTAAGAACTTTGTTAACCTAGGTATGGTTGTATTTTTCAACTTACATACCTATTAGGTCACCTAGCAGTTCCGATTTCTATATTACTCGCTAATAATTTTTTATCTCATCGTCGCACAGTGATTTTTCGACGTTAAACTTTTATGATATACCTACCTACCTCCCAAAATAAACGTGCCAAAGGTTGTGTTTGAGTTTCCACAAATTTACAACCATACCTATTTGTCCTTATTTCCTTAATTTAGTGCCACTCTCCGTTGTTTACATTTAGAAATTTTACCTTTAATTCTTCCTGCTAAGTTGACAACGAAGTCCCCACAATTTGAATGTCATCACTGTTAACATGTTTAATGTTTTAGGGCTGGGGGTCATTCTGTGAATTCCGACACGCAAATATGCAACGTTTTTCATTGGTTACTACACAGTTACTACCTTCTGTTGTAGCAACCATATGTTGATGGCGAGTTCTATAATAAGTACAGTAAATGCAACATTATACTTGTAGAGTTCAGTGAAATTGTGGCTTTCATTTTTTCTTGACATTAAAAAACTATATCTAATTTCTCCCTTGCGAGGGAAAAACATTAAACATGATTTAATGTTTTTCCCTCTCAAGGGAGAAATTTAAACTGAGATCAATCCATCGGTTTTAGCGAATTTTCAAAGAAAATGAAGCTATTGCAATGGCTTCGAAATTTAAATAATATAAATTTTTGGAAATTTTCTTCATAGAAATCCGTTTCAGACCATTCTAAAACGATTCCTGAAATTTAACACTTTTTTATATGTATATATATATTTATATATATATGTGTCACTCCAGATGATAACTCTCGATAGAATTGAGATAAACAGCTCAAATTTGCACAAAAAATCTATCTTGGCAATCGAAAGGGCAAGTTCGAAGATGGGCGAAATTGGCCTACTCTAAGAAGGGTTTTGGCGCATTTAAAGTGCGCAAAAATTACCCAAAAATCCCCAAAATGTTATTTTCCAACAAGTGACCCCTCATTTTAAAGGTTTTTGCACGCTGAACACGATGGTGGAATCGGATTTTAGATATCTTGATCCGTTCTCAAATTAGAGCATTTAAAGTGCGCAAAAATTACCCAAAAATCGAACTTTGAGGTAGGTGATAAATCCACACCCCACTATCTTGGAAGCAAAACCAGATACGTGACCCCGTGGCTTGAGACCATATGAGTAGCGGACACAGTTGTTAAATGCAACAAGGAGTTTTCTTGTGCAGCAGCTATCCATGGATAAGGCAAATAATGAGTCTCCGTATGTTAGCAGTGGAATAATGAGGGACTTGACTAAGTTAATTTTTAAAGATTCTGGCGTGAAAAAAGAAAGTTTCTTGAGGGAGTGCAAACCAGCATATGTTTTTTGGCAAAGGTAATTAATGTGAGAATCCCAGGACAGATCAAAATTTAAAAGAACACCTAGATTTTTAACAGTTTTTAAAAATGGAAGACTGACTGAATCAACTACAATGGGAGGAAGAGAGGATATCTGAAGTTTAGTTTTGGAAAAAATAATAGCTTGAGTCTTACCAGGATTTAATATTAACATATTGCTTTTGGCATACTGAGAAATAAGGGCGAGGTCCATATTAATAAGGTCAATGGCACTGCTGAGCTCATCAGGAGAGCACTCAAGGTAGATCTGGGTGTCATCCGCATATTGATGGAGTTTGGATGATCGTAAGTGCGTTGAGATGTCATTCACGTACAGTGAAAACAACAAGGGCCCCATCACCGAACCCTGAGGCACTCCTGACCGCAAAGGAAGGTCATCAGATTTGTTTAGGCCAATTTGCACACATTGAAATCTATCACTCAAAAAAGAAGCCATAAATCTGATAGCACTGGATGAAAACTTGAACTGTGAATAAAGTTTATCTAATAATTTTTGAATGCACATTGTCCCAAACGCATTCGAGAAGTCCAAAAGTACCATAATCATGACTCGGTTATTATCAAAACCCTCCCTGATCTCTTCAGTAATTTTTAATAATGCCGTAGTACAACTGTGGTTAGGTCTAAAGCCAGATTGGTTAGGATTCAGAAAATTGTTTTCATGAAGGTAAGTAGAAAGTTGTTTGTGAATTAGTATTTCCAATCCCTTGGACAATATTGATAACTTTGAAATTGGGCGCAAGTCATTAGGGCTCTTGGGTGAAGCAACTTTCTTAACAGGGGTAACAATAGCATGTTTCCATATGGCCGGAAATGTGGAGGACATTAAGCAAAAATTATATATGTGTGTTAAAAAAGGAAGGATAACTGACACAGTGGTAAATATAAAGTGAAGTGGTAGTCCATCACTACCAGTGGCTGGAGATTTAATGGAAGCTAGAGCCTCAAGGACATCAATATCTTGGACACTTCTGAAAGAAAAGCCTTCGCTTGTGTGACATGGTAAGGATGACGACGAATTAGGAGTAAATGCAGAGGTAGAGGAGACAAAATGGGTATTAAGGACAGTTGGGCAGAATTGACTTAGATTATCATTTTCTTTCTTAGAGTGGAGGCCCAATTTCTTTATATTAGCCCACAGAGCCTTAGGGTGAAATATGGGTTTAAGCAGAGAATAGTATAATTTTTTCTTTGCTTGTCTTATCATTGATTTAGTTTTATTGCGCTGTATTTTGAAAAGCTCAAAGTCCTTGGGGTCTTTAGTCTTTTTCCATTTTTTATATAACAAATTTCGGCACTTCATCGCCTTGCGAATGTCAGGGGTGAACCAAGGTGTTTCAGATCTCTTCACTAAAACTTTATGGAGTGGGGCAAATTTATCCATTAAATGGGATAAAAGAGAATAAAAGTAGATAACCATATCATTGGCTTCAGTGAAGCTATAAATCAAGTCCCAAGGAAGGGTGGAAGCATAATCCAAAAGAGCGTCTTTATTGATGTTTTTAAAATTTCTCAATTCCAAGAATTTAGGAACATGCCGGTGAGAGGGAATTTTATAAGCCACAACTAAGCAATTGTGAGCTGAAATTCCAGGTACATCAAACAGATGGACCCCAGCTACCTTAGAAGGACTTTTTACAATGGCTAAATCGATGGTGCTGGAACTGCTTTTGGTAAAATGAGTTGGACCAGTGTCAAGAACAGTCAGGGAAAGAGCTGGTAACATAGAGTGTAATCGGCTGTAATTAGAGGAATCATAATTAGGATTACAGTTCATATCTCCAAGAATTATGATGTGATCATAGGACGATACCAATGAACTCCCTCACCATAGCGGAACTATGGTCGACCATGGTCAACTTCGTTAATTGAAATGGTAACCCCTATTTTTTATCGCGTATTCGTAATGTACGTGAAATTCTATCTACGATCGACCCTTCGGACTACCCCCGCGGTCGACCATAGCGCATCCATGGGCCCCTCCATGGTCGAATCCCGAATTGCTCAACGGATATCGACCAAATTTGGCACGAATATCCAGTAGGCTCCCAAGTTGAACGTAGGCGCATTTTTAATTCCCTGATCATAGCGGAAATATGGTCGACCATGGTCAACTCCTGAATGGCTCGACGGATATCGACCAAATTTGGCACGAAAATCCAGTAGGCTCCCAAGTTGTGCAACGTCGGAATTAAGTACGATACTGCGTACAGCGAATCTCGGATAGCGAGCAAAGCGAGCGGTCATGCTAGTTTAATATAAGGATCAATAGACAAAAAACAGAAAAACTTGTTGTAAGTTTTTTGTCTGTTGATACTTAAATTTCTACCCTCTGTCACCAAATGTCATATACTCGTATTATGTATGTAATATCGCATGCTGAGGAGGGTACTGCGCACACTGGTGTATCTCCGAAAAATGCGTTTTCGGGAAATCGCATTTAAAGATTTCTCGACTCTTTTCTTTCGTATTACGGACACACTAATTCCTGTTTCATCTGTCTGTTGCTTCTAATGCATTCGAATACTATCTCACTTACTTATAAAACGTCAACTTTTCTTATAGACGTTGGATAAATTTTTCTTGTTCTTGTGAATAAAGTGCTAATTTTTTTCGATTATGTAGGTAATTATGTAGGTAAATTTCAGTCTAAAATCGTCATTCTTCCGCTCACGGTTTGGTTCCCCATTTGGGAACACATTTGGGTCCTAGTTGTGCTCCAAAGCTCGGCAGCCCGATCGGCATACACCCAGGGGTGTTGTGGGAGAAAAATGAGTGTACAAATAAGGGTTTTTCGAGGGATTTTTGAGGTTTTAGTAAACATACGCTTCTGAGGTATCGTTTTTCATGTTTTTTAGGGCGAGAAGACCGAATATTTGGTTGATTTTGACCGAAGAGTGAAGAATTCAGGTTGTAACGAAGGTTAAGCTCCCGAAATTCATTTTTTATGAGTCAAAAACATGGGAAGTCATTTGAAGTCACCATAAATTTGTATAATAACACTTGCAATAGTATTAGCAGGTGAATCAAGACAATTAAATGGCACTATCAATGTTCAAAGATAATCTTTAAAAAAAAAAAGAAGTCGAGATCGCGTTTTTTGGGGGCAAAAATTGGTGGAAACCATCAAAAATTGCTATTTCATATTATGGCGCATGAAAGAAACAATTAATGAACAGCAACATTTCTGGAGGTATGTCCAGTAGAATAATAAACCCATCTGTCAAGGTGCAGCGTTTTTGGAATCTACGCACCTTGAAACGTAAAAGAAAAAATTTTGAGGGGGTGTTATAAAAACTTTTTGCTGAGCGATTACATAGGTGTATTATTCACAGAATAATAAACCAATAAATGAACAGACAACATTTCGGTAGGTGTATCCAACAGAATAGTAAACCCATGTGACACGGACTTCGCAGCGTTTTTACACTTCCCTTTAGATTTAATAAAGACAACAGTGATCTACGAAGAAGCGGCATCTATGCAGGTAAATAATAAACCGCTGTGTAGTAATTTGCAGCGTTTTTCTTTGGGTAGTTGTGTGATCCCGACATGGCAGGCGTTTTGTACTGGCAGATCGATTTAGCAAAAATTGACAAAATACCAAAACCGGCGAAGAGTTTACATTTTCCAGAGTTGTAAAATAATATTATGTTGTCTTCTCAACAGATGCTGAAAATCAAACTATTGTTTTTCGGAGATCGAAAAATAGTTAATCCAATAATTCCCTTTTCAAAGTTGGGACTTAGAAAACCCCTGACTCTCCTACACGTAACGTGGAACGTAATGAATTCTTCAAAACCCGAGTCGAAACGCAGTAATTCGTTGGTACGTAGTAGGTAACATCATGTCAAATCGATTCACTTGCTCTCCTATGCCCGCCCGGGCTCAACCTGTCGTTCCACCATCTCTGAAGGCCCGTTGCTTCAGAGACCCCGAATGTAGAGCCGGACGGGAATTTTTCTTGGATTTCTGACACAATCGAACCGAATTGCCGTCTCGATTTATGCGTTGCGAATAACATAAGGTCAATAACAGGTCGAAACTCCTGGAAAAGTCGTGAATGGAAACCAAACGGGGTCCCCATTCGGAAGCTAACCTTATACAGTCCAAGACCAATTTCCCCGCATTGTCAACATAAATATCCTAGAACTAATGGCACTTAAAGAAATAGAAATGGCTTGCCTTCTGGGGCCAGCCAAGCGAATGGCACGTGAATATACGTGTAATTCAACGAACCCTGACTTGATATTAGGTTTACGGCAGACGTGCCAATTCGAAATCCATCTATCTATGGAGCAACCCTGGACCTTTCACTTTTCAGATTCTTTGAAGAAGCAAATCGTTTCAACCAATCAAGAATTTAAGTTTCCCGCTACCAAATACTTGTTTCGGGAAGCAAATTACAACATGAGCGCAAAATGATTCGTCAAAGTATACCGTAAGTATAGTTGAAGGTATGAATAAGTCACACTTTATGATTGGAGACTTGTTGATTCGGGAGTGAGGAAAAAAAGCGTGTCCCCCAAAATTAAAATTCTCACCCGTTTTGCGTTTCAGACATCAAGGAACATTTTTGGTTTCGTGTCTGTCTGTCCGTCTGTCTGTGTGTATGTCTGTCGGTGGTCAATTCCTTGTAACGCCCATAACTACCAGAAATAATGGTCGGAATGGGCTGAAATTTGGGAAGTAGGTGCGGGTTGGGTCACAGATGGCCCCTTACCAAAATCATTGAAAAAGTACTGTAACTTTCGTCTGCTCATGCGCAAACATGAAATGTTGATCATTTTCTTGTAACGGTTCTAACTGCGCGGAAAATAGTTGTAGAGCGCTGAAATTTTTGGGGTACACGCGGGTTGGAACGCAGATGGTCCCTTATCAAAATCATTGAAAAAGTACTGTAACTTTCGTCTGCGCATGCGCGAACGTGAATGGATACTCCACCTGTCCACTGAATGGACCTAAAGAATTGTTCGATATGCTCATGTGATTCAAGTGAAGAAGCTGCACTGCCTACTCGAATTGGCAGACTTTTTGTACTGTGAATAATTTCGTGGTAAGTATGCTGACATGATTGGCTACCTAAATAACTGGGAAGTTTGGCGAAATTGAAAAGGAATCGCGTGGTGTGTGTGTGTTTTAAATTCTTTTTTGTATCGATACATTTCACTTGTTCATTAACCCTCCCACCACACCCTCCCGTTTTTGGGACAGATCCCACACTGGGTTGTATCCGACACGTTTACCTGAAACGTCGCGTCTTGTGCGCAGTAATTTTTTTTTTAGGATGACGGATGATTATAAAGCTGCCAGATTAATTAACTTTTTTTTTTTATTGGAAGCACCCGTAAACATAATTTTAAGTGAATTAGTTGATAAAAGGTGACCACGTAGGTACTTGAACCAAAATAATGAACTAGAATAAAAACAGCTAAATATTTCTCGTTCCCCCATCTTTTCCAAGTATGAAATTTCTCTCGTCGTTTTCAAAAGGATAATATTTTTTTATCATCGTCAAACGTTCGTCATCTGCCCAGTGTTCGTTTTATTAGTACGCGTAAATCGTCACCTGTTTCAAAGAAAAACGGAACCATATTTAACTAAGTTGTTGGTTGCTGACGATGGTTTCATCACCAAAACCGGCATAACAGCGTATTTTTTGCGTTTTTCGTGTATTAGTGGAAATAGACAACGTTTCAATAACTCCGTTTCTCTTTGAAATTGGTTTCCACGATATCTTCGCGAGTGATTTATTTCTTGCCACTTTTTTTTTTTTTTTTTTCTTTTTTGGCATTAGCCAGTAGCCATAGCCATGGAAGTTTTATTTAAAATACATTTTTACAAATTTATGTCATAATACAAATTTTTTACAAAATAAATTAATTTACAAAATTTAAAATAAACATTTTTCTAATAAAATTAAAATAAATTTTTTGATTTTTGCGCACTGGAGTTGAAATACCTAAATTTTTACTTTAATATTGTTTATAAAAGAATATATAGCTCTGTACACTGGGAGCTTCTTGGAAAAGATCATTTGGTGGTAGCAGACTGGGCTCTCCAAGTGTAGTACCACCTGGTCCATCAATTGTCGTCTTCCTGTGTCATGTCTTCGACATTCCATGACGATATGGTGTAATGTTTCTACGGTCTCCTGGCAGCTAGCACAGTCGGGCGAGGCGCGCTGTCCAATTCGATGTAGGTAATCCCCGCACAATCCGTGATTTGAGCGCAACCGGCAAATTATTCTTATGGCCTTTCTGTCAAGCTCACAAGTACTGAACCATGGCCTCACAGATACGTGGGGGTTTCCAATCCGGAATCGCTCCCCTGTCTCTGCGACGCCATATTCTATTTGCCATTTCGCCTTGAGACTTCGATGGGCTTGTACATAAATGTCCGTGTGTGGAAGTCTACTGTCCAGGTATATCCCGTTATGTCTAGCCTCATTTGACATGGAGTCCGCTATCTCGTTCCCCCTCACACCTGTGTGAGCTCTGGTCCACACGAACTGAACCCGGCGGTGAGCTGCTCTCATAGCTCTAACTGAAGTTAAAATGTCCATCAAGGCTTCACTGAAATCACAGGTGAATTTGAAATTCGCCAGCTTCATCAATACACTACGGCAGTCAGTGACCACCACTACCAAATTTTCCGACCTAGCTGCTGCGTAACGAAGGGCTTCTCGGATTGCCAGTGCTTCGCATGTAAAACTGGATGAGGAATCGTTCAACTTGAAACGCCGGCTGCTATTAGCTTGTGGATCATAAAACGCACATCCACAACTGTTCCCGCTTTTGGATCCGTCCGTGTACAGGAAATATCCTTCCGGGAATCGCACGTGTATTTGCTCGTTGAAAGATGCTGTAGGAGAGCCGAACGCAATGGGGTCTAGAATACAGTAGGGAAGCCTGGATTGGATCAGAGAAAAATCATGCCTGAAGACAGCCAAAGTATTACTAGATTCGACAATGGCATGATAATCAGCCAGTGCCGCAAAACTCGAAGCAAGGGGAGGTGATGGTTTGGACATCCAATAATTGCACACTAAATTGTGTTCGTTAAGTATACGAATCTTAGCAAGTAAGCCGGTTGGAAAGGCCAATACGCGCATTAAAAATCTGTCCGATAACATTTGCCGGCGTAAATGAAGCGGTGGTTCATTACACTCTTGCATCATCACCACTTTCGGCGTCGATTGTAAGTACCCAATAGAGATGCGAAGTCCTTTAGCCTGGATTTTATCAAGGATTGAAAGCGTGGCCTGTGACGCCTGGCCATACAGTGGGCAACCGTAGTCCAATATGGCACGAATTCTTGCCACCTATTTCACTACTAAGTATCCTTCCATGAAGTAATTCTTTCATCCTCCCCGGTTTGGACGATATATCTCAAGTCTTATGATTTCCTCCGTAATAAATCGAAATGGGTCAGCCATTTAAGCTGTAAAAGAGTCACAGAATCACCAACCGTGCGGGAAAAAGGTTTCCAAAGCTGTAACAAATACCACATCTCTGTCGTTTCCGACACACAGATGGTCCTTGTGACAAAAAATGACGAGATAACTGCGAAAGGAAACATATTAGTTAGTTGGCTTCACCTTTCTTCGACAAGTGAAAGGAAGGTTAATTGTCGTAGGTAACCTCTCGGCCTCACACCAGCAGCAGGTTGTGCACAAAAATGAGGGGAAAATGGAATGTATCGGATACTACATGGGGTGTGGTAGGAGGAATAAATCAAGTTATTTATTATATGTACCTATGTATCTTGAATTCACTATTATTTGAATAATCCCTCCACGGGATTCGCTAATTTGAGGTGAAAATAATAGGAATGAATCGGGACTGGAAAAGCAGTTCAAGGAAACCATTAAATCGAGAACCGACTGAAACTTCGGACGGTTAAGATGGGGAATGAGGTACCTGCTATTTGTGCTAATTATAAAACCTCCGTCAGATACCTGCTGCAAACAAGTACCTGAATCCTGTGCAGGTGGGCCATTTGACCGGTATTTCATTCTATTTGATTGGATATGATTCCGATTGAGTCGGAATATCCCGGCGAATTAGAAACGTACGTGACTAGGAATACCCACCATTGCAGTGCCTGGATCCCTACAACCAGGATTGGTAAGTCAGCGACGCTGGTGGTTATCGATGATTTGCATGGAACGTGGTTAAATTTTAAATAGATTCATCCGATCCAAACACATAATTACAAGTCAATTATCTCGAATCACAAGAACCCCAAGGTGAAGGCCCACCTGGGGAAACGTCATCGACAAGCCGTCACGTAGATGCAAAAACCGTCTGTGGAATATTAAATTTCTTCTTTCCCAAAGAGTATTCGAGCATCCTCACATCTGTCTGCTTCTTAGTAATAATATATTTAGAATACACTTGCTAACACTGAAGAGGCAATGAAAAACAGGGATATAGGTACTTAGTAAATTAATGTAGTGAACACACATTTCCTACTGTTTTATTAAAAACTGAACTTCTATAAAAGACTTGAATTTGTTGTCCATCTGGCGGCCAATTACGCCGTAATGTGGAAGTAGCAGCAAATTTCTTTTTCTTCTCAGCTACCTTTATCTTCCGAACTATCGTAAGTTACGTAGGTTGGTACTCGTCGTCCAAGGTGGGAACATCGGATTTTCAAAGGAACAGACATCATACGAACTAAATCACTCGCGAAGAAATCGTGGAAACCCATTTCATAGAAAAACGGAGTTACTGAAAAGTTGTCTATTTCCACTAAAAATAAACTGTTATACCGGTTCCGGTGATCCAATCATCGTCGCATTTTAGTGGATTGGTGGAAATAAACAACTTTTCAATAAATCCGTTTTTCTTTGAACAAAGATCATGTTGATGCGCGTGAAAATTTAAATACGTTTGGTGATTGAGTAGAAGGAAACAACGAACGGGGGGGGGGGGGGGGATCAGTCCTTGATTTATGCTCGGACTCAGTAGCTCTCTCTGCACAACTTAACGCGATAGCTCAGTCGTGTTGGCGTTACTCCAACATTAATTGAGTTCGTGGCATGATTTTTTGGTTTATTATTTTCAATGATGAACACCTGGAATCGAGCGTTGAAAAAAAAAAAAAAAAATCCCCCCCCCCCACCATTAAAATTTCATGGTTTCCGTTTCAAGTCATGCAGAATCCAAAAATGCAATAAAAAAAATCTGTCCGTCCGCCGAACTGATGACAGTAACGCCAAGCTTCGCGGACCAACTAGACCCCGAACGGGACCTATACCTATACCGAATTTCGTTAATTTTGGCTCATGGTAACTAAGAAAAGTGCTCAATACGGTGTACGGCGGACAGACAGAAATTTTTTTATTGCATTTTCGGATTCTACATACCTTGAAATGTAAACCAGCAAATTGGGGGGGGGGGGGGGGGTTAAATTTTGTTTGTGCTCGTTTCCAAAGGTTCATTATTGGAAATAATAAACCAAAATGATGGCTGTTTCGGATTTTGTTGATAGGTAGGTACTTTTGCAATTTGAACAAACATTATGCTTCATGAATAACAAAAAATAATTAATGATGGACTGGGCTGCAGCTCTCGGTCTACGGAGCAGGGGCATGTAACAGGTAAGTTATTACACAACGGGTTATTATTTACCTTCATGAATTATGAAGGTAATTCGTGAATAATAGCCTTAATTTAGCCTCATGAATAACAACAAATAATTATTAATGATTTAATTATTGAATCCCGCGCATTTTTATCAAACTATAATAATTCCCGAGTCGTCTCCGTACTGAATTTAGAGCTTTCCTTGGAGGAGCTGGAGGGTATGTATTGACCACAGAAAACTGATCTACGCAGAAGGAGCATCTGTACAGGTAAATTATTACACAAAGGTTTATAATTTTACCCTATGCTTCATGAATAACAACAAATAATTAATTATTGAATCACTCGCATTTTTATGAAACTCTAGTTGTCCTGTCGGCTCCAGTACTCGATTTAGGCCTTTCCTGGAGAGAGCACGAGGGTAAGTACTGACCGCAAAAGACAGTGATCTACGCAGAAGGGGAATCTATGCAGGTAAATAATAAACCTTTGTGTAATAATGCAGCGTTATTTGGGCTCGGGGGACGACCCGAAATTTCCGAAACCAGAAAGTGTAACGCGATACCTATAAACAAAATTAACTAGGTAGGTGGGTCACCAAAACGATAAGTTGCTAGGTTTGACCTAGGATGATGAAATTCGAAGTGGATTCTCTGTTAAACTGCTGAGTAAGAATGGCGAGGTGGGGGATCCTCCCAAATCGGTTGAGGGGGCCTTTCTTCAATCCCAAAATTGTTACGTTTATTGCCATACAAAAAAATTCTCCGTTTTTACGGAAACATTAAATTTGTATAATAATAATTACCAATACCGTACTGTCAATTCGTGCCTCAAAAAACATATCCATGATTCAGTGTTTGTCCGTGAAGACCGAGAATATGTGGTTTAAATTTTAGTTCTCCTATCATATTTCCACAAAATAACCACAAAATTTCCACAAATATATGGGTAGAACTCGTATTGAAATTCCTCGCTGCTATATTTGTAATATTGTTTAAACATTATCGCTGGTTTTTAGTATTAATTAATAGGAAGATAATTATAGCGCAATAAGATATTTTATAATCGTAGTGTGCAGAGATTTTTTGCTTGTTTGTTTGTAAACGGAAAGGACCAGAATAGTC
Organism: Leptopterna dolabrata; assembly: GCA_954871275.1. Taxonomy (NCBI): domain Eukaryota; kingdom Metazoa; phylum Arthropoda; class Insecta; order Hemiptera; family Miridae; genus Leptopterna; species Leptopterna dolabrata. The sequence goes on along the minus strand of OX940985.1, from coordinate 3,556,073 downwards.
CAGTCAAAACAGACCCAAAAATTGATTGATTGGCAGATATATTGACGAAAATCCCAAAAAAGTGCTCTATTTTCGTTAATTATTGTTAATTATCTTGTGCTCTATTGCGCTATAATTATCTTCCTATTAATTAATACTAAAAACCAGCGATAATGTTTAAACAATTTCAATGACATTTAGGTGAAATACTATGGTAGGTACAGGCCATCGTGCGCTTCTCGACTTTTTTTTAGAAAAACATTATCTTTTATTGTCCTGTAACTCGGTAACCGTTGGGAATACAAGAAAAATGTATAAGATCATTTTTGTTGCAAATTTGACAAGCTTCAATTTTGTACATAGTAAACGTTTACCTTCGACCAACGGTTCTCAAGATATTGACGAAAATCCTAAAAAAGTGCCCTATTTACGTTAATTGCCGCTAGAGCTCGCCTCCAATTCATGAGGACTTTTGGTATATTCATCACTAGGGCCCTACAAATTAGTGTGCAAAGTTTCAAAACTTTCGGATTTATTCTGATTTTAAGCTCTGTTTTGACTGGACTTATATGGTAGGTACAGGCCATCGTGCGCTTCTCGACTTTTTTTTAGAAAAACATTATTATTTATCGTCCTGTAACTCGGTTACCGTTGGGAATACAAAAAAAATGTATATAATCATTTTTGTTGCAAATTTGACAGGCTTCAATTTTGTACATAGTGAACTTTTACGTCCGACCAACGGTTCTCAAGATATTGACGAAATTCCTCAAATAAAGTGCCCTATTTACGTTAATTGCCGCTAGAGCTCGCCTCCAATTCATGAGGACTTTTGGTATATTCATCACTAGGGCCCTACAAATTAGTGTGCAAAGTTTCAAAACTTTCGGATTTATTCTGAGGTTGGGTCATTTTTGGGTCTGTTTTGACTGGAATAAATAAGAGCATACGTGGCTGAATCAATAGGTACTTTCTGTCACTGTTAACATCCATTTTATCAAAGTGTTTTGTCGTATAAAGTTTTTGTTGAATAAAAAATGGAATTGAGTTGAATTGTGTTACTTAGCCAGAATCATTCATCGAACAGCTTATTTGATTTTTACTTGGTTTATATAAATTTGCCACATAACTGGCACTTACGTTTGTTACTGTATAAACTAAACTGATAAACTATCAAAAAGTGAAACACATTGGATGAGAGGCGGTTTTAGTAATGTGTGCGGTTACTGTGGTACGTTGATTACTTCATCGTGGGCGTTGCCATATGGGACTCGCTTTTCCGAACTCTTCTGTTCGAGATGAGTTCGAAACACGAGCGCTTACTCTGCATATTGGTCAACCCACATTGCTCAGCCTCGCAAGATGAAGTCACAGCTCTCGTTCGGTTTCGTAAGCTGTAATAGCTGTGATCGTGGAAAGCGAAGTTATCGGCTTTGGATCCCTTCAGTGTGTACGACAACTCACATTCCCGTCGCAGTACTAGGGACTGGAATTTGCGTATTTTGCATGTGTTTTTTTTATCGTGTATATCGTTCTACTTTTCCGTTTTGAGGGTATCTGAAGCGTCTGTTAAATTGAAATTTAAATAGCATATTTTCGATTTCGGAGATTCTTGCATATTTTGGCCGTTTCCTGCATTTTTAATCGAAATTGGGAAATTTCCCTATTTTTCGACATTCCATTCGCCAAATCCTCCGAGATGTGTGTTTCTGAAAAGGGGTCACCGTTTAATCCGTGTACCTGGTCGGGCTTAGGCGCGCCATTACCATTTATCCCTGAATGGGATTGTCTATCAATTTCAGGCTATAAATACGTCACAATTGGCAATTTGGAAAAATCAATTGTGATCCAGTGATATAATTGTGATAGCGAGTGACTTTTTTTGTGTAAACGTTGAAAATATTGTATAGTCGAAAAAAAAGATGTGTACATTTTCATTCCATTTTCTTCCTTGATCCTTTTCTATAATTTTTTAATAAAAAACCACAGTCATGCAGCATGGCTATAAGAGCGAATTTTCGAAGTTTTCGGCATCTTCCTCCTCCGCCTAAAATTTTCTGAAAATTAATTTTCGGCCAATGTTTTCCCAACTTGATACCATACAAAATTAAAACAGGAGTAGTTTTACGCAAAGTAAAATTTGGGGTGGAAGGAGGGGGAGGGGGAAATCAAAAATGTTTTGAATACCAGAAGAGTAGGTATTGGATACGTAACAAATTTTTTGTTCCATTTTTTGCCGAGTAACACCTCGGTTTGTAGATTTTCCAACGCTGAACACGATGGTGAAGTCAGAATTGCGATATCCCATTCCGTTATCAGATTAGAGCAGACGAACCAGGAAGAACATCTCAAGAAATAACCACGTTCCTTCATCTTCAAAGTGCTCCAGTTTGAGAATGGAATGAGATATCGCAATTCTGATTTCACCATCGTGTTCAGCGTACAAAAACCTTTAAAATGAGGTGTCACTTGTCAGACTTTTTCATTTTGGGAATTTATGGGTAATTTCCCCCCCCTAAAACTCCCCAAAACTCCCCCTTAGAGTGACCCGATTCTGCCCATCTTCGAACTTAGCCTGTCAATTGCCAAGACAGATTTTTCGTGCAAATTTGAACTTTTTATCTCAATTCTTTCGAGAGTTATCGTCTGGAATGACACATACATATATAAATATATAAATATATAAATATATAAATATATATATAAATATATATATAAATATATATATATATACATATAATTTTTGGTGTCTTTCGGCAGTGAATTCAGGATGTTCTGAAACGGATTTTGGTATAAAAATCTTTCGGAAATTCGAGTTTTAAAATTTTTGGACCGAGAACAATAGCTTCCTTTTCTTCGAAAATTCGCTAAAAGACGCGATAATAATTGGATCATAATATATAGACTAACTGTACGTCTCACAGCAAAATTTAGTTCATTTTAGAAATATTTAAAAAATTTTAACACGTAGTTTTGCTTGGGGTGCACATTCTGCCCATTCTGAGTGCATATTTTGGCCAAATTTTGTACATATAATTCCAGTCCATTACTCTTCAGCAGGTATTGATGACATTGAAGGATTATGCCGTTTGGTCCCACATGCACCAGTTGAATTGAAGTGAATTTGTACAAAGTACCCATGGAACTCTGCGCATTCACATGTTTTAATGTAAAGTGGGCGAGCTTTTCAGTAGTGTACCTAATATAGTTTGCTCTGAGATGATTAATTTAACAGATGTGCCTTTTTATTAGATTTACGTGATTTATTAGATGATAAATATTCTGGTTTCTCGGAAGACCTGAGTAGTAGAGAAGTTTTGATGGCGTGAGCTGCTGGTCACAACTGGGATAGAAGGATGAATAGTTTAATTAAATCGATGATTCATGACTTAACAGATTCAAAGGAGAGGATTCTTGTTGGATCCTCGCTTAGGTATCCTTCCAGTTTGTAATTGATTCATAGAACAGTTTGACAAATTATGTGTTTTGTATGCCACCATTACTACCTGTAGTTTGTAGAAAATACCCGTTTCTTCAGGCCTACGGGTATTCTCCAGCATGTAATTACGAGTTCACGGTAGGTGTCCCTCTCTTTAGTTTTGAAAACTTCGTTTATATATTTCAATATAAATTCTATTTATTGGCATGGAACGCTTTCTTCATCCGACAGTCTGCTCGATATTTTGCTTCCTCACTACCTTTGTCTGTATGTCTGTCCGTATGTCTGTCTGTCTGTGGTAATTCCTTGTAATGCCCATAACTGCCCGAAATAATGGTCGAAATGGGGTAAAATCCAGAGGGTAGGTGCGGGTTGGGTCACAGATGGTCCCGTACTACAAAAATCATTGAAAAAGTACTGTAACATTCGTCCGCGCTTGCGCAAACGTGAAATACTTGAAACGCCCATAACTTCCTTAAATACCGTTGAAATAAGTTCAAACTTTGAAGGTCGATGAGAAATAATACTTTGATGGTTCCATACGAATTTCATCGAAATTGTACTGTAACTTTCGTCTGCGCATGCGTGAATATGAAATGTTGACTGTTTCGTTGTAACGCTGTTAACTACGCGAAAAGTAGTCGTAGAGAGCTGAAATTGTGAGGGAATACGCTGGTTGGATCGCAGATAATCCCTTATCAAAATCCTTGACATCATACCGTAACTTTTTTCTGCGCATGCGCAAACGTGAAACACCTTAAAAGCTCATAAATTTCTCAAGTGTCGTTGAAATGAGTTCGGACTTTGGAGGTTCGATCAGGAATAGTAGGTACTTTGATAGTTCCGCATGAATTTCATTGGAATCGTACTGTAACTTTCGTCTGCGCATGCGCGAACATGAAATGTTGAAAAAAAGTTGAAATGTTTGATCTTATTACGCCTGTTGGGTAAATTTACTGCTACTCTATTGCTATTCAATCATTTGGCGCATAATTTTTTTTACCAACTGATTCTACACGTCTATGTTACAACAATGAGGACGTTATACTGCCCACCCAGCTTGGCAGATGTTTTTGTTTCATGTTCAGATTTGTATGACCAGTGTTTCTTCAACCTTCCCGCCTCCCGTCTCACCGGCCGGGGCTTCCGTACAAGGCGCAGACCCGTAGGTGCAAAGAACATATTATTTTATGACGGATCATATACCGGTAAAACTCAAGGATAATGTGGCTATGAACGCGGCGACTTGAAAGAGTCGCGTGTCCAACAGGAAAAAACCTGCTGGGTCAGGGGCGCACGGTGCCAGATCGGATCCCCTCTGAGCCTTTCATCGCGCAATGATGCAGAACCAGCAGGCCTGAGGCCTCCGTCCAGTTCAACGCACTCTTTGTGGCCCCGGCCGCGAATCGTCTGATCGCTTTGTAGCCTAAGGAAAACTGCGGGTTGACTGAGACCGGAAGTTTTCGTGATAATAATTCACCTATTAGCTGACGGATCATTTTACGCAACCACATTCTCAAAAGGAGGAAGTGCAACAACTATAGAATCAACAATGGAAACCTCACGGTTCGGAAACTTCTAGCGTTAGTTAACATCAATAATTAGGTAACAATACATTCCGAGCAGGACGCAGTTGAATCACAGTCCGACGCGTAAACATTCCATCGTCTGAAACGTGGACCCTTGGGGTGTGTTTCGTTCGTACTTTCTTTGTCTTTTGAATTCCGTTGCTCACTTACCTGTTAGATCGACTCAAATTTTGCAAAGAAAACCCCATACTCTGTTAATTTACTATTTACATTATTTTAGCGTTATCCTCCAAAAATATTTAGTTATCAATATTTGCCAATTTTATTTCACTTGGAAGGATTCTATTTCACACTAAGGATTTTATTTCACAGTCAGGATATTGTAATTTTATCAATATTTTGTCAATTTTATTTCACTTGAACTTTTGTTAGTTGGGTAACTAAGTGAGTCAGTTTGAACCTTCAAGTACCTATTTATAATAATTATGGTCATCGCTTGGAAGGCCAGAAATGAGGATTTCACTCTTATCCAAAATTATTAGCAAAAGTCTGCATTATTGGAATCATACAAATGTATTGAAGTAAATCTTTATAACAACAACATAAGTACATGACAGGATCTGATTTTGAAAGAATAAATTAACTTACATATTCACAAGTTTTGGATAGTGTTGGCCAGTTCGTTGATGATGTTTTGAAGTTCGATGACATCTGATTTGATATCAGATAACAAAGTGTAGTATTTTAACAGTGCTTTCGTTCCAGGATTGCAGTTTAGTGGGGCGCGTTCCTTTTCTAAATTCTTGGATTTATTTTCAAAATAACATTGTGCCGTGTCTTCTGGAACTTTGAATTCTATCGTCTCCATAAAGTCGTACAAGAATGGATTGGAACTCGAGAACTTGAATTTCGGAGTTTCACCTTTACTTGAAGCATCGGATATTTTGAATTCAGGAGGACATTCTTCGTTTGGTGACGGTATTTTTGGATAGATCGACTCATCATTGCGATCTTGAAACGGATTCTGTGCGCTTAACAGGGGTTCTGGCGTTGACAGTTTTTCTGGTTCTGGAGTTTTAGGCAGATGGAAACAGGGGGCTGTTTCCGATTCTGGAGTACCTACGGGCGTTCTTCGTCCAGAATCGTTCAGGTTGCGTCCAAATAACACTGATAGAACTCGTGGTTTTCTCTTGCTTGGGGGTGACGGCTTTGTGTCGAGATTCTCCATAGAATGGGATCGCGCAATGTCTTGAGAAATGTCTGTCGAACTTCCGGAGGTGCGTGTGGGTTTGGGATTCTGAGCAGTCCGTGCTTCTGGGGAAACAGCTCTTTGTCTAGCATTTCCACCAGAGCCCGCCTGCCGGTCAATCGGTCGCGAAGCCAAAAATTTACCAGCATTTACAAACAATCCAAATCCTGGCGGCAGATTCTTGTTGGATTTCAAGTTATTCGCTTGTTGGGATGTCTTTACTCCAGAAATTTCTGCCTGCCCGTTTCTATAATTATTATTTCCATCAGCCTTTCCCTTATCTTCAGGATAGTGTTCATTTCTTAAATCATCTGCCGACAACGATCTTTCTAGCTTTGCTGCAATCTCTGGATTGACTAAATCAGCAGCAGACCTCCTGTATGCAGTTTTCAAATTAAAGGAAGAACATGGCGATAGCTGTGGCGCCACTGGCACCAATCCCAAACTTGATGGTGTCTCTCGATTTCGAAATGCATCAAGTAGTACACAAGCATCAGAAATTACTGTTGGCCACCTTGTTTTGTATCCCCAGTAATATATCCTTCCGCTCCAGCTCGTTGCTGCAAAAATATTCGAAACCCAAGTTGCTGCTAATTCTCTTATGGGTTCCGATATCCTAACTTTTGCCGGGTGCTTCATGACTGAATTTTCCGACTCAACTCCAAGATTGTCGTTTTCGCCACAAGCCCAAACAGCTCCTGAACTGAGCAGACAAAGTGTGCTTCTTCTTCCACATACAACCTGCGTACAATTTTCTCGTATGTCTAACTTTTTTGGAATCAGACCTTCTTCCAGCTTCCATGTCCTGTACGTTGCGTGATGATCGTACCCACAGTTGTACACCTCACCATCAGCGGTGAGCATCGCTGCGTGGAATATGCCGCTGGATATTGAAGACACCGAAATCCCTACGCTGACTTCGGCGAACATCAAAATCGGATGATCGTTCTGTTGGAATGTCCCGCGGAAGTATACTTTTTTCTCTTTGGTGAGTATAACGAAAAACTCGCTTCCACAAGCGATGCTAACGACGAAATACGGGCATTTGACTTGGTGTGGGAGCAGAATACCTCGTCGTTTGTCCATACGTCTGCCCCAGTGGTAGAGCTCGCCATTCGTATTGTTGGCCACTCCGAAGTAATCGCCTACTGCGATGGAGTTGATGGATTTCAGAGACAGCCGCTCGACGCTGACGGGTTCCAAAACCAGGCTGAAGTGGCGATGTCTGCCGCTGAGACCGAGAAGGTTATAATTTCCGTTTGCACCAATACCGTACACTCCGTCCCCGCTAGTTATGTACAACGCACTTCGTCCACCTTCGAACACATGTATGTGCTTCACTCTAATCAGCTGTTCTGTCGGTACTTTATTAAAAATCACCCAATTGCGCAGCATTTCAAAACTAAAATCTCACTTGCAAGGTCATCACAGAAAAAATAGGTACTACTACGAAACCATCATTGAGAAGGTACAAAAAAAAAGAAAAAAGTACAAGAAACCTCTAGTATCACGGTTCAAGTTGTTTTAGCCGCCTCAAATAAGTAACTGGGTGAAAGGCGAGGCATCGACTGGAGTTATTTTGGCTGTCACGTCATTGCAGCCTTATCTGCTAACTGCAAAGGCTCAAGAGACCTTGCCATCAAAATAATACGATGTTTATCTCAATGATAACAACGAAAAAAGGCAATCAATGGATTGTGACACACATTACCTGTAACAATAAATTGTAGTGGCTGAAGGTACGAGTGAATTTCTCACGCGTTTATCACCTAAATATAATAAATTATGACTACAAGGACTCTAGTATTCATTTCCGTGTTGTGTTCAACGGGTACGGGTTTCGGTTAATATGCTAACAAATTTCATCTAGTACCTAGTGATTAGGTTTCTCAGTTAGGATTCTGTTTAGGAGTGATTAGGCAAATGGACGGTATGTGTGTGGAACTAACCGACCCTTGTTTGATTTATTAGTTTGAAATCCTGAAAATTGAAAATTTAGGTATGCTTTCAAATCCATCAAGAGTATGATTTCACAGTCAATGTGTCCGTTCGGAATTAATAAATGGTGGCATATGTCAAGTAAAACCGTAGGTTCATCTGTGTTCCTAGGGGTTTGGAACATTGGATACTTGAGTATGACCGTACAACCTACAGCTGCAATCAATCCTTCCATCAATAAGAAGTAGTAATCTTTCAGTTAAGCCGAAATCCTGGGAATATTCGTGGAATGATTTGGCAAAAAGTCGATCGAGCGCAAGAAGCCACTTCCTCCTCGTTACCCAATGATCTCCCTGATCGAGCTATTGGAACTGTCCCAACTCCTCTGGTTGTTCAAGTTGGTTGTCTACTTGGCGCAAGGAATAACTTTACACAACAAGGAATAACTTCATTGACAAATGAATCAACATTTGAAGTGCAAATGTGTTTTTGATCGTTGGTAAACCATATCACCCATCCCTCCCCCACAGCCCGTGTTGTAAAAATTTACCCGCCAAAACCCGCAAAGACAGTTGACAGAAACTATTGATATAAATTTTACCCGCCAAAGTAGCATGCTCGATGCTTCGCAACTCAATCTTGGATTTATGAGTAGAGAAACCTGTTCCTTCCCCATCTGTTGGATATGAGTATAGAAACCTGTTCCTTCCCCCCAAACCTTAAAATTTCTTTCTCCGGTGTTTGGCGTGGGCTTTTCGCCTTGGGGACAAAAAGCTAGTACAGTTACATATTACCTACCTACTACATGATCTGTGCCTACCTAGCATACCTGCAGAATTTACATAATGATGATGTATTTAATTTAACGGGAGTTTCAAGTGTCCGAGCGATTGGTTTGAAGAGACTCGAATTATGTATCGTCTATTACGTTCTTTACAGCAGGCTGAAAATATCTTGTAGTTCAGGCAATGGAGGAAAACAGGAAACAAAAATCTAATACACAAGTATTTACTCTTGAGAGTCGGTCGGGTCAATCAAACTCAACTTCAGGCCAACGTTTCGCTGTATTTATACGGCATCATCAGGGCTGTACAAGAAGAACATCACGTCTTAACATATAAATGGACCCAACCAATCCCTAGCTTTCATAAATATACCTACTTTTTTTTTTTTTTTATAAATTTTTTTTAAAAACATTAAAAAATGATGCTATACTATTTTACAATATACTACAGGTACATGGTTATTTACATGTCGAACATGCGTTGTGCTTGGTTGAGTTTAAATGACAATTTTTACCTTGGAGTTTGCAGTTAGAAGTTCAGTGAGTCATGCTTAGGCTCATTTAAACTCAACCAAGCACAACGCATGTTCGACATGTAAATAACCATGTACCTGTAGTATATTTTAAAATAGTATAGCATCATTTTTAATATTTAAAAAAAAAATTATAAAAAAAAAAAGTAGGTATATTTATGAAAGCTAGGGATTGGTTGGGTCCATTTATATGTTAAGACGTGATGTTCTTCTTGTACAGCCCTGATGATGCCGTATAAATACAGCGAAACGTTGGCCTGAAGTTGCGTTTGATTCACCCGACCGACTCTCAAGAGTAAATACTTGTGTATTCGTCTTTGCGGTCAAGAACGCGACACTGCTGTAAAAATCTAATAGAAGCCAATTTTGGCACAGATGCAGGGGAAGGTGTTCTGAACCACATACTAAAAGTACTGATGGGTGGGGGACGAGCTAAGGTGGTCTTAAAGGGCAATTTTTACGTTTGTTGTAAATAACTCGAGGACAACGGCCTCCATCGAAAATATGTCCATACACTAAATTAATCTATGCCGTACAAAAAAGGTCCCATACATTGTTTTGCTAGGATCAACATGTGATGACATATGGAGGGGGAAAATAGAAAATTTACGAACGAAAATTTACATAGAAGCGATACTCAACACTATACTTTGCCGATGTACTACTGGATGTGGGGGGCGGTGCGGTTACCGCAAAGCAGGCATTTCTTGCTTTGGTGCCTGCGGCACGTGACTGGACATGTGCACAAATGGAGTACCTATTGACGACGGCGTCAACAATGATGACAATGTATGTGTTTTTTTTTTAATTTTTATTACTTGGTTTACTATACATTGAGAACAAACACTTGATTTATAACAGTTAAACTCAATTTTTTTAAAATTACTATTTCCCCCCTCCTTATCTTCTCACACGTTGATCCTAGCAAAAAAATTTATGGGATCTTTTCTGTAGGGAATTCCATGTAGATTAATTTAGTGTATGGACATGTTTTCGGTGGAGACCTTAGTTTTCGAGTTATTTACGAAAAACGTAAAAATTGACCTTTAGGACCCCCCTCCACACCTTACCTCGTCACCCACCCATCAGTACTTTTAGTATGCGGTTCAGAACACCTCCCCCTGCATCTGTGCCAAAATTGGCTTCTGTATGATATCTTCTGTATTTAGCCGTTTTTAGTCTTCGTTGCCTGATTGGTCTACTTTTGACTTCTGTTGGGTTCTGCACTTAGTGAAGGTTGAAGTATTCTCTATTCCTCAATATTTCAGTAGATTAAGCGTTGATGTCATTATGGCCTATCGATAGCAGGAAATCCATAGGTATCGCAATATCTCAGTTTTCACCTGACAATCGACTGACTGCGTTGAGCCGAATAATGTCAAGTGCATGAAGTTTTGAATTCTGTTAGACAGGCCACCCTCGTTACCGGAGCCCGGTCTACCGCGAACCCTCCGATATTGAATCATTCCCGTTTTCCGAGGGGTTTTCGTGACTCGAACCTCAACTGAGAAGGTTTGTACAATGGGTAACGAGTTGGTTACGCGTCCTGACACCCCGTTCTAATTCAGTCAGTCAGAAACTGCAAACAACGAGCGTACAGCTGGGTCCACACTGGCCGAACGTTCGCGGCGAAAATGTTTGGTGGACATTCTAGCGAATTTTCGGTGAATTGTAGCGAGTTTTCGGTGAATTCTAGCGAACCTGCTACGCTCGCTGAACAGCGTTCGATGTACGGTGTGGACGCGCGAGCGAACAATTAGTGGGATTTTTTTGTTGGAAAAGTTCGCTGTACGAGCGAACATGTTTGGAGAACAAATAGTCTGGTACTGGCTTTGGCTTCAATTTTGGTTTATTATTTTCAATAATGAACCATTGGAATCGAGCAAGATAAAAAATTCTAAGCCCCCCCCCCCCCCCTCAAAATTTGATGGTTTACGTTTCAAGGATTGTAGAATCCAAAATTTCTATCTGTCCGCCGTACGCCGTACTGACCACTTTTCTTAGTTACCATGAAACAAAATTGATGACATTCGGGTTGTAGGTTCCGTTCGGGGTCTAGTTGGTCCTCGAGGCTCGGCGTTACTGTCAGTCATCTCTAAGGGGTTCAAAATAGGGGTTGCAATTTTCAGAACGCCGTAGATCAAAAACTTTCGATAGAAAGGTATGGTTTTTTATGTTATTAAATTTGTCTTGAGCTAAAAAATTTTCTTGAGACCACCCGGAGCATTGTACGTCCAGCCGTTCGTGTGCACCAAAAAGCTTCGTCAACACGATCGTGAATCAAACGGTATAAATCCGGCCCGGATATCATCACTAGGGAGCACCTGATTATAATCAAGGATGGCTGTATGAAGTCGAGTTGGTTGTTTTGCGATATTATTTCATTTGATAAGTGATGGACTATTGGATTTTGTTGGTAGGTACTTGTGAAACTTGAACAAACGTTGAAGTATTATTGATGGGTAAATTATTACACAGCGGTAAATCATTGAACGGTAAATTATTAACGGTTCATCTACCAAGAAGGGGCTTGATTTTGTTGATCGGCACTTTTGCAACTTGAATGAACAACCGTTGAAGTATTATTGATGGGCAAGTTATTACACAACGGTTCATTATACTTTACCACGAAGGTAGGTATTGACCACAGAAAACAGTGATCTACGCAGAAGGGGCATCTATTTCACTCCACATCAACAATCTCCCTTCAGAACTTCATTATTTGCGTTTCTTTTTGTCATTTTATGTACTGTTTGTCATAGGCAGAATTATTTTAACAGCATTTAACTCGTGATTTAAGTTAGGTACCTAGTAACGAGTACGGGGTTAGGTACTAACCTACGGACGGTCTGCGATCTACATAATATGTACAGAATATTACATATTATATTATAGACGGGTTATCTATACAGAGAGCTGTGATCTGTAACAGAATGGTATTCTGTACAAAATAATAAACCGTTGTGCAGGGATTTGCAGCGTTTTTGGTTTATTATTCTGTGAATAATACACCTATGTATTCGCTCAGCAAAAAATTTTTATAACACCCCCTCAAACTTTTTTCTTTTACGTTTCAAGGTGCATAGATTCCAAAAATGCAATGTCCGTCCGCCGTATCACGTGTACAGGCTTCATTTTCGGTCTAAAAAAATCGTTCATTCGCACACATGCTCCATTTGGGCCCTAGTTGTGTCCCGAAACTTTTCAGCCCGATCGGAATATACCCAGGGGTGTTATGAGTGAAAATGTGTGTAACAATAGGTACTTTTTACGTTTTAGCAACATATTGGTAACATGAGCTTCTGAGATATCGTTTTCTATGTTTTTGGGGACGAGAAGACCGAATATGAAGTCGATTTTGACCAAAGAGTGGAAAATTGAGTTCTACCAAATGTTCAGCTCCCAGAATTGATTTTTTATGAGTGAAAAACCTGGGAAATCGTCTGAAATCACCATCAGTTTGTATAATAACACTGGAAAAAGTGTCAAGACGTGGTTCAGGATGATTAAATGGCACTACCAATGATCAAAGATAGTTTTAAAAAAAAAGAAAAAAAAGAGCGTACCTAATTTGTGTTTTGGGGGCCAAAATTAATGGAAACCATCAGAAGTAGCTATTTCGATTATTACGCATGAAAGAAACAATAGGTAAATGAACAGCCAACATTTCTGTAGGTATGTCCAATAGAATAATAAACCCATGTGACAAGGACTTTGCAGCGTTTTTTGGCTGTATAGATGCGTGCTGACGACTCCATCTGTGTAAACTAAGCTGGTAACTAGATGACGGTCACATTGATTTTTGATTGCCGTCCGTTGATTGATTTTATTTATTATATTATTCTTAAATCAATTCTTATTTCACTGTTCTCAAAAACTGTCAGCGGTGATTGTTGAAAAGTTCGAGTGGAATAAGAAGAAAACCGTTCTCTTTATTCAGTCTTACGAGAGAAACAGTTTGCTGTGGAGCGCACAGGAAAAAGAAAATAGGAAAATAAATACTCGTAGCTACTCAATCAGCTGCCCATTTTTTTCTGCAGTTTTGTTTTTCTTGTCCATCTGATTTTGTACGTTGAAGGATGTTCGCCGAACATTTACCAAAATTTAGCGAACACGACTTTTGTTCTTTGAAAAACCAACACGGATATTCAACGAATTTTATTCTTGTGTTCGACGAACAAAAATATTTACCGACCATGGTTTGCCGCGAACTTTCGCCCATTGTGGATTCACCTTTATAGTGCAGAATGAACAGATCTATCCACACACATGTTCACCTACCTACTATTAGCAGTATAAGTAAATATGAAGCGATGAAATAGGGAACAAGTAAACAGTGCTATTAATCTGCGGCATAATCGTGTGAGAAGGAGCTTACCCTTGAGTTTGAACATGACAACAAATTCAGCATTACCTGTGCATCTCAGCAAAGCACACAGACGCACTTCATCAGCAAAACTTTCAAGCGGATTTTTAGGAAGGGCGACAATTCTATGTGTCTGTTCTAGACGTATTTCATACCCGCGTACGTTGTTAGCGTGATGCATGCTCCAAATGTGTCAATGTCTGGTTGAATTATCCGTGATTTAACACGCTATCTTCAGAAGTACGATTCTGCTCGCCTGGCTGCTTTCCTCACCCTTACCTATTTGTGCTTAAAAGCAACTAGAATGTTTTAAACGCGCTTTGTTCGAATTGAGATGGACGTCTCTTTTGTCAGTAGTAAAACCGCCTGGCCGGTTGGTGGTTAGGACAGTTACATTTCACGCCCAAATAAAGGCCTGTTAGTAACATCGGAGCAACGGTGAAAGTCGTATTCATAGGTAGGTAACAGGACTAGGTTACTAGCTACCTGCGCGATAATAATTTTCCTCTAGGCAGCACATAGCAGGTACGGAAAGTTGAAACACTTCATTTGCACGCTCACAGAAGAAACTTTGCAAAGTCCTTGTCACATGGGTTTATTATTCTATTGGACATACCTGCAGAAATGCTGTATTCATTTATTGTTTCTTTCATGTGAAATAATTGAAATAGCTATTTGTGATGGTTCCCACCCATTTTGGCCCCCAAAAACACAAATCACGCTTCTTTTTTTCCTTTTTCAAAATCTTTGATCATTGATAGTGCCATTTAACTGTCTTGATTCACCTGTTGACACTTTTTCTAGTGTTATTATACAAATTGATGGTCATTTCAGGCAGTTTTCCGAGGTTTTTGACGAATAAAAAAATGAATTTTGTAAGCTGAACCTACGTTAGAACCTCAATTTTCCAATCTTTGGTCAAAATCGACTTCATATTCGGTCTTCTCGTCCCAAAAAACATGGAAAACGATAACTCAAAAGCTCATGTTACTAAAACACAAACTCTGGTTACGAGATTTGGTTTGAATTGTATACAATAATTTCATTCACACTGGAGTCGAACTTCGGTGCAAACTTCGGGGCCTTACTGTGAACGAACGGCTGGACGTACGACGCTCCGGATGGTCTTAAAAAACTCGCAAGTTCTAGAACTATTTAAAACCGTAAAAATATTTACGTAAAAAAATGGTATAGGCGTTTTGAAAATGTCAACCCCTATTTTGAACCCCTTAGAGATGACTCACAGTAACGTCGAGCTTCGAGGACCAACTAGACAGCGAACGGAACCTATATAACCCGAATTTCATCAATTTTCTTTCATGGTAAGTAAGAAAAGTGGCCCGTACGGCGTACAGACAGAAATATTTTTATTGCAGTTTTGGATTCTACATACCTTGAAACGTAAACCATCAAATTTTGAGGGGGGGTAAGAATTTTTTTTTCATGCTCGATTCCAATGGTTCATTATTGAAAATAATAAACCAAAAACGCTGCAAAGTTCTAGTCACATGGGTTTATTATTCTATTCTATTGGACACACCTACAGGAATGTTCACTTATTGTTTCTTTCATGTGAAATAATTAAAATAGCTAGGTATTTCTGATGGTTTCCACAAATTTCGGCCCCCAAAACACGAATTAGGTACGCACTTTTTTTCTTTTAGCGAATTTTCAAAGAAAATGAAGCTATTGCAATGGCTTCGAAATTTAAATAATATAAATTTTTGGAAATTTTCTTCATAGAAATCCGTTTCAGACCATTCTAAAACGATTCCTGAAATTTAACACTTTTTAGCGAATTTTCAAAGAAAATGAAGCTATTGCAATGGCTTCGAAATTTAAATAATATACATTTTTGGAAATTTTCTTCATAGAAATCCGTTTCAGACCATTCTAAAACGATTCCTGAAATTTAACACTTTTTTATATGTATATATATATTTATATATATATGTGTCACTCCAGACGATAACTCTCGATAGAATTGAGATAAATAGCTCAAATTTGCACAAAAAATCTATCTTGGCAATCGAAAGGCTAAGTTCGAAGATGGGCGAAATTGGCCTACTCTAAGGAGGGTTTTGGCGCATTTAAAGTGCGCAAAAATTACCCAAAAATCCCCAAAATGTTATTTTCTAACAAGTGACCCCTCATTTTAAAGGTTTTTGCACGCTGAACACGATGGTGAAATCGGATTTTAGATATCTAAATCCGTTCTTAAATTAGAGCATTTAAAGTGCGCAAAAATTACCCAAAACTAGGATAATCTTTAAACTCTTACCCCCCCCCCCCCCCCCCCCCACCCCCTTAGAGTGGTCAGATTGAAAAATGTGAGAAGTATTAATTGAAGACCAGAGTTCGAAGCAAAAAAGGGGGAGGCAAACGATTAGTACAACTCCTTGAATTTCCCATTTGACATATAATTGTTATGATACCTTCATAGATAGACAAGTACCGGCCCACGTATTACTAGAAGGAAGACGAAAGAAAAAATCTATTTCAAATTATTCAATTTAGGTACTAACAGTAGGAGGAAGAAGTTTTCCTTTATTCAAAACTATAGCCATTAATTCGAATATTTCTTTGAAAATTCGCTCATTAAGTCATGCTGCATGACTGGTTTTTTTTCACACTATCTTTGATAACTGGTAGTACCATTTAATTGTCTTGATTCACCTCTTCACACTTTTTCTAGTGTTATACAAATTCATGGTGATTTCAGACAATTCCCCAGGTTTTTGACTCATAAAAAATAAATTTTGTGAGCAGAACCATTGGTAAAACCTCAATTTTCGCCTCTTTGATCAAAATCGACTTCATAAATATTCAGTCTTCTCACCATAAAAAAAAACATGGAAAAATATACCTCAAAAGCTCATTTTACTAAAACACCAAAAAACCCTATTTTTACACCCATTTTTCGCCCATGACACTCATGGGTATATTCCGATCGGGCCGCAAAGTTTCGGGACATAACTCGGCCCAAATGGAGCATGTGTGCGAAAGAACGACTTTTTTTTAGACAGAAATTGAAGCCGGTATGCATGATACGGCGTACGGCGGACGGACATTGCATTTTTTGGAACCTACGCACCTTGAAACGTAACAGAAAAATTTTTGAGGGGGTGTTATACAAATTTTTGGTGTATTATTCACAGAATAATTAACTAAAAGAACGACGCAATTTTAAATCTTTTCGGCCCCACACGATTGGCTGCATTTAAGAACCGTTCTATCATTGAGAATATTATATATATTAGCATGTACCTATTCGAGAAATTTCTACCCTTTTCGCGACTAGGTAGCCATGTATTTCTGTGTACCTAATTGCGTACTTATTATGTAGAACAAAACTCGTGCTTACCTTTTGCCTTCTGGAACTCTTCTACAATAATTTTACCAATGCAAATGAACGTTTTAAATATCCAATATGCCTGAGAACCATCCAGAAACATCGCAGTTTTCCTGTTGAGTTTTTATTATATTGATCAGGTTTTCTCATCTGTCACGTGCGAAACGCCAGTAGAACACCCAATTTTGATTGCCACGTACCAACCGACCTTCTTTTGTTCGCTAATTCGAACTTGAATAACCGTGACGTGCAGATCAGCTGTCGCTACCGATGCCGTTTTGCTCTGACATTTCGGATTTCGGGGCACCGCGTTTCATTTCTGTGACTTATTCGAAGATGTCACAACATCCCATTTTTTCCACGGGTCCGCATGCCATTTCGATAAGGCGGCCTCTGAGCAGACGACAGTGCCGCTCCCTGTCTCTTCTAACCTTTGGATCAATCGGTCGGTCGGGAGAAAACGCCTTCGTTACGTGCCTTTGGCGGAATTGATTGGAAATTGATTCGATTCTACATGGTGCGGGTCTTCGGGAACGCATTCTCACTGATCAAGTCCCTGTTTAGCCTGCAGTAGTTAGGTATACCGATCCTGCGCAGAAAGTGTGTGCTTACAAGCTAATAATATGGCATTTTTTATTGAAGGTAAGTATGCAATATATTACGCAATCCAGCCCCACTCACTTGTTTTGTAACTTTACCGCCTCGGGAAGTATGAACTGCCTTCTCTGTTGTCATTCACTAAAATCTCATGTACGAATCCGTGTACCCTCACCCTCCTTCACTTCCCCACCGTATTTGAAATACTGCAATAAATCATTTGAGCGTTTTGTTTATTCACCTGAAACCTTGCGAAACTCATAATAAATTCATCATCTAAAGGTAAGTTTACTCAGATAAATTTTTTCCAAAACAAATTATACCCACGTAGGTACCTAATTTATTAATTCGTAAATGCATACCTATTTAATTCATATCAACGATTCATAATCTGTCATAGGTTGGTAGCTAAATTATTTCAACTCGTCAACACTGGGGTTTGTCAAACTATAAATTCGACTATAAATAAAAAACGCTGCAAATTATTACACAACGGGTTATTATTTACCTGTATAAATGCCCCTTCTGCGTAGATCAGTGTTTTCTGGGGTCATACCCTGGAGCTACCCTGGAGCTCCCTCCAGGAAAGCCCTAATTGGAATACTGGAGACGGCCGGAATTAACGTTTCATACAAACGCGCGGGATTCAATAATTAAATCATTAATTATTTGTAGTTATTCATGAAGCATAAGGTAAATAATAAACCGTTGTGTAATAATTTACCTGTAAAGGGGCCCCTTCTGCCTAGATAGTATAACAAACTGTTGTGTAATAATTTACCCATCAATAATACTTCAACGTTTGTTCGTTTCAGAAGTATCTACTTACCAACAAAATCCAATTGTCCATCACTTATCAAATGAAATAATATCGCAGAACAACCAACTCGACTTCATACAGCCATCCGTGATTATAATCAGGTGTTCCCTAGCGATGATATCCGGGCCGGATTTATACCGTTTGATTCACGATCGTGTTGACGAAGCTTTTCTTTGCACACGAACGGCTGGTTGTACAGTGCTCCGGTTGGTCGCAAAAAATTATTGTTTAGCTCAAGAAAAATTTAATATAAAAAAACCATACCCTTCTATCGAAAGTTTTCGAGCTACGGTGTTCTGAAAATTTCAACCCCTATTTGTCACCCCTTAGAGATGACTGACAGTAACGCCGAGCTTCGAGGACCAACTAGACCCCGAACGAAACCTATAAACCAAATTTCATCAATTTTTTTCATGGTAATTAAGAAAAGTGCTAAGTACGGTGGACGGCGGACAGACAGAAATTTGTTTATTGCATTTTCGGATTCTACATAACCTTGAAACGGAAACCTTCAAATTTTGAGGGGGGGTTAGAATTTTTTTTTTTCATGCTCGATTCCAAAGGTTCATTATTGAAAATAATAAACCAATATAATCTTCAACTTTAGGTTCCCTTCTTCATAATTTCTCACTGAAACGAAACCTACAGATGGACCTTTAGGGAAGAGTTCAGTTAGGTATCTACCAATACTACAATGTGAGCGGAGAAGGAAATGATTCGTTTGCTCAGATTGAAGTACTTACCTATTATACCACTATTTCGATGTCGCTTTTAGTTGTTATTTCTCGAACAGTAGACTGCTGGTCGCAAAGTGAATCATTAGCATTATTTGGATAACATTGTGTAACAGGTTCTTGCCAACTGATTGAAAGAAACCCGACCTTTGAGCACTACGTTTGAAAACGCTTCCTCCACATATAATCGCAACACACAGGGAAACTGCTCGAAAACGGGTGCAAATTATTACGCATTGGTTTATTCCTTACCTGAATAAGATCTGCCTTCTGCTGCGTAGGTCACTGTTATCTGTGGTCCATACTCTTATCCTCGTGCTTCCTCCAAGAAAGCCCTAAATCGAGTGCTGGAGCCGACAGGGCAGTTACAGTTTCATAAATATGCGGTGGATTCAATAATTCCATCATTCATTATAATAACTGCGTTGTTATTCATGAATGATAGCGTTTGTTCATGTTACCACAAATTGATCTAGCTATCAATACAATCCAAAATAGCCTTCATCACTGAAAAATAGACATAATATCACTGAACACCCAACTTGATTTCATACAGCTATGCGTGGTTATAATAAGCTGTTCCCTAGCAATGATTTCTGTGCTGGATTATGTTATACAATAATTATTATATTCTGTGCTCCGAGTGGTCTCAAAAACTTCCCAAGTTCTAGATCAATTTTCAGTTCCGTTCGTGCAGCTTGGCTATAAGAGCGAATTTTTCAAAAATATCCGTGCTATTGTGTAACAAGATGATATAGCAACACCACTTTTCATAAAATTCTCTTTATTAGCGAATTTTCGAAGAAAAGGAAGCTATTGTTCTCGGTCCAAAATTTTTAAAATTCGAATTTCTGAAAGATTTTTATACCAAAATCCATTTCAGACCATCCTGAATTCACTGCCGAAAGACACCAAAAATTATATGTATATATATATATATATTTATATATATATTTATATATTTATATATTTATATATGTATGTGTCATTCCAGACGATAACTCTCGAAAGAATTGAGATAAAAAGTTCAAATTTGCACGAAAAATCTGTCTTGGCAATCGACAGGCTAAGTTCGAAGATGGGCAGAATCGGGTCACTCTAAGGGGGAGTTTTGGGGAGTTTTAGGGGGGGAAAATTACCCATAAATTCCCAAAATGAAAAAGTCTGACAAGTGACACCTCATTTTAAAGGTTTTTGTACGCTGAACATGATGGTGAAATCAGAATTGCGATATCTCATTCCGTTCTCAAACTGGAGCACTTTGAAGATGAAGGAACGTGGTTATTTCTTGAGATGTTCTTCCTGGTTCGTCTGCTCTAATCTGATAAAGGAATGGGATATCGCAATTCTGACTTCACCATCGTGTTCAGCGTTGGAAAATCTACAAACCGAGGTGTTACTCGGCAAAAAAGGAACAAAAAATTTGTTACGTATCCAATACCTACTCTTCTGGTATTCAAAACATTTTTGATTTCCCCTCCCCCCCCTTCCACCCCAAATTTTACTTTGCGTAAAACTACTCCTGTTTTAATTTTGTATGGTATCAAGTTGGGAAAACATTGGCCGAAAATTAATTTTCAGAAAATTTTAGGCGGAGGAGGAAGATGCCGAAAACTTCGAAAATTCGCTCTTATAGCCATGCTGCTCTTATAGCTGACTGTGGTTTTTTAAAGTTATTTTTACCGACTTTTGACCCTTATAAAGTCAAATTTGACCATTTTTTGAGTAAAATATTTTATCATAGAGATAGTTCCTCCGTCGTGGATCACCATCCCACACGACGTCAGGTGAATTAATATTGATTTTAGCCCTTAATACCAATTTTTGACCCCCAAAAATCCAAATTTGACCCCTATTCTGTATGATAAACAACTGCTGAAATGGTATTTTCCTGTCTTTACTCACCCTTCCATACAGCTGTCAGTGATTTTATATCAATTGTTCGCGATTTTAGCGGTTTTTACCTAGTTTTGACCGCCAAAAACTCAAGTTTAACCACCTTAGAATTTTTGGAAATTGCTCATCTTCGAACTCATCCTTTTGTTTACGACATTTTGGCCAAATTTGGAATGTTCATCCAGTGTCAGATAATTATCGTCCGGAGTGACACATAAATAAAGACCGTCCAAACCTCAATAACCATAGAACTTTTCTAAATAAGTAAATATGCACATATAAATGGTTAGAATCTAGGTTCAAGTACTCTAAAACGAATTTGCCTACAAAAAATTTCAAAAATTCATGTTCCGAAAATTTAGGACCCATTGCAATAGCTTCATTTTGTTCGAAAATTCGCTAAAACTTCGAAAATTCGACATAACGGCGCCGTGGGAAATTCATTCAACCTACTGACAGTACTGCCCAGCTTCGTGGACCAACTAGACTCCAAATGAGACCCACACATTAAAATTCATTAATTATCCTTCTTGGTAACTAAGAAAAAAATTATGTACGGCGGACGGACAGACATTTTTTTAAATTCCATTTTCGGATTTTACGTACTTTGAATAACAGAAACCTTCACATTTTGAGGGGAGGGGGGAGGGGGTTAACATTTTCTTTTTCATGCTCGATTCCAAAGTTTCGTTTTTCAAAATAATGAACCAAAATAAACCAAAGTAGACTGAGAGATTGGTATGTACTAAGTACTTGACAAAGCATATCTTCCAGTCCTAAGATGAGTTTCCCTGTACTTGAATAATCATAAAAACATAAATAAAAGGTTAAAATAAATCGTGAATCTGAGATACTCCGTCTCGGTAATGAACGCTTTGGATTATCACAAAATAGTTCGATTCATAGGATCAAAGGCAGTTGTGAAAACACGACTCGAGAATCCAAGAGGGAATATAGAAACAAGATCTTGAGCGCATTTTGTAATTAAACACAATCGAAACCTTGGTGAATTCTTTCCAGAAGAAGGTTACACGCCTTTTAACAGACGATACACGAAGGCCCTTCTTCAAAAAACGCAATACACCCAAGATGTTTCTAGTTCTATACAATTCAAACGGAGTTTTTAAAAAAAGCAACGGAAATCTCAATAACGCTTCATAATGAAACGTGAAATCCACATGAATGGCGAGCGACCGTGCCAGGGCGCCTGTGCGGCCTCTGGTCCCAAATCAAATCCTTCCTCAACACAAACGGAATTTCACGGTTAACTAGAACCGGAATCGTGTCGAATTTGTATTCGGAATCCGATCATATGACGTTTCTCGGTCGCGGGTTTTTGCATAGAAAGCAAAAATAATATAATGGCAGAGACTCAATCAGCCTCCCAGATATTTCGTATCAAGTCCTTGAAATCTTCCCGTCAATAGCTGACCATTTTCCCTGACGATATACTGGTTGCTAGACACGCCTTGTAAGCTCAACGAACAATACTATTTGTCCAAGGTGAAGACTTTCTCCCTTCTACTCCTGTTCTAATATTTATGAAAAAAATCAAATAGTAAACGGACGTTTCCTCTGATAAACTCTTTAGGAAGATTACGATTTTGGTGTGAAACCGTAGAAGGAGAACCTTCACCTGTTTGTCGAAAAATGTTTTTGAGACTCCCCTCTCTTGTCGTTAACATATCGGTTCGTGAATGCATTAGATTTTTACTTCCATGTTCCTGCTAATATGAATGGAAGTATCTACGGTGATACCGTCAAAAATAGGCGTTCGAGAAAACAACGGTAACTTGCTGAGAAGTGCCCAAAACGAGTTTCTAAACGGGTTTCCGCTTCATGTTGCTCCTTATGTGGGTATGTTGGAAATTCAAATGGTCATAACTTCCTCAAATTACGGTCTTTTTCAAATACTCTTTTTGGGATTTGTTCAGCTCGTTGAACTCTTCAGTTAGAGATGAAAACGAGCTTTCTGGGTGGAAAAAAAAACAAGGGAGTTATGACGGGATTTATAGTTGTTCAATTTTCAACGATAGCTGCCGTAAAAATTATCCAAAATTGGTACGGCTGGTACCAAAATGTTCGTTAAGGGTAGCAGGTAACTACCAAAACAGATACGCGATTTGACGATTTTCAAGTACCTTTTCCTCGGTCCTTGTCAGTGCTATCTCGTTCAAATTTTTACAGCATGTACATATATAGTCTTTCTTTTCAATCAAGTTGGGTAGTTTTCGATATGATGAAAAAAAAAAACTACAGTCATGCAGCATGGCTATAAGAGCGAATTTTCGAAGAAATAACTGATTTTATGTAAAATGTGATGTTTGGGATATCCCATTCAAATATGGGGAATCTTAAACTTATTGGGTAATTATAGGTATTCAAGTATGTACGTATATGGTAGTATTGGTACTACAATATACGTACAGTTACTTATCCAACATACGTACGGTACGTATGTTACGTATCCAATACAAAGTAGGTATTGGATACGTAACAAATTTTTTGTTCCATTTTTTGCCGAGTAACACCTCGGTTTGTAGATTTTCCAACGCTGAACACGATGGTGAAGTCAGAATTGCGATATCTCATTCCGTTATCAGATTAGAGCAGACGAACGAGGAAGAACATCTCAAGAAATAACCACGTTCCTTCATCTTCAAAGTGCTCCAGTTTGAGAACGGAATGAGATATCGCAATTCTGATTTCACCATCGTGTTCAGCGTACAAAAACCTTTAAAATGAGGTGTCACTTGTCAGACTGTTTCATTTTGGGAATTTATGGGTAATTTCCCCCCCCCCCCCTAAAACTCCCCAAAATTCCCCCTTAGAGTGACCCGATTCTGCCCATCTACGAACTTAGCCTGTCGATTGCCAAGACAGATTTTTCGTGCAAATTTGAACTTTTTATCTCAATTCTTTCGAGAGTTATCGTCTGGAATGACACATACATATATAAATATAAATATAAATATATATATAAATATATATATAAATATATAAATATATATATATATATTTATACATATAATTTTTGGTGTCTTTCGGTAGTGAATTCAGGATGGTCTGAAACGGATTTTGGTATAAAAATCTTTCGGAAATTTGAGTTTTAAAAATTTTGGACCGAGAACAATAGCTTCCTTTTCTTCGAAAATTCGCTAAAAAAAAAAAATTTACATGCGATCCAAAAAGTGGCTTTTTTGACCGCGATTTTTTGTTATTCATAAAATCGTACCACATAAGCCAAGCCATATTTCACAAAACTATCCGACTTATTTGAAGCTCTTACATTCTTCTATCAGGCGAAAATTGGATCACCACGCTGGATGAACCGTTCTTGGGAAAACGATACCCAAAGTTGAAAAGTGGTTGTTTTTCAGGAGAGCAGTTTTTCTGAAAAGTTTGCCTCCACGCATCTCAACACACCTTTCAGTGTCCTGCACGATACAATGATGATGGAGGATGTGATGTTGAATGAATGAAGAAGAATCACATTGCACTGATGTTATTATCACCTGATCTTATCTGATCTCTACGATGTTGCGCGAAGCGGACAACCCATCCAGTTCTAGAGCCCAATTTATTATATTTTAACATGTTTAATGTTTTAGGGCTGGGGGTCATTCTGTGAATTCCGACACGCAAATATGCAACGTTTTTCATTGGTTACTACACAGTTACTACCTTCTGTTGTAGCAACCATATGTTGATGGCGAGTTCTATAATAAGTACAGTAAATGCAACATTATACTTGTAGAGTTCAGTGAAATTGTGGCTTTCATTTTTTCTTGACATTAAAAAAAACTATATCTAATTTCTCCCTTGCGAGGGAAAAACATTAAACATGATTTAATGTTTTTCCCTCTCAAGGGAGAAATTTCATTACAATGGTAGTTTAATTTGGTGTTTTTTCATGCACTTAGGAGCACCCAAAATATGTTTTCAATACGTCATTTTGTTCGTCACATTGTGTAGTTTTTTTAAGGCAATAAAAAAAAAGATTTTTTCTTCATTTTTTACCTACCCACTATCCTAGGTTACTTTGAGCTCGATCGCATGTGATTTGGCTAATTTACAGCAAAAAATTATGTTTAATATTTTTTATTATTATTATTATTAATATAGTTTAATACCTACTCAAGAGTTGTTTATCGAAATATTACTAGATTATTTTATGAACCGTAAAACTTATATAAGTTGAACAATTCTTTTCTGCCGAACAGAACTAATTGTAACTAATACTTGTTGATACTAAATTTTAGTAAACTGTTAAGTTGTTTTATGGAATTTATTTCAGTTAGGTTTACTTAGGAAGAGGTAAGGGGCTCACCTTATGACGAATAATCTACTTTTTTGTAGCAGTGTGGATTTACTTGAGAAGAGGCCACATGGCAGTGGTTGTGCTAATGCCTTGAGACCAGAAAGTGAACCATTTAGGTAAGAGTTGAAGGCAAATGGGTGAAAACTGTACTTTCAGCAGGCCAGTACGTGGGGCAGGTGGGTTCTCGTCGTCCTTTGACGGAGTTCATAGAAATGAGGATTTACCCATAGACAGCAGAGAAAGGCAAGCTACCTGCTACCTGCAACTACTGAAGAACATCATTTGCCTCCCAAAAGTGGGCCTAATCCTGGAAATGTGTTTATCTTTTGTCTCCCACAACTTGGAGTCGAACTAAACCAAAGAATACCCAACCCCAACATACTATTTGTGTTGTTCAGTTGCCAAGTGTACAAACTTATCTGTGTTGTGCTGTATACAAAATACTGCACCTGAGGCTGAGGCCAATAGAATATTGTGAGTTACCTACTAGTCCAGGTTTCCATCAATTAGGTACGTACCTGCTAATATGCCTGATATCCCATTTCTTACAAATGGCAGTGAGGGGGACAGGAATTTGGTGTTTAAAGATGGATTTAAGTTCGTGTTCCATAAAGTTCTGGCAGATGGTGACACATCAAGTTGGACGTTGCGAGTAGAAAAACGCTGCAAATTATAACGCAACAGTTTATTATTTACCTGTATAGATGCCCCTTCTGCGTAGATCACTGTTTTCTGTGATCAATACACTCGAGCTCCACCCACCAAAGCCTTAAATGGAGAGCTGGAGCCGGCCGCGGAACTGAAGTTTCATACAAATACGCGGGAATCAATCATTCAATAATTAATGATTTATAGTTATTCATGAAGCATGAGGTAAATAATAAACCGTTGTGTAATAATTTACCTGTATCGATGCCCCTTCAGCGTTATAGTATAATAAACCGTTATGTAATAATTTGCCGTTGTGTCATAATTTACCGTTGTTTAATAATTTACCCAGTAATACTTCATTCAACTTTTGTTCAAGTTACAAAAGTAACTATCAACAAAATCCAAAAGAGCCATCTTTTTTTCAAGTGAAATAATGTCACAGAACAACCAGCTCAAATTCAAACGGCATTCTCATTATTTAAAATAATTAACCAAAAACGCTGCAAATCCCTGCACAACGGTTTATTATTTTGTATAGAATACCCTTCTGTTACAGATCACAGCTCTATGTATAGATAACCCGTCTATATAATATGATATGTACTATTCTATACATATTATGTAGATCGCAGATCCTCCTTAGGTTGGTACCTAACCCCGTACTCGTTACTAGGTACCTACCTAAATCACGAGTTAAATGTTGCTAAAATAATTCTGCCGATGACAAACAGTACCTAACAAAAAGAAACACACATAATGAAGTTCTGAAAAGAAATTGTTGATGAGGAGTGAAAAAAGTTGCAAAAGTACCTACCAACAAACTCCAGCCCCTTCTACGTAGATGGTATAATGAACCGTTGTGTAATAATTTACCGTTGAGTAATGATTTACCGTAGTAATAATTTACCCATCAATAATACTTCAACGTTTGTTCAAGTTTCACTACCTACCAACAAACTCCAATAGAGCCATCATTTTTCAAATTAAATAATATCACAGAACAACCAACTCGACTTCATACTCCGCCAATATAATCAGGTGATCCCTACCAATGATTGGCCGTATTCACAAATTCCTATTGTGGGCGCGTCTCTGGTTACGAGATTTGGTTTGAATTGTATACAATTTCATTCACACTGGAGTCGAAAATGCCTGTCGGTGCAAACTTCGGGGCCTTACTGTGAACGAACGGCTGGACGTACGATGCTCCGGATGGTCTTAAAAAACTCGCAAGTTCAAGAACTATTTAAAACCGTAAAAATATTTACGTAAAAAAATGGTATAGGCGTTTTGAAAATTTCAACCCCTATTTTGAACCCCTTAGAGATGACTCACAGTAACGTCGAGCTTCGAGGACCAACTAGACGCCGAACGGAACCTATAACCCGAATTTCATCAATTTTTTTTCATGGTAACTAAGAAAAGTGGCCCGTACGGCGTACGGCGTACGGCGGACAGACAGAAATATTTTTATTGCAGTTTTGGATTCTACAAATCTTGAAACGTAAACCATCAAATTTTGAGGGGGGGTAAGAATTTTTCTTTCATGCTCGATTCCAATGATTCATTATTGAAAATAATAAACCAAAAACGCTGCGAAGTCCTTGTCACTTGGGTTTATTGTCCTATCGGACATACGGTGTACAGAAATATTGGCTGTTCATTTATTGTTTCTTTCATGTGAAACAATTGAAATAGATATTTTGATGGTTTCCACCAATTTTGGCCCCCGTAAACACGAATTAGTCTCCTATTTTTGACAAAAATTTTCTTTGATCATTGGTAGTGCCATTTTAGTGATCGTCATGATCTTTGATCATGATTTTAGGGTTTAAGTTTTTCGAATTTGTGGTGATTTCAGACGATTTCTGAGGTTTCTGACTCACAAAAAATTAATTTCGGGGGCTGAACCTCGTTAGAACCTCAATTCTTCACTCTTTGGAGTCAAAATCAAAATCGCAACTTCATATTCGATCTTCTCGCCCTAAAAAACATGGAAAACGATACTTGACAAGCTCGTGTTCCCTGATACACCAAAAACCCCTATTTTTATACCCATTTTCACTCATAACACTCCTGGGTATATTCCGATCGGGCTGCAAAGTTTCAGGACACAACTACGGCCCAAATGCAATGTGCGCTAAAGAACGAATTTTTAGACCGAAAATAAAGTAAAATATGCATGATACGGTGGACGAACATTGCATTTTGGTTTATTATTCTATGAATAATACACTTATGTATTTTCTCGGCAAAAATTTGTTATAACACGCCCTCAAAATTTTTTCTGTTACGTTTCAAGGTGCTTAGATTCCAGTAATGCAATGTCCGTCCGCCGCACGCCATTCGCCGTATCATGCAAATTCGTTGTTTCACACACAGCTTCCATTTGGGCCCTAGTTGTGACCCGAAACATTGCAGCCCGATTGGAATATACCCAGGGGTGAAAAATGAGGGTAGGACACATTTTTTTCGTTGGTGTTTTAGTAAAATGAGCTTTTGAGGTATCTTTTAGTTGGTTTTTAGGGCGAGAAGACCGAAAATGAAGTGACTTTTGACCAAAGAGTGAAGAATTAAGGTTGTAACGCAGTTTCAGCTCCCAAAATTCATTTTTTACCAGTGAAATTGTCTGAAATTACCATCACTATGTATAATAACACTAGAAGTAGTATCAACAGGTGAATCAAGACAATGAAATGGCACTATCAATGATCAAAGATAATTCGAAGAAACAAAATGGAGCATAATTTGTGTTTTTCGGGGCCAGAATTGTTGGAAACTATCAGAAATAGTTATTTCAATTATTGCACATCATAGAAACAATAAATCAACAGCCAAAATT
This sequence comes from Leptopterna dolabrata, assembly GCA_954871275.1. Classification (NCBI taxonomy): domain Eukaryota; kingdom Metazoa; phylum Arthropoda; class Insecta; order Hemiptera; family Miridae; genus Leptopterna; species Leptopterna dolabrata. The sequence goes on along the minus strand of OX940985.1, from coordinate 3,527,043 downwards.
TCTGTTGGTATGTCCAGTAGAATAATAAACATATAACACATATCTGCAGCCTTTTTGGAATCTACGCGCCTTGAAACGTGAAGGAAAATATTGGGGTGTTACAACAATTTTTTGCTGGGCGAATACATAGGTGTATTATTCAAGGAATAATAAACCGAAATTCAGTTGCAAAGCTCATTTGAAAACTGTCGAGTGTGAACTTGTGGGTTCAGTTTACAGCTTTGGGTGGCAAACGCAATGTTCTACAGCAGAAGTGAAACGAACGAATCTTCTCGGAATTCGGTTCTCGGAACAGCTCTGTGCTCGGCCAAGCTCTTTGTTTCTGGAAAAACAGGTAGGAAGATGAGCTGCTCTGAGTCCCACCTACCGATTTGCTTCAAAGTTCAACACACAGTGTCAAAGGTCCCCTACCTGGGGCCAGTTCCTGAAGACTCCTCAACTTGTCACTTTGCAAGTCTTCATTTTTGTACTCTCCACTTTGCGGATTATGATAGTAGGAGAACAACTTTCTGTTCCTAAAGACTTCGCGCTCCCACTCTGCAGTTCTGCCCGAAACGAAGAGTGTTCTGAAGAGCAACGTTCGTTTTTGAGGAGTAGCCTCCTTTCCTGTTGTTCTCTTCCGATTTTATCTAGTTTTCGGCAGTTTTCAGTCCTTCTTTCTTCAGTCTCCCATCGCAATGTCTATTAGATTTTTCCCGAAATAACTAGTTTAATACCACATAGATGTATTGTAGAAAACAAACGTGCAGCTTTGGTTCATCTTTTAAGAATGCGGCCGACGAAGTGGCGAGCACGTTCAATATCCTCTGATGAGAAGTTTCGAAAAATCTCCATAGTAAAAATAATAAAAAATAAAACGCTGCAAATTATTACACTACGGTTTTTTATAAACCTGTATAGATGCTCCTTCTGCGTAGATCACTGTTTTCTGTGGTCAGTTCCCTGGAGCCCCTCCCAGGAAAGCCCTAAATCGAGTACTAAAGCCGGTCCCGGAATTAAAGTTTCCTACAAATGTGTGGGATTCAATAATCCTATCATTATTTGTAGTTATTCATGAATCATAAGGAAAATAATAAACCGTTGTGTAATAATTTACCTGTATAGATGCCCCTTCTGCGTAGATCACTGTTTTCTGTGGTCAGTTCCCTGGAGCTCCTCCCAGGAAAGCCCTAAATCGAGTACTAAAGCCGGTCCCGGAATTAAAGTTTCCTACAAATGTGTGGGATTCAATAATTCAATCATTATTTGTAGTTATTCATGAATCATAAGGAAAATAATAAACCGTTGTGTAATAATTTACCTGTATAGATGCCCCTTCTGCGTAGATCACTGTTTTCTGTGGTCAGTTCCCTGGAGCTCCTCCCAGGAAAGCCCTAAATCGAGTACTAAAGCCGGTCCCGGAATTAAAGTTTCCTACAAATGTGTGGGATTCAATAATTCAATCATTATTTGTAGTTATTCATGAATCATAAGGAAAATAATAAACCGTTGTGTAATAATTTACCTGTATAGATGCCCCTTCTGCGTAGATCACTGTTTTCTGTGGTCAGTTCCCTGGAGCCCCTCCCAGGAAAGCCCTAAATCGAGTACTAAAGCCGGTCCCGGAATTAAAGTTTCCTACAAATGTGTGGGATTCAATAATTCAATCATTATTTGTAGTTATTCATGAATCATAAGGAAAATAATAAACCGTTGTGTAATAATTTACCTGTATAGGTGCCCATTCTACGTAATTAGTATAATGAACTGTTTTGTAACAATTTACCGTTGTGTAATAATTTGTCCATTAATAATACTTCAGCGGTTGTTCAAGTTGCAAAAGTACAGATCAACAAAATCCAGCCCCTTCTACGTAGATGGTATAATGAACCGTTGTGTAATAATTTACTGTTGTGTAATAATTTTCCATTGTGTAATAATTTACCCATCAGTAATACTTCAACGTTTGGTTGTTCGTTATCTATCAACAAAATCCAAAAGATCGGTCATTTTTCAAATGAAATAATATCACAGAACAACCAACTCTACTTCATACAGCCATCCTTGATTATAATCAGGTGCTCCCTAGCGATGATATCTGGGCCGGATTTGTACCGTTTGATTCTCGATCGTGTTGACGAAGCTTTTCGGTGCAACGAACGGCTGGTCGTACAATGGCTCCGGGTGGTCTCAAAACTTTCTTTAGTTCAAGATCAATTTAAAAACGTTAAAAAACCATACCCTTCTATTGAAAGTTTTCTGAAAATTTCAACCCCTATTTTAACCCCTTAGAGATGACTGACAGTAGCGCTTAGCTTCGAGGACCAACTAGACCCCAAACGGGACCTATAAACCAAATTTCATCAATTTTGGTTTATGGTAACTAAGAAAAGTGCGAGGTAAGGCGTATGATGTACTGATAGAAATTTTTTTATTCCATTTTTGGATTTTACGTACCTTGAAACGGATACCATCAAATTTTGAGGGGGTTAAATTTATTTTTTCATGCTCAATTCCCAAGGTTCATTATTGATAATAATAAACCAGAAAAGGTACACCGAAATTAGGTAGTCACTATTTATCTGCAAACAACGACAACCTGTCACTTCCTAACATCTCCTTCCTCCCAAATGTACTTCATCCTGATGGCCTGGGTGGAGCTAACTTCGAGGTATTTTATATGCTTGCCCTCACACTAATTGGACCACCTTTAGACCTAATCGAATGGTCGAATTACCTTCTTTTTATTGGCACTAACGAAGAAATAATAACCTAAAAACCTATTTAGAAAGTATGTCGTTCAACCGTAGTCGTTTGGGACTCTGCAAATATATTTTAAACACTTAATTTGAAACGCAAACTCTTACCTTTGCACTTTGCGAAAGATAACCTTTAGGAACGGAACTGTTCAAACAATTCTACACTTTGCATTTCAGTCTTCCTCTTCAAATTTAGGAACGGAAACTCGTTCGCAGTGTGTGGATTTGAAGAGTGCAGAGTGAAGAGTGAAAGTCTCCAGTAACGGGCCCCTGTTATTCATAAGCCTTGTATTCATAATCCATGCAAGAGACAAGAAAAAGTATAATTATGTCTTCCAAAATGAAAATGTTCACTCGCATTTTTCGTTTCAGACATCAAGAAACAAATTTGGTTCCGTGTCTCCTGTCTGTGCACAACTAATAATTGTAGGTAACCATTATAATTATTTTATCAAAAGATGAAATAACGAGGTAAAATTTGAACGACACGTGCAGGTTGGGCCACATATAGTCTCAAATGAATTTCGCTAAATCCCCGTAGCTGTCGTCTTTGCATGCGTAAACAGGATATTTCCGACACTCCCGTAATAACAGATTTATTTTACTGATCCAGGGATCATTTATCGAGTTGGGATCGTACAAACTGGGTCACTGATAGTTTCGTTGCTATCGGAATGATTTATTGAATGCGCATGTACCTACTAGCAATGAAAACTTCGGAATATTTTTCGGTATTCTTTTCTGGTTCTTGTTCAGAGATCTAAAAGCCTGGAAAATGAATACAAACAAAAACTTATTTGTTTTCTGCTGTGAAACTGGGGACGATGAGTTTGGACCAACTGAATGTAAAAGGTTGTTTTGGGCGGATGTGTTTGGTCATGGCGGGCTTTAGAGAAGGCGGCGGCGCAAGACTTGGCAACGCTGTAATAGCTTCTCGGTTCAGGCCCCTCTCATATTCTCAGAACAACTGCGTTCTTTTAGCTCCGGGAATGGAATGTTTTGTTTATTTATTTATTTATTTATTTATTTATTTATTTATTTATTTCTTATGTACATAGGAACTTTTGTCCCCTCATGGTGTACAAAAATACAATGCTAAATATATTACACACTCAAATAAACAAAAATATGTTATAAATGAATAAGAAAAGTAAAACTTAGGTAATTATATTGCATTATAATTATGAAACAATGGTTTTTAATTAATACACGATTGTCGTAGGTTGACTGGATTTATAAAGTAAGAGAAATAGAACAGAATTGAGAATGTAAAGAAAGGAAAGAGAGAAAAGAAAATAATGAGAAGAAAGGAGAAGGGAAGAGAAGAGGTTTACTGACTGTCAAGATGTAGCATGTTCGGTGAAGGACTGGAAGGAGGTGAGCGCACGAATCCCCAATGGAAGGGAGTTCCATAGTTTCCCACCCGCCACTCGCAAAGAGACTTTGAATTTAGCAGGTAGGTAATAAATCCACACCCCACTACCTTGGAAGCAAAACCAGATACGTGACCCCGCGGCTTGAGACCATATGAGTAGCGGACACGGTTGTTAAATGCAACGAGGAGTTTTCTTGTGCATCAGCTATCCATGGATAAGGCAAATAATGAGTCTCCGTATATTAGCAGTGGAATAATGAGGGACTTGACTAAGTTAATTTTTAATGATTCTGGCGTGAAAAAAGAAAGTTTCTTGAGGGAGTGCAAACCAGCATGTTTTTTGGCAAAAATGTAATTAATGTGAGAATCCCAGGACAGATCAAAATTTAAAAGAACACCTAGATTTTTAACAGTTTTTAAAAATGGAAGACTGACTGAATCAACTACAATGGAAGGAAGAGAGGATATCTGAAGTTTAGTTTTGGAAAAAATAATAGCTTGAGTCTTACCAGGATTTAATATTAACATATTGCTTTTGGTATACTGAGAAATCGGGGCGAGGTCCATATTAATAAGGTCAATGGCACTGCTGAGCTCATCAGGAGAGCACTCAAGGTAGATCTGGGTGTCATCCGCATATTGATGGAGTTTGGATGATCGTAAGTGCGTTGAGATGTCATTCACGTACAGTGAATTTTGTTTACAATAGCTCTGATCTTAGCTTTGCAGTTGAAAGCATAGGGCTCGTTCAGACTGGAACTCCTTCAAATCAGCCTCAGGCACTATCTGGTAATGGGTTTAAATGCTTTTTCCCCCCAAGGAAAATGGATCATCGATTTTTTGACTTTTTTCCAAAACCCAAAGCATCGTCCCAAACTCAAAGCCCCCGTGAACCTTTCCTTTTGATACTTTTGTCTGAAAATATTCTGCACATGTTTTACCAAGCTATTGATGAGCTACTTCTGAATGCAGAAGGGGTCAATCACCCAATAAATTTTCATGAATAAATAACAGGCGTCTTAACTTTATTTTCTTTCCGTTAAAAAATAAATCAAAAATAAAATGAACATTTTAGACCGACATTCAGCCTGTTCTCATACAATGACCACGAAAGTTCCCTTCATTTTCTGGAAAATTTCTATTTTTTTCCTTTTCCGGGTTATAGGCTGCTATCTAAGTACAATATACAATACATACAATTACCTTCATTTCAGAACGATGGCGTCTAGGAAATACTCTCGCCAAGAGTATGAAGAATGCCTATGCTTCGAACATATTTATGTGATGTGTAAATCATGTGTCAAAAAATCCGCCATCTGATGAATCCTTTTGTACCAACTTATCTTTTATGTACGTACATACTTTTATGTTTAACAGTTTATGTGTTCTGTTAACTGTTCATGTGTTCTTGTAAATTAGTTCTACTGGCTCGTTTTTTCAGTGATATTTTGAGAGGTTGATGGTGCAGACGTTCACCACTTACAGTTTTACCATGAGACTGATAATTCTAGTCTTTCGTACCTGTGACACTGGTCTTATTTATTATTCTGTGCAATTCTTCCTAGTGGTCGTGATGTACGATACCAAGTAAAAAATAAATTAGACAAGAAGGAAAGAGACATACGTCATGGCATTATTGCAAATCTGTTTGGATTCTATTTTTATTACTGTACGTAGCAAATTGTTTAAAGACTTTGTACAATGAGTAATAAATCAATTTTTAATGCTCCTCATTCGGAAAAATTAAACCTCCAGCAAAACACCTGAAATAAGATGGAAATATTGGGTATGCACCTGTGATATGAGGTGCATGCGACTATTGGTGTTTTGGTGAGGTGCTGACGGAAGGTTAATCTTTCGCTAATAACCTTCACACTCAACCTTCATCATGAAATGGTGGGTTTGGTGCGTGATCCCCGCGCAATGCAAGTTTCTGTGAACTGTAGTAATGAACACGACATGGTGTCACTAGATATTGAAAGTAACATTTTTTCGACCTTTTTCGGAATCATCCATATACGTGTGGAACCACATGAACAACAATGTGGAATAAACAAAAAATGAACGTTTAGCTTACCACCAATTTTATATTAAAAATTGGTGGTAAGCTAGAGGTTTATTTTTTGTTTATTCCACATTGCGGGATGGCTTACCGCGTAAGGTGTGAAATGAAATTCGATGAATACAAGAACAACAATAATCCGTGCATTTTCGTTTAGTGAGTCACATAATTAGGTACTTCAGCTTGATTGTGAATTTCTATTTAAGTCTCCATATTAGAGCGCTAGCGCAACCTCAGATGAAGGTCGTCATCGCGAACGTGACCGCATCTTTTACCGTCGAAAAATATTTAAGTAGGTATTAAACTCCCTCTAATCCGGTACTTACGGGATTTGAGGCATGCTGGATTACGAAATATTCCGGATTAACTACAGGATAACTATACTGCCCTCCAAAGTAACAAAGCCGTAGACTCGATTTTTCCAGTTTAGAGATTTGGTATGGCTGGATTCGTATCTTAAAGACCTATATTGGTATCTAGTTGTAGAAGTTGGGAAACATTCCCTAAAAAAGTTATTCAAGGAAAATGTCTACGGGTTTTCGAGTGTTTGATGGTTTTCCGACGATGAAACGCAGTAGTAGTTCTTCCAACATATCCAATAAAAACTGTAGATCCCAGACCTACGGTGTTAATTCATTGGAACAGTGAATTTAATTTAATGTTCATCAGGACAGTCCTGGTTTTCTTTGTTGTATCCCTCTCATAGGTGTCTGAATTCGTCAGGCGGTACTGTTTTTCAGTTTTGTGATGAGCGCCAAAAGCTTCGAGCGATCGACCGTAGGTGGCTTCCACATCGCGGTAAGTCGTATTTTACAAGGAAAAACAAAGGTACTGCTTTTCTCTTTGGGAAAAGGGTGAAAAAACTCCAGCAACTACAGTGGGAAACAACCGTAGCATGAGCTTCAAGATGGCTGTGCCCGCGGAGGAAACATTTTTGTGGAAACTTTGAATTTTTCAATAAACAGCTATCCTAGGCAACATAATCAACAACACAGAACTACCCGACCTTTTGCAGAAAACCCCCCCTTTTGGTTTATTATCTCTACTATATTATAAAAACGAATCTCTGTCTGTCTGTCTGTCCTTCTATGCACGGCCAAACGGCTCGACGGATATCGACCAAATTTGGCACGAATATCCAGTAGGCTCCCAAGTTGTGCAACGTCGCATTTTTAATTCCCTGACCATAGCGGAACTATGGTCGACCATGGTCAACTTCGTTAATTGAAATGGTAACCCCTATTTTTTATCGCGTATTCGTGATCTACGTGAAATTCTATCTACGATCGACCCTTCGGACTACCCCCGCGGTCGACCATAGCGCATCCATGGGCCCCTCCATGGTCGAATCCCGAATTGCTCAACGGATATCGACCAAATTTGGCACGAATATCCGGTAGCCTCCTAAGTTGAACGTAGGCGCATTTTTAATTCCCTCACCATAGCGGAACTATGGTCGACCATGGTCAACTCCTGAATGGCTCGACGGATATCGACCAAATTTGGCACCAATATCCAGTAGGCTCCCAAGTTGTGCAACGTCGGAATTAAGTACGATACTGCGTACAGCGAATCTCGGATAGCGAGCGAAGCGAGCGGTCATGCTAGTATTCAATAATGAACCTTGGAATCGAGCATGAGACCCCACCCTAAGTAAAGGAAACATTTTGAAAGGTTTTTCTTTACTTCATAGAGTAACCTAATGTCTATGAAAACGAAATCAGATAAAGCATTTCCTTAAGAAATTATTTTACTTTCAGAAGTAAAGTATTATTTTTACTTAAGGCAGGACTATGAATTTGGTCCATATACTTTTTTCTCTCTCGAAAGTCGTGCCTGCCGGATTATCCCGCCTGCCGAACCGTAGGAAGTTTACTGTACTTAGCAATTTATTATTCGCTTCTCGAACTTAGTTTGCGATACATATAATTTATTATGTATCCACTGCTACCTACATGTATCGAATTATATTCCGCTGCTTTGTCCGTTTTACGAACAGCGTATAGGTCTTATGCAGGGATGCGCGAAGATATTTCCCTACTGATTATACCAACTGAACTTGAATACTTGCTTGTAATACAGGTACCTAATAGGTGCTTAATGACGATAATAAATTTATGAGATTGAAACATTTTGAATTCCACCTAATAAGATTTGAAGGCCAGTAACTGATTTTTCTCTTTTCTTAAACTTTATGAGTGCTAGCAAATTGTAGGTGTTTTCTTCCCCCCAGCAGGATCGGGTCAAGTTGAAGAGGCCACACCTATTTAGGGTCATTCTGAAATCGATTTTATCGACGATGTTCCTCTGGATTCCTTTCTCTGTCTGCAAACTTGAAGGAGTAAGGTCAATGTCAGGCTTTTATAATCGATGGTTTGGAAGTTCGATTGAGAAGGTTGTTTGTCTGATGAAGCTATCAAACTCAAGTTTACTGCGGAGGTAATGACCTAAAAGTTAGTAGGTAGAAAAGTCTATCAAGCATTGACTTAGTGAATATGTTCTGTGCTGTGAGCCCTTCTGAACGTATCTTGGTTTATTCAGTTCCACCCATGATTAAGTTTGATTACTTGAATGTAAATTTGACTTATAATATGGCACCTACGCACTGTGACGGTGGGCAGTTCTCGAGTCGTTTGTGGTTCCAGTGAAGATGGGGGCGGTCAGGCTGAAACCTAATCGCTATCCCTTCTCAACTGGTGATAATATCGCTTGTCTAGGAGGGGGACTGTCGAGGGCCCACCGTCCTCCACCCTTCTCACTATGTCACATGGCGTGTCACTATAGCGTGGCTTGGTAGTATGTGCCGTGTAATTCACCATACTCCGTCCACTTTTTGAGAGCTTATCAGAAGGATAAGCCCAAAGTTTTCCAGAAGGATTCCTTTACAAACATCCTGTCCCCTTTATAATGCATTTACATCCCCCCCCCCCCATTCACCCTTTACAGCTTAGTATAAATATAGCATTTCCAAGTCAAATTCAACCTTTTCCAAGTCAAATTCAACCTTTTCCAAACAAAATTCAACCTTTTCCAAACCAAATTCGACTTCTTCCATTTCAAATTCAACATTTCCCAATTCAAATTCAACGAAAGTGAGTGATTTAGATCGTTTCGAATTCAACCTTCCCCGACTTCAGCAAAAAATATAAATTTTAATAAACTGAATTGTGAACCCCACTATTAACTGTTTGTTGCATTATTCAAGGCTTAAATTGAACAACACTATAGCGGTTCAGTGCAGGTACTAGGTACAAAGAAATACTGTACAGTGCCGCTGGAGGAATTACCACTTATTAAAACAACTGAATTGAAAGAAAATGTGATTCTTCTGAAAGTTTTATAACTATTGGAATCCTATAGTTAATAAATGGTTTTTCTTCCTGTGACACTGTACAGTATTTCTCTGTACCTAGTACCAGCTCTTAACCACTATAGTGTTGTTCAATTTAAGCCTTAAATAATGCAACAAATAGTTAATAATGGGGTTCACAATTCAGTTTATTAAAATTTATATTTTTTGCTGAAGTCGGGGAAGGTTGAATTTGAAACAAACTAAATTACTCACTTTCGTTGAATTTGAAATAGAAAAAGTTGAATTTGAAATGGAAGAAGTTGAATTTGGTTTGAAAAAGGTTGAATTTGGCTTGGAAATGCTATATATACTGAACTGCACACTACTTTTCAACCCCCCTTTTAGCGAATTTTCGAAGAAAAGGAAGCTATTGTTCTCGGTCCAAAATTTTTAAAACTCGAATTTCCGAAAGATTTTTATACCAAAATCCGTTTCAGACCATCCTGAATTCCCTGCCGAAAGACACCAAAAATTATATGTATATATATATATTTATATATTTATATATATATTTATATATGTATGTGTCATTACAGACGATAACTCTCGAAAGAATTGTGATAAAAAGTTCAAATTTGCACAAAAAATCTGTCTTGGCAATCGACAGGCTAAGTTCGAAGATGGGCAGAATCGGGTCACCCTAAGGGGGAGTTTTAGGGGGGGGAAATTACCCATAAATTCCCAAAATGAAAAAGTCTGACAAGTGACACCTCATTTTAAAGGTTTTTGTACGCTGAACACGATGGTGAAATCAGAATTGCGATATTATCTCATTCCATTCTCAAACTGGAGCACTTTGAAGATGAAGGAACGTGGTTATTTCTTGAGATGTTCTTCCTGGTTCGTCTGCTCTAATCTGATAACGGAATGGGATATCGCAATTCTGACTTCACCATCGTGTTCAGCGTTGGAAAATCTACAAACCGAGGTGTTACTCGGCAAAAAATGGAACAAAAAATTTGTTACGTACCCAATACCTACTCTTCTGGTATTCAAAACATTTTTGATTTCCCCCTCCCCCTCCTTCCACCCCAAATATTACTTTGCGTAAAACTACTCCTGTTTTAATTTTGTATGGTATCAAGTTGGGAAAACATTGGCCGAAAATTAATTTTCAGAAAATTTTAGGCGGAGGAGGAAGATGCCGAAAACTTCGAAAATTCGCTCTTATAGCCATGCTGCATGACTGTGGTTTTTCCTCTCATACTTCTGCTACCCAGAAGCATGTCATGTGGGGAGGAGTGTGACGGTGGGCAGTTCGAGTCGTTTGTGGTTCCAGTGAAGATGGGGGCAGTCAGGCTGAAACCTAATCGCTATCCCTTCTCAACTGGTGATAATATCGCTTGTCTAGGAGGGGGACTTTCAACCTCCTCGGGGTCCACCGTCACTCTGCCTCACTACGTCACAGCACTCACGTCTTCTCTTTCTAGAAAATATATTTTCCAATAGTGCTGTTGTTAAGGATCTAGTTGGAAAATCGATTGGGTACTTCTGCCTCATATCCAAAAGTAATGTTAGGAAACCCTTTCCGTGTCCAAGTCGAATTTCAAGGTCGGTCCTCTGAAACAACATTCTACGCTGATCGGTGGCGTGATGGGGCTAAGAGAAAGGGATTGATGAGGTCAGGGGAGCCTTGATGCTCCACCAAGATAATCCTCCGTGTAAGGGGTGATCTGGAGGTTTAGAGGTTTGCCCCCAGAAAATCACGTGTTAACCTCAAACTTTTCTGTGTCAATGTCTTGGCGACTTTGAAGGGGATGCAGGAAGAGACTGGGGAAGCCTGAGAGTGATTACCCGCGTTCCGAGCTGCCTTCACGCACGCGCGGCCTGTTATGCCGAGCAGTGGTAGAACGCTAGCAGACGTTTACTTTTTAATTATACCTGGTAGTTCTTAGGTTCCAGAACTGCGAATTTTTCCGAGCCACACTTACCGTTTTACGGCTATCTCCATTGCACTGAAGGTCTGGTTTATAATCCACGATTAAATTATTCCGTCCCGTAATTTTGCTAATGAGACCATAAAAGTGTGGTATTTATCGTAATGTTAAAATATATGGTTTAATGTGTTTTTTGTTTGTTAATGTTACATACTAAGAGGGCCCAAGAGGCCTAATTGTAACAAGTCGCCAATAAAGAATTGAAGAATTATATACGCCAGTTTTCAACTTCAGTTGACTTGAAGTTTCATCATAAATAGTGTTATGTACCATCCATAGTTTGTTTATTGCTGTGACCTGTATTCGTCCTTTTGCTGTTTCAGCTGCTGCTGCTCGCACTCCTAGCGACAGCATGGGAGGCCTCCTGCTTAGGGAAAATGGACGTCATCCACAGCTGGAAGACGCCCGAATTCAACTTCCCGTCTAATGAAATGAAGAATGCCATGCTAAGAACCAAAGCGTTCATCCCCGAAAATGTTGCCATGATCGATACTGATGTCTGGGAAGGTAATCAAACAGTAGTTATAAATAGTCCAAGCACATTACTCAAGGATTATTATAATTCTTGAGGATATAGTCGAGAATTTTTCATAGGGTGCACCAGATAAATAACTATGTTCCGAAATGGCTTAATTTGGGGTGATTATCCTCATTTATTGAATCAGCTTGATGATTTCAACCCGTCATAGTTTTAGTTTAGTTGAATTTAATTCCAAATTTGTGACTCGATTAGCTGAGACCTCAACTTTCTTTGTCCTTGATCGCGAAGCATGCGGATCTCGTTAGCAACAAATCTGAAATCCTTACAAAATTAGGAATTTGTAGAAAATTAATTTAGATGATGACATTGTTATCAATAGATGTTAACATTCGGGTGGAGTTCCCCCAGGAATTATATACAATTAGGTTCATTCCAGGTTTTACCCCCTTTGAACAATAATAGCTAGGGTTGGGTAAGATAGGTAATTCGGCAAGGTTTATTGCCCTCATGTACCTAGCTTGAGACACAGTGAAAGATTAATTATAGTATAGTAAATATTTGTACATGAAATTATAGTGTTTAGAAGATTTAACTGATCTTGTTGAAGATCGGCAGTTGAGTAGCTACATAATTGATAGTAACTAAAATTAATGGTTTGGACGCACAAAAATTATTGTTGTACAGAAATTTAAGATGAGTATCGTTATAGGCCAAATCTAGTGGCCAATACTGTACTGGACGATTTTGTCATATTCACTTTAAATCTTCACGGTAGGCAAGGATTGGTTCACAGCTACACCTGGTAAACTGTCCAGAGGTATCACAGCCAGGGGATGTCGTTGTGTCAGTAAAAGTTGTAAAACCTTTCAGATTTCAACGGTAGCCAGCAGAAGATCTTCGTGACGATGCCGCGCCTCAAAACCGGGGTGCCGGCGACACTGGCGACGGTCGGTCTCACTGGGCTTCTCAATCCCTACCCGTCCTGGAACTGGCACCATGAAGGAGACTGTGAGGGCATCACCTCCGTTTTCAGAGTGGATGTGAGTCAGTTGGCCTTACTTGTATCTGTTAATCACTCACTAGGTATTGTAATTTTTTTATTTTGTTGTTGTAGCGTAGGGCTGTGAGGAAATCTTTGAGGTCCATAGGTGGGATTTGGACCTCTTAAGATACCTGGAGGGGACCGCACCTCCAGGTTATGGTGGACTCAAACCGCACTAAAACCTCGCCTACCTTTTCCCACGTTGGAACTCAGCTTGGAACATCACTTCAGGCTAAGTCCTAAGAAGATTCTTCAGTCCTCGTTCTGTCGGTCCGCACCCTCTGTTCTTTGCCACTCTCGTTCGAGCTGCATCTTCTTCTTCAGGATCTTCTCTACTTATTCTGCCACTTGATTCCAATGCTGCTCGCTTTGCAGCATCATGGAGACCACCGTTTCTGGTGTCAAGCTGGCTGCTGAAACTCCCAATTCTTCCTGTATGTAAATCCGTTCTACTGTCCACTGCGTACACCTGAAGAATATATGATGCGCATCATCTTCCTCCTGACAGGTGCCGCATGTAGGAACACTTACCTTTCCCATCCTGCGCAGGTGGCTATAGAATAACCCGTGCCCCGAAAAGAATTAGGAAGTAGTTCACTTCTCCATGTTTCCGCTCAAGCCATACTCGGATGTCAGGGACGAGCTCACTATTGTAATTGCCTGCTACTAATCGCTGATTTATCTAACATCATCCCCTATCGACAAACCAAACAGCGCTGTTTCAACAGAGCTGGAATCGCCTAGGAACTATATATAATTATGTTGAACAGTTAATTACTGGAAAATGCTTAAAGTTGACGTAAAAAGCCGGCAATGTCGACCGCGACGTTTGGGAAGATGAAACAAGAACCTGCACCTCCTACCTGCACCTGAGTGCTCACTAGGGTGGTCACAAGGCAATAGGCAAAATGTTTTCTGAGAAAATCACTTCTGGCAACCCCCTAAAAGGTGCCATTTGACTAGAAAATGAGATTCGCAAAGTTATAGGTCGATCGGATAACGTTAACCCGTGCCGCATTGAGGTTGAAGATCAGAAAAACTCACTTTGTTTCATAAAAATACTCTTTTTTTCCTCATAACATAGTAACCATTTGTCCTAGAGACTTGAAATTGGTCTCATTTTATTTAAAATGTTATCTTCTTCAACTTTTACTTCCATAATTTTTTCGCTCGATCCTGTAGGTTTTATGTTATTCAGCTTTTCCCATCTCAAAAAGTGGTCCGTTTCAGCAAATGTGCCTTTTTACGCATACCCCTAAAAACCACACTCCAGTCAATGAAATCGACCTCCAGGCGATTTGACACTTCTTTATCACTCTGGTTTATTGAAAATGAGTATGTTTCAGGTATAAATGTAATGGTTGAGGCTGTAATAAGGGGGGGGGGATCTAGGTAATGAAGGGTATTTAGACCGGTGAAAGGCAAGGAAGTGTGACCTTTAGCTTTGTATTCGCTGTTATCTGTTATCTCTATTACTGTGAATCATCGATTCTCGACCACTGGTCCTGAACCTAGCGTTTTCAAAAAATTTCAAGTTGGGTGGCTTAAGTTCGACCAAACTAAATACAAAACTAGTCTACATGATGATAATACGAGTATTAGATGCAAAATTAGTAACATTAATCAAGTTTCACTTTTTTTAATGGAACATTTGGAAACCCTGCAGCCCAGAGAGGATTACAAAGAGTTTCTTCAACTTTGTTTAGTGTTTATATGGCTTCCTCCCCAAAACTTTTCTTTTAAAGCACCTGGTGCAATTCATCACGCCAGGTGGATGGCCAAAGCAATTTACTGCCTCAAAATTTATCTTTTTAGAGATCAATTGTTATTAACTCAAAAAGAAATGAAAGGAATAGAAGAAATTTGTGTTTTTATAATAAATATTTACGCCAAGGCATGGTTCAATGCCCCCAAACCTGCTTTGGCCCCTAAACAAGATCTGGAAATGTTGAAAGCATTAGTAGAGTATAGGAAAATTGACACAGAAATAGCAGATAAGGCTTTGTCAAAATTTGTAAACCATCTGTGGTACCTCAGCTCAGAGAAAATAGCGTTCTCGTTTTTCGACCGCACTTTAGACGACAACATTAAGAAAAGTATGGCCATGAAATTATTTTCCCTAGGTGAACCCGATAGTGAAATTGATGGTAGGGATAGAAAAGCTATTTTAGATTTTGCACATGTAGAGCAAATTTTGGATAAGCAACTTGATTTTTTTGTCACCTCTCAAACCTTGAATTTTTTCAAGCGGTTTTCCATAGAGACAGATTTTGTAAACACCGATACACGCTTATGGAACAAAAATCCTCATTATTTGCATGCTAAAAACATAGTGAACGGTTTAAGGGTAGTCAACGACACTGCTGAAAGAGGAGTGAAATTGAAACAAGACTTCAACTCTTGCTTGACAAAAGACGAAGAACAGCGCCAATTTTTATTACAAGTTGTGTCAGAATGTAGGAAAATTTACCCTGATGTCGATAAAGCCTCACTATCTAAGCCATTAATGTAGTTCTAAATTCAGTGGTGTTGGAATAGATATATTGTGTTGTAAAATATGTTCCAGGCTATTATTTTCTATACAAAAAACTTTCAATTTGTATTATTAAAACACTTTTTACATAATTTTTATTGTTTTTTGTGCATTTCATAGCACCCACCACCCACCCATCTCCCCCCTACCCCCTCCATATATTATATGTTAGATTCAAATGTATCAATTTTCAATATACCAGAGTGATAAAGAAGTATCAAATTGCCTGGAGGTCGATTTCATTGACTGGAGTGTGGTTTTTAGGGGTATGCGTAAAAAGGCACATTATTTTGCTGAAACGGACCACTTTTTGAGATGGGAAAAGCTGAATAACATAAAATCTATAGGATCTAGCGAAAAATTATTGGAGTAAAAGTTGAAGAAGATAACATTTTAAATAAAATAAGACCAATTTCAAGTCTCTAGGACAAATGGTTACTATGTTATGAGGAAAAAAAAGAGTATTTTTATGAAACAAAGTGAGTTTTTCTGATCTTCAACCTCAATGCGGCACGGGTTAACGTTATCCGATCGACCTAAAACTTTGCGAATCTCATTTTCTAGTCAAATGGCACCTTTTAGGGGGTTGCCGCGATTGAATGTCGAAAGTTGACTTTTTGTGACCACCCTAGTGCTCACCTGTGCACCTGTGCTCACCTGAGTGCCCGGCGCTACTCATTATCCGTACCTACTGCTGAATGTTGAGCCGGACTTGGAAACACAAATCGTAGTCCTTAGCAGCGTTTTGTAACCAATAGATGTCGAGCGCATAATTTATTAATTATGTGTGCGGCAGGTGTGAGTTTTAAAAGTTCGTTACTCGGCCTTGGGAGGGGTCAGGAGATGGTTGCGGTCTCGTTGTGTCCCGTAAATTGTCCTGTTTTCAGTTCTCACCATGATTTGGACGGGTGAGCATCGAGGTTTCGCTAAACGCACTTTTGTCAGAAGTTGCCGTTCCGTGTTCGCCGCGCAGAGGTCTCTTCGCTTGCGCTTCAACATTCCGCGTTCGAAAACGGTCCCTGACGGCAACACAATCAGACGTTGGGTTCGTGCATTGGAAGAAACAGGACCTTCAGTAAGGCCTAAGCGACCTGGAGGACTCAGAAATGTAAGAACACCCGAAAATGTGCTGGCTGTAAGGGCAGCAATTGAACAGTCACCAAGTCGCTCTGCTGGGCATGCAGTTGTTTTGGTCATCTCCGATCTTTCTTTCAGGAGGATTTGGCTGAAGAGACAAATCTGGGGGACCTGTGGTTCCAGCAATACGGAGCTACAGCTCACACAGCTCGGATTTCAATGACCAAATTGAGGCAAGTGTTCCCCGCTCGGCTGGTGTCTCTGAGGGGCTACATGGGGTGGCCAGCGCGCTCGCCAGATTTAAGCGTCTGCGATTTTTTTCCTGTGGGGCTGTTTTAAGGGTTTCAAACATCGCCCACACACTTTGGAAGAGCTGAAGACCCTAATTCTGAGGAAGTTAACGCCATACCTCTTGAAATGTGCCGAAAAGCAGTCCAAAACTTCAGAAATCGACTACATAAGTGTATTGCTGCTGAAGGCCACCGTCTTTCTGATGTGATATTCAAAATGTAATTTAAAAAAACGGGATTATGTACGAAATCGAATTTAAAAAAAAATTGATCTCTACCTTCCGCACCCTGTAGTTAGGAATGTAAGAAATCTCTAGTCTAGTTGTAGGCAAGGACTTGGAGATGATGAATGGTGGACGATAGATTGCTACTAAAATTTGCTACTAAAACTACTAATTTATTTATTTTTTTTAAACTAGGGAAACGGTGGGAAAATCTTGACAAAGACAACGCTTTGGAGGGCCCGCACTCCGCAGCCGTGTGAGGTTTCACTCACTAAAAATCCACTAACCCTTATCCTCTTGACCTAATCCACCCCGGAATCACTTGTTCAGCATTACTTCGGAGTGGGGTCGAAAAGCTATCATGGGTTAGTATTAGGAACTGCAGGAGAAGTAGAAAATATTGCAAGCCTTGTGCACAGGTCATCCGATTCTCATACCGTACGCAGCTTTCACCATGAAAAAAAGAATGAAATCGTGAGTCGAAGGTCAACATCCGAATTTTCTATAGGGATTTTTAATATAATTCAATTAAAATCTCTTAAAACACACTGAGCCATTTACAATATTTGAAATTAATTATTTTTTTAAAAATCAGGCTGTATTACATATTGGTTCTGTTTTAATTTAGGCTTGGAGCGAATATTCGTGCAGCAGATGAGCACATTAAATGTCAGGTGTGTGCACTTCTTTGGATAACTAATACAATAATTTTAGTGTTCGGTAGATAAATACTGAGTTGTCAATCACGTACGATTGTATATCAGAACCAGAACTTGAACTGGAAGAAACTTCGCATGAAAATCATATTGGCTCCAATCCTTGGTTTGAAAAGAAGTTGTGTTTAAAGGGTTAATCCAAATTTGACTCAGGTCACAATCATCATCAGTAGATGAACTACTGATTGAAACTGAGCACTGCCAAATTTCTGTTGAACTCCTCGAACCAGTCTCGAACACATTTTGCTTTCTTTGAGTGCAAGGCTTTTATCCGCATGGAATTGTGTGATTGTTAGTCAATTTCTCGTTTCGCTTAACAGTTTGGCAGGACAGGAGGCTTAACGGTTATTCCATTTGAGGTGATAACTATTTAGGGCTGTCCACTAATAGATGACGAATGTAGGCTGTGGTAGATAGACATCTAAAGAGGTTAATCGGTCAACTCACAGGCCCCTCGGAGTAATGCGTACCTATTTTACATGGTAATAGGCAGTTTTTGAATCAGAAGTTTGCAGGGGCCTATCGAAACTGAGACTGACTGATATGTGGCATTTTAGTAGGTTAACAACCAATACTGATTAGCATTATGGCATCATCCAAAGCTACGAGTGTCTGCCTCATTCTCATTAGGTGCTAACCCAGCAATGCGATCTTCATCGTAGTTCATTGCTATTATTTAAAAATATTCAAGTTCCTGTGACTTATGCTTTCTGAGTTGTACCTCTAATAATCAACATCGCTGTTTTTCCGAATTGAATTCAACATTCACGTGCACGAATTTGAAATCCAGTCGCCAAGCCACCAAGATTCCCGAGGGAAAATCGACAAGCGGTCGTCCCCATAAAACAAAGGGAAACAGCTCAGCAAATCCTCAGGCTGTCGGCTCGAGGCCAGCTCGATTCACACAATATTCGGCGTACATTAATAACTAAATCACCGATGGATCGTTAGAGTTCCGCACCTACAGGGGACGAACTAAATCACTCGCGAAGAAACCGTGGAAGCCCATTTCAAAGAAAAACGGAGTCATCGAAAAATAGTCTATTTCCACTAATACACTAAAAAACGGGAAAAATGCACTGTTATACCGGTTTCGGTGATCAAGCCATCGTCAGTAACAAAAAATAACTGAGTTATTGTTTGATCACCGAAACCGGTATAACAGTGTATTTTTAGTGCTTTTTCGTGTATTAGTGGAAGTAGACAACATTTCAATAACTCCGTTTTTCTCTACCTACGGGGGGGGGGGGGGGGGTCCTGCTTAGGTTTTCCCCACTCAAAGAGAAATTCTCCATTTTGGAAAGAAGGAATCAAACTCCTCTTGGAGCCCGAGGAACATAGCTCAGGCAACGAAGATCAAAATTGGCTTCTATTAGATTTTTGTTTCCTACTTTTCCTTCATTGCCTGAACTAAACAGGGCATTTTTCAACGTCCATCGGAGAAGTTTGAACTCCCGAGATGAGCCTCAGTAGGCTCACTGTGTCCGGTGAATTTTCGCATCCCTGCACTCTGCACCAAACCCAAAACTCGAGGAACTAGCCAGCCTTGAGGAACACGCGAGTGACTGACGGGACAAAACCATCAATGGAGAGCACTAGGAACAAAACGCTGCAAAGTCCTTGTCACATGGGTTTATTATTCTATAGGATATACCTACAGAAATGTTGGCTGTTCATTTATTGTTTCTTTCACGTGAAATAATTCTAATATCCATTTCTGATGGTTTCCACCAATTTTGGCCCCCAAAACACGAATTAGGTAGGATCCTTTTGGTTTATTATTCTGTGAATAATACACCTATGTATTCGCTCAGCAAAAAATTTTTATAACACCCCCTCAAAATTTTTTCTTTTCCGTTTCAAGGTGCGTAGATTCCAAATCCTTGTCACATGGGTTTATTATTCTATTGGAGTTCTAGAGATTTTTGTTGGCTGTTAAATGTATTGTTTCTTTCATGTGGAATGATTGAAATAGCTATTTCTGATGATTTCCACCAATTTTGGCCCCCAAAACATGAAATAGGTACGCTTTTTTTTCTTTTTTTTTAAGATCATCTTTGATTATTGGTAGTGGCATTTAATGGTCTTGATTCACCTGTTTACACTTTTTCCAATGTTATTGTACACATTGATGGTGATTTCAGACAGTTTTCCAGGTTTTTGACTCATAAAAAACCAATTTTGGGAGCTGAACCTTTGGTAAAACCTCAATTTCCGCGTCTTTGGTCAAAATCGACTTCATATTCGGTCTTCTCGTCCTCAAAAACATGGGAAAAGATACCTCAAAAGCTCATGTTACTAACATGTTGTTAAAACGCAAAAAGTACCTATTTTTATACACATTTTCACTCATAACACCCCTGGGTATATTCCGATCGGGCTGAAAAGTTTCTGGACACAACTAGGGCCCAAATGGAGCATGTGTGCGAAAGAACGAATTTTTTAGACCGAAAATGAAGCCGGTACACGTGATACGGCGTACGGCGGACGGACATTGCATTTTTGGAATCTACGCACCTTGAAACGGAAAAGAAAAAATTTTGAGGGGGTGTTATAAAAATTTTTTGCTGAGCGAATACATAGGTGTATTATTCACAGAATAATAAACCAAAAATTAGGGCTTGAATAACAACGTAACTACATATAGGAACATGTAAAATATATGCAAATCATCAATCTCTTTCAATTTTGGTTTATTATTCTGTGAATAATACACCTATGTAATCGCTCAGCAAAAAATGTTTATAACACCCCTCAAAATTTTTCTTTTACTAATCAAGCTGCGTAGATTCCAGAAATGCAATGTCCGTACGCCGTACGCCGTATCACGTGTACCAGCTTCATTTTGGGTCTAAAAAAATCGTTCTTTCGCACACATGCTCCATTTGGGCCCTAGTTGTGTCCCGAAACTTTTCAGCCCGATCGGAATATACCCAGGGGTGTTATGAGTGAAAATGTGTGTAAAAATAGGTAATTTTTGGTTTATTATTCTGTGAATAATACACCTATGTATTCGCTCAGCAAAAAATTTTTATAACACGCCCTCAAAATTTTTCTTTTACTAATCAAGCTTCGTAGATTCCAAAAATGCAATGTCCGTCCGCCGTACGCCGTACGCCGTCCGCCGTACGCCGTATCACGTCTACAGGCTTCATTTTCGGTCTAAAAAAATCGTTCTTTTGCACACGTGCTCCATTTGGGCCTTAGTTGTGTCCCGAAACCTTGCAGCCCGATCGGAATATATCCAGGGGTGTAATGAGTGAAAATGGATATAAAAATAGGTACTTTTTGTGTTTTAGTAACATGTTAGTAAAATGAGCTTTTGAGGTATCGTTTTTCATGTTTTTGGGGACGAGAAGACCGAATATGAAGTCAATTTTGACCAAAGAGTGGAAAATTGAGGTTGTACCAGATGTTCAGCTCCCAAAATTGATTTTTTATGAGTCAAAAACCTGCGAAATCGTCTGAAATCACCATCAATTTGTATAATAATACTAGAAAAAGTGTCAACACGTGGATCAAGACGATTAAATGGTACAATCAATGATCAAGAGTAATTTTAAGAAAAAAAAAGGAGCGTAGTACCTAATTCAAGTTCTGTGGGCCAAAATTTGTGGAAACCACCAGAAATAGCCATTTCAATTGATTTACATGAAAGAAACAATAAATAAACAGCCGGCATTTCTGTAGACCAATAAAATAATAGAATAATAAACCCATGTGACAAGGACTTTGCAGCGTTTTGTGTTTTAGTATCATGTTAGTAACACGAGCTTTTGAGGCATCGTTTTCCATGTTTTTAGGACGAGAAGACCGAATATGAAGTCGATTTTGACCAAAGAGCGAAATTGAGGTTCTAAAGAAGTTTCAGCCTTAAGTTTATGTTACATTTTGGTCTAAAATCGTCGTTTTTCCGCACACAGTTTGGGTCCCCATTTGGGAACACATTTGGTTCCCAGATGTACTCCGAAACACGGCAGCCCGATCTGCATACACCCAGGAGTGTTATGGGAGAAAAATGGGTGTAAAAATTGGGGTTTTCGAGGGATTTTGAGGTTTTAGTGAACATGAGCTTTTGTGGTATCGTTTTCCATGTTTTTTGGGGCGAGAAGACCGAATATAAGGTTGATTTCGACCGAAGAGTGAAGAGTTGAGGTTGTAATGATGGTTAAGATCCCGAAATTCATTTTTTATTAGTCAAAAACATGGCAAATTGTCTGAAATCACCATAAATTTGTATAATAACACTATGAACTAGTATCAACAGGTGAATTAAAACTATTAAATGGTACTATCAGTGATCAGAAATAATCCGTTAATAAAGAAGCCGAGCCTAGTTAGTGTTTTTGGGGGCCAAAATTGGTGGAAACCATCAAAAATAGCCATTTCAATAATTGATCTTGAAAGAAACAATAAATGAACAGCTAAAATTTGTGTACGTATGACCAGTAGAATAATAAACCCATGTGACGTGGACTTTGCAGCGTTTTTATACTGCTTCCTAGTGCCTCATTGAAGTCGATGTACCCGTAGGGAGCGTATCTTAAGTATAGTCTCTCGAACTCTCCTAGGGCAAGCAGCCTACAGGAAGATAGACTCAAGATAGGCACACAGGAAGACAGGTTCAGCTTGAGTACAAATCAAGACTCTCACGCTCTTCGTGTGGCAAAGGTCTAGAAACTTCCTGATTGCCAATCCTGTTGTGACTTTGAGGATCTTCAGGGGCTGGATTCACTCAGATGTCTTGTACGAACAGACAGAACCCCTAATATTACTGTGATATTTCTCGTAGGTACCTGCTCCATTGTTCTGTTATTCTCTTCCTAAACCTCCTGCGCTTCGGCTTTATCTCACACAGAAGACTTCTTATATCGCTCAAATGATCATCTTCATTGTGCGTGAATGAAACGAAAGTTATAGCAGAAGTTTAATTTCGAGGAAGTCCTGAAATCTCGTTTCAACTTTGTGCACGCTCCTGAGGACATCGCACGAATGGCACTGGACTATGAAGAAAAGCAAACGATTGAATAACGGAGAAACTGACGCCGGAGTAAAACCTGTTATGGTCTTATGGTGCTGGTGACTGCGTTAAGAAATAATAGCAGTACCTGTCTATTATAAAACGAATTAAAAAGAAAGAAACCTGGCAACTGGACTAGAACGAGAGGATTGACGTGCGATGGAAGATTCTCGAATAATAGCGTCCTCCGGAATGAACATGTGGATGATATCGTTTATTATATTCAGTTCAGCAATCAGTTCAATTTCCATTATACAATTTTGAGTTGGTAAAGAGGGCCTTATGGCCCTAATTTTGGTCAGATGTATAATAGAACAGTCAAATAGTCAAATGTTAGCCAAGTCATAGTCATACGTACTTACTTGGCTTTGACGGTGAAGCAGTTGCCTACCTGTTCACAATAATAATCTATTCAAGATTATTTGTTCGAATTCAGATATCTATTCAGAGGTGGGCATTATTATCGCCAATTAGGTTTTCTGTTTCTTAAAAAGATCCCTCAGCTCCCAGAAAATAAGCGATGTCAGAATTTTGACATAGGTAATGAATTGACTCAAGGATACTTCCACGTCTTTTGTAGGTTGAATCAAACCCATGCATCAAGCTTTTAAGTCTTGTAATACACGGATTGAGCAGGGATAAATTTGTAACATTTTTATGACCATATTCATGTAAATCTTGTATTGTAAACCTTGCAATGCTGTTGCAGATCGACCAGTGCGGAAGGTTATGGGTCCTGGACACGGGGAGCGTTGAGGTCTTCTCCAACGCGAAGAGGATATGCCCTCCTCAGATTCTCGTATTCGATCTAACCACCGACCGTCTCCTAGGTAAATTAGAATTTTACATTTATGTCCCAAAAAGCGGATTCAGCTCCTTTAACACGTTGGCACAGCCGATTTTTAGCTCGAGGCTCCCATTACTTCTGCCCTAGTAATCGCGTGACGTCGTCCTTTTCAACCAGGCCCTTCTCAACAGCGTATATGCTATCCCGTGTTACACTGTTGTTTTGTGGGTCCAACGAAGTGACGCGAAGGCGTTCACTGAAAATATAAATTAATGCATTATTTCATAGCAAAAACCAGTCATGCAGCATGACTTAATGAGCGAATTTTCAAAGAAATATTCGAATTAATGGCTATGGTTTTGAATAAAGGAAAACTTCGGTCTAAAATTTGGTTTTCTATGTATATTCTCTTCGTATTTATTTTAATTTGTACGTTTTGTCCATCCTGATTCTACCGTTTGTTATGAGTAGATTCCTTGTTCCTTCTGAATGGCCTTTCCTCTTGACTACGATTTCAGGCCTAGTATCTAAAACCAGTTCAAGATTTGCTCTACTAGGTAGGTAGATCCTTCCTTCTTCATTGATATTATTTTTATCATGTTAAGTACCTACCTACCTTTGAATATCAAATATTCGTATGATACTGATAATAAATTGATAAGATACCTACCTAACCTTCTTCCTCCTACTGTTAGTACCTAAATTGAATAATTTGAAATAGATTTTTTCTTTCGTCTTCCTTCTAGTAATACGTGGGCCGGTACTTGTCTATCTATGAAGGTATCATAACAATTATATGTCAAATGGGAAATTCAAGGAGTTGTACTAATCGTTTGCCTCCCCCTTTTTTGCTTCGAACTCTCGTCTTCAATTAATACTTCTCACATTTTTCAATCTGACCACTCTAAGGGGGTGGGGGGGGGGGGGGTAAGAGTTTAAAGATTATCCTAGTTTTGGGTAATTTTTGCGCACTTTAAATGCTCTAATTTAAGAACGGATTTAGATATCTAAAATCCGATTTCACCATCGTGTTCAGCGTGCAAAAACCTTTAAAATGAGGGGTCACTTGTTAGAAAATAACATTTTGGGGATTTTTGGGTAATTTTTGCGCACTTTAAATGCTCTAATTTGAGAACGGATCAAGATATCTAAAATCCGATTCCACCATCGTGTTCAGCGTGCAAAAACCTTTAAAATGAGGGGTCACTTGTTGGAAAATAACATTTTGGGGATTTTTGGGTAATTTTTGCGCACTTTAAATGCGCCAAAACCCTCCTTAGAGTAGGCCAATTTCGCCCATCTTCGAACTTAGCCTTTCGATTGCCAAGATAGATTTTTTGTGCAAATTTGAGCTGTTTATCTCAATTCTATCGAGAGTTATCGTCTGGAGTGACACACATATATATATATACATATAAAAAAGTGTTAAATTTCAGGAATCGTTTTAGAATGGTCTGAAACGGATTTCTATGAAGAAAATTTCCAAAAATTTATATTATTTAAATTTCGAAGCCATTGCAATAGCTTCATTTTCTTTGAAAATGCGCTAAAATCATAATGATATTCCTGTCCTTCCAGCTACCTCGTAAGAGCCTTACTGATATTTTATTCAAAGCCGATACAATAAAAATTTTGAAGTCTGCGCCACATTTCAACTAAATGTATGAAAACCAAGGGATACAATATGAAGGCTGTGTGGGGCTTTTAGATGGAATTTGGCGCCGACTTCAAAGGTTTTGTTGTCTCGGCTTTGAATAAATTATGTACATTTGTTCAGCATAAAAATTGTTCTTCACATTTCAGGTTTATACAGCTTTTTTTTTATAAATATTTTGCTTTTTAGTACGACCAGTGGATAAGGTATTATAAAAAAAGGTGTTTATGAATTATTTTAGACTTTTTAGTGCGTTTTCGAAGTCAGTTTTTCAAATAGTTAAAAAAAAAAAAACGCTGCAAATCCCTGCACAACGGTTTATTATTTTGTATAGAATACCCTTCCGTTACAGATCACAGCTCTATGTATAGATAACCCGTCTATATAATATGATATGTACTATTCTATACATATTATGTAGATCGCAGACCCTCCTTAGGTTAGTACCTAACCCCGTACTCGTTACTAGGTACCTACCTAAATCACGAGTTAAATGTTGCTAAAATAATTCTGCCGATGACAAACAGTACCTAACAAAAAGAAACACACATAATGAAGTTCTGAAAAGAAATTGTTGATGAGGAGTGAAAAAAGTTGCGAAAGTACCTACCAACAAACTCCAGCCCCTTCTACGTAGATGGTATAATGAACCGTTGTGTAATAATTTACCGTTGAGTAATGATTTACCGTAGTAATAATTTACCCATCAATAATACTTCAACGTTTGTTCAAGTTTCACTACCTACCAACAAACTCCAAAAGAGCCATCATTTTTCAAATGAAATAATATCACAGAACAACCAACTCGACTTCATACTCCGCCAATATAATCAGGTGATCCCTACCAATGATTGGCCGTATTCACAAATTCCTATTGTGGGCGCGTCTCTGGTTACGAGATTTGGTTTGGATTGTATACAATTTCATTCACACTGGAGTCGAAAATGCCTGTCGGTGCTAACTTCGGGGCCTTACTGTGAACGAACGGCTGGACGTACGAGGCTCCGGATGGTCTTAAAAAACTCGCAAGTTCAAGAACTATTTAAAACCGTAAAAATATTCACGTAAAAAAATGGTATAGGCGTTTTGAAAATTTCAACCCCTATTTTGAACCCCTTAGAGATGACTGACAGTAACGTCGAGCTTCGAGGACCAACTAGACAGCGAACGGAACCTATAACCCGAATTTCATCAATTTTTGTTCATGGTAACTAAGAAAAGTGGCCCGTACGGCGTACGGCGTACGGCGGACAGACAGAAATATTTTTATTGCAGTTTTGGATTCTACATACCTTGAAACGTAAACCATCAAATTTTGAGGGGGGGTAAGAATTTTTTTTTTCATGCTCGATTCCAATGGTTCATTATTGAAAATAATAAACCAAAAAACTAGGTAGGTACCTCCACTTTTGCATGCCAACGCCAATAGTGACCTATTACACATGACCAATTACGCTATCAAGTACTGATACTATCATTACTGGGGCATCCACAGTCTTTCGCAGGCTGCTTTCTGTCGTCTTATCGTGAATGCTTGTCAAAGTACTAGAAATCGAACAGTATAACTCTTTTGAAAAAACTGGGATGGGACCACCGAAGACTATCATCTTTCATTTGAAAAAAGATTCATCGAAATCGGTCCAGTAGTTTCGGAATAATCGCTGGACAAACGTTAAAAAACGTCTGCCAGTTTGACTAGGCAGTACAGCTTCCTCACTTGAATCACATGAACGTATAGTATAGTTTGGTAGATTCATTTTGATAGGGAATTTCAGCTCTCTACGACTGTTTTTCGCGTAGTTAGAAGCGTTACAAGGAAACGGTCAGCATTACATGTTCGCGCATGCGCGGACGAAATTTACAGTGCGATTCCAATGAAATTCATATGGAACTATCAAAGTGTTATTCCTGATCGACCCTCCAAATCTGAACTCATTTCAACGATATTTAAGGTAGTTATGGGCGTTTCAAGTATTTCACGTTTGCGCATGCACAGACAAAACGATTTCCGTGATTTTGAAACGGGACTATTTGCTATCCAACCTGCGTGCACCCTCAGAATTTCAGCTCTCTACGACTATTTTTCGTGTAGTTAGAAGCGTTAAAAGGTAATGGTCAACATTCCATGTTCGTGCATGCGCAGACGAAAGTTACAGTACGATTCCAATGAAATTCATATTGAACTATCAAAGTGTTATTCCTAATCGACCCTCCGAATTTGAACTCATTTTAACGATATTTGAGGTAGTTATTGTGGGAGTTTCAAGTATTTCACGTTTGCGCATGCGCAGACGAAAGTTACAGTAGTTTTTCAATGAGTTTGGTATGGGACCATCTGTGACCCGACCCCCACCTACCCTCCAAATTTCAGCGCATTTTGACCATTATTTCGGGTAGTTGTGGGCGTTACAAGGAATTACCACAGACAGACACGGAACCAAAAATGTTCCTCGATGTCTGAAACGCAAAATGGTAGTGGAAATTTAAATTTTGGAGGACATACTTTTTTTTTTTACTCAATCACGAACCCAAGGCTTCCCTACCGTCGGTAGTGAGGACTCAAAAAAGAACACAGAAACTACGAAACAAGTCGAATTTAGAACCTCCTCATTTTTTGAAGTCCGTTAAAAAGGCGTTCGAATCCGCTCACTCTAGTATTTGTGAGCTGATTTTGAGGTATTATCTGGCTTGGTGTGTCTAATTTGAGTATTTTTTTTTCTGTAGACCGGTACCGGATTCCTGATGATCAGCTGGAGACCAAATCGCTTCTGATCACGATAGCAGTGGACGCGCGAGGCTCACGCTGCGAAGACACTTACGCTTACATCGCTGACGTCGTCGGCTATAAAATAATCGTTTTTGATGCTCAAACACAAACGAGCTGGCGCGCGAATAACCGCTACCTTTATCCCTACCCAACTTCGTCGCTCTTCGAAATCAACGGCGTGAGTTTCGAACTCACCGACGGAGTTTTGGGACTCGCTTTAGGTAATGTAAACCTGCCAAACACAAAATCTTCTCATTTACTGGTTATTTTTCATTTTTCGAATGAAAGCTGATCCCATCCAGAGAATTTTGACGCCAAGCGCACTGTCCTACGATATGCAGTTCTTTTTCTATGATTTTTCAAAGATTCGAGAGATTCCTACGTCATTACACCCCTCTCGCCTGAGCGGGGACCCCCCCCCCCCCCCTGCATTGTGCTGTAAGTCCATGAGCTAGCAATTTTTCAACTATTTCATCAGCACCAGAAGGTTTGAATAGCAGATACAGAAGACCTTACCAATTAGGTCCAAGAAGAAATTTGTCTGGCAGGTTCTCAGTGTGGCTTTCGCCTTTACAGATTTTCAAAATTTAAACATTTTGCAAAAATTAAGTCAAACGGCACATTTCATAAATGTGTTACTTAATTCTTCACACTAGCCTCAAGAGACCCACCATAAACCTGACAACATATCTCGGTGGTTTTTGTCAACCAGACTAATTTAAAATTCCAAAATTTGAAAAAAATTACATCATGAGCAGCACGAACAGTTTTTACGTAAAAATGTTGTACTGTGTTCAGTTTCAAAAATTTCCTCACTAAACAAATTAATCGGGTTATTTACTCAAACCATGTAGCAGATTTTGAAAATTTTGGGAACAATTACGTCATTAGCAGCAAGATTTATAAATGCGTTTTTTCGTTCTTCAGACTAGTCTCACATTGAACCTGACAAAATATCTCGGTGGTTGTTGTAACCAGACTAATTTAAAATTCGAAAAATTTGAAAAACGCTGCAAAGTCCTTGTCACATGGGTTTATTATTCTATTGGAGTTCTAGAGATTTTTGTTGGCTGTTAAATGTATTGTTTCTTTCATGTGGAATGATTGAAATAGCTATTTCTGATGATTTCCACCAATTTTGGCCCCCAAAACATGAAATAGGTACACTTTTTTTCCCCCAGATCATCTTTGATCATTGGTAGTGCGATTTAATGGTCTTGATTCAGCTGTTTACACTTTTTCTAATGTTCGTATACACATTGATGGTGATTTCAGACAGTTTTCCAGGTTTTTGACTCAAAAAAAAAATTTTGGGAGCTGAACCAATGGTAAAACCTCAATCTCCGCGTCTTTGGTCAAAATCGACTTCATATTCGGTATTCTCGTCCCAAAAAACATGGAAAACGATACCTCAAAAGCTCATTTTACTAACATGTTGCTATAACGCAAAAAGTACCTATTGTTACACGCATTTTCACTCATTACACCCCTGGGTATATTCCGATCGGGCTGAAAAGTTTCGGGACACAACTAGGGCCCAAATAGAGCATGTGTGCGAAAGAACGACTTTTTTAGATCTAAAATGAAGCCTGTACACGTGATACGGCGGACGGCGGACGGACATAGCATTTTTGGAATCTATGCACCTTGAAACGGAAAAGAAAAAAGTTTGAGGGGGTGTTATAAAAATTTTTTGCTGAGCGAATACATAGGTGTATTATTCACAGAATAATAAACCAAAATGCAATGTCCGTCCGCCGTCCGCCGTCCGCCTTATCACGTGTACAGGCTTCATTTTCGGTCTAAAAAAGTCGTTCTTTCGCACACATGCTCCATTTGGGCCCTAGTTGTGTCCCGAAACTTTTCAGCCCGATCGGAATATACCCAGGGGTGTTATGAGTGAAAATTAAACAATCAACCTACCTGATGGGACAGGTTGATTAGGATTATATTAGGTAGGGACGAGATTTGTTAATAACTGGCAGCAGCCTCTTTTCTGCGCTAAGAGCCAACCTAGTTTAAAGGTAAAAAAGACGAAGTTTTTTCGTCTGTCATGTTGGCAGCCTGGTCTTCGCCAGCCCTCCGGCCGTATCGACCCGTGGCCGCCATTCAGTTTGAAGGGAAATCCCTGGTGGATGCCTAGGGACGGGAGCGGCTTTTTTGCCACCCCCGGCGTAGCCGGGAAAAACCCAAAAAACCGGGTGGGACGTAATTAACAAATCTCGTCCCTACCTAATATAATCCTAATCAACCTGTCCCATCAGGTAGGTTGATTGTTTAATTATATTTCGGTAGGTAGAGATTTGTTAATAACTGGCAGCTGTTAGAAGGATCCATCCACCAGGCCTCCGACTACCCCGGGTACGCTGGTCCGATGAGCCCATCTCCCTCTCAGCACCTCGACTCCCTCCAGGAAAACAAAAAACTCCGAAGGCGCAAAATCCAAAATCGTTCCTGGTAGGGTAACCCACTCCCTAGGGTACGCCGGCCCGATGGCCCCACCCCGCTACCCCGACTCCCGCCAGGGCCAAAAGGAACGTGCAAAATCAAAACCTGTTCCTGGCAGGGTGACCACCCCCCCTCGGTGGGGGGGGGGGGGGGCCTCAGGGCCAAGGTGTAGGTAAGGAATCCTATTGGGGGTCCGTCCCCCTGATCCTGCTCCCACCGTTGAAAGTATGTTGGAAACAGCCTAAATCCCACTCCAGTGACATTCTGGAAAAAATGACGTAATTGCAAAAGCGGACATAGAACCTGATATGAGATTAATCCCCACAGGTTAAAGGAGGACTGACCTATCAATGTTGTCCAAACAAAACCAACGGGCTAGAAGGACTCCAACATAATGATTGCGCTACACCCATTACTGGAAAAATATAATATGTGGATAATAGAACACAAAACATAATAATTGCGATAAACCCATTACTGGAAGCATATGTTAGGTGGATAATAGAACACACAATTAGCCAAAATAACGCCAACGGGCTATAATAATCGAAATAAATCCATTACTGGCCGAGCCTAATATGTGAATAATATAACACAACATTCACCGTAAAAAACGAAGTAAGCCCATTACTGGGGGCATGCAATATGTAAATACTGGAGCATCATATGCGATTAACCCACACAGGTGAAAGGCTCCTCCATCCTTCTGATCATCCTCCCACCGTTGGAAGTTATGATCGCCGTATGTCACCTGCCCCGCATTGTAAAGTAAAACGAGACATAGCCCCCTGTGATGTTATACCCCCATAGGGTACATCAAAAATGGAACATTGCCACCCGAGGTTCAATCCTGGGACAACAGTTCCCATAACCGCTGTGACATAGAGTAGTATGTGTAAAACGCCACTCCCCTGACATATACTTGAACTGCTAAGTTGAAAAGACGAGACCTAGCCACCTGTGGTGCTACCTGCCCCGCAGGGTAAATCAAAGCGAGACCTGGACATCCGTGGGGTAATCCTGGGGCAATAATCCCCCCCCAAACGCTGTGACATAAGAGAGTAACATATTTAAACTCCCCTCCAGAGACATGAATTCTGACATAAAAGAGGTATGTACAGATAATATATGCCACTAATCTACTGAAATAGGCAAAGTTGAACGATAAGGTTGACTTGCTGTTACCGCTGGCTGGCGACCATTGAAGCTGAATCCATCAACTGACGCAACCGACGCATAGGCAAGATTGACAGCGTGAGGTCGAAGACCCGTCCCTCAAAGCTAACGGGCTAAATATAAAACCAAATGAATCATTAAAATCAGGTTAACTGAATTAGGTAAGGCTCAATTAGGTAAGACTGAGCAATGAGGGTCCACAAAAAACCTCAAGACTGAAAGATGAGGTTAAACAAAAAACATTTCATCCGCGCCCCAGGGGCTAGATAGGCAACTACAAAAATACTTAACACCTCTAAGACCACCAACAGTTGACCTGCTGTTAAGGGAGGCCGGCGATGGAGGTTGACGAGGCCTCTCCAAGCACTGCCGGGGCCCCTAAGTCCTGTGATCCGATTGGTCTGTCTGGTTGCTGGGAAAATGACCTCCGGACTTGGACCCAGCCCACCGGTTGAAGCCACCAGGTTGAAGAAACAGCCAAGAGGCTATAGAAACATTTGTCAATGTTTAAACAAAAACAAAATACAAAACCAAATTGCATGCCCTATATCAAGCAAAAGTACTGCCATTCACTTGCTGATATATGTCCCCTCTATAAATACGACTTGAGCCCAACTGGCTGTCGAGACTATGAAGTGAACACACTGAAGCTCACGGACTGAACACCCGTCCCCATGAGCCCATAGAAATTTGCAAACTTATAATAATTCTCGTAAATTGTAATTGTAATTATGTTGTGTTGTCGACCACACCCCAGTTTATGAATGAACCTTGGTGTACGAATGAACCACCAATGGTGGTTCATTCATAAACCTTGGTTCGTGAATGAACCACCCAGTTCATGAATGAACCTTGGCTCATGTCAGAGCCCATGGTCAAAACGGGAGCCAACCAGCCACAAAGTTTTTGCCACTTGAGAATCCACCATACACCTCAACATAAGGCCCATGGGCTATTGCCCTTAGTAATAACATCGGGGCCCCTATTAATCACTGTGGGGCGTCCAAGACTCATTTTAGGCATATAAATATCCAACAAAAAACTTGGAATGAACCACCTTGGCCCATGTCTGGGCCCATGGTCAAAATGGGAGCCAACTGGCCACAAAGCATGTTACGAACGCAGCCAAGGGCTGTTAACATGATCAAAATTAACCTATACCTACGACCACTTGTAGGTATATGAGCCTCCAATCAAATTCCTGAATTACCAATCTTTGTCAATGTCTGGGCCAATGGTCAACATGGGCGACGATGGGTTACAAAGCATGTTAAGTTGAGAAAGCAGCTAAGGGCTGTTAACATGATCAAAATTAACCTACACCTACGACCACTTGTTGTAGGCATATGGCCCCCCAATCAATGTCATAAATTACCAACCTTGGTCCATGTCCGAATTACCAATCTTTGTTAATGTGTCTGGGTCAATGGTCAAAATGGGAGATAATGGGCTACAAAGCATGTTAAGTTGAGAACGCAGCTAAGGGCTGTTATCATGATCACAATTAACCTACACCTACGGCCACTTGTTATAGGCATACCTATGGCCCCCCAATCAATGTCAAGAATCACCAACCTTGGTCCATGACCGGGCCCATGGTCAAAATGGGAGCCACCCGGCTACGAAGCATGTCAAGCTGAGAACACAGTCAACGGCTGTTAACATGATCCAAATTAACATATACCTACGATCCCTTGTAGGTATAGGAACTTTCACTCAAATTCATGACTTACCAACCTTGGTCTATGTCTGGGCCAATGGTCAAAATGGGGCACGAAGTATGTTAAGTTGAGAACGTAGCCAACGGTTATTAACATGATCCCTGATGAGTGAAGGATGCTACCCAGAGGAGAAGCCGCTGGGAGAACCCAAAGGGGTATATGAGACATCGTAGGGGTTTTAGGTGCCGATGCCCCAAGCCGGCTGTACCCCAAGATCAGCGAGTAACTGCTCATCATAATGATCCACAACCGAACTAAGTACTGAGTCCCCTTCATGGAGGGTATTGTTAGTCTACTCCGTCCTGCGGCTAGAACCTTACGAGACAGTGTAGGCCAATCCTATTTATTTATTTTTAATTTATTCATTTATTTATTTATTTATTTTTTTTTTTTTTGTAATCATGTATTCGTTTATTTTTCGAATGACCCCATAAAACAAAACCCAAAGTGGGGGACCCAAATAGCGTCATATTCGGGTGCCGGAGGGCGTAAATGAGAGATTTCCATCCCGAATTGAGAATTAGAATTCCTTATGTAACAGAATTTCATTACTCATCACGATAGGACCAGACCTCTGGATGGTTTCGCCCAATGCGCCCTTTTGGTACTGTGTAACTTATCTTGTGATCGTATTGGGACGTTAGAGATGGATACTGTACGGCTTACCTCCGTGATTACCGACAGTCCTTGGACGACCCCCTTCTCGAACATCTGACGATGTATGACGTGCTCGATCACCTCAGAGCCGGCGACGAAAAAGACGCTTTGGACGCCTATGCATCAACAGGTTTTTTTTTTTTTTTTTTTTGTACGGCCCATTGAAGAGGCATTTAAATTATTGGTGTGGAGTGAAAAATGTTCTTTTCGGTCTCGGCTGGGATTTTAACCTGCGATCTTCAGCCTAGGATTTCGACCATTAGCCAACTGAACTACGGAACACATTGAAATCGCCCCTAGGCACATACCTTTGTAGAAGGAAGTTGTAGTCGCCAATGTGAGCGTGCCAAGGCGAACTCGCGCCCGCCCCCGCCTCATCTTGTCCGACGCCATAATAGGCCGACGCATGTTGCCTGACGCCATAATAGGCCAGTGATTGGGGGTAGTGAGCAATCGGGATGAGCGAGCTATGAGGCGGGGGGCCAGCATCTCCGATAAAGCGGAGATGCCGGTGAGGGTTAAGGAATGCGGTCGTGCTGTGCCCGACACCCCGTGGGGGCCAACGTTTTGTCGCTCCGCGCGACCGCCTTGATGTCGTTGTACTTACGTACCCGCACGGGAGGAGTCCCTCCTGTCTGACACCGCAAAGGGCCGACGCATGTAGTGGGGGCCAGTAATGACTGGGGCCCGCCCCCGCCTCATCTTGTCCGACGCCATAATAGGCCGACGTATGTTGTCTGACGCCACAACAGGCCGACGATAGGAGGTGGTGAGTGCCGGGGGTGTGCGTGCTATGAGGCGGGGGGCCAGCATCTCCGACTACGCGGCAATGCCGATGAGGGTTATGGTATGCGGTCGCGCCCTGTCCGACATCCCTTGGGGCCGACGTATTTTCCCCCCGCGCGACCGCTTGAACGTTATCGTACTTACGTGTTATCCCCGGAGGGTCGTGGAAAGCCATTTCCATCACCTGCGGGTGCGATGTCACCCCCGCGCCTTGTCCGACACCCCGAGGGGCTGACGTGATCACCTTCCGTACGGTGTAACTCTCCATCACCGCCATACGAGGCCTCTTCTTCCCTCCGGACACATCCTCGTCGGGAATGAAGAACTTCTTTGGACATTTCTTGCGGTCTGAACGTCTCGGCGGCTCCGCGCGCGACATTCCGAAGCCCGACACCACGCGAGGCCCGTCAACCGGCGTAGTCGGTTGAAGGACTGCCGCCAGCGGAGGTTTCACACCGCACAAAAAACACACTCACTATACTGTGAAAACACTACTACGATGAAAAAACACTTCAAGGCGATGAAAGCCCCGTAAAAAACTATGAAAAAGAACTCAAAACGATGAAAAACACCTAGAACCTAGGTTAGCTCTCAAACGAACAAAAGAGAATGGCGGCCACGGGTCGATACGGCCGGAGGGCTGGCGAAGACCAGGCTGCCAACATGACAGACGAAAAAACTTCGTCTTTTTTACCTTTAAACTAGGTTGGCTCTTAGCGCAGAAAAGAGGCTGCTGCCAGTTATTAACAAATCTCTACCTACCGAAATATAATGTGTGTAAAAAAACTCTGCAAAGTCCTTGTCACATGGGTTTATTATTCTATTATTTTATTGGTCTACAGAAATGCCGGCTGTTTATTTATTGTTTCTTTCATGTAAATTAATTGAAATGGCTATTTCTGGTGGTTTCCACAAATTTTGGCCCCCAGAACTTGAATTAGGTACTACGCTCCTTTTTTTTTCTTCAAATTACTCTTGATCATTGATTGTACCATTTAATCCTCTTGATCCACGTGTTGACACTTTTTCTAGTGTTATTATACAAATTGATGGTGATTTCAGACGATTTCGCAGGTTTTTGACTCATAAAAAATCAATTTCGGGAGCTGAACATCTGGTACAACCTCAATTTTCCACTCTTTGGTCAAAATCGACTTCATATTCGGTCTTCTCGTCCCCAAAAACATGGAATACTATACCTCAAAAGCTCATTTTACTAACATGTTACTAAAACACAAAAAGTACCTATTTTTATACACATTTTCACTCATAACTCCCCTGGATATATTCCGATCGGGCTGAAAAGTTTCGGGACACAACTAAGGCCCAAATGGAGCATGTGTGCGAAAGAACGATTTTTTTAGACCGAAAATGAAGCCTGTACACGTGATACGGCGTACGGCGGACGGCGGACGGACATTGCATTTTTGGAATCTACACACCTTGAAACGGAAAAGAAAAAATTTTGAGGGGGTGTTATAAATTGTTTGCTGAACGAATACATAGGTGTATTATTCACAGAA
Source organism: Leptopterna dolabrata (assembly GCA_954871275.1). Lineage (NCBI taxonomy): Eukaryota > Metazoa > Arthropoda > Insecta > Hemiptera > Miridae > Leptopterna > Leptopterna dolabrata. The sequence goes on along the minus strand of OX940985.1, from coordinate 3,490,677 downwards.
TAATAAACCAAAAATTACGTCAGGAGCAGCGCGAAAAGATTTACGTCAAAATGCATTACGTCAAATAGGGTTTTTTCCCAACCCAGACAGCAGAATTTGAAAAATTATGCAAAAATTCATTATCAGCAAGATTTATAAATGCGTTTTCTCATTCTTCTTCTAACTAGCTTGAAGGGTCTCAAATTGGCCTGACATAATATCTCGGTGGTTTTTGTCAGCTTGACAATTATTTAAGTCAGGTGCAGCTCGAAAGAATTGTGCATTGGAACGACGTAGGTACTACAGTTACACAAGTAGGTAGTTCTATGTAGGTACAAGGACGTGGGTACTTTATTGGTTTATTATTCTGTGAATAATACACCTATGTATTCGCTCAGCAAAAATTTTTTATAACACCCCCTCAAACTTTTTTCTTTTCCGTTTCAAGGTGCGTAGATTCCAAAAATGCAATGTCCGTCCACCGTAAGCCGTCCGCCGTATCACGTGTACAGGCTTCATTTTCGATCTAAAAAAGTCGTTCTTTCGCACACATGCTCCACTTGGGCCCTAGTTGTGTCCCGAAACTTTTCAGCCCGATCGGAATATACCCAGGGGTGTTATGAGTGAAAATGCGTGTAACAATAGGTACTTTTTGCGTTTTAACAACATGTTAGTAACATGAGCTTTTGAGGTATCTTTTTCCATGTTTTTGAGGACGAGAAGACCGAATATGAAGTCGATTTTGACCAAAGACGCGGAAATTAAGGTTTTACCAAAGGTTCAGCTCCCAAAATCGGTTTTTTATGAGTCAAAAATCTGGAAAACTGTCTGAAATCACCATCATTGTGTACAATAACATTGGAAAAAGTGTAAACAGGTGAATCAAGACCATTAAATGCCACTACCAATGATCAAAGATGATCTTAAAAAAAGAAAAAAAAAAGCGTACCTATTTCATGTTTTGGGGGCCAAAATTGGTGGAAATCATCAGAAATAGCTATTTCAATCATTCCACATGAATGAAACAATACATTTAACAGCCAACAAAAATCTCTAGAACTCCAATAGAATAATAAACCCATGTGACAAGGACTTTGCAGCGTTTTTATAAGGGTGGTGTTTCAAAAAACACCTCGCCGACCAACTTTTAGGATTATTTGCCGATACCAGACAGCAAACTATGAAAACATTATACTTATACTTCAGTATTATACCTACTTAATATTATACTTCAGCACTTGAATATTTCATTCTATTATTCTGTATATCATTCTACTATTATAACAATCATATTATTCTATATAATCATTCTATATTAAACATCGTTTCAATAAATTTTGGGCAAACTGACTAAGTATTTTCTGAAGATCTTCTTCGTCCTAATCACATACCTACTAGCGTAGGTATGTAGGTACAATATTATCAATATTACTGTCGAGGTATCGACGGTGGGTTTTCTTTTTTCCTTTTAATTTTCTAGATGTTGAGGTTACTGCGTCTATTGAAACCGGTTAACTTGTTTTGTCACATTTAAGCAATTTTATCTCGTTTATACAGTGCAGATATTTCAGCTATACTAGCAACTTATGGTATTCATAATAGGTATAATATTTTCTGCTAAATTTTCGTATTTTGTTCTATGGTATGGGCAGATAATCCTAAACTTTTACAACTAAATTACTGGATGAAATCGTGGAAACCCGTTTCAAAGAAAAACGGAGTTATTGAAATGTTGTTTATTTCCACTAATACACGAAAAATACACTGTTATACCGGTTTCGGTGATCAAACCATCGTCAGTAACAAACAATAAGTTGTTGTTTGTACGTCAAAGAATAATGTATTGTTCGTCAGTAACAAACAATAGTTACGATGGTTTGATAATCGAAACCGTTATAACTGTGTGGTTTTCGTGTATTAGTGGAAATACACGAAATTACTCAGTTTTTCTTTTCTCCTAAATGTTTGTCCGGCGAGGTATTTTTTGAAACTCCACCCTCATAAATAAGTACCTAAGGCGTTCCAGAGCACAATTCTCTCGAGCTTGCACGTGACGTAAATAATAATTGTTTAGCTGTCAAAAACCACCGAGATATTTTGTCAGGTTCAATGTGAGACCCTTGGAAGAAGAAGAAGAACGAGAAAACACAATTATAAAAAATCTTGCGCTAATTACCTCTTTTGCCAAAATATTCAAATTCTGCTATCTGGTTTGGGAATAACCCAATTTATTTGTCTGGCGACATAATTTTTGAAACTTGACACATCGTACAATATTTCGAATTAAAAATTAGTATGGTTGGAGATATTTTGTCAGGTTCAGGTTGGGACTCTTCAGGCTATTCTGAAGAACAAAAAAAAAGAAAATATGTAAATAAAAATAAAAATAAAACGCATTTATGGACGGATTTAACGGATGAACGGATTTAATTGTTGTCAAATTTTTTACATTTGAAAATTTGTATAGGATAAAGTCACCCCGAGAACCTGCCAGACGAATTTCTTCTTGGACCTAATTGGTAAGATCTTCTGTATCTGCTGTTTAAATCTCTTGCTGCTGTTGCGGTAGCAGAAAAATTGCTTACTCCCGGACAGGCATCGAAATGCAACTACAAATACACATCAAGTTGTGTGATGGAGGGCATTTTTCGATCCACCTGTTGACGCTACACACAGGTTTCCTGGTTCTAAACTCGTGTATGTATATGAATCGTACATATGACTGGTTGGAACTTCTAGCCAACCTTTTCAAAACTTGCAAGCCGGATGAATTCGGGAGAAATACGCAACATTATTAGTATTTAGTTGCAATACTATCTGCAGATTTCCTTCAAATAAGTTAGCAATTACCATTCCGAATTATATAATATCTGAAATTAATTATATTACAAAAAATGCGAAGTTTTGCCAAAATACAATACATTATTGAGAAATTAAGCATGAGCTCGAAGAATTGCGGTTTAGCGAAAAAATTATCCAGGCTCATTTTTATCAAAATTGAAACTGTTGAACATGGTACATGTTCCGTAAAATTGATGAAATTATTTACCTCCTCTACTCTAAACAGTGAGAGATTTTTACGTTGAAATACTTATTTCTTGAGAGGGGAGAAAGGAGGCTGTTTGACAATGCTGATTGAAGTTGGAGCTCCTAAAATCGTGTACTTCGATATTCGGAACCTGTATGTGATCCTAGATTCGGATTCTAATTAGAAATGAGATGTTGATTCCTTAAATTCATTCTTCTTTTTTAGCGAATTTTCAAAGAAAATGAAGCTATTGCAATGGCTTCGAAATTTAAATAATATAAATTTTTGGAAATTTTCTTCATAGAAATCCGTTTCAGACCATTCTAAAACGATTCCTGAAATTTAACACTTTTTTATATGTATATATATATATATATATATATATATGTGTCACTCCAGACGATAACTCTCGATAGAATTGAGATAAACAGCTCAAATTTGCACAAAAAATCTATCTTGGCAATCGAAAGGCTAAGTTCGAAGATGGGCGAAATTGGCCTACTCTAAGGAGGGTTTTGGCGCATTTAAAGTGCGCAAAAATTACCCAAAAATCCCCAAAATGTTATTTTCCAACAAGTGACCCCTCATTTTAAAGGTTTTTGCACGCTGAACACGATGGTGGAATCGGATTTTAGATATCTTGATCCGTTCTCAAATTAGAGCATTTAAAGTGCGCAAAAATTACCCAAAAATCCCCAAAATGTTATTTTCTAACAAGTGACCCCTCATTTTAAAGGTTTTTGCACGCTGAACACGATGGTGAAATCGGATTTTAGATATCTAAATCCGTTCTTAAATTAGAGCATTTAAAGTGCGCAAAAATTACCCAAAACTAGGATAATCTTTAAACTCTTACCCCCCCCCCACCCCCTTAGAGTGGTCAGATTGAAAAATGTGAGAAGTATTAATTGAAGACGAGAGTTCGAAGCAAAACAAAACCATAGCCATTAATTCGAATATTTCTTTGAAAATTCGCTCATTAAGTCATGCTGCATGACTGGTTTTTTTTAAATAGCATCCCAAGAATCTTGAACGTCATTTCCCTCTAGGATTTTTACAATACATACCTAAGCTTTATAAAAGCTCTGTATTTATTGATAAATGTATTGATTTCCTCATTCTTGTCAGGTCCGATCAACAACTACGGTGACCGCAAGCTCTACTTCCACAGCTTCGCGTCCCACAAAGAAAACTGGGTGCCGACGACCGTCCTCCGAAACCGAACGCTTTTGACAGCTGGTAAAATACATTTTATGTATTATCTACCTAAATTTTGTGTTGTCGTGTTAATAACCGGTATACAAAGCATGTACTATGTACGTACAGGTAACTAATCCCCTATGGTAGCTAAAAAAAAGCATATAATTATGATAGTAATCAGAAGTTATAATCAAATCAAATAACCAAATTTCTGTTAGCTAACAAAATAAAATAATTATGATATTAATCAAAAGCTTCACTAAAGGAAGGCAATGTGTCATGTATAGGTAATAATAATTTATCCATAGTACCTACTAGCCTGAGGTAGTCGATGTTCCACCAACATCTATTTAGCTACCCCAACTAGCACAGGTGGTCGGATTTGGTCATATTTTACTACTTACGACCTAATCTGTAGTTCATTCGACGTCGGAAATATGTATGTCCACCGCGGACATCATCCTGGCGTCGTACAGTTGTGATTGCTGTTCTACAACTGCTGTAGGTCGCCACGAAGTCGGATATCTGTAGTACCTACGGAATTGTGAGGTCGTAACGATGTCGGATATCGGTGGTACTACAGAGTTACGTAAAAACACTACCTACAGGTTTTAGTAAGACAGGTGTGATTTTCCGACTTAAGGTCGGCACTTTTACAAATTTTTTACATAAATCTGTAGGTCTCCATTTTAAAATAGAATCCTCTTTGGTGTTCCTTGTTCCACTTGGGTTGTGTTGAGGTTATGATGCAATTTTGAATAATTTTACAGTTTGTTTACGATATAAATGCAAAATTAGAAATAGCCGTAATGGGTTACAAGGAAATACAACATTTCAAAAGTAAAACCGTCCAAATAATAAGTCGTCATACCGTTTTCATTTTGGTTGCCAATTTGAAAAATAAATTTAAAATGTCTCAGAACCGGAGGGCACTTGTTTTCGACAGGTAGAATTGAAGGTTTTACGTAGAAATTTTCTCGGCGTCGATTGTATCACACGGGGGGGGGGGGGGGGGGTTGATCTACGGGTTCTCTCAATTATACCTGTTGTGACTCTCCAAATGAAGGTAGGAAGGGAGGGGTCGAGGTTGAGAGGTTGGAGTGAGAGATGAGAGTGAGTGAGAAGATGGATGTGGTAGGATGGGCTGCTATGGGATCTTTTGGCTAACTCCCCGCGGTTTTCACCAACAACAGGAGATCTTTTAGGGTGAGCTCCCCGCAGTTTTCACCAATAGCAGGAGATCTTTTGGGATATGCTCCCCGCGGTTTTCACCAACAGCAGGAGATCTTTTAGGGTGTGCTTCCCGCGGTTTTCACCAACAACAGGAGATCTTTTAGGATGTGCTTCCCGCAGTTTTCACCAATAGCAGGAGATCTTTTAGGATATGGGAGAGAGGACGAGAAAGAGGTTCGAGAGATAAGTCGAGGGCAAGAGCGAGATCGGTCGAATGGAGAGCTGGGCCAGAGGAGCTAGTTTTATAGGGACCTTCCCACCCGTCTCCCGTCCACAATCGGCCGTTGTAGTCCAGTCAAATGGTGTTCAGAAGTGACGTTTTCATAACAAAATTGAGGTAGTAGGTTTTTTAACTGATTATTATGTTTTTTGGGTTGCTGAATCCGAATTTCAAGTTTTCTGCCTCCTAGCTGGTCGGCGTCAGGTCGAAAAACGCCAAAAACCTCGAAATTTCGGACGTTGTATCGGTTTTTCGCTTATATCTTGGGAACGAAGGATCTTACGTAAATAGCCACGCTTATAAAAGTTGAAGAGCATAAAATTCTGCGTCGAATGATATCCCCAAGTTTCATTGTCGACCAATTTATAAGGCCGCAATCGACGATCAAAACAAGCCAATTTTTTCCAACTTTAGTGAAAACTGCAATAACATGAATTTTAGACGTCTGTGATTCGTGAATACTCATTCGATATGAAAAACTCATAGAACAAAAGTTGTAGAGCATTAAATTCTGCGTTCAGCGAGCACCTAAATTTTAAATTTGGACCAACCTATATACATATAGCAACAATTTTTCAATTTTTTCTCCAAACGCTCATGTGACCAATATGAAGGGTTTCAACAAATACAACTCTGCCTGTTCTTAAAAATGTATTTACTTACTACTGCGCTATAACTTATCTATAATAGTGTAACAAATCTAAAAAATTGTACACCTACATAATATTTTTGTACATATATATATTTTTAAAAAATGACGTTCCGACGAGGTATGAGTAATAGTTTTGGGAGGTTCCATTCGTCAACTGGAAAAGGAAATTATTATAAGAATATCAGGTATGGAAAATGTATAGGAAATGTATAGAAAATACCTGGTGTTCATGGCAATTGTTCACAAAACCTCTGTCGCTTTGCTGTGGAAGGACCTGGCACAGGGATATATTGTGAGGACGACGGCCCAGGCACAGGCTCGTCAGCTGTCTGTTTGTATTATATTGTCAGGCCGTGATGGTAGCTCTACAACTGAAAATATAAACATTGAGTTATTTGTCTATAAGGAGACATGGCCCATGAACCACATCCTTCCTATGTAGGTTTTACTACAGAATATTGCAGTGTAATATTACTACATATTTCTACACTACAACCTGGCGAACTCACCACGACCGAATCAGGACTAATTTGGGGAATGATTTTCTGGTTGTGCCGACGTCGACGAATTACAACCAGAAAATCGTTCCTCAAATTAATCGTAATTTGGTCGTGGAAAGGTCGCCAGAGGACTTCATCACTCGACATTGAGTCGCATTTCCCGACGCCGCACCGACCTGTTGGTGCGATGAGTTGTAGGTAGCTACAACACGTTTTAGAAATAACCAACTTACCGTTTCTTCATTAACAACCCCTACTTGACCATATTCAATGAATGGTAGGTACTCATTCAGTGCGGTAGGTAATCAGTTTATAATAATAATCATAATCTAGTCTGAAGCGGGCAGTCCGTACGTTGCGTTGCCACTTGCCTTCACCAGACATACTCCCTGAATTCCAACGCAGCGGTAGGTGCGAGTAGGCCCTAGGTACCTACCAGTGTCTGCAGCAAAACTTAAAGAATTTATTACAGGTTCTAGACCAAGACTTACGGCCATTCTCAATTCTCACGGAATCATTCCCCGTTAATTTTACACTTTTCTCAGGTGATCCTAAAATGGAGTTCCGCCTCCTGGAGGGGAGCCGATCGTCGCAGGCCGCCGCTCAAGCGATGACTCCCTCGGGAATCCTCTTCTTCGGCCTCGTTACCGAAAACTCGATCGCCTGTTGGAACTCGAGGCTGTCATACACCGACGACAACATCATCCGAGTGGCCAAGGTATTTTTGAGAACCCTCCAATGTGTTCCCCGGAGAGGAAAGTAATTGGTAGAGCCACATGGGTACAAGAGGTGTTGATGAAAACCGTTTACCAAAAATGGGTTCAGTAGTAAAGCTTTGCTCAAGGGCGGAATATTGTAATTACGATAGGGAACTGCTTGGATAAGGGTACGACTGCAAAGAAGCTAAAGTCACCCACCAGACCAGTTTGTTCCCCGCTTTGTGCAGGAAAACGTTAATTGGAATAAATATCTGTATTCCATTCATAAACCTCCTAATGGAACTGTGATGTGCCCACCTCAAGGTAACAATGCTTCCATAAGTACCAATCAAACATTGTAACTTACTATGGGCTTGGTTCACTAGGTAAATCGTATCTGACTAGTATCAAACTGAATGCATAAATCGAAGACTGTCAGTGGTCCAAAATGGCTTCGAAAGTTACAGCCCGTTTCGGCAATAGATAAATCCGGCGACAGACCCCGTTGTGGCAATGGAAAATATGCAGTAGTTGTGAAAGGGAAACATTCAGTTTAGAGTAATCCATTGGCGTTTAAAGGATTTCACGTTTTCGCATGCACACACACACACACACACACACACACACATACTGCTACTGAGGGGCTGAGCCTAAAAAGCTGAAATTTCCGTGTGTAGTAATTTTTGATTTTTGATCTCACAGTCGGATTTAGAACCCTTGAAAACCCCCCACTGCCAATTTTCATCTCAAAACTCCTTGTGGCTTGGTCAACAAACGGAAAGAAAGAAAACGAAATGACGTCATAAGTGGATGGAGCTGAGTGTTCCCCCCAGACGGACGAGGGGGTGAGGGCGTTTACCTGTGACGTCATTCGGTTTTCTCTCCGCTAGTTTACCGCCCACTTTCTATCATCGGATACCCCTCATATATATCATTTTGAGTTATTATTTTCAATAATAAACTTTTGGAGTCGAATATGAAAAATAAAAAATAAAAAAATTAATAAAAATTACCACACCCCCCCCCCCTCCATTAAAATTTTATGGTTTCCGTTTCAAGGTATGTAGAATCCAAAAATGGAATAAAAAAATTTCTATCCGTCCGCCGTAAGCGGTACTTCGCACTTTTCTTAGTTAACGCGAACCAAAATTAATGAAATTTGGTTTGTAGGTCCCGCTGGGGTCTAGTTGGTCCGCAAAGCTCGGCGTTACTGTCAGTCATCTAAGAGGTCTCAAAAAATCCTTTTTTTATTTGTTGCACCGAATAGCTTCGTCAACATAAATCCGGCCCAGATATCATTGCTAGGGAACACCTGATTATAATCACGGATGGCTGTATGAATATTGAATATTATTTCATTTGAAAAATGGTGGATGTTTAGGATTTTGTTCATAGGTATTTTTGCAACTTGAAGAAACGTCATGCTTCACGAATAACAACAAATAATTAATGATTTAATTTTTGAATCCCGCGCATTTTTATGAAACTGTAATTCCCGGACCGGCTCCATTACTCGATTTAGGGTTTTCCTGCGGGGGGAGCTCGAGGGTATTGACCACAGAAAACAGTGATCTGCGCACTATTGATCTAGAAGGGGCATCTATAGAGGTAAATAATAAACCTTTATGTAATAATTTGCAGCGTTTTAATTCCATTTTCGGATTCTACCCTACTTCGAAACGGAAACCATCAAATTTTGGGTGGGGCAAAAAAACCTGAACTTGAAACCTTCACATGTTCATTGATAGTAATTTATTCATATTACTTGAAAATGTATACTGTCATCTGTTGTTAGTTTGCTCAACCTTATTTGAGTTTGTTTCTGCTACCCTTGAAATAGTAAACGACCGGGTAACATTCACGCAGCAATCAATTAACCGCTGGAATTTCTCGCGTCGCCATCTTGCTGAGATAATAAATGGTCACAGGAGGCTTTGAAACACAAATCATTGCTTCTATCACAGAAATTTTATTGTCAGCATCGGTTAATACTGTTGTGTTCTAGGGACACCTTGATCAAACGCCATCTAACTCAAACCTCGTAATCCCATAACGTGATGTTATTCAACATTATTATTCGATTTATTTATTAAGAAACGCCTGTAGTTTGAATAACGTGTTTTTTTTTTTTTTGTTGCATGATAATTTATCAAAATGTGTACAGAACAAAGTAGATTTAATCAGTAACAAAGTGGTGCAGTGAACTAGTTGGTTTTCACGTTTTGGAAGTACATAGTGTACATATAGGCCATAGTGGCTTTATGGTGTATGGTATGACAAATTTGCTAGAGATGCAAGCGGTGGACTTCGGAAGAACTTCGGTTTCGACGAGTAAAGTTGAAGGTGAGTCAATTTTGGTTAATTTGATACTTATTGAAAACTGTTTAAAAAAAAAGCGCTTCATGAGTCGGGATCGTGTAGCGAGCATGTTTGTTGTATTTGTTTTCTTGTCTTGGTGTTCTGTTTATTCTCTCTGGTGTGATGGGAAATGTCTATCGTCGACGTGCATGTTCCATTTTCCTAAATCGGATTGCCAGGTGTCAGATACATAGGTAATGAATGCTCCAGTAGTGCTGGGTAATATCTACACAGGTACTGGTAGTGTGCATATTACCCACTTGGATGGTGCATATTACCCACTTGGATGGTGCATATTATCCACTTGGATGGTGCATATTACCCACTTGGATGGTGCATATTACCCACTTGGATGGTGCATATTACCCACTTGGATGGTGCATATTACCGACTTGGATGGTGCATATTACACTTTTGAACGAAAATTGTTCTGCTTTGCTTTTAATCTAGGTATTAGGTGTTGTTAATCACTAACCTCGTGAATCCTATATACCTACCTATTCACTTCCGTATTCTGGTAAAAATGCTGCAAATCCCTACACAACGGTTCATTATTTTGTATAGAACACTCTTCTGTTACAGATCACACTTCTCTGTATAGAACAACCCTCTGTTACAGATCACAGCTCTCTGTATAGTTAACCCTTCAATAGATAAAAGACCCTCCGTAGCTTAGTACCTAACTCCATACTCGTTACCGGTACCTACCTACATCATTTGTTAAATGTTGCTAAAATAATTCTGTCGATGACAAACAGCAGCTAAAATGGCCAAAAGAAACACAAATGAAGTTCTGAACGGAAATTGTTGATGTGGAGTGAAAAAATTTCGGTCCCGGTAGGGTTTCGGTCTCGGGAACTTTGGCGTTACAGTTCGTCACGTATACCACTGCGCTATAGTGCCAACGTGGCCGAGAAACCAGTGATCTGCGCCCTCAACTCAGCTTGAAGCCTGCAGCATGCACCCTGCTCTTTACGGCAAATTGTATAGCAAATTTTATGGCAACGTCGTAGAATGCTCCGTAAGGTCTCAAAAATTAAGAAAAAATCGAACTATATAAAAATGCGAAAAAACCCACACCTCAAAATGAAATTTTCCGAGATAGGGAAACTCTGGATATTTCAACCCCTATTTTTCACCCCTTAGAGTTGAGTGACAGTAACGCCGAGCTTCGAGGGCCAACTAAACGTACGGCGGACGGACGGAAATTTGTTTATTCTATTTTCCTAGTCTACTTACCTTGAAACATAAGCTATGAAATTTTGAGGGGGGGGGGGGGGGGGGTAAAAATGTTCATGGTCGATTCCAAATGTTTATTATTGAAAATAATAATCCAAAAATGGCTACCATTTTTTGTCAGAACTCTGAATAATGTACACTGTTTCAACTTAATACCAATAAATTCCTTCCCGCCATTGTCAACTCCGTATTTCGCCAGTCACAATCATGAAAACCAAACCATGGAAGGTAGATTATGGCTCAAGATTTCAAAAGCACCACACTTCACACATCCAGTGTTGCCACACATTTGATGAGACCGTGCACCTGCTTAATGCCACCTGATATACCTGTGTAATACACAATGTCCAGACGACATCCTTTGCACAACGAAGCTTAGTCAGCCCGGCCTTTAGTTTCTGTATAGCGATATATAATATTATAATATCAAATCCGTTGATTAATATTATTAAGTAATTCTGGATTTAATTTTCAATGAAATAGAACAAAATTTATTCACTGAAATGATCATTTAAAAAATTATACTATCCATTGTTATCCACGTTCGTGTACCGCCTTAATGTTGTATTACCTATTTTACCTACCTACTTACCTATCCCAGTAGGTACCTACCCACTTACCTATCCCAGTAGGTACCTACCTTCCTACTTTGTACTCGTATTCGGTTCTACCTATCTACCTTTCTATATGTCTCTTTTATCATTTTTCTGTTTCATCTTTTGCTTGCCTGTCTTATATTTCTGTTCTATATTATGCTCTATTTTAATTTTCCTTAAAATTTCGTGGTCCTTTTTGTATCAGTGTCTGAAATGTATTAGGCTCGCCAGTAGGAGATTTTCAAGATTCTTGGATCTTTTTACGAGTAGTTACCGATCTACTCGAGGATACCGGAATTCCAGTAGTAATTAATTTAAATCTAAAATTTATAATAATTTAAATTGTTTACTAAGTAAGTATCCGTAAATCTGCCAATTGAAATGGAGTAAGCAATTTTGATTCCTCACTACCGAAGGCAGGGAAGCCTTGGATTCGTGATTGGGTAAAAAAAAATTATGTCCTCCAAAATGAAAATTTCCACATTTTGCGTTTCAAACATCGAGGAACATTTTTGGTTCCGTGTCTATCTCTGCGGTAATTTCTTGTAACGCCCATAACTACCCAAAATAATGGTCGAAATGTGCTGAGATTTGGAGGGTAGGTGTGGGTTGGGTCACAGATGGTCCCATCCATACCAAAATCATCGAAAAAGTACGGTAACTTTCGTCTGCGCACGCGCAAACGTGAAATAATTGAAACGCCCATAACAACCTTAAATATCGTTGAAATGAGTTCAAACGGGGGGGGGGGGGGGGTCGATCAGGAATAGTTCCAAATGAATTTCATTGCATTAATGTAGGTAACTTTCGTCTGCGAATGCGCGAACATGAAATGTTGACAGTTTCCTTGTAACGCTTTTAACTGCGCGAAAAATAGTCGTAGAGATCTGAAATTTTGAGGGTACACGCGGGTTGGATCGCAGATAATTCCAATTCAAGATTATGGAAATCGTTCCGTCTGCGCATGCGCAAACGTGAAATAACAGAAACGCCCATAACTACCTTACATATCGTTGAAATGAGTTCAGATTTGGAGGGTCGATCAGGAATAATACTTTCATAGTTCCAAATGAATTTCATCGGATTCGTACTGTAACTTTCGTCTACGCATGCGCGAACATGAAATGTTGACCATTTCCTTGTAATGCTAATAACTACGCGACAAATAGTCGTAGATAGCTGAAATTCTGAGGTTACCCGCGGGTTGGATCGCTGATGGCCCTATTCCAAAATTATTGAAATCGTTCCGTCTGCGCATGCGCAAACGTGAAATAATTGAAACGCCCATAACTACCTTAAATATCGTTGAAATGAGTTCAGATTTGGAGGGTCGATCAGGAATAATACTTTGATAGTTCCATATGAATTTCATTGGAATCGTACGGTAACTTCCTTCCGCGCATGCGCGAACATGAAATTTTGACAGTTTTCTTGTAACGCTTCTTACTACGCGAAAAATAGTCGTAGGTACCTACCTAGAGAGCTGAAATTTTGAGGGTATACGCGGGTTGGATCGTAGATCGTCTCGTATCAAAACGAACCTACCCAACTCATTCCCAGCGTTGAAAACTGTCCTTTCGGGTTCAATTATCACTCGTGATTTTTCCTGCTTTCCTCCATAGGATATTGCACTTTTCCAAAGCGAAGTGCATGAAAACGATCTTCATGAATGTATGGGAGCTCGCCGTTTATCGAACTAGAGCATGTAACCTTAAGATTTTAGTTTTGCATTAATTATTTTCCCTGCACTTTTTTCTTCTGTTTATTCACGATGGCCAGAAAATAGTTATTGCAGGCTCAGTGTGTATCCGACCTTACTGACGTTACGGTCTGCAAGGAAGGAATAGGTAGGTAGGTACTCAACACTCATATGAATTTTGAATTTTTTTGTTTTGTATTTGCAGGACGACGCCAGACTGCAGTTCCCCGGTGGCGTCAAAATCCGCAACGGTTTCCTCTGGTCGCTGACGTCCCGTTTCCAGAACTTCGTGACGGATCAGGTCCGCCCTCGGGAGACGAACTACCGGATCGTCGCCGGATCTCTGGCTCTCCTCACGCACGGCACGTCCTGTCACTATCCGCTCGACAGCTTCGTCTTCCATCACCCGCCGCCTCCGGTGTCCGGTTACGACAAAAACTACTGGAGCCCCTTCACGCGCGTCGTCTTCTACAAGAAATGACCCGCGACAACCGCCTCACCTCTCCGGCCTGTGTCTGATTTGATATCGAAAATTTACGCTCAACTTAACGATTTGCTCCGTCAAATCCTTTGTGGGATTTTCATGTGCTGCGGTGGTTGCCAGACGTGATGACCGACGCTGAAGAACATGGGATGCGTTTCTCAACTGCCATAGTTTACTTTAATTTACCTGATTTTTATACCAGGAAACGTGTCACCATTTCTTCAACTTGGTATTATGTCTGTAAGTAGGTCTACCTCTTTAGGTTAGATTAGTTAGGTGCGATACACACTACGTACAGGTGAATCCCGTAGAATGGTTTACATACCGAAATCTCGATCTAGAAGATGCATTCATACTGTGTTATTTAGTAGGTACATATACCTGCTAGCTCCTGCCAAACTTTCAGTTAACATACCCCGTAAGTGTAGGTTATGCCCACTTTCACCAAAAATTTGAAACGAGTTTAACCCGGAAGAGGTTGCAAATTAACGGAGCTTTGGACCCACTGTCTTTCACCAGAGCTCTGTGCGAGTTTAAACTCCCACCGAGGCGGCTTGAGTTTAAACGCCCGAAATACGGCAAGTTAACGTCGCTACTCTCCTTTAGCCGTGAGATCCCAATATGGCCGCCTACCTCACAGCTGATTTTCGGTTCTGTTGTTATACGGTTGTGAAATGAATTAACGCGAGTTGGTATTGTATTGGTATTTACTCTATACTATGTATTCCACAATGATATTATAGGTACCTTACCTCATGACTGGAGTCGTTGTAAATAATCAGAAATCACTTTGGCAATTTACAGTTTATTATTAAAGCGGAACAATGGAAGTGGGAATCGACATCAGCTGAGTGGTGGTTGTTGTTGTTTTGACGAGTTTATAGTCCCGGCGCGTCATATTGTCCAACTTTTGCTTGGACATTTTAGACTAAACTCCGTCAGGCAAACTCTATTATTTCAAACTGGGTTTAACCGACTTTTGGGCTGGTGAAAGACGCCAGCTGCCTTTCCAGGTTTAAACCTCGACGTTAACTTTAACGGAGTTTGGTGAAAGTGGGCCTAAGTAGCTAACACTGTCAATCCCCAGGTACCTACCTCCTCTGACCCAAACTTCTTCTCAACTTACTCACTGTCAGTAGAACTATATCTGGGAAATCTCCCTCCTCTAAGAAAAACGTTCATTACCGAATCTTCTGTAAATAATCTCTTCAGTCAATTTTAGGTCGAAAACTTGGCTCACAGGGGATCTATTTAATGTTTTATGTCGTTTGAGGAATCAAAATCACTCAGTTACCTGATCAAACAACGACCATGGTTACTTTTTATGACCTGTTGGTTAGCAGTTACCTTCATTCGTCCCCAGAATTCATAAACATCATAGAACTCTTTTTTTCTTTTTCTTTTTCTTTTTTTTTAAACTCAAAATCAATACCAACCTAAGGTTTCCTACCCACGGTAGGTACTGAGGAAGTAAAATAATGCTTAATTAGATATATAAGTTCTAAAATCTCATAAATAAGCATCCATCATGGCCCAAGATACCTACACTAGGTTCATTGCAACGATTATACCTACCTTTGGCGTGATGTTACACCGGTCATAGGAAAGTGGCTCGAATACCTATATATTTATGGCCCTTCACTAATAACCACATTAAAACGCGCATTGCTATTCACTTCTGATAGGTAAATAAGCCTGCTTGGTTTTTATTGCTTTGGATAAAAAAATGAACTTTGTTGTACACTTGTAGTACAGTCTGGTTTTTTCCATTTATTACTTCCAAGGTAGCTTGTAAAAAAGTAAACTCTTGAGGACTGACGGTAAAGTCGTCAAACTCAAACCATTTACATCGCGTTTATTGATAGTTAAGAGTTCCGACCTAAGTGATGTAGGAATACCTGCTGAGTATGAAACTCTGCACTATTCGGAGCGCTAATGACAGATTCCCATTCCTACCATTTCCGTACCCTTACTATTATTATCACCGTTACAGAATTAAGAAGTAAATTGGAACCTACCTACTCTTCAGCTGTGCTAGGTACATAACCAGATGAAACGTTCTGAAAACCTTAAGCCGCTATGCGCCTACTTTTCTTCCTCAACTGGCGATTCTCTACGTCCGTATCCAAGCGTGCAATATAGGAAATATGTACCTAAAAAATACAGATAAGAGACCAGTGCGCATGGCAGTGGTCGTTGAGAGCTGGCTGCAAGGAAAACTGCGGCACACTGGGCACCCGCCAGACGTTGAAAAACACATGGGAGCATCTCACCTCCAACTTTCAGCCTTGATTTCCCTCTTTAGTTGTGTTAGGTGGTTCAGATGAAACCTCTCGTATCCTTGAACTAAAAATATCAAAAGCTCAAGCCGTAAAAGAACCATCTGGACAATCAGATGTGTCAGCTGAATCCTAAAGGGCCTGGACCGCCATCCTCTCGTGTGTAATGCAGCGTAGCCATCACTCATTGGCTCGTTTAGAGCTCGCGCAAAGCATCATGGTCAGTGAGAGCTTTCAAGCATCCATCCTCCTCCGCCCTCTGTGCTCCCTGTAACCTACTCTCATCTCGAGAAAGTGGTCACTTTTTTGTATCCGTAACATGATTACAACTAGCCATTCGAGGACGAAACTGCGAACTTCATCTCAATAGCACTGCATACGTGTTACATAACTGTGCTACTATAACTTCGGTCACATGAGAAATTTCAACAAAGCCGGTTGACCACCGTCATGAGCTAACAAGCCATGGAAATAGTTTATAACAGTCTCCTTGGGAGCAAACAATTTTTTATTATAGCCGGGTTTCTATTATGAGCAATATACCGTTTATTATGGACTCTCTTCTACTGACGATTGTGTCGCCTGCAATTGACAGTCCACTACTACTGATTTAACTGGGAAAAATCAGTTGTTTGAAATATTATGTAATTGAAAAAAGAAACTGCATTATTACAATAATTATTGTGTTCACAGCCAAGTTTTTGAGCAGGGCTGCCAGCTGCGTACATTTTTCTTGAAGCAGTGACCATTTTATCGGCACATTGTTTGCTCGTTGCTGGTTGAACCACGTCATCAGCTCACTGTCCAAATCGGGATGCGTGAAATTGTTATCAGTTTCTCCCACTTCTCGAATTTATTATTCGACTCCGCGGTCGCGTAAATAGCTGAACGACATATTTTGAATTCACTGGCCAAACTGCCGATTCGCCCGTTTCAAACGGGCGAGTAATGGCGAATTTTCCATCGGTAGTGAGTCGCTGTCGCTTCGAAATGCCGATAAATATTGAAATACTGATGATTCTGAAGAGACGACATACCGACGTTCGTTGTCAAAGTAAACAGGACAGTTGGTACCACGCAATTCGTCCATTACAACTGATGGGTTTCAGCCCGAGGGACCTGTGCTGGTGTTTGCTGAAGACGGCATTCTATTACAAGCGATACCTTCGTCCATTACTAACGATTCCAATGTATTAACTCCATAAAACTCTGAGAGACCGCAGAATTAGTCCACCATAACTGTTAATCCGTTACAACCGAGCCTGCTAAAAACAATTTTCACTGTACGTGGGATTCATAATATCATAATATATCAAGTTTCTAGGGAACAACTCAGATGATGGTTTCTATAAATTTTAGGTTTTGAGCTCAAGGCGTTGTTTTGGATTTTAAACTAGGAAATCCTATGAGAAAATCCTTTCGCTACCTTAGTAGACCGTATGTCCTACGTCTGTAATTTGTAATTAATGCCACAAGAATACATTTCTACTGCATACTTTCAATGCTAATCATTATGATCCTATTGAAATGTGCCTATTTGGCTAGTGATTAACTATGAGAAGTACACCACGCAGCACAACACCGATGTTCTTATACAAATTTATACTGGTGAGGCGGTTGAAATCAAACTTCTTTATAATTTTACCTCGTCAACCATTTATTTGAAAAAAGTGACCGATATGTGTTTGTGATACTGTTCAGATAATGTTTCTATGGTGACCTACCTCCTTCAAGTTCTGCACCGGATACTTGCGCGTTCAAAAAAAAAAGTACTGGTGTTTGGTTGTACTATTCCAATTCATATTACATTTCTACGTGCCAGTCGGTCTGTTACCAATGTTTCAATCAAAAGAAATTTCTAGAATTTTAGGTCAAGTTAAGGTAAAGTAGAAATTCAAAATTTAAAAAACAAAACTGAACAATCGTTCCATATGGAACACCTTACACAATTTTACTTTGCAAATGCCACAACTGCTGATCAGATAATGTCACACTCTCATATTAAATAACAATACCTAATATGTATTTTTGGGATATTATTTAAACAAATGAATTTTAAACTGTACTTATTTGGATGTAAATGAATTTGAAAACGTATTTTCTTCAGTACCCAACTTAAAAGGTAGGATGAAGTTGGACCAGTACCTATTACTTTAGTTATGTTCCATGTATAACTTATCAATCCGTACCTACAATGACAATACATTTTAAAATAACCATTTCAGTTCTGACCGAATATTATTTTTGAATAGGTTGGTAAATCCCATCTCCGTGATGTTGGAAATTCAAACCAAACTACGTAGGTAGGTACTCATTTCATTTATATTTTATGTCTATAAGTTATTTCTGTATTCTGTGGATATAACTATAGAAATAACTCTCGCACTGCGAAATTTTCGCACTACCTATTTAGATTGTCTATTTTTGTCGTCGTATTGGGGTATTCAGAACCTAATCAAATACATTCTATCGACAACATTATGATCAGACTGACCATGACGAATGATTGATATTTGCAATTCTCGACCAGCACTATAGCACAGCGTACAGCGTACTACAGTACAAATGAGTAAGTAATTATTACTGTTGTACAAATTAAAAATCAAAATATTTTTGTTCAGCAGAATAATAATCTTAATTTATATATTAATAGAATTTATAATGATAAACTGTGATAGCGCTTCATAAGGTTTCTCGTTTGAATCTGCTGGAATTGTAGATAATAATAGCTTGCCATCGAAACCTGAGATTATTTTCATATCCACAGCCTTACTTATAGGACAAGTGGTAATTTGTGGGATATCGCAGCGGCGCACTCCAAAATCAAAAATCGGGGCAACTCCCCCGCAATTTTAGGAATATGCTTTGATCCGGTTACCTATTTTCCAATAACTTTGGCTGAGTGGGGTGTTTATTCATGAATAAAATTAAATATTCCACTATAATTATGACGATTTCTACTGGGTAATGGAGTATCTTCATGTTCTTTGTTATCGTTATAATTATCCACTTTAGCCTGCATGGTTAATGGTTTGATTGATGGTTTGCAACAAACCCTAAATGCATCACTGCCTCAATACTTTGGCTCAATAGAGATAAATAATACTTTACAAATATTATATCTCGTTTAATACAGGATAAATTAATTAAATTGTACATAAGTAAATAAATTGTATATTATTGATAGTATTTTTAGCCTAAATCTGTAGTAGGTAGGTACCTAAAAATGTGTAGTAGGTACCTCTTATGTAGTAAGTACCTAAAAATGTAGGTAAGTAAATAAATTGTATATTATTGATCGTATTTTTAGCCTAATTTTATAGTAGGTACCTAAAAATATACTCAGACCTTTCATGCGTATTTCATTATCAAGCGTCATTGTGCCTTACGTACTATTAAGGAATTCTGTACATCAGTTTTATTTATTTTTACTATCTTTATAAAATAAAAATCTATTTTTGGAAAGTAGTTGTCTGTTTCATTCCGTTATATAGTACTTCAAAAAATGTCAAGACTTAGGTACTGTTTTACTATTAGTTTGTATATAGCTTTTAGGGACGTTATCACCTATGGTTCAAGTTTATTGAGGAAATATGATTCATAAAAATTCTCATGAAATTTCATCATTTTTCTATAGAACCTTAGGCACACAGAAGGTATTGAAATAATTACCCGCTAAACAACAACACGAATGCTTGATGCGGATAGCTTTATTTAAAGCAAGCTTTGCGAAACAACAACGATTGCTGTCGTTGCACACATGCTTCCACCAGCAGTTGTTTTGCTTTTGGTTCGGTATTTATGTGGCTACTAGCAAGGCCAGGTATATTGTTGCTGCCATCCCTGATAAACTTCCTAATTTTATGACTTTATGAGCTGGGTATACGTGAGAGTCAAAGCTGAAGTTCTCTCGGTAAGTTACTACATAAAAAATAGGTCATTTTTATCATGTTATCGATTATAACGTGTTTATTGATTTCATTTTAGGACTCGTGATTATCGTCGATAATTCGTAGTTGATTGTTTCACCGTATATTTTAAACAATATTGATAATTTCTCTCTTTTAGGACAAGAAGACGTTACAGTTTGCTTCCGGCATCAAAGTGAGGAAAGGGAGAGTGTGGACACTCACATCCAGGCTTCAAAATTACATCGATGGACACGTAAGAGTTATAACTGATATTATAAGCAGGTTATAATATTATACCTCAAAGTTGTGCCTAGGGTGGTTATAACAAGTTATAGAGCAGTAGTACCTACTTACTCGAGTTCAAATTGAGTTACCAATTTCTTTGAGTGCCTTTTGTGAGCCGTGCACAACATTCTAAGCTATGTGCAACTAAAATTAAGGGAAAGGAAAAAAAAGAAAAGAGAAAACTCTGCAAATTATTACAAAATTGTTTATTACTAACCTGTATAGATGCCCCTTCTGCGTAGATCACTGTTGTCTGTGGTCAGTACCTGCCCTCGAGCTCCCCCCAGGAGAGCCCTAAATCGAGTACCTGAGCCGGCCCGGGAATTACAGTTTCATAAAAATGCGCAGGATTCAATAATTCTACCATTAATTATTTGTTGCTATTCGTGAAGCATAACGTTTGTTCTTTGTTGTTATTCATGAAGCATAAGTAAAATAATAAACCGTTGTATAATATAATTTACCTGTATAGATGCCCCTTCTGCGTAGATCGTTTTTCTGTGGTAAATACCTATCCTCCAGTTCTCCCAAGAAAGCCCTAAATCGAGTACTGGAGCCGGCCCAGGAATTACTTTTTCATAAATATGCGCGGAATTCAATTATTCAATAATTAATTATTTGTTGTTATTCATGAAGCGTAAGTTAAATAATAAACCTTTGTGAAATAAACAGTTGTGTGAGAAACCGTTGAGTACTAATTTACCCTCACAAATGCCCCTTCTGTGTAGATCAGTTTTCTGTATTTTTTTTTGTTTTTTTTTCCCATGCTCGATTCCAAACAAAATAATAAACCAAAAAGGTGGACAAACTTTTCAAGCCTTATTTAGTAACTATAGCCCGTGCGCTAGAATATTGCCCTCCGACCCTGCCATCTGACGAAGAACGTAGAAATCATTTTCAACACGGAATTCCCCGTTTTTTGTTTGTTTTTCCCCTGTCCAGTGTCAGCACTTCCCCCTGTAATCCTTTTTCCAGCTGAGTGTGGATCGTCATAAAAACTTAACTTTTTTCGTTATAAAAAATGATACTGTCATGAAAGCCATACCTAGTACCTACCATAGTGAATGAACGTAGCATTTTCCCGATTTTTGTAAAATCGGACCCCTGAGTATGACTCCTTTGAGCTGACAGACAAACTCGTGTGTAACAGGATTTTTCTATGAAATGTTTTCTTGAAAATTAGGAGTAGGTACCTACTTTTTTGAAAAGGTACAACGAGGTAAATAAGGAAAATTTGTTGAAGGTAGGTAGGTATAAAAGGAAAGATTGGAAACAAATGTTATTTTATTATTTATTTATTTAGTACTTACGTAATTTAACTGTGGTACGTAAAACTTCTAATCAGAAAAATCCGAATCCTCATCGGAACTGCTCAGTATCAGAAGCCCCCCAACATTAATGATGAAACTATCGATCTCCGATTCAACTAAGTGATCTTTTTGACGGTAGTCTTCCTAAATTTTTTTCACGTGTCCGCACACTTGCCCACTTTTCTGTAGAGAAATATTTTCTCAGGTGTAGGTACTTCTTTTTGACCTAGTGGGGTGCCAACAGATTCCCGCGCGAGTTTACCCTTTATATCACCCCACACCAGTTCGATTGGGTTCAAGTCGGGATGATATGGGGGGAGGTGGAGGGGATGATGGCCTGCGTCTCTGATGATTTCGTCGACCTTATAAGTCTCTTCGACAGACGAATTTTTCACCAGAAGTAAAAGCTCGGCTTTAGTTAATTTATCGTCGAACTGCACATTATTACTCGTCAACCACGAAATTACATCTGCCTTCAAAGTCGAACTGTTAGGTCTTTTGTTGGTCTGCACACAATGGTATTTAGCGTTGTCCATCACCACGACCGAATCCGCGGGTAAATTCGGGAAGAACTTGAAGAACGAGGCCTTGAAAATCAGCAATGCGTTTGGCACGAACCGTTTTTCACCACCGCCGTGAACGACGATCTCGCCCGATCTGATGTTGTTTGGTTTCCAGCTTCCTTTATAATGTTGCCGACTGTTCTCGCCGAGACGCCCGTCGCTGCACTAGTCACATCGCGAACGTTGTATTTCTTCTTACTCCTAAAATACTGGCACACATTGTACACGATTTCTCGTGCCTGACTCCTTAGAGCCCTGCCTCTTGCGATAGAAGGTTTCCGGTTTCTTGCTGACGATGAAGATCTTCCATCGCGAGATTTGTGTAGGCGACACACGGAAACTGACGGTTACAGGGGATTGTGATGATACTCACAGTTAAAATAAGAAGGGTTAATACGACGATATAGGTAGGATGGTGAAACGAAAAGCAAGATGCAAACGAAGAAAACACGATTCGGGAACGGAATGAGCTGGCTTCGAATGGCAGCATGGCTGCCAACATAACAGAGTAAAAGTCCCAACATTGCATCCCACTCAGGCTGCCGAACGCTCAGCTTCTCCCATCCTCCTATAGAGTGCAGGGTCGGAGGGCAATATTCTTGCGCACGGCCTATAGCAGCCGGCGAATAATTTTTGGTCTCACTCTGTTCAAAATGTCAACTGTCAACCCCTAACGTGTTACTGCTTACAGGTGCCAGTTAATGAAACCAACTACCGCGTCGTCATGGGCGACCTGTCACAGCTCACTCGCGGAACGAAATGTTACTCCATGGACAATTGGGCCAGCAGTTCAAGTTCCAGCTCCAGTAACATGAACGGCTCACTCGGCTCCTCGTACAACCCACAAAGCCCCTACAACAAGCCCACGTCAGGCCATTACAAACCCTTCGTATTCAACGACAGATAGGATATGAAATAAACCAGTAAGCTAATATTAACGGTTCGATTAGTTGAAATGTGAACCGAGAAAACTTAATCAAACTTTTTTGTGAGTCATCACGTCAATTTAATTTAAACTTGTTCAATGCATTATATAATGTCAAATAGGTACACCTTATAGTACACCATGTAACTGTGAAATGAACACTAATTAGGTAGGTAGTCATTCAAAATTTATGAATGTTCCTATATTGTTATTCTATTCATAAACATACAATTTGGGTTATAATCATTAGGTAAACTACAATTTAATTACCCAGCAAACAAACGATTCTAGCCAAATAGTCAACAGAATTAATATTTCTCAAGTTCTAGAGTGACAAATATGAACAGACAACAACCAATGTGATAGTTAATCTATTCACGTCGATTCCTGCCATCGGCTCATTTTACATTATATAGCCAAAGTGTAATTTGCAACTTGCCAAAACTACATTATTTATTATTAATTTATGTCGTACTTATTAATTATTGTATTGCGTTGAAATGTTGGTACATCATGTACTACATACCTGTTCCAATATGACCAAGTCGAGGCGCGTGCCATAGTAGGCTCAATTCTTTAGAGGACTCCTATGGTTCTGTTTTATTTATCTATTGACTAATATTTATTGGAAAAGTGTGCGTCGGGTGATGAGAACAATTCAATTGTTTTAATTTATATATCTTCAAAAGTAATTGATGAAAATACAAATAACTGAAAACGGCTCAGTTTACCTATTTATTTCCCTTATAATATGAGAGGTTTTTAATTCATTGTATATTAGTTGATACCTAGCAGAAGTAGTTTAATTTAGGTGCCATGAGACCTTCTTAGGCCTAACAACTGAACTCGGTTACAACAAAATCAATCTATTGAGGGATCTGACATTTCATCTAAATCTGGTCTAGAGATTTAAGATCAAAAGATTCAAGATTCAATGTAAAAACATGACTCGCAGAGTGGGGCTAAACCTAAGTAGGTAAGTATCAGAACAGTTGAAGGTCCGTTTTATATTCTAACCTGAAATTTCCTGATAAATTCTATGTTTCTGGTTTGGAAGTATAATGATTCCAGTTTGAAATTTCAGGGTAGAAAATATTACGAAGTGCTAAAACATTTTCATAAATGTTTTAGCACTTACAGCCTCAAGCTCCACCAGTGTACAATGTATTATAGCTTACTATACTAAGTAGGTAGGTACTTCTTCTGCCAATTGAGTGATTTGTAGAGCTTACCTACAGGGACGTGCTTTATAGCTAAACTTTATCGTCATTATGTCGAGAACTAAGCACATTCCTTTGTAATGTAGCTATATTTGCCAAGTAGAAATTTGTGCGAAAAAAAAAAGTTCAGTATTGTTGAAATGGAGGGGAAAAATTTAGTTTCGGTGGTGACAGACGCGTAGGTGTGTGGCGATAGCTGCACAGTAGGGTGGTCACAAGGCAATAGGCAAAATTTTTTTTGAGAAAATCACTTCTGGCAACCCCCTAAAAGGTGCCATTTGACTAGAAAATGAGATTCGCAAAGTTTTAGGTCGATCGGATAACGTTAACCCGTGCCGCATCGAGGTTGAAGTTTAGAAAAACTCACTTTGTTTCATAAAAATACTCTTTTTTTCCTCATAACATAGTAACCATTTGTCCTAGAGACTTGAAATTGGTCTCATTTTATTTAAAATGTTATCTTCTTCAACGTTTACTTCCATAATTTTTTCGCTACATCCTGTAGATTTTATGTTATTCAGCTTTTCCAATCTCAAAACGTGGTCCGTTTCAGCAAATGTGCCTTTTTACGCATACCCCTAAAAACCACACTCCAGTCAATGAAATCGACCTCCAGGCGTTTTGATACTTCTTAATCACTCTGGTTTATTGAAAATGAGTATGTTTCAGGTATAAATGTAAAGGTTGAGGCTGTAATAAGGGGGGGGGGGGGGATCTAGGTAATGAAGGGTATTTAGACCGGTGAAAGGTAAGGAAGTGTGACCTTTAGCTTTGTATTCGCTGTTATCTGTTATCTCTATTACTGTGAAAATTGTCTTTATTATTAGATAGGTGCAGAATTTCTGATAGAGATGCTGTAAGGATAATATTAGCTACAGCTGAGGCACTAGGCCATGACGTACAACAGCAGTGTAGGTAGTTCGACTACGGCGACAACAATTTAGAACGAAGAGGGCTCAACTTATAAAAGACAGATTCAAAAATAATTAAGAATTAGAAAGTGCCGTAGTGCACTGGGACGGGAAATTGCTACCAGATATCTTGAAAAATGAAAACGTAGAAAGAGTAGCGATCTTGATTAGTTGTGGAGATGAGGAACAGTTGATCGGAGTTCCTCAACTCGAAAATAGTACTGGACTCTTGCAAGCCCAGGCGGTATTTGAAGCCATTCAAGAGTGGGGTGCAGCAGACAAAATTCAAGCAATGTGCTTTGACACCACAGCTGCAAAAAATACTGGTCGGGTTAGGGGGGCTTGTGTTTTGCTGGAGCAATTATTGCAAAAAGAACTTTTGTACTTAGCATGCCGTCATCATATTTTGGAAATTATTTTGAAAGCCGTGTTTGATAGCAAGATAGGCTCGACCACTGGTCCTGAACCTAGCGTTTTCAAAAAATTTCAAGTTGGGTGGCCTAAGTTCGACCAAACTAAATACAAAACTAGTCTACATGATGATAATACGAGTATTAGATGCAAAATTAGTAACATTAATCAAGTTTCACTTTTTTTAATGGAACATTTGGAAACCCTGCAGCCCAGAGAGGATTACAAAGAGTTTCTTCAACTTTGTTTAGTGTTTATATGGCTTCCTCCCCAAAACTTTTCTTTTAAAGCACCTGGTGCAATTCATCACGCCAGGTGGATGGCCAAAGCAATTTACTGCCTCAAAATTTATCTTTTTAGAGATCAATTGTTATTAACTCAAAAAGAAA
Organism: Leptopterna dolabrata; assembly: GCA_954871275.1. Classification (NCBI taxonomy): domain Eukaryota; kingdom Metazoa; phylum Arthropoda; class Insecta; order Hemiptera; family Miridae; genus Leptopterna; species Leptopterna dolabrata. The sequence goes on along the minus strand of OX940985.1, from coordinate 3,464,587 downwards.
TGAAAGGAATAGAAGAAATTTGTGTTTTTATAATAAATATTTACGCCAAGGCATGGTTCAATGCCCCCAAACCTGCTTTGGCCCCTAAACAAGATCTGGAAATGTTGAAAGCATTAGTAGAGTATAGGAAAATTGACACAGAAATAGCAGATAAGGCTTTGTCAAAATTTGTAAACCATCTGTGGTACCTCAGCTCAGAGAAAATAGCGTTCTCGTTTTTCGACCGCACTTTAGACGACAACATTAAAAAAAGTATGGCCATGAAATTATTTTCCCTAGGTGAACCCGATAGTGAAATTGATGGTAGGGATAGAAAAGCGATTTTAGATTTTGCACATGTAGAGCAAATTTTGGATAAGCAACTTGATTTTTTTGTCACCTCTAAAACCTTGAATAAATTTTTTCAAGCGGTTTTCCATAGAGACAGATTTTTTAAACACCGATACACGCTTATGGAACAAAAATCCTCATTATTTGCATGCTAAAAACATAGTGAACGGTTTAAGGGTAGTCAACGACACTGCTGAAAGAGGAGTGAAATTGATACAAGACTTCAACTCTTGCTTGACAAAAGACGAAGAACAGCGCCAATTTTTATTACAAGTTGTGTCAGAATGTAGGAAAATTTACCCTGATGTCGATAAAGCCTCACTATCTAAGCCATTAATGTAGTTCTAAATTCAGTGGTGTTGGAATAGATATATTGTGTTGTAAAATATGTTCCAGGCTATTATTTTCTATACAAAAAACTTTCAATTTGTATTATTAAAACACTTTTACATAATTTTTATTGTTTTTGTGCATTTCATAGCACCCACCACCCACCCATCTCCCCCCTACCCCCTCCATATATTATATTATATTAGATTCAAATGTATCAATTTTCAATATACCAGAGTGATAAAGAAGTATCAAATTGCCTGGAGGTTGATTTCATTGACTTGAGTGTGGTTTTTAGGGGTATGCGTAAAAAGGCACATTTGCTGAAACGGACCACGTTTTGAGATGGGAAAAGCTGAACAACATAAAATCTATAGGATCTAGCGAAAACATTATTGTAGTAAATGTTGAAGAAGATAACATTTCAAATAAAATAAGACCAATTTCAAGTCTCTAGGACAAATGGTTACTATGTTATGAGGAAAGAAATAATATTTTTATGAAAAAAGTGAGTTTTTCCATAGTTCAACCTCGATGCGGCACGGGTTAATGTTATCCGATCGACCTAAAACTTTGGGAATCTCATTTTCTAGTCAAATGGCACCTTTTAGGGGGTTGCCACGATTGAATTTCGAAAGTTGACTTTTTGTGACCATCCTACTGCACAGTATCATCACGGGAACTGTTTCTTGGAACCTCTGGATCTCAAAGGAACAGTTCCTCGGCTTCCACCTCTTCTGAACCTCTTAGGGCAAGTTATTTGCCCTGAAGCCTTTCCATCGGCGAGTCATTTGAATACCATTCTGATAGCCACCAGTCCCTTGTTACCCTTGCGCTTCAACCCTTCTATTCTAAATCTTAGAATCCTCCCTTAGAACTTTGAGCCTAACCCTTTATAGGAGAAATACGAATTTTCTGGTTAAATCTCAAATACTAGTTCTCATTTCTCAAACCTGGTAACCATTAAGAAGGTAACCATTCACCATTAAGAAGGTAAGCGGGAATTGGTACCTATCTCTATAACTCTGGCTGGCAGAATTTATTATTAAATTTTTAGTGAGATTACTGGGACTCCAGCAATTGAGTTGGCTCTTATTGAGCTGGTTCACCTTAAATTTTCCTCCTCTACCAAGTCCCAGTACCTTACATGGTAGCAGATCGGTAACAATCTCATTAACAGTCTTCCACTGCATTAATAGCTTCCAGAGCTTATAATGTCAGGCTACATCAATCCTGAGTCAATCTCAAATTTCAACTTCGATCCAAACCTAGAGGTTGAAACCGCTTCCCATATAATCTTATATCACGTTGTCTAGGATCACTAGATACTAAGACTGGTTTTTGTGAAGCACTTTGATACATCTAGCACAGTTAAACGTCTTTATACAGACTACACACGGTAACATTTCGAGTAGAGTCCATACAGAGCGCAACTGAGGAGCTCTCTATCAAAACTGAACATGTCCATTTTCACAAAATGTTCAGGAACTGAAAAAAACTGCTGTAGGGTTACAGGATGTTCTGTTTCCTTGGGTAAAAGTGGTTTGTAGCAATTTACGTTCAGTAGAAATATTTGCCTTTCGATTGAATTTTTAGTGATTAGTATTTGCCTCATAATTAGCATTAAATGCTAATTATGAGGCAAATACTAATCACTAAAAATTCAACAAATTTTGTTTGTTGGACATGTTCAGATTTGCTATAAAACGATGGACATGTTCATTTTTGAAAAAAAAGCTGTGTCAAGCACTTGAGATCTGGTATTCAAAAACAGCTGTTAGGATCAATAAAATACGAAACAAATTCATTTTTTATTAAAACTGCAGAAACACTCTTTATAAAACCTCAACTTTTTCTAGTCCTCCCCCACTTTTTTTACATCACCAAACTATTTGTAAATAGCCTCATATTCCTCAGCACCTGCAAAACCGATATTTTTTTCAACTTTTTTCTACTGCGAAAGGCCCTGTCGGCTAAGGGTCGATGAAGGATGATGCTATATCAACAACAAACAAGTTGGTGGTGGTTGGTAGTGCAGTAGACATGGATGGAGAACAGGAGCGTAGCGTGCCTCTAGTGGCGGGGGTACCGCAATGAATTCCACCCCCCCCCCCCCCACCAACATTCACACTTCCTCACACACTCTAAAAATGTAAATGTGAAGCAGTTCCTAGCAAGCTGTTTGTCAAAGGAATTTTATGATATATTATTGATCTTCCAAATTCATTAGAAATAATTCATAACATTCCCTTGCAAACAAAATAAAAGGTTTTTCGAACTACAGCCTGATAACCATTGGTACCTATTGTATGTTTCAACAGTGAAATGCCGAGTGTACTCACGGTTACGTTCCTTCACAACTCTCTTGAAATCAGGCAACGCTGAGATTGACCGGCCGGCTCTAATGATGTCGTTCTTTTCGCTAAAACTACGAGAACTAAACGAACGCCGAACCACGGAACAATTAACGCAACAACTATCCATTTTAGGAGGAGACTAGGACACTAGGTAAGATTCGAATTCAAACAACTAAACCTGAAATTAGGAACAATTATTGTGAAAACTACAAGTAATAAAATTATGAGAAAACAGGCCGTCGTAAGAATAGCTTCCGAAAAGCAAAATGGATGACAGTGACAAGTTGTCAAAGTTTTTTTCTCGAGTTTTTAATTGATAGCTACAATCGATCCATACGCCAGTATCCCTCCTCACTAAGATTGGATACGCTGGATATTTGCGCTAGCCCAACTTACTAACACAGTCTCCTGAAGATGTGTAAGACACTCACTCACACAGACGATGTAGAGACACACACACATCGGATTCTGGGCCTCCGCAGACTGGTACCGGTACCCCAGCGACCTTGAGATTTCAAATATTCGAAACCTGCCGAAAACCATATGATTCTAATCGACTAATCGATACTTGGCTGTTTTTCGTCCATGACTGGAGGTTGGAGGTTGGAGGAGGATAGTTCATGGAGGGAGAGTCATGGAGGATGGAGTTATGAGTGGACAATTCAAATTGCTACCTACCTACGGAATGTAATTTTTTTCATTTTTCGTGTAGGGTAGCGCCGGTACCCCCGGTACCCCTGACGCTACGCGCCTGATGGAGAACGTTTCAGAAATCACAGAGGTGAGAAGAAGATAAGCGGGCACACAAGAACGTGAGGTGAAGCCACCTAGCGGAGCTTCTCCTCCCGCTATTAGGCTGAACCCTGGGGCTCCAGCGTGACAACGAGCGATCCTAAGCGAAAATTTGGGGTACTAGAAAGTATGGAAAGACGTCTGTATAGAGATCGCAATTCTACCTGTTGGCGAACTGGAGAACTAAATTCTAGAAACAGTCACAACAACAAACGACATGTTAAGTTCTGAAAAAAAATCATTGAATGGATCCCCAAGTGTGTGGGACATGTTCATTTTTGCTGAAAATGTATGTGGAAAAAGTGAGATTTCCTATTGATGGACATGTTAAGTTTTGCTGAATAACCCATATTTTGACTGAGTTTTTAGGTAGGAGATAATCACATTTGGTAAAAAAGGAGCTTGGAATGATATGTAGTTCTGGAGAATGAACCAGAATCCGTCACAAAAGGCAATATGGTCAAAAGTGGACATGTTCAGTTTTGGTAGGGAGCTCCTCAACTGCACTAATAACAGTTCAGTGTCAACTTCAGTAATAACAACAAAACCTTCTCTAACAGGGGCTTCCCTCTCTCTCGGCCTTGGGCATAGCCAATCACAGCCATCAAATGGCCCTTCTACTAGCTCCGTGAAGTTGTAGTGCATATATCAAAAATGTATGGAATAACTATATGTGATTATTGTACGAATTTTGTGCCTTTTTGTGACGCCATTTAAAAATTTTGTGCCTTTATTGTTTTTGAGTTATTAGCCTTTCAAAATGTGCACTACAACTTCACGCTCTGTGCACATAATGCAAAACTGAAAACTGAATATATCATTGTAATCTACGATTTTTGTGTCTTTTTGTGACGCCATTTAAAAATTTTGTGCCTATATAGTTTCTGAGTTATAGGTGTTCGAAATGTGCACTACAAATTCACGCTCTGTGCACATAATGCAAAACTGAAAACTGAATATATCATTGTAATCTACGATTTTTGTGCCTTTTTGTGACGCAATTTAAAATTTTTGTGCCTATATAGTTTCCGAGTTATAGGCATTCGAAATGTGCACTACGACTTCACGCTCTGTGCACATAATGCAAAACTGAAAACTGAATATATCATTGTAATCTACGATTTTTGTGCCTTTTGTGGCGCAATTTAAAAATTTTGTGCCTATATAGTTTCTGAGTTATAGGCGGTCGAAATGTGCAGTACAACTTCACGCTCTGTGCACATAATGCAAAACTGAAAACTGAATAATTATATCACTGTAATCTTCAATTTCTTCAAATTGTCCACATCACAAGCTCTCCTCATAGCAGTAGGATTCCAGCCTTGGTAATTATTCAGTTTGCAGTTTTGCATTATGTGCACAGAGCGTGAAGTTGTAGTGCACATTTCGAACGCCTATAACTCAGAAACTATGTAGGCACAAAATTTTTAAATTGCGTCACAAAAAGGCACAAAAATCGTAGATTACAATGATATATTCAGTTTTCAGTTTTGCATTATGTGCACAGAGCGTGAAGTTGTAGTGCACATTTCGAACGCCTATAACTCGGAAACTATGTAGGCACAAAATTTTTAAATTGCGTCACAAAAAGGCACAAAAATCGTAGATTACAATGATATATTCAGTTTTCAGTTTTGCATTATGTGCACAGAGCGTGAATTTGTAGTGCACATTTCGAACGCCTATAACTCGGAAACTATGTAGGCACAAAATTTTTAAATTGCGTCACAAAAAGGCACAAAAATTGTAGATTACAATGATATATTCAGTTTTCAGTTTTGCATTATGTGCACAGAGCGTGAATTTGTAGTGCACATTTCGAACGCCTATAACTCGGAAACTATGTAGGCACAAAATTTTTAAATTGCGTCACAAAAAGGCACAAAAATTGTAGACTACAATGATATATTCAGTTTTCAGTTTTGCATTATGTGCACAGAGCGTGAAGTTGTAGTGCACATTTTGAAAGGCTAATAACTCAAAAACAATAAAGGCACAAAATTTTTAAATGGCGTCACAAAAAGGCACAAAATTCGTACAATAATCACATATAGTTATTCCATACATTTTTGATATATGCACTACAACTTCACGGAGCTCCTTCAGCTGCCACCGAACTAATCACTCTCAAAAAGGTCTGCCAATTCGAGTAGGCAGTATATAATAATAATAATAATAATAATAATAATAATAGACCTTTATTGGTATATAGGTGTCCCACCTCGCATACCAAACATTAGAGTAAACTGTAGAATAAGTTATATTTGACTAACAACATATTTATATGAAAGCCTGAAGCGCAAAAGAAATAGCCTGAAGGGCGACAATTTAATTTGTAAAATTGAGCAGGGCATTAAGAGTAACAAAATCACAACATAATACTGGAAAGAAATAATAAAATAGTAGCTAAAATGCTTTCCTCACTTGAATCACATGAACGTATAGAATAGTTGGGTAGGTTCGTTTTGATACGGGACCATCTGCGATCCAACCCGCGTGTACCCTCAAAATTTCAGCTCTCTACGACTATTTTTCGCGTAGTTAGAAGCGTTACAAGGAAACTGTTAACATTTCATGTTCTCGCATGCGTAGACGAAAATAGCATTACGATTCCAATGAAGTTAATTAGGAAAGTTCAAAGTATTATTCCTGATCGACCCTCCAAGTCTGAACTCATTTCAACGATATTTAAGGTAATTGGGCGCATCAAATATTTCACGTTTGGGTATGCGTAGACAAAACGATTTCCATGATTTTGAAACGAGATCATCTGCGATCCAACCCGCGTGTACCCTCAACATTTCAGCTCTGCAACTATTTTTCGCATAGTTACAAGGAAATGGTGAACATTTCATGTTCGCGCATGCGCAGCCGAAAGTTACATTACGATTACAATGAAATTCTCACGGAACGAATGAAGTATTATTCCTGATCGACCCTACAAGTTTGAAATTATTTCAACGATGTTTATGGTAGTTATGGGCGTTCAAAATATTTCACGTTTGCGCATGCGCAGACGGAAGTTACCGTACTTTCAAAATAATTTTGGTATGGGACCATCTGTGACCCGACCCGCACCTACTCTCCAAATTTGAGCCCATTTCGACCATTATTTCGGGTAGTTATGGGCGTTACAAGGAATTGACCACAGACAGACACAGAACCAAAAATGTTCCTTGATGTCTGAAACGCAAAATGGTAGTGGAAATTTTCATTTTGGAGAACACAAATTTTTTTACTCAATCAAGAAAACAAGGCTTGAACTACCTTCGTTAGTGAGGAAGCAAAAGAGCAGCGATAAACGTCGAATTTCTTCCCCAGTACCTTACAGGTGTAATTAAATTGTAGAGACTTTTTAATGAAGTAGGTCCTTCATCTCTTCGGGAACTGTGGCACCAATATTTTTTGTGAGCTAGTTATATTGCTGTTGAGATTCCGGCGACGTTACATTTCTGTTAAGGATTCATCTCAGGTGGGAGACCTCATTATTTAGTCAGCCCGCGCTCTCCCATTGTGGGAGAGGTAAGAGAAGGGGAGAAGATATTCATCCTTAATTCGCTGTCACGGAATCAATTATAAACTGTAGTTGGGGCAATGAAGTAGTTACAAACGCGGGCAATTTCCCTGATTGTTGGAAAGGTCTGGTGGGGGTGGAGGAGCAGACGTTCTAATCCCCGGTCGCCCCCTCGACTTCCCACTCTCACAACAGTTGACGAGGCCCGGGCCTCGCAGGAACTGTCTTGAGAGAGGCTCGTCGGGGTTCTTAGGGGTGACGACTTTGGAAGACTTGGGGAGTTTGTTGGTGAAGTTGTCGGAGGTCTCCGGGATCTCTCCTCCCGTAACAGTACAAACCTCACCTCGGGCTTCGACTTAACCGCAAAGAGCTCTCTGGGAAGCTTGTGCCATGGGGCTTAGGCCCTGACGGCTTAAATCGAGTTTCGAAGGTAGTTGGATGTTTTACTGACTACAGGGGGACTTGAATTGAGCTGGACCTTGAGGTAACTAACACCCTCATCTGATTAACACAGAGAAGGCACAATTAGAACGGGCTATGCCCATGGAAAGAAAAAAGCGTTGGTTGGAGATGGTAGAAAAACATCTGCCTATTCGAGTAGGCACTATAGCTTCCTCACTGGAATCACATTAACGTATAGAATAGCTGGATAGGTTAGTTTTGATACGGGACCATCTGCGATTCAACCCGCGTGTACCATCTAAATTTCAGCTCTCTAGTTAGAAGCGTTATAAGTAAACGGTCAACATTTCATGAATTATCAAAGTATTATTCCTGACCGACCCTCTAATTTTGAACTCATTTCAAAGATATTTAAGGCAGTTATGGGTGTTCCAATTATTTCACGTTTGCGCATATGCAGACGAAAGTTACGGTACTTTTTCAATGATTTTGGTATCGGACCATCTGTGACTCAACCCTCACCTACTCTCGAAATGTCAGCCCACTTCGACCATTACTTCGGGTAGTTATGGGTGTTGCAAGGAATTACCACAGACAGACAGTCAGACAGGGGCGGATCCAGAATTTTTTTCCGGAGGGGGTCACAGGGTAGAACAATATAATAAATAACAAAATAACCAAACGAACAGTACATACCGAATTTTCAACCTTATGCCTAAACTCGTCCAATTTGTCTACTTACAAAATTAATTGTATTTATTTATAAAATTCATTGTTTATGTAAAAAATATTTTTCAATACCTACCTATCTATTAATTATTTAACTGATAAATGTATTTATTTTCAATTTTCTTCTAAAAAAGTGTCCTAATGTGTTTTCAAACAAATTGGCGCATTTTATGGCAGCGTAGCTAACTTCAGAGTTTGCAAATCAAAACATTGAAACCACAACAATCTATTGTTGATCTCAGTGAGTTCAGTATCGTTTTTACTGAATTTGGCAGGAAAGAAAACGAGAACGAAACAAAAACAAGATAATAATTAACAAAAATAAGAAGAAATAAACAAGGTGTAATTTGACGGATACACCAAGGTAAATTTATTGACATAATTGTATATAAAGTACTAACATTGGTAGGACCAAGTGTACGATTGTATTCGACTAATTTTGACATTTTTGATCGAATCTTTTTAGATTTTTTATAGTTCTTTTTTGATTTCACAAAAACTGGGTTCGTTTTCGTTTGGTTTTTTTTTGTTTTCGGGTTTGTGAACAATTCGTTCAGCTCTGCTTTTTGAAATGCAGGCTGATTCTGGGGGGGGTCATGACCCCTGTGACCCCCCCCTTGGATCCGCGCCTGCAGTCAGACACGGAAACAAAAAAGTTCCTGGATGTCTGAAACGGAAAAACGGTAGTGGAAATTTTCATTCTGGAGGACGTGAACTTTTTTTTTTTACTCAATCACGAATCCAAGGCTTCCTTACAGTCGGTAGTGAGGAAGCAAAAAAACTTCTTGGGATTTCCAAGCCTCGGACCAGCGACCTAACGCAATGTAATGTAATACAGGTCGTCAGCTGCTACAGCCGGAAACGGCGGAACCCCCTCGGCAGTTGTCAGCGGAGTGGGGCAGTGTTGCCAGTAACAGATGCCCCCTTTACCGTACAAAGCTGGCTGAAATTACCGTACATTACCGTACGCCCAGATTTTCACCAACTAAATTTATGTACCTACCTACCTATGAATCTATTGCCATTTATGCATTTTTCACTACTACCTTTTTTTCATCCTTTGAGTGTCGAACATATATGTACACAAGTTTTTGACACTAGCAATGTCAGTCGATTCATCTATAATGATGCTGAACTTTTTGATTCTAAGGTCTGCCGCCATCTCTTCAGCATGACACTTCCCGATTACATTTTTCACTATAGCAGTAGCTTTCGTTCGCTTCAATTCAATGTTTTGTGCGATTTTCGAGTCAGGGAAGCTAGCCTTATTAGTGGCAGTCAATGGTTCGACCGCTCTAAATGAAATGTTTTGTTGTGCTAAAAAAGCACATTGCCTTATTTCGGCTGTCTTGACAGCGTCCGTGAATTTCTTCTTTTCAGAATCAAAAACAGTAAATTTTTGTAAGGTTGGCTGCGAGGTAGGAACACTCATACAAGCCTTTAGATGGGCCTTACATTCACCGTGCCTTTTTAATAATAGAAAGCTCAGCAGTAAACATCGAATTGCACAAACAACAAAATGCTTTCAGTGGTTGGTTCCTTACTGGTTGTAGCCACCCTTTAAATTCCGGAGTGGACTCCCATTCTGTCCTGTAGTTTTGAGATCTGTGAGATAATTTAATTTTCGACTCACCCCGAATGCGTTTTTTCCTCTCCGGAGTTTCATCCCTACTAATTATTAAAAAAAACTTACTGTTCCTAATTTACCGTATGTTTCACGAATTTACCGTACCACACCCTAAATTACCGTATTACCGTACGTACGGTACCGTACATCCTGCATCTACGAAATTACCGTACGCCCCCACAATTACCGTACGTACTGGCAACACTGGAGTGGGGTCTGGCCATACACACTCTCCTCGGTGAAGGCACCAGTGTGGCAGGAGAGGAGGTGGGTTGGGTGGCAGGAGTGGGGTAGAGGGAGAACTGTGTGGGCGGTGGGGAGCCGAGTTTACGCGGACTGGACGCGGACGCTTTCCAGCCCTGTTTACCCCCGTAAAAACATATTCCATGTTAAAATCCTGGCCGTTAGGCTGCACTGGTGTGAAGGTTTCTTCTGTGTTTGCTGATTCGATCTGTATTCCCTCTGCTGCTTATTCGTTAGTACTCGTGTAGACTTGAAGTAGGTAGCTACGACGTTAATTTCTTCCAATAACCCCTACCTAATAATATAACAGTTATGCGTTATTCCATCCCTAATTCATCGTTCTAAGTGCGCCTTTTTTCGAGCATCTCAATTTTAATTAATCTTAAAAAATCGAGTTGTGCTAATTTCTTCAGAGAAACCCTTTTTTCACAAATTTGAAGCTCTATAAATTTAAAAAGCTGCAAATTATTACACAGCGGTTTATTATTTACCTGTATAGATGACCCTTCTGAGTAGATCGATGTTTTCTGTGGTCAATACCTACCCTCGTGCTTCCCCCAGGAAAGCCCCAAGTCGAGTACTGTAGCTGGCCCGGGAATTACTGTTTCATAAAAATGCACGGGATTCAAAAATTCAATAAAATTAATGTTTGTTGTTATTCATGAAGCATAACGTTTGCTCATGTTGCGAAAGTACCTTTCAACAAAATCCAAAACAGCGATCATTCTTCAAATGAAATAATATCACAGAACAGCCAACTCAGCTTCATACAGCCATCCGTGATTATGATCAGGTGCTCCCTAGCGATGATATCTGGGCCAGATTTATACCGTTTGATTCACTATCATGTTGACGAAGCTTCTCGGTGCAAACGAACGGCTGGTCGTGCAATGCTCCGGGTGGTCTCAAAAAATTCTTTAGTTCAAGATCAACTTAAAAACGTAAAATAAAACCATACCCTTCTACTGAAAGTTTTCGAGCTACGGTGTTCTGATGATTTCAAACCCTATTTTTCGCCCCTTAGAGATGACTGGCAGTAACGCTGAGCTTCGAGGACCAGCTAGACCCCAAACGGGACCTAAAAACCAAATTTCATTAATTTTGGTACATGTTAACTAAGGAAAGTGCCAAGTGCGGCGTACGGCGGACGGGCAGAAGATTTTTTATTCCATTTTCAAATTCTACATACCTTGAAACGGGAACCATAAAATTTCGAGGGGGAGGGGGGGGGGGGGGGGGTTAACTTTTTTTGTCATGCTCGATTCCGAAGGTTTATTATTGAAAATAATAAACCAGTACCACTGAAAATCATGCACATGGTGGCCCACAGTGGGTATAGAATTCAAGAGAAGTTGTAGTAAAAATAATCAGGTACTTACATGGTTACCTGAATGCATTATAAGTTATAACCCCCTCACATTACAAACCAGCCCTTTTCTCGCCCGTTCACATTACTCGTAATGATGTTTCCTGTTGATGATAGGTTGAAAAGGATAGGGAATAAACACCGCAGTTTCTTGTCCGTTCATTTACTACTTGTCGTAGCTAAAATTATTATCTTTGCCTAACAAATCATTCTTCAACGTCTTCAACAATGGTGACTTTTTGGAAAGGGGCGAGGACTCATTTTACAGAGGTCTTAGGTTCTCGTATCGATCTTCTGACTAAAACGATTTATTTCAATATCCAAATCAGTTCATCAACAGTTAATCTATATTTTTGAAAATGGATTGATAAGGGATGTTTTTTAAATTTACCATTAGACGTCTGATCTGTACTGAGATCAGGAGAGTTAATGGGGGGGGGGGGGGGGGAGGGTATGCATTAATATAAAAAATTCATAATTTAGGGATCAAGTTGTCAAACAAAAGGCTGATGCGTTCCGCGTTTTCACATCAAATCCATACCGACCGGTCTGTTAGGTACTGATTTCCACGGGAACTCGTAGCTGCACATAACAAGATCGATTTGAACACACGCTAGTTAATTTAGTTAAATACTAAAGCGTTCTAATAACCCCCCCCCCCCCCCTCCCCAAGATATAGAAGGATATACAAAGGAGGTGATAAGTTGGAGGTTGGTAGCATCTCAACACTATCGACACTCGAAAATTTTAGAACAATAATTAATAAAATTGAACTTACCTATTTATTTGGAGGGAAATAATTTTTTGGCCAATACGAACTAAATCACTCGCGAAGAAATCGTGAAAATCCATTTCAAAGAAAAACCGTTGCTGAAAAAGTTGTCTATTGCCACTAATACACGAAAAAACGCGAAAAATACACTGTTATACCGGTTTCGGTGATCAAACCATGGGACAGAGTGTGACAGTGGGGGTGGACCCTCGAGAGTCCCCCTCCTAGACCAGCGAGATTATCACCAAGATGGGATATCGATTAGGCTTCCACACACCGATCCCGTCTCCACCGGCCCAAAAAACTACTCAAGAACAGCCGCATTGTTACAACCATCGTCAATGACAAACAATAACTCATCAAACCATGGTCAGTAACAAAGTTATTGTTTGTTACTGACGATGGTTTGATCACCGAAACCGGTACAACAGAGTATTTTTCGTATTTTTTTTTCGTGTATTAATGGAAACAGACAACTTTTCGGTAACACCGTTTTTCTTTGTTGACCAGTGCTCAATATGGGTTACACAAGGGGAAGGGAGTTGACGACGCAGTTTTTGATCTGATAGATCAGCGGTTCCCAACCTTTTTTCACTGCCGTACCCCTTGAGATAAATTTATTTCAAATTGTACCCCCAAGAAAAAAAGTTGCAAGAACATTAATCATGGAAAGTAAATATTTACGCAAGAGTTTTATTTTTTCATTTTTTATTTGACAATAAAGTTATTGCTCCAAAATTAGGCCTAGGTATATGTGTTTCTAGTAAACTTAGTAAATTCTAAATACCAATAACTAAAAAAATAATAACAAAGTAAATACAATGTTTCTTATCACGAAAACATAGGTACTAGAATTAGCAAATAAGTTTATCTGAAAAAAAAAAATCAAAATTATTCTTAAAACAAGTCAAAACTGTTTTAGTGTGACCTTTGGGCCTGTTTTGTTAAAAATTTCCGTACAAACAGGCCTTCCGTACAAAAACCTCTACATTTCCGTGCAAAACGGATATATATCCGTACGGGTTGGCAACACTGCTGCGGGGGAGCTTCGGAGTGAAGGAAAATACTGACAGCGCTCCAAGCGGGATAGTGATGAGACGGGCCAAAGACCGACCTATAGCGTGAGCGGCAGAGGGCGAACTGACCTTGACGAGCGAGCGTGAGTCAGGCCATCGCAGCGTGAGTGAGACCAGGCGCAAAAACATGAAGTCCGCCATTACCAAATATTTTCGGCGTACCCCAACCAGGTCGTTGCGTACCCCCAAGGGGTACGCATACCCCAGGTTGGGAACCTATGGGATAGATGAACTCCATAACGTTAAAAATACCGGCTCCAAAGCAGCTGTTTTCATGATGGATCAGGCTAAAGCTTTTGATTCTGTTGTCAGATCATTACTTATCGAAATTCTGGATGCATTTGGGACTGATGACTGTATGTATCACTAGTGTTGTTAGTAATGAATACGGGGTGATTCAGGGTAGTACGGTAGTGCCCATTCTCTTCTTAATATATATTAATTCGCTACCCTCTATTACCGGATTAGGGTAGTGTTTGTTATTCGCCGATGACACGGTCCTCCGAGTGATAGGAAAATATAGGGATAAGGTTTTTGGTGAAGCGGATACCTGCCTATCAATTCTGTCGGGTTGGATGGTAAGTAATCTGCTTACATTAAATATAACAAAAACAAAATACCTAATAGTCGGAAATGAAGCTGATATGACAGAATTGCAACAAGACCATAATATTATATTCCGAATCCATAGCTGCGCAGGAGGGTGCCACTGTATTCCTACTGAAAGTGTTCGAACACGAATATTTAGGGGCCATTGTAAATGAAAAACTGTCATAGACGGGCCATATACTGTATCTAGTAAAGAAATTAAAGAACTTTATACACATATTTTATAATCTGCGATCAGTTTTACCTCCTTCTAACATGAAAATGATATATTTAAGTCTGGTCCAAAGCATAATTCAACATGGAATTATTGAGTGGGGTGGTACATACTTCACAACGAAACCTCTAAATACTTTACAGACATGTATATTGAAATTATGCCTAAGTGAGCCTAAAACATTTAGTTCGGTGAAACATTTAGTTCGATGTCACCAAGACCTTCTCTATTAGACAGTTGTTTGTAAAAAAACCTGCTGCTGTACTATTTGAGGCATCCTGAAATGATTTCTAATGAACACACACGCACACACACATGGATATGGAACAATTTCCTCTTGAAAGGAAATGTTAGAAATTTACGGACCAAAACTACTCTATACACCAAGAAACCTCGCTACATACCGATCTTCACCTATTGACTTGAAATCACCAGAGAAGAGTATAAAAGAGATGCTTATAAAAAATTAGTATACTCGTGGTAAATTGCAATTGGTTACAACGCTTTGGATAATATTATAGCTAGTTCCTATGTTTGAAGACTTACTTTTGCTTTTTAAATGTATGTATTTTATTATATTATTATTATTATTTATTTTCTAATTTCTTATAAATAAATTTTTCTTATTTATTATATATAAAT
Organism: Leptopterna dolabrata; assembly: GCA_954871275.1. Taxonomy (NCBI): domain Eukaryota; kingdom Metazoa; phylum Arthropoda; class Insecta; order Hemiptera; family Miridae; genus Leptopterna; species Leptopterna dolabrata. Next base: position 3,449,584 of record OX940985.1, on the reverse strand, counting down.
ATAACTTCGTTAAGTAACAATAATATTGTAGAGAGCTGTATTAATTGTGGACGAGAGATTCGCTTTTTCTTTTTTGTTGTGCTGAGTTGTTACTCTTGTCAACGTGTACGGGCATGCCCATGGCCGGCAATATGTTGGCTGTCCTTCGTAGATACCTATAAGTTTGTATTTCCTACTTTCATGAAGTATAATGTTGCTTTTTCTTTATCGTCAATAAAATCATTATCCTATCTGTCTATCTATGTATACCACGGAAACCCCCAATCCTAAATATCGGGCGGGAAGAGATGAAGCGAAAGGAGAAATGGGTCCGCGTATTGGTTGGCTCTCCAGCTAACTGTCTGGAGGGGGACAGAAATTTACTAAAAATAATGGAAAACCCCTTAACCCTTTCACTACCGCGTAGAGATACGAATTTTTCCCCGCCGATTTTTGGGTTGTAATCGATTTAGGAGTGCTTCAGTATGACACACATCAAATTTGAACTCATTCCGATCATTAGGACGAATTTTAGAGGGCCGGGACAGAATTGTCCCAGTTGTAGGGCACGGCACCAAATGTTGTCCCACTGGTAGTAGAGATATGTCCCAGGACCTGTCCCTTTGGCAATACAAGTGAATAAAACAGTAATATTCGTTCGAAAAAATTTAATAAAATCAAGTATACATACACATAGGATTTCACATAAAATTTTGGGAGGAGCAATACAATGAACACATGGATTCACAGAGGAAAACGAAGATAGGTACTCCAAAAACATGTAGATCCATGAAGGAACACGTCGAAAGATCCTGAACATAGAACTGCTCAAATACCACATTCCTAATCGGACAAGAACACAGATACATACACATAGGATTTCACATAAAATTTTGGGAGGAACAATACAGCTGGGACAAATTGGGACTGACCCCAGATAACCATACAATACCTGGTATATTGGTGTATCTGCGGTTATCGGCACTCAGTAGTATGTAATTAGCTTCTAAATGACCAAAACTACCTACTTTACCGTCGTCTGTCTAGTAATTAGCTTCAAAATGACCAGATAGATAGACAATATTGCAAAGTCAAGAGCAACATCCAACACAGCTAACAGGTTCAAGGAAACATGCAAAATCGGTATCAAGAACCCCCGGGACAACAACTTTTTTTAGTTTTCGTAGTTAGTAGTATATATGGACTTACCAATCGTTCAGTTTTCGGAAAGGGAAAACGGAATTTCACCCTGGGTGAAGCTTTGCAAGAAGGGGGTACTTTGTGTTGACCTTCCTCGCAGAAAAACACAGCGTGACTGATAAGAATTACCTTGCCGCCACGTGTGGTGTACTCTGGCGGCCATTCGATTTACTATCGTGTTTGTGGGACCTGTCAGTACAGCTGGGACGTGGAAGCACGGAAATCGGAGTATTTTTCACTCCTCTACGAATTTTCAAAGGTAGAATGTCCCGATTTGTCCCGATGGTAGTGAAAGGGTTAAGCCTTACGATAGCTTCAGCCCAGCTTGTGGGAAACGGTGACAGAAACCTCCCATACTTTAACCCAACATTTCAACTGGAGCGTTGTTATCACGACCTGGAACAGAATTGTTATAACTTTTCAAACTCTTCTTAAAAATGTTTCTGTTTGCCACGTTGACATATCACTAAATTTAGAAATTCGAAATACTTGTTGAAACCCAACTTGGAGGTCAGGATCGAAACCCTTCCCGTGAGGATGGATACTGGGATAGTGGATACTCGGGAGTATCCATGATGCATGGAAGAAGCAAAAATGTTATTCAATCACTAGAAGTTCAAGAAAGTTATATATATATATCTACATTATTAATAAGACTTCATTATTGTTAAGCAGAACACTTCGATAGTACATCACGTTAAAACGAAAAAAGAATAAAATAAAAATAGAAAACATTTGATTACAGGCGCAGAGTAGGGATGGAATATCGAGGGCTCGATATCGATATCGGTATCGACATTGACATCGGAAGAGTGGTATCGATACCAGGTAGATATCGGCTTCATAATATCGATATCAACCGATATATATCGATATCGGTTATAAAACTCCTACTTCGTTTATTTTAATTTTACCTACTTATTTTAATTTTATTCCCTTTTCTCCGAACATTTTTGCACTTGCAGTTCCTTCCTAGATACCTACTGGTCAATAATTTACCGTGGACAAAGTAGGTGTAGGTGATTCCACGGTAGAATAAATACGAAGGACTTGGAAATACGAAGTGGTTCAAAGTAGTGACCTCTAGTGTTGATACCTACCTAAAGCCTTTTTGTTCAAAATTCCTTTCTAAAAAAAAATTCTTATGATTATTTTTTTATTTTGATTATTTTTTTTTTTTCAATTTCAACAGGGGCTCAACAAAACACAAAAACGCGGATACTTTTTAGCCAACAACAGCACGGAAACGGAATGATGGCCACAAGAAGAACTTCGCGGTTCGATCGGCTGTCAGAATATCGATATATCGATATTATCGCCAGTGCTGATATCGATATCAGAATATCGGATATCGGACGCTAGATATCGATATTTCGATACTATCGGATATCGATATCCCATCCCTAGCGCAGAGTACAAAACTCAGAGAAGGACAGAAAGAACTGCCGTTGGGGGGGCTGCTGTACCTACATAGGCACGTAGGTAACTAATGTTACAACAAAAGAAAGATACAAAGACATAAATAGGGAGACGCTGAGAGCAAGAAAATAGGAACTGGATGAAGAGCGAAGAAGGTAGAATGACGAGGAAGGGAAGGTATCGTTGAAAGAAAAAATACGCATTTATACGGTATGAGACGATTTTATACGAGCCCATCTGCCGAAGCGATGGAAAAGTATGATGGGTTGATGCGTAGAGAGAGTGACGGGTTTCCATCCCTCTGTTTCTCATCCACACTCCTCCCATCACATACTGCTCTCCTGAATAATTCTGACGTCTTTTGTCGTGGAAATAGTTTGTTTCGAAGACCATAGATCACGACTGAAAGGGTTCTTTCACCTTCCGTGCACGCCAGCCCATTTATCCAAGACACAGGTTCTTCGTACGCACTGACAGTACATTTCGCAGGCACTCGGTCGACAGTATTGACGATTTTGGAGTTGAGGAGCCTGGGTAAGCTTTTTTGGACCTGGTAAATTCGGCTGTCAACCACCACCATGGAAATCGTTGGAAAACTATTAAACCGCCGCCAAATTACCTGTCGATTATGGGCGATTCCGACTGCGTTTGTAGGTACATGATTATCTCCTAGCAGGAGTACAAGCTGAATTTGGCTCCTAACAATAGCTCAAGCAGATCATTCTGGCATCGGCCTATTACGGATGGCACAAAAATACTAATTTTGGTGAATAATACACCTATGTATTCGCCCAGCAAAAATTGTTTATAATACCCTCTCAAAATTTTTTCTTTTACGTTTCAAGGTGCGACAGAAATTTGAGACAGAAATTTGACTTTCAAAATTTTACGTCAAAAGAAAGGAAATTGCGGCCTGTAGCTTTGTACAGACGAACAAAAAGACGAGCAAATGCAGCTCCAGTCCAAGTAGAAGCCTCGCGCAATAAATAGGTACCTATTTTGTATATCTACTAGTCAGTAAATTGATATTCACCGTTTTATTGCCAAAAAACCTATTTTTTGACGTTTTTTTAGTGTTTTTACGCAAAAAACAACTAAAAACAAGCGAAGATTCCAAAAATGCAATTTCCGTCCGCCGTATTTGATGCCGGATTATTTGGTGACTGGTGGTCCGTCGTACTTGATTGATTTGGTGATAATTTGGTGGCGGGGGAAAAACCCCCGATTTTGGGGGGAAGAACCCTTATTATTCGAATCTTTGGTGGTTTGATATGTTTCTAGGTACTTGGTCTATTTGGTGATTAGGATTGACAGAAATTAAGGATGAAGGATGAAAATAGCAAAAATTTCATTTAAAAGAAAAAAAATAGTTGTAATATTATGATTATCAAAAGAAATACAAACGTTTAAAACTGAATTATAAGCTGTGACCCAGAAGTAAGTCACGTGGGGAGGAATGTAACAGAGCGGCTGTTCTCGATACATTTTTTCTTCCGGTGGAGACGGGATCGGTGAGCGGAAGCCTAATCGATATCCCTTCTTAACCGGTGATAATCTCGCTGGTTCAGGAGGGGTAGTCTCGAGGGTCCACCCCCACTGTCACAGAGACCACATTCAGGTTCCAAAAGAGGATACTGCGGGCAATTTTCGGACTCAATCCTAGTGAGTTTTGCCGCTCGTACTTCAAGAAGCTTGTTGCCTTAACGGTTTATCTCAGTTTGTATGGTAATCCTTACTTTATGTCAAGGAAAATTTGGAATCGCTCATGACAAGGAACCAGATCCAAAATTATGAAACTCGATCCAGACCTGATTTGTGCTCCCCAGCTAGCACTAACCAAGTCCCTTACTTGTGACCCTGTTCCGTTTTGTATCAGGTTCTTCAACATCCTACTACAGTGGAACCTGGCCTAGTGAGAATCGCAAGGGAACCTGTTTTTTTCCTCAGTACCCCAGGTTTCTCAGTACCGAAGTTTTCTCCGTAGCCCAGGTGAAACAGTAATTCTCACTATCCCAGGTAGTTGGTGCAACATTGAAAAAACGCTGCTAAGTCCTTGTCAAATGGGTTTATTATTCTACTGGACATACCTACAGAAATTTTGGCTGTGATTTATCATTTCATGTGAAATAATTGAAATAGCTATTTCTGATAGTTTCCACCATTTTTGGCCCCTAAAACACGAATTAGGTACGGTCTTTTTTTTTCAATTTATCTTTAATCACTGGTGTTATCTTTGGCTTCTAGTGTTATTATACATATTGATGGTGATTTCAGACGATTTCCCAGGTTTTTGACTCATAAAAAATCAATTTTGGGGGAGCTGAACATTTGGTAGAACCTCTATTTTCCACTCTTTGGTCAAAATCGATTTCATATTCGGTCTTGTCGTCCCCAAAAACATGGAAAAAATACCCTCAAAACCTCATGTTACCAACATGTTACTAAAACACAAAACGCTGCAAAGTCCTTGTCACATGGGTTTATTATTCTATTGGACATACCTACAGAAACGTTGGCTGTTCATTAATTGTTTCTTTCATGCGTAATAATCGAAATAGCTACTTCTGATGGTTTCCATTAATTTTGGCCCCCAAAACACAAATTAGGTACGCTCTTTTTTTCTTTTTTTTTAAAACTATCTTTGATCATTGGTAGTGCCATTTAATCGTCCTGAACCACGTCTTGACACTTTTTCCAGTGTTATTATACAAACTGATGGTGATTTCAGACGATTTCCCAGGTTTTTCACTCATAAAAAATCAATTCTGGGAGCTGAACATTTGGTAGAACTCAATTTTCCACTCTTTGGTCAAAATCGACTTCATATTCGGTCTTCTCGTCCCCAAAAACATAGAAAACGATATCTCAGAAGCTCATTTTACTAACATAATATTACTAAAACACAAAAAGTACCTATTTTTATACACATTTTCACTCATAACACCCCTGGGTATATTCCGATCGGGCTGAAAAGTTTCGGGACACAACTAGGGCCCAAATGGAGCATGTGTGCGAAAGAACGATTTTTTTAGACCGAAAATGAAGCCTGTACACGTGATACGGCGGACGGACATTGCATTTTTGGAATCTATGCACCTTGAAACGAAAAAGAAAAAAGTTTGAGGTATGTTATAAAAATTTTTTGCTGAGCGAATACATAGGTGTATTATTCACAGAATAATAAACCAAAAGTACCTATTTTTACACACATTTTCACTCAAAACATCCCTGGGTATATTCCGATCGGGCTGAAAAGTTTCGGGACACAACTAGGGCCCAAATGGAGCATGTGTGCGAAAGAACGACTTTTTTAGACCAAAAATGAAGCCGGTACAGGTGATACGGCGGACGGCGTACGACGGACGGCGGACGGACATTGCATTTTTGGAATCTACGCACCTTGAAACGGAAAAGAAAAAATTTTGAGGGGGTGTTATAAAAATTGTTTGCTGACCGAATACATAGGTACACAGAATAATAAACCAAAATTGAAGAGTTTGCATTAAAAACAAATTTATTTACTTTGGGGATTAGCCACCAGTCAGTCGTACGCATGAGTATGTATGTACAATTCATTTTGAAAAGAAAAAATCTGTCATTTTAGACTGCTTCTAACTTTTGGTCTTCGTGATCATTTTCTCCTAATCTTGAATTCGATCGAAGCAGGTCGGATCGCATTGGTTCGATTCAAAGCAGAAGTCGAGAGTTTCTATTGCTTGTATTGCGTCCTGACTGGCATGTGCAGGGGTGGCAACAGTACTCGAGTCGTCTTCTTCCTCACTGTCCTCATCATTTTGCCTGATTCGATTCACTATTTCTTCATCCACTGATTGACCAGAGACTGCCTCGACTGATTTCGAGACGTAGTCATCGAATGATGGACGATCTAGGTTTGTTTCCTTGGTCAGCTGCACACACCGACTCAACCTTGGATTTGTCCTTAGTGACGATTCGGTACACTGTGCAGATTGGCACGGTAGCGGCTCTGCTTACTTCTGCCACCGATTTTCTACTTTCAACTTCGCGGATTAATTTCAATTTTTCACCTGCCGAGAGGAACCGCACTTTTCATTTAGGCATCACTGATCCAACAAGTGAAAAGGAATAAACGATGACAAACAAGAACATGAAACTAATTGTCTGCAGAGGTAGGAGGAGGAGGAGATCTCACTAGCAGAGGTAAAAATGGCAGATATTGATTCTCACTACCAGAGGTAACATTATTCTCACTATCCCAGATTTTTGGGCTGAAAACGAAGGGACCGCATTCTTTTTCTCACTAGCAGAGGATTCTCAGTACCCCAGTGTCTCACTAAGCCAGGTTCCACTGTACATGATGTCAGGAAGCTTCCTTCAACAATTTTCCATCGCAAGGTGAAAGATATTTTGATCAGTGAGGAGTTTTATAGTATCGAGGACTGTTTTGCCTTTGGGTAACAATATTCTTTTTAGAAGTATGACCTAGGTCCCTAGCGTTAGTGAATGCTATATATATATTTTGCTTCCGAGTCTGCGAAGCAGCGGAAGCCTTGTGTTCACTTTCGTGAGCCAAAAAATTTTTGTCTTCAGAAATCAAAATTTCCACTTGCATTTTGCGTTTCAAAGCCTACTGAACAAATTTGGTTCCGTGTCTGTCGGTCTGTGGGTCTGTGAGTCTGTGAGTCTGTGAGTCTGTGAGTCTGTCCGCATTTCCTTGTTACAGCCATAACTTCCACGATTTTGAATTGATTCAGCTCAAATTTTGAGGGTTGGTGCGGGTAAGGCCCCTTGAGGTCCCATACAAATTTCAACATGATTGATCCAGCGGTACGCCCTGCGCATGCGCTAACGTTAAATTCAACAAACACGCATAACTTTCACAATTTTGATTCAATTTCCCTCAAATTTTCAAGGGTTGTTTGGACAAGGCCTAGTGAGTTCCAGTATGAATTTCAGCATGATCGGACCCTCGGTGCGCTCTGCGCATGCGCTGGCGTGAAATAGATTCAATTTCCTTGTTACAGCCGTAGTAACCAAAGATTTCACCCAATTTCAATGTAATTCTCAGGGATTAAGCGGGTAGGGCCCATTGAGGTCCCATATAAATTTCAACATGATAGAGCCAGCGGTTCGCCCTGCGCATGCGCTCTGTCTGTCTGTCTGTCCTTCTATGCACGGCCAAACGGCTCGACGGATATCGACCAAATTTGGCACGAATATCCAGTAGGCTCCCAAGTTGTGCAACGTCGCATTTTCAATTCCCTGACCATAGCGGAACTATGGTCGACCATGGTCAACTCCTGAATGGCTTGACGGATATCGACCAAATTTGGCACGAATATCCAGTAGGCTCCCAAGTTGTGCAACGTCGCATTTTTAATTCCCTGACCATAGCGGAACTATGGTCGACCATGGTCAACTTCTGAATGGCTTGATGGATATCGACCAAATTTGGCACGAATATCCAGTAGGCTCCCAAGTTGTGCAACGTCGCATTTTTAATTCCCTGACCATAGCGGAACTATGGTCGACCATGGTCAACTCCTGAATGGCTTGACGGATATCGACCAAATATGGCACGAATATCCAGTAGGCTCCCAAGTTGTGCAACGTCGCATTTTTAATTCCCTGACCATAGCGGAACTATGGTCGACCATGGTCAACTTCGTTAATTGAAATGGTAACCCCTATTTTTTATCGCGTATTCGAAATCTACGTGAAATTCTATCTACGATCGACCCTTCGGACTACCCCCGCGGTCGACCATAGCGCATCCATGGGCCCCTCCATGGTCGAATCCCGAATTGCTCAACGGATATCGACCAAATTTGGCACCAATATCCGGTAGCCTCCCAAGTTGAACGTAGGCGCATTTTTAATTCCCTGACCATAGCGGAAATATGGTCGACCATGGTCAACTCCTGAATGGCTTGACGGATATCGACCAAATTTGGCACGAATATCCAGTAGGCTCCCAAGTTGTGCAACGTCGCATTTTTAATTCCCTGACCATAGCGGAACTATGGTCGACCATGGTCAACTCCTGAATGGCTTGATGGATATCGACCAAATTTGGCACGAATATCCAGTAGGCTCCCAAGTTGTGCAACGTCGCATTTTTAATTCCCTGACCATAGCGGAACTATGGTCGACCATGGTCAACTCCTGAATGGCTTGACGGATATCGACCAAATATGGCACGAATATCCAGTAGGCTCCCAAGTTGTGCAACGTCGCATTTTTAATTCCCTGACCATAGCGGAACTATGGTCGACCATGGTCAACTTCGTTAATTGAAATGGTAACCCCTATTTTTTATCGCGTATTCGAAATCTACGTGAAATTCTATCTACGATCGACCCTTCGGACTACCCCCGCGGTCGACCATAGCGCATCCATGGGCCCCTCCATGGTCGAATCCCGAATTGCTCAACGGATATCGACCAAATTTGGCACCAATATCCGGTAGCCTCCCAAGTTGAACGTAGGCGCATTTTTAATTCCCTGACCATAGCGGAAATATGGTCGACCATGGTCAACTCCTGAATGGCTTGACGGATTTTGATAAAATTGGGCACAAATACCCGGCAGGGTATGAGATTTTTCCGTCGTTTGTTGGTTCCACGATACTGCGTACAGCGAATCTCGGATAGCGAGCGAAGCGAGCGGTCAGGCTAGTTATGTATAATGGACGTAATGTATTATGGAAGTCATGTTATGTATAATATGTATATTTCATGTAATGTTATGTAATGTTATGTTATGTAATGTAATGTTATGTAATATGTATATTTAACGTAATGTAATGTAATGTAATGTAATGTAATGTAATGTAATGTAATGTAATGTAATGTAATGTTATGTTATTTTGCTTCCGAGTCTGTTCTATTTTATAATGGGTCACTCTGATTGTGACGAGGAAGCTCCTGTGCCATCACCTTGGCAGTGTATTTTTTTTAAATTGTAATTTTGTGTATTTCTTACTTGTTGTGTCATGACGTTGCAATACCTTGTTAAGGCTGTGCAATAAAAACAGTGATTGATTGATTGTCTGGTCCATTTCATTACACGATTTCTAAATAGAGGCAGGTACCTACTTGGAAATCTCACTGTTTTCTAAATATTTACTACCTATTTGTATTCGACGAGTCATTTATCTTTATTATTCTAATCCTACGATGTCAGGAAATTTTGAGCTTTTCCAGATTTAAGAAACAGTTTAAGGGGACTTTTTCGCTTCATCCACCTGCTTAGATTCCTCCTCCTTCCAAATTCATTCTAACCCGAGCGCAGCAAGTATTCCAGTCACGGTCTTAATACCTGCGATTCTCTGAGCCCCCATTTCGTTCCTCGTGTTTTCCCGGATGCTCCGCAATTAGGCGACATTTGGGCCCTCGAGAAGGTCACTATGGTGCAATTAAACTTACATTTGCAGAAGGAATGGCTTTTACCCCGTTTTCTTTAGCGCATCGTGACTGTTCTTCAGACAAACTTTCATAGTCCTTTATACAAAAACACAACTACAAAAACGCTGCCAATACTTCCAACGGTTTTCTGTAGCTGTGTAGAAATAATCCGTATGCAGGCCACGTCCTGCACAGATTACTTGCCTTGAAATGCCAGATCGGTATTGAGGGTAGGAGCGGGTTGGTGCCCGAATGCGGATTTATCAAAGTAGGTAGGTAATATTACCATTCAGTTTGGTGCATTCGCAAAACATTCCTCATGGAACTTTAATCTGCGCCAAAATGTAGAGGATAGTTTCGAGGAGTTAATTAGTGTAGAGGGAACTTTCAAAATGTTAAGTCAAAAGAAAGGAAATTGCGGCCTGTAGCTTTGTACAGACAAACAAAAAGACGAGCAAATGCAGCTCCAGTCCAAGTAGAAGCCTCGCGCAATAAATAGGTACCTATTTTGTATATCTACTAGTCCGTAAATTGATATTCACCGTTTTAGTGCCAAAAAACCTATTTTTTGACGTTTTTTGAGTGTTTTTACGCAAAAAACACGCTAATTTTAAAAAAACACCTCGAAATAAAGCTTGTGGCAAATTAAATTCAGCGTGGAATGGGACCAACCGAAGCTTGTATCCACGATTTTTGGCGAATTTTAGACGTTTTGGTTTGTTGTTGAACTTAGTGAAGGCGCAGCTCTTCTGACTCGATTACGGCGGACGGTGGACGGACTTAGAATTTTCGGAATTTATGCACCTTGAAACGTAAAAGACAAATTTTTGAGGTATGTTATAAAAATGGTTTGCTGAGCGAATACACAGGTGTATTATTCACCCAATAATAAAATGGGTGTAAAAATAGGGTTTTTTGATGTTTCAGTAACATGAGCCTGAGAGGCATCGTTTTCCATGTTTTTTAGGACGAGGAGACAGAATATAAATTTGATTTTGACGAAAGAGAGAAGAACTGAGGTTGTAACGAAGGTTCGGTTTTGAATATTCATTTTTCATGGGTCAAAAACCTGGGTGATTTTTCGAAATCACCATAAATTTGTATAATAACACTAGAAGTAGTATGAACAGGTGAATCAAGACAGTACCATCAATGATCAAAGATAATTTGTAAAAAGAAAAAAAGCTGCAAATTATTACACAAAGGATTATTATTTACCTGTATAGATACCCCTTCTGCGTAGATCACTGTTTTTTGTGGTCAATACCCTCGAGCTCCCCCCAGGAAAGCCCTAAATAGAGTACTGGAGCCGGCCCCGGAATTAAAGTTTCCTACAAATGCACGGGATTCAATATTTCAATCATTAATTATTTTGTAGTTATTCATTAAGCATAAGGCAAATAATAAACCGTTGTGTAATAATTTACCTGTATAGTATTATGAATTATACTATGTATAGTATTATGAAAATTATTATAGCATAATGTGTGCAATAATAGCTTGTGCAATAATTTACCTTTCAGTAATAATTAACCGTTGTGTAATAATTCGCCCATCAATAATACTTCAACGGTTGTTCAAGTTACAAAAGTACGTACCAACAAACTCCAGCCCCTTCTGCGTAGATGGTGTAATGAACCGTTGTGTAATAATTTGCCGTTGTTTAATAATTTACCGTTGTGTAATAATTTACCACTGTGTAATAGTTTACCCATCAGTAATACTTCAACATTTGTTCAAGTTTCACTACCTGTCAACAAACTCCAAAAGAACCATCATTTTTCAAATGAAATAATATCACAGAACAACCAACTCGACTTCATAAGCCATCCGTAGTTATAATCAGGTGCTCCCTAACAATGATTATCTCGGGCTAATTTCCGATTGTTGCCGCGTCCCTAGTGATGATATTTGGGCTGAATGTATACAATTTCATTCACCCTGCTGTTGAAAAAGCCTGTCGGTCCAAACTTCTGGGCCTTACCGTGAACGAACGGCTGGACGTGCAATGCTCCGGGTGGTCTTAAAAAACTCCCAAGTTCGAGAAGTATTCAAAACCGTAAGGAAATTCGAGATAACGGCGTCCTGGAGACTTCAAACCCAATTTTTCACCCCTAAGGGATGACTGACATTAACGCCGAGCTTCGAGGACCAACTAGACCCCGAACCTGACCTATAAACCGAATTTCGTCAATTTTGGTTCACGGTAACTAAGAAAACTACGTACCTTGAAACAGAAACCATCAAATTTTGAGGGGGTTTAACATTTTAGCGAATTTTCAAAGAAAATGAAGCTATTGCAATGGCTTCGAAATTTAAATAATATATAATTTTTGGAAATTTTCTTCATAGAAATCCGTTTCAGACCATTCTAAAACGATTCCTGAAATTTAACACTTTTTTATATGTATATATATATTTATATATATATATGTGTCACTCCAGACGATAACTCTCGATAGAATTGAGATAAACAGCTCAAATTTGCACAAAAAATCTATCTTGGCAATCGAAAGGCTAAGTTCGAAGATGGGCGAAATTGGCCTACTCTAAGGAGGGTTTTGGCGCATTTAAAGTGCGCAAAAATTACCCAAAAATCCCCAAAATGTTATTTTCCAACAAGTGACCCCTCATTTTAAAGGTTTTTGCACGCTGAACACGATGGTGGAATCGGATTTTAGATATCTTGGTCCGTTCTCAAATTAGAGCATTTAAAGTGCGCAAAAATTACCCAAAAATCCCCAAAATGTTATTTTCTAACAAGTGACCCCTCATTTTAAAGGTTTTTGTACTCTGAACACGATGGTGAAATCAGAATTGCGATATCTCATTCCGTTCTCAAACTGGAGCACTTTGAAGATTAAGGAACGTGGTTATTTCTTCGAAAATTCGCTCTTATAGCCATGCTGCATGACTGTGGTTTTTTTTTAAATGCTCGATCCCAAAGGTTCATTATTGAAATTAAACCCAAAAGGAGCCTAATTCGTGATTTTGATAAATAAATAAATGAACAGCCACCATTTCTATAGGAATGTCCAGTAGAATAATAAACCCGTGTGACAAGGAATTTGCAGCGGTTTGGGATCTACGCACCTTGAAATGTAAAAGAAAAAATTTTGAGGAAGTGTTATAGTATTTTTGCTGTGCGAATACATACGCGTATTATTCACAGAATAACAAAACAAAATGGTCGAAATGTGCTGAAATGTGGAGGGTAGTCACGAATTGAACTGTTAATTTCTTTGCGGAATTGTAGAATCCACGTTCAAGCCATCCAAACTTCCCTACCCTCACAGATGATTGTATACTACTTACGATCGCGTTATGTATACGACGAAGCTGCATGGAAACATTGACAGTTCTGTTTAAAGAAAACGTTCGGAGAACGCGTAAGTGGGCGGTTCAAAGACTTCTTTCCCTCGTGCTAACAGCCCGCTTTGATATTGTGTCCTCGAGGCTACGGAATGAGAATCCCGAGAGCCGGCAGGAAGCTTTGCAATGGAAACAAACTCCCGAAGGGCCAGTGCTCAAAATGAGAGCCTCCTCGTGTTATGACCGGGTGCGTAAAAGGGAATTTCGCTGCCATCCCGATCAGAATGCGAGGCTTCCCATTTCCCGGCTTCCCAGATCGCACATTCTCATCCCTTCGGCAAGGAGCTGGGAACTGCTGAGCCGTCGAACCCCACGTATCTCGGGTTTATTCACTTTCAGATACTGGGGACTTTCCCCCAAACGTACTCATGTAAACACAGCTGTGCCTATAATACGTGGTAATATAATTTATTGAATTTCATCTAGTGACACAAATCGAACTCCCGAGGCATGTACGAGCTTTTGGTGTTCAAGTTAAGAGGCTTGTTACAGAATAAAAGCACACAGGATACTGCAATTTTGGTTTATTATGCAATAATAAACCGTTGGAATCGAGCTTGAAAAAACAAATTTAACCCCCCTCCCCCCCTTCAAAATTTGATGGTTTCCGTTTGAAGGTACGTAGAATCCGAAAATGGAATAAACAAATTTCTGTCCGTCCTCCATACGCCGCACTTCGCAATTTTCTTAGTTACCATGAACCAAAATTAATGAAATTTGTTTGTAGGTCCCGTGTGGAGTCCAGTTGGTCCGCGAAGCTCGGCCTTACTGTCAGTCATCTCTGACATTATCAGTCATGTAGATATAAAAAACCACAGTCATGCAGCATGGCTATAAGAGCGAATTTTCGAAGTTTTCGGCATCTTCCTCCGCCTAAAATTTTCTGAATTAATTTTCGGCCAATGTTTTCCCAACTTGATACCATACAAAATTAAAACAGGAGTAGTTTTACGCAATGTAAAATTTGGGGTGGAAGGAGGGGGAGGGGGAAATCAAAAATGTTTTGAATACCAGAAGAGTAGGTATTGGGTACGTAACAAATTTTTTGTTCCATTTTTTGCCGAGTAACACCTCGGTTTGTAGATTTTCCAACCCTGAACACGATGGTGAAGTCAGAATTGCGATATCCCATTCCGTTATCAGATTAGAGCAGACGAACCAGGAAGAACATCTCAAGAAATAACCACGTTCCTTCATCTTCAAAGTGCTCCAGTTTGAGAATGGAATGAGATATCGCAATTCTGATTTCACCATCGTGTTCAGCGTACAAAAACCTTTAAAATGAGGTTTCACTTGTCAGACTTTTTCATTTTGGGAATTTATGGGTGATTTCCCCCCCCTAAAACTCCCCAAAACTCCCCCTTAGGGTGACCCGATTCTGCCCATCTTCGAACTTAGCCTGTCGATTGCCAAGACAGATTTTTCGTGCAAATTTGAACTTTTTATCTCAATTCTTTCGAGAGTTATCGTCTGGAATGACACATACATATATAAATATATATATATATATATATATATATATATATATATATATATATATATATATATATATATATATAATTTTTGGTGTCTTTCGGCAGGGAATTCAGGATGGTCTGAAACGGATTTTGGTATAAAAATCTTTCGGAAATTCGAGTTTTAAAAATTTTGGACCGAGAACAATAGCTTCCTTTTCTTCGAAAATTCGCTAAAAAGGGGTTGAAATTTCAGAACGTCGTAGCTCGAAAACTTTCAATAGAAGGTATGGATTTTTTAAAGTTTTTAAATTGATTTTGAACTAAAGCATTTTTTGAGACCACCCGGAGCATTGTACGACCAGCCGTTCGTTTGCACCGAAAAGCTTCGTCAACATGATCGTGAATCAAACGGTATAAATCCGGCCCAGATATCATTGCTAGGGATCATCTGATTATAATCACGGCTTGGAAGTCGGCTTGGTTGTTCTGCGATATTGTTCGTTGTGCAGCCATTCATTTGAGGAATGATGGCTGTTTTGGATTTTGTTGATGGGTACTTTTGGGACTTGAAAAAATGTTACGCTTCATGAATAACAACAAATAATTAATGACTGAATTTTTGAATCCCGCGCATTTTTATGAAACTGTAATTCCCGGTCCGGTTCTAATACGTTATTTAGGGCTTTCCTGGGGGGAGCACGAGGGTCGGTATTGACCACAGAAAACAGAGGTCTACGCAGAACAGGCATATTATACAGGTAAATAATAAACCATTGCGTAATAAGTTGCAGCTTTTTTTTAAACTTCTTAGCTTCTTTTTCCCCATGGAATCTCATAATTTCTTGCGGAGTTCCTTTTCAATGGGATCTGCCATTTCATCAGACAATTTTTCAAAATGAAGGAAAATCGGACATTTTCGATTCCCGATGGGACTTGATTGCTCTCTAACTCTTTGGACATATTATGCATTTGATCCGGAAGAACATAGCGTAGTTATTCGGTAGCAACCATACTTTACATGCCTTTTCATCGATTCAATGGCGATGGATGGCCGAGTGGTTCGGAATTTCGAATTTTTCCCTTCAAAGATCGTTAATGAGGACGGAGGACGAGACCGTAGGAGTTCATCTAACTATTATGGCAGTGGCATAGCAAAGAGTGATTGATTTTGAAGACTCATCTTTCAAGATTTTCGATACCTACGCATCTCTAATAAACTCGAAAGCGATTTTTTGAACGAAAGAAAAAAAAACCTCTTTCAGTGGGCGCTTCAATCGACGATGATACGACTTCTGTGTGTTGCAAATTTCTCTTAAAAAGTCAGTTTGATAGAAAGCTGTCACCAGATTCCAGTTAAAATATTCCATTTGTTATTATGAAATAATGAGCTTGTTCCTGATTTATGAAACTTGCACCAAATCAATCTTCCCACAACAATCAACAGTTTTTCTGTCAACAAAATTCATTTATTTCTAACGCAATTCCTTTCATATGAACTTCCTCTCTATCTCCAATAAAATGATAAAATTAAACATTAAAACCACTAGGTACCATAAGAAGTTGCTGGTGCCAACCTTAGGGCTCATGGCCACTGACCTACGGTCATCTAGGCGATTTGTTGAGATATTTGCCGCGTTTTCCGGGTTGATCGCTATGGCGGAGCTGAACGCAGCTCGCAGCCCATACGCCGCCGTCATTTTACTTCCATGTTCCTATTAAGTATATAGGAATGGAAATATGGTGATATCGTCAAATAAAAATGTTTGAGAAAACCATGGAATCTCGCTCAAAAGTGCTCAAAATGAGTTTCTAGACGGTTTTCCCTTGATGTCGTTCCGTACGTACGGTCATAACTTCCTCAAACTATGGTATTTTTCAGATTTTATTTTTGGATTTTGTTCAGCTTGTTGAGCTATTCAATTTTTGATGAGAACGAGTATTCTAGATAGAAAATTGAGGAAGTTATGAGGGTTTTCGACTTTTTCGGTTTTCAACGATAACTGCCGTAAAATGGGCCAAAATTGGTGCGGTTGGTACCAAAATGTTCGTTGCGACGTCTAGATCATGCTTGTTGACTTTGAACCACTCGATCTGGCTAATTGACAGCAGAAAATATGTCAATGGCATTTTCTAAGTTTACTAGCTAAATGACGTTGATGAAGCGACAGGAACTGGTTGAAAGTGAGGTTTCTATGCAAGCATATTATATTTCTACGCTCAGTAGCACTGCCGCCAAACTTGCACGGCCATACTATTATGAAGAACATGGAAGTATTTTTGGCAATCTCCACACCAGGACTTTGCTTCCATTTCCCCACCAACAATTCTGCCAAAACCAACAGACTCCTCCATACATAATGGTTTTTGCTCGTGTTTTAAAACTTGTTTCACGACAAACTTTTCTTGCAACTTTTCCCGAAGAATCTTTGTCAGGCCTTCAAAAATAACAGGTCGCCCGCCTTCCAATCTTCGTCCCCAGCCGACAGATTTCACCATTTTCTCTCTCCAGTATTTGTCCCGAGGGGAAAATTTAATTAAAGTGACAAACACTGAACAGGTCGAAACTAAGGTTTTCCTCGGGGCGATGCGATGTCTGGTTGGATTCAGGGGGGTTGATGTTCGAGAACTGTCGATCAAAATCGTCGACAGACCTTTATTAAACGTTACTCTTAATTCGTATCTTTCTTTATTAAACTGCTACTGCTACTGAAATAACTGGATTATAATTGAAGGGGCAATCGAGTCGGGCGAAGGACGTTTCCGACCAAATCCCCAGGTAAAGTCATTAACGAGGGGAGTCTAATCTCTCAAGCTCCAAAACATTGCCCGAGCAAAGTGGACTTTTTCGCCCCAAACAGCGTTGGGCTACAAACCCCCGTCTGTAAAATATTTGAGCTCAACGTATATATTCGCAGTGATGCTTCCTACCCTCCAACCTTGTGGGCTACATTTTCCGCAGACTTGAACCACACAACGAACGCCTGCGAAAGCTTCCACAGCGATTTCAGTAACAGCTTCAACCACTGCCACCCGCCCATATACAAATTTGTCGACGTGCTACTGGCATCCCAAAATGAAAACTACATCAAAATCAATAGTATCCAAATCCAAAGTCAAACTCACGTAGGAAAACTGAACATCTATTACGTTTCACGGAGAAGTACAACTCCGACAAGAATGTACTGGATTATTTGAAATCTGTATCTGGGATATATGCCCGTGTTTGACTTTATTTATTATTGTATGATGTTACGTGTTGACTTTATTTTTGACGAAATATGCGGGCATATACGCTACATTGGGCTGTTTCCCGCTAACCTGGGAGGGCGGAAAGGTCCACTTCGTGTTGGTGCGAAATGGGCGGAAAGGGGTACTTTGACTGAGCCGTAAGAGGGATTTGGGCGGAATGGTCAAACTCCCATCGAGTCGAGGTACGTATGTGACATATTTTGAAAATTCGATTTTGGTAGGTGTTTTGGCCAACATTCACGACTGATCAGGTGAAGCCCCTTCAGTATAGGTACCGAGTCGAGACTTTCAATATGAATTCATGAATTTTTATCTATCTTTAACGTGTCCACAACTTACAACACCAACTTGCACAATGGTCAATCCAAAGGTCGGAAACTGACCAATTTTCTATAGATTTCATCTTGCAAAGATGGCTGATCGGAATAGTTATGGGAAATAACCATTATTCACCTGGTTTCCAAAAATTACCGACGTTCAAACCTGTTACGTCCTGTTGAAGATGGGCTCGAGCTGTGGCAGCGATTGAGTGGAACACCGCGCACTCTCAAACTTGGGCTGGGGTTAAGTATACAAATGAGCCCAGTATCTGGAGGGTACTGTCCATCCTCCGTACGCCGTACTTCGCACTTTTCTTAGTCAAAATGAACCAAAATTAATGAAATTTGGTGTGTAGTTCCGTTTGGGGTCTAGTTGGTGGAACATGCACTGTTTTTAGGTTTCTACTTCCTCTTCTGTGTCTAAAAAAAAACCAGTCATGCAGCATGACTTAATGAGCGAATTTTCAAAGAAATATTCGAATTAATGGCTATGGTTTTGAATAAAGGAAAACTTCTTCCTCCTACTGTTAGTACCTAAATTGAATAATTTGAAATAGATTTTTTCTTTCGTCTTCCTTCTAGTAATACGTGGGCCGGTACTTGTCTATCTATGAAGGTATCATAACAATTATATGTCAAATGGGAAATTCAAGGAGTTGTACTAATCGTTTGCCTCCCCCTTTTTTGCTTCGAACTCTCGTCTTCAATTAATACTTCTCACATTTTTCAATCTGACCACTCTAAGGGGGTGGGGGGGTGGGTAAGAGTTTAAAGATTATCCTAGTTTTGGGTAATTTTTGCGCACTTTAAATGCTCTAATTTAAGAACGGATTTAGATATCTAAAATCCGATTTCACCATCGTGTTCAGCGTGCAAAAACCTTTAAAATGAGGGGTCACTTGTTAGAAAATAACATTTTGGGGATTTTTGGGTAATTTTTGCGCACTTTAAATGCTCTAATTTGAGAACGGATCAAGATATCTAAAATCCGATTCCACCATCGTGTTCAGCGTGCAAAAACCTTTAAAATGAGGGGTCACTTGTTGGAAAATAACATTTTGGGGATTTTTGGGTAATTTTTGCGCACTTTAAATGCGCCAAAACCCTCCTTAGAGTAGGCTAATTTCGCCCATCTTCGAACTTAGCCTTTCGATTGCCAAGATAGATTTTTTGTGCAAATTTGAGCTGTTTATCTCAATTCTATCGAGAGTTATCGTCTGGAGTGACACATATATATATAAATATATATATACATATAAAAAAGTGTTAAATTTCAGGAATCGTTTTAGAATGGTCTGAAACGGATTTCTATGAAGAAAATTTCCAAAAATTTATATTATTTAAATTTCGAAGCCATTGCAATAGCTTCATTTTCTTTGAAAATTCGCTAAAATGAGTATTTAGGTTAGAGACCCACTAAATGAACGGAAGTGGGTGAAAAGAGAGTTTTCTCTTAATTACTTGCCCCTGTCCAACAGCTGGAACCTGCGGCAAATCAACATGTTACACCTGTCCAATAGCTGGAAATCCTCAACTTTCTGGATCCAAACATTGGACACCCTCATTATAATTAGTTAAAAACGATAAAACAACTATTTCCGCACACCAACAGCTAGGTAAACTACTTGGGTAATGGAGACCAACAAAAAGAAATCATAAAATCAATGGAACAGAATGAAAATAGCATAAGGAATTTGCGTCGATTCCTTACAAAATTCACAAGGAACTCATCCGATCCAACGCTGTCGAAATTTCAGAGCGAATTGAAAACTGTGTGAACATCCTGAATGTTTTTAAAGCACATCAACGCAATCTAGGGAAATTCCTTCAACTAATAAAAATAGTGGCGCCGTGAAACTCCCGCCTAAAACATTATGAACTCAAAAACGCTGCAAAGTCCTTGTCACATGGGTTTATTATTCTATTGGACATACCTACAGAAATGTTGGCTGTTCATTATTGTTTCTTTCATGTAAAATAATTGAAATTGGTAGTGCCATTTAATCGTCTTGATCAACGTGTTGACACTTTTGGTTTATTATTCTGAGAATAATACACCTATGTATTCGCTCAGCAAAACATTTTTATAACACCCCCTCAAAATTTTTTCTTTTCCGTTTCAAGGTGGGTAGATTCCAAAAATGCAATGTCCGTCCGCCGTACGCCGTCCGCCGTATCACGTCTACAGGCTTCATTTTCGGTCTAAAAAAATCGTTCTTTCGCACACATGCTCCATTTGGGCCCTAGTTGTGTCCCGAAACTTTTCAGCCCGATCGGAATATACCCAGGGGTGTTATGAGTGAAAATGTGTGTAAAAATAGGTACTTTTTGCGTTTTAGTAACATATAGGTAACATGAGCTTCTGAGATATCATTTTCCATGTTTTCGGTTCGTAACTTATCCAGACAGTTAAAGAAATGTGTAGGTAAGGTAGGTAGGTATGTCTAGGTGGCATGGGCTGTGCCACCAGAGGATCGATTCTCCTGATTCAGACAGGTACTCGGAACGATGAGAACACCGTCTAGATCCCTTATCAGTAGTTTTTGGAAATTCAAGATCGTGTTAATCACGAAGTTCAATCAAATAGGTAGAAACTGCCAAGCAGATACCTAAATTCGTGATTTTACTACACTCACGTTTATAGTTATAAGGAAATATTACTTACAATCAAGGGAAATAACAGAGTTGTACATACCTTTAGTAGCGGATGATCCGTGAATGAAGGTGGTAGAACCCAAATCGCATCACTAATAATCAAAAACACTGATCAATACGGGCCAACCTGCACTCACGTAAGGTATCGGAGTGTCCATATCACTTCTCGCGGTTATTCTGCGGATAATACCGAGACGATTCCAGGAGAAAGCACACCAAAATTTATAATCTAGTCCAGGAATTATTGTTTAAAGATGAATTTTGACGAAAAACTACCGCATACCAACCAGTTGCGAGCGATCTAGGGACTGACTTCAGAAAGTATCAGCAGGGTGGTGGGCCTTGGTAGGTTTTTACTTCATATTTTCCCCTTTCATTTACCTGAATTCTCAATTTATTTTTCGGTTATTTTTCGGTAACTTATCCAGACAATTAGAGAAATGTGTAGGTAAGGTAGGTAGGTATGTCTAGGTGGCATGGGCTGTGCCACCAGAGGATCGATTCTCCTGATTCACACAGGTACTCGGAACGATGAGAACACCGTATAGGTCCCTTATCAGTAGTTTTTGGAAATTCAAGATCGTGTTAACCACGAAGTTCAATCAAATAGGTAGAAACTCCCAAGTAGATACCTAAATTCGTGATTTTGTTACACTCACGTTTATAGTTATAAGGAAATATTACTTACAATCAAGGGAAGTAACAGAGTTGTACTTACCTTTAGTAGCGGATGATCCGTGAATGAAGGCGGTAGAACCCAAATCGCAGCACTAATAATCAAAAACACTGATCAATACGGGCCAACCTGCACTCACGTGAGGTATCGGAGTGTCCATATCACTTCTCGCGGTTATTCGGCGGATAATACCGAGGCGATTCCAGGAGAAAGCACACCAAAATTTATAATCTAGTCCAGGAATTATTGTTTAAAGATGAATTTTGATGAAAAACTACCGCATAACAACCAGTTGCGAGCGATCTAGGGACTGACTTCAGAAAGTATCAGCAGGGTGGTGGGCCTTGGTAGGTATATTTACTTCATATTTTCCCCTTTCATTTACCTGAATTCTCATTGTATTTTTTGGTTCGTAACTTATCCAGACAGTTAAAGAAATGTGTAGGTAAGGTAGGTAGGTATGTCTAGGTGGCATGGGGTGTGCCACCAGAGGATCGATTCTCCTGATTCACACAGGTACTCGGAACGACGAGAACACCGTATAGGTCCCTCTTATAGATGGTTTTTGGAAATTCAAGATGGTGTTAATCACGAAGTTCAATCAAATAGGTAGAAACTCCCAAGTAGATACCTAAATTCGTGATTTTGTTACACTCGCGTTTATTGTTATAGGGAAATATTACTTAAATCAAGGGAAACAACAGAGTTGTACATACCTTTAGTAGCGGATGATCCGTGAATGAAGGTGGTAGAACCCAAATTTCATCACTAATAATCAAAAACACTGATCAATACGGGCCAACCTGCACTCACGTAAGGTATCGGAGTGTCCATATCACTTCTCGCGGTAATTCGGCGGATAATACTGAGGCAATTCCAGGAGAAAGCACACCAAAAATAATTTATATATAATGTAATCCAGGAATTAAGACGCATTTTGACGACCGCATACCAACCAGTAGCGGGTGATCAACGGACTGACTTCAGAAAGTATCAGCAGAGTGGGCCTTGGTAGGTATATTTACTTCATTTTTTCTCCTTTCATTTACCTGAATTCTCATTGTATTTTTTGGTTCGTAACTTATCCAGACAGTTAAAGAAATGTGTAGGTAAGGTAGGTAGGTATGTCTACGTGGCATGGGCTGTGCCACCAGAGGATCGATTCTTCTGATTCACACAGGTACTCGGAACGATGAGAACACTAACTAGGTCCCTCTTATAGATGGTTTTTGGAAATTCAAATCAAATAGGTCGAAACTTCCAAGTAGGTAGATAGGTACCTAAATTCATAATTACTATCCTCGACATGAATAAACCTAAATAACATAATTTTACGGTACCTTTAGTATTGGACGGTCGGAGAATGAAGGTGGTGGAATCCAAATCGCAGCACTGAACACAATCATCATCGGCGCGGGCCGACAATGCACCCACGTTGGTTTTCGAATTGCCCATATCACTTCTCCCGATTAAATCGGCGGATACCGAAGCGATTCGAGGAGAAAACTCACAATAAAACAGTAAAATTTAGTCCAGGAATTATTCTTCTATGATGAATTTGGAATAAAAACTACCACTTACCTACCATCCGTCGCGGGTGATCGGGCCAGACTGACTGATAGTGAGGGGTGGCAGCGTGGGGAAGGTGATGTGGCTGGGCGTGGTGGGGTAGGTAGGTATTCACTCGATTTTTATTTATTTATTTATTTATTCATTTATTTATTCATTTATTTTTTTACATTTACCTGAATTTTCATTGTGTTTTTCTTTTCCTAACTGCTTCGAACAATCGAAGAAATAATATACAAGTTACTAATCTATGTGGCACTGGTTGTGCCACGAGGGCATCAGTTCACAACATGATTTAGTTACTTGGAACGATTAAAACACCAACTATACAACAAACTATTGGTGGTTTATTGAAATTCAAGATCGCATTAATGACCAATTCCAATAAAATAGATGGAAAATTCCAAGTATTTTAACCTACATCTGGAGAGTTTAAGCTCTGGCGGGCAGACCCAGTGCCACGGGCGCACTACACGACCGTTCCCGTGCGCCGAGAAAGGAATCGTTTTGTGTTGGGCGCATGTACGAGCGTTCCCGTCTCCTGGAGCCCCCGAGCTCGGACCCAATGTAGGCTTTTCACTGTAGTTTTAAACAAAATTTTATTGGGACTCACCTGAATATTTTCATTTTTTTTTTTATGCCGCCGCTCGGTTTTGGTTTTGTCTGTGATTAATACTGCTCGCTGCCGCTCGCATTGTCAAGCGATCTGGATGCTCGCTGGCGCTCGTATCTCAAAAAAGATAAACAATCCCAGAAACTATCCCGTGAATGAGCAGGTTGTTTGGGACTTCTGAATAGATTAGTGGAATGTAATGTTAGGTATGTAACAAGACTGTTTAATGCCTTCGAAAATACCAGAAAAGAAGACAAGTAGAGCAGGAACGGTGGGCTCTTGAGATGGGAACGCTCATACATGATGGTTTACGGGGACGGGCACGCTCGTACGTACTTTCTCCTTGGGAACGCTCGTACATGCGCCCGTGCCACGTAGATTGGTAACTTCAATCATTTCGTGGATTTTTTGTAAAAGGGTAAAAACAGGTAAAGACAATAAGTCGGGTAAAATGAAGGGAAAAATAATTAAAGTTACAAGTACCTAAGTGCCTACTTTCCCCTCCCCACCACCTTCCCCACCTTGCCGCCCCTCTCTATTAGTCAGTCCCTCGATCACCCGCGACGGATGGTAGGTTTGTGGTAGTTTTTCGTCAAAATTCATCTTTAAACAATAATTCCTGGACTAGATTATTGTGTTTTTGTGTTTTTTCTCGAATCGCCTCGGAATGATCCGCCGATTGACCGTGAAGTGGTATGGGCAATCCGATGGATAACGTGTGTGCACTGATTGGCCCGCGTTGATCAGTGGTTGTTTATGCGGTTAGTGCTACGAACTGGATTCTACCTTCATTCTCGGATTGTACACACTACTAAAGGTACGTGCGACTTTGTTATTTTGATTTATTGTAAGTAATATTTCTTTAAATAACTACAAAGTCGAGGGTACCTAATCATCATTAAACATACAGGTAATTATGAAACATTTTAGGTAGCAAAACTACTTATAGCAACGCAGGGGTATGTGCATTTTTTTAAAACTAAATAGCTATTAATTTATTAATTTGTTGCAAACTGATGAGATACGCACTTTCTCCTAGGTTTAAGCCATAGCAAATGGTAGGATGTGGAGGTGAAACTGGAGAACCCAAGTCAGGAGATCCGACTTTGGTGGCACAAGCAGTTCCAAACTGTGCATTTTCATGATTATTTGGAAATGGTACGAAGATGAACAGGAAAATACTATGACAAGTCAGGTCAAATGAAACGGAAAATTTTGTTCCTGCCTACCAACTCGATCAATGGTTGTGTGTTGTGATTTGGTTTTGTACCACCTTCATTCAAGATTATACCACTACTAAAGCTCCGTACTATGTTATTCGGTTTTATTGTAATATTTTCGATTATTTTTATTGTAATATGTGTAGAGTGGACGTCTTCTTATGCTCATCGCTTAGTGGCCAGTTACGGTATTTTTTCCCTCCACCGCGCCCTAATTGTCGGACTGGACTCATATTTCGTACATGCCCTTTCTAGAACCCAAGCCCAAGTCCTATCTGCCCCCGAAACTCAAACCCTTTCTGAGCCCATGAAGAGAGAAATTCGGCATATTCCCATACCTGTATAAATACTTCCCCAATAAAAAACTAGGTTTGTACTTGAGATTAAGGAGATTGAACTAATCTACATCACAAAAATATCATTACACTTTTACCGGGTATTTTTTTAAATTTTTGGTTTATTATTTTCAATAATGAACCATTGGAATCGAGCATGAAAAAAAAAAAAATTTCTAACCCCCCCTCAAAATTTGATGGTTTACGTTTCAAGGTACGTAGAATCCGAAAATGCAATAAAAATATTTCTGTCTGTCCGCCGTACGCCGTACTGGCCACTTTTCTTAGTTGCCATGAAACGAAATTGATGAAATTCGGGTTATAGGTTCCGTTCGGGGTCTAGTTGGTCCTCGAAGCTCGACGTTACTGTCAGTCACCTCTAAGGGGTTCAAAATAGGGGTTGAAATTTTCAGAACGCCGTATCTCGAAAACTTTTGATAGAAGGGTATGGTTTTTTTACGTTATTAAATTTGTCTTGAGCTAAACCATTTTTTGAGACCACCCGGAGCATTGTTCGTCCAGCCGTTCGTGTGCACCAAAAAGCTTCGTCAACATGATCGTGAATCAAACGGTATAAATCCGGCCGGGATATCATCACTAGGGAGCACATGATTATAATCAAGGATGGCTGTATGAAGTCGAGTTGGTTGTTCTGCGATATTATTTCATTTGATAAGTGATGGACTATTGGTTTTTGTTGGTAGGTACTTGTGAAACTTGAACAAACGTTGAAGTATTATTGATGGGTAAATTAATACACAATGGCAAATTATTGAACAACGGCAAATTATTACACAACGGTTCATCAACCAAGAAGGGGCTGGATTTTGTTGATCGGTACTTTTGCAACTTGACCCACCGTTGAAGTATTGTTGATGGGCAAGTTATTACACAACGGCTCATTATACTTGACCACGAGGGTAGGTATTGACCACAGAAAACAGTGATCTACGCAGAAGGGGCATCTATTTCACTCTACATCAACAATTTTCCTTTAGAACTTCATTATTGCGTTTCTTTTTGCCGTTTTAGTTACTTTTTGTCATCGACAGAATTATTTTAGTAACATTTAACTCGTGATTTAGGTAGGTACCTAGTAACGAGTACGGGGTTAGGTACTAAGCTACGGAGGGTCTGCGATCTACATAATATGCATAGAATAGTACATATATTATATGAAGGGTTATCTATACAGAGAGCTGTGATCTGTAACAGGAGGGTATTCTATACAAAATAATAAACCGTTCTGCAGGGATTTGCAGCGTTTTTGTGTTTTAGTAAGATGAGCTTTTGAGGTATCGTTTTCCATGTTTCTGGGACGAAAAGACTGAATATGAAGTCGATTTTGACCAACGAGTGGAAAATTGAGGTTCTAACGAAGTTTTAGCCTTACATTCACGTTGAATGTAAGGCTAAAATCGTCGTTCTTCCGCACACAGTTTGGGTTCCCATTTGGGAACACATTTGGGTCCTAGTTATGTTCCAAAGCTCAGCAGCCCGATCGGAATTCAACCAGGGGTGTTATGGGAGAAAAATTAGTGTAAAAATAGGGGTTTTCTTTAGGTTTTAGAGAACACGAGCTTGTGATGTATCGTTTTCCATGTTTTTTAAGGCCGAGAAGACCGAATATGAAGTTGATTTTGAGGTTGTAACAAAGGTTAAGCTCCCGAAATTCATTTTTTATTAGTCAAAAACCTGGGAATTGTCCGAAATCACCATACATTTGAATAATAACACTGGAAATAGTATCAACAGGCGAGCCAAGACAATTTAATGGCACTATCAGTGATCACAACAAAATGTCCGTGTGACGAAAGTGTGATTAAAAAAGAAAAGGAAATTCAAAGCTTAGTTACCAATTCTATATTGAGTGACGCTTATTTTTCAAATAATTTGAGACGATGCGACGCACTGAGGATATGGACTGGTCAAAAAAGTCGACTTCAGGGCACTGGCTCGATTAGGTGGTTCGCTTGTCTTGGTAGTTTTGACAAGGGGCGCTGCCGCTGCCGCAGGTATAGTTTGTCGAGGTGAAGGGTGTCCAGAAGAGACTGACCGTTAGGCGCTGCATCCGCAAACCTACCTGTGCGAGAAGCGATAATGGTGAATCTACACATCCCACAAACAGCTTGTGGAAAAAGGACAACTCTGCCAGCCACCTTCGATCCTCAGGGCTCAATATCGGGCTGCGTGGTATCCTCCCTGCAAACTTAAGATCTCGAAAATAAACTCGCAGAAGTGGGGACGAAAGTGGCAGGCAAGTCGAAGCACAACCTGGGTCCCCACCATCCCCTACTAACTAGGGGATGGTTAGGGATGGTTAGGGATGGTTAGGGATCCGCCCATAACCAAACCGAGCACACTCCAAAAAGATCCTGGGCATGGTGGTGGTCCGCCCATAACTAAACCAGGCAACGCTCCTAAAAGATTCCGTGCATGGTGGTGGTACGCCCATAACCAAAGCGGACACACTCCAAAAAGATCCCGGGCATGGTGGTGGTCCGCCCATAACCAAACCGGGCACATCCTCCCTCACACCGCTCGTGATGAACGCGCCAATTTCAAATTCATCACACCGGCACTGCTCATTCGACGAATCGAACTCCACCAAGACGATGAGTTTGTTCGCTATTCTTGATTAATGGAGGTGAAAAAATTACTCAGTCGCTCCATCAAACTGTTCTAAGCAAAAGAGGAAGAACCTTTCACACATTCATAGACAAGCAGAATATCAGGTGAGAACTGTTTTAAATAATAAAACAGTTTTTATTATTTAACCTTCACTGTTTCGTTTCCTAGAGTTTTTTGAATATTCTTTCAGTTCACAGTCACACACTATCCCATTCCTATCTTTTGTACATTTTTCCGGTAGTTTTGGCAGCACGCCTTTTCCCTTCAAAAACGACACACACGTCTCATCGTTGTAAAAATAATATGTGGATAGAGATGCCCGATATTCATTTCGCTGAACTGCACTGGCCACAGCTCGCCATCCATACTGGTAACATGCCCTTCAAACTTGCGATTACAAACAAGAGGTGACGATAGCCCAACAGTCTCACAACTAATTTCAATCTTCTACACAACAACAACAAAAAACAACCTATCGCTCAACAGTGGAGAATGTGTAGGTTTGAAACCGCCGAGCGGTAGGTAGCATACGACCATGGTGAAAGGAACAGTTTCCACCATGCATACGACATGGTCCTACGGGCTTCGTAGGCAGCGAGATTTTGGTAGGTAGCATACGACACTAGTACCGGAAGCAGTTCACTAGGAATTGGTTTAGATGGGGTGGATACTACTTGAGTAATTTATAGTTCACGGAATGACAGTTCAATGGAATAAGGAAAAAAGTTGATACTCATATGTTCGTTCTAGTTCAGTGTTTGTATCCTGTGATAGGAAACGTAAAGGAACTGGAATGAACTACTGATGTACTCCTTTCAAGAAGTGAACTAACTGAACTTGAGTCCCACAAATGAACTGCTCTTACCCACCACTATAGCCAATATAATATATATCACAATATCACATTACCTTTCGGATTCAGTTACACTACTTGGGACTGGGATGACGACTGAGATCCTGATGGTCTCACTAAGCTAATGATATGAGAAGCTCTAAGTTAGGTAGGCACTCAAACTTTTTTCAGCTTCTCACCGTCGCTGATCGTAGAATTATCATTGCACGAGCTCGTGAACGTGACTAATCCGCTATTGGACAGATAGGACGACTTCCGTCCAGGTGTCTGCTACTTAGACCAAAGAAGTTGCTTATCTCCGTTTTCCAGACATCAAAGACCCATGCGAGTGATGGATTACTTCGATACTGGGTTTCGGCGCGTTATGATGGCTTGAGACTGGGAACGGTAGATGTTGTCCGGTCTCTCATACAAAGAGATAGAAACAACATTTTTCGTTTTCGTAATTTCATGTCATCGTTGCAATGACCGCATTATTCATAATCACAACATCTAGAAAAACATGAGAAATGCACAGCAGTTTTTTATTCATAATTACAACATTTAGGGAAAAAACATATGAGGAATGTGCAGCAGGATCTGTACTCTATTCTCTATACTCCAAACTTGTCCTGAATTGGTTGTGCCAATTATTGTCACTACCACAGCAATATGCAAGTATAGGTATATATACGAATACTTAGCTCGCGAAGGCAAGGGACGACATGGCTGGTAAGCGTGACGTGAATATACAAACGTTTTGAGCTTCATTGAGATGAAGAGTTGATTCAGACAAGTAATAATAAATAATAAATAGTAATAATAAATCTGTATATTGTACACTTATATGATTTGACGTTTGTCAGAGAAACTTATAAAAGTTAGAAGGATACAAGGCTTCCTAGGTAGCGAGATTTTGGTAGGTAGCATACGACACTAGTACCCTAGAAAAAGTGTTAACAGGTGAATCAAGACAAGTAAATGCACTACCAGTGATCACAGATAATTTGAGAGAAAAAAAGGCGTACCTAATTCGTTTTTTGGGGGCCAAAATTGGTGGAAAGAATCAGAAATATCTGTTTAGAGACAATAAATGAACAGTCAACATTTCTGTAGGTATGTCCAATAGAATAATAAACCCATGTGACAAGGACTTAGCAGCCTTTTTTACCTGCTTACCTTCTTGGTACAATATCTCAAGGCTTGACTCTCCTTCATTTTTTGAACTCTTCCCCTGCATTGTGACAACACAGAGCTGCTGGCTACCTGTTTTCCTTTGTTAGACGAGCAGGTGTGGGGAGTAGGAGGCCTGTAGACATCAGACCTTGGAGAGGCCCTGGGACAGCCATCCTGGGGTTTCAAGAAAAAACCCTTTTCATTCAGGGGCTAGTATCTGTTGTTCTACACCTCCCAGACTTCAGCGCTGTTGCCAAATTTCTCGCACTCTTGAGGTCACTAACTGTGAAGAAAACCATGTTAGAAGGGAACTTAGAACATCCACCTGCACAAGGTTCAGAAAATAATATTTTATACTGGAAATTAATATTGCAAAATCAACTGGGATATTACCATTCTATGATAATTATCTGTCGTTCAACAATTAATATTTCATTGCATCTAGTAAGGAAAAATATTAAGAATCAGACAGGTCGATGGTTTTGCATATTTGTAACTGTACTTTGCCTGAGGAATGTAATAGTAGGATGATAATTGAGAAAAAAGCAGACATTAGATACTTGGGAGTAATATTTGACCAGCATTTGAAATGGCGTGAGCAGGTAGCTAGGGTTGCTTTAATTTTACGTAAAAATATGTATTTATTCTCTCGTCTGAGGTCATTGATGAGTTTAAAGTCATTGTAAGCCGTATATACTTTGCCCTGGTTCACTCTGTCCTTCCATTGTCTCCCCATTTGGGGAAGAGCGTACCAGACAGCTTTATCTCCGGTTATCTCTGCACAGAAAACTATTACAAAAATAATCATGAATAAACGCATCACAGACCATTCTCTGCCGCTATTCAAGAAATTGGAGATCCTGCCGTTCCATCTAATTAAAGATTTTGCATTTGTAAAATGTTTGTTAAGGCAAGGAAAACTGTTATCTCCATCCCATTCCATTCCAACAAGATTTAAGAATAGTAATAATTTGGCTTATTCTCAGGTTCCTAGTACCCTAGCTTATATTTTGGTTTATTATTTTCAATAATGAACCATTTGAATCGTGCATGAAAAAAAAATTCTTACCCCCCCCCCCCCCCCCCACAAAATTTGATGGTTCACGTTTCAAGGTATGTAGAATCCAAAAATTGCAATAAAAATATTTCTGTCTGTCCGCCGTACGCCGTACGGGCCACTTTTGTTAGTTACCATGAAACAAAATTGATGAAATTCGGGTTATAGGTTCCGTTCGGGGTCTAGTTGGTCCTCGAAGCACGACGTTACTGTGAGTCATCTCTAAGGGGTTCAAAATAGGGGCTGAAATTTTCAGAACGCCGTAGCTCGAAAACTTCCGATAGAAGGGTATGGTTTTTTTTACGTTATTAAATTTGTCTTGAGCTAAACAATTTTTTGAGACCACCCGGAGCATTGTACGTCCAGCCGTTCGCGAGCACCAAAAAGCTTCGTCAACACGATCGTGAATCAAACGGTATAAATCCGGCCGGGATATCATCACTAGGGAGCACATGATTATAATCAAGGATGGCTGTATGAAGTCGAGTTGTTTGTTCTGCGATATTATTTCATTTGATAAGTGATGGACTATTGGATTTTGTAGGTAGGTACTTGTGAAACTTGAAGTATTATTGATGGGTAAATTATTACACAATGGCAAATTATTACACACCGGTACTTTTTTTGATGTTGCTGCTGTACCTGTGTTTAACAGTTTCCCAACAGAACTGAAAACTAGGCTTTCTGGTGACAATTTAAAAAATAAAAAGATGTCTCTATACTTAAAGAAGCACTTTCTTAGTGTATTGCAAGAATAATGAGCTTATGATTGTTAACATTAAACTGCCGAGTGGTTGTATTTCTTTTTTTCTTTGTACTTTAATATTATAATAGGCACTTATGTTGCAATGAGTGGGAGCCGCCTGAGCTGCTCATCCCGTAACACGGGCATTTAGCCCATATTGGGGATTATGTTTTCAGTGTTGCTACATGATAAGAGACTTCTCCTCTTCAATTTATGCAAGGTTGAACTATGCTGTTTTTTTCTCTCTCTTTCCTTTTCTTTCCACTGTTGCATAAGTAGGCAGTTTAGTTCATTTCTTGTCAATTTTTTATTATGTGTACATGTCTTGTATATCTATTTTGGAAATAAATAATTTTTAAAAACCCTCGAGGAATCAGACATATGCTCAAGAGTTCGTGGAGTAGCTTCCATGTATACCTGAAACAAAGAGAAGGAACACGATTATATTAATTTAAAACTCTACGTACAAGTCCGTAAAATCTTGGAAGTGTGACAGTTAGGTAAATAGTCTGCGTATTTCAAACGTGCTACTGTACGTGTTTCCGCTTTATTTATCAAAATTGCCATATCCTGTTGTATTCGTTGGCTGGTTTCGTTGTTACAGATGACCTAACTTACATCTCGATTTATAGTATTTTAGTACTGCTATATTATTTCAGTATAATATCGTGATACATTCTTCATATTATAATGATAATAAATTATAGGCTGGTACTAAATTTTCACACCCAAGTATAGCAGTGGGCATGAATGAACGAATTTCCTCCTTTACTTCCTGCCTTCGACCTTTTCACGAACATTCAACGAATCTCAGCTAATTTTGTTTACGTCGTTGAGACCGGAGCTAAAAATGGGGCATTACAAACTCTGATAATAATGATATATATGTATGGAATGAGTAAGTATGTATATATGTAAATAAATAAACATTTGTATTTTAATTTTGTGTTTCTCATTTATTATTTTAAAATAAAAATTAAAAAAAAAAGTACGAGGTACGTGGTAGGTACGTGGTGTGGGTGCGGGAGGGGGCGCAAAGACATAAAATAATGTCCCTCTTGGTTGCGTACTTGTACGAAAGCTGTACCCACCGTTTGTGTTTTGTATACACCCACTCGTATAAAAGTGGAAAGAATGAATTTTATACACATTTTCACTCATAACTCCCCTGGGTATATTATTACGCAGGTTTTTATTAAAAAGGAGGGACAGGAGCAGGGGTGGACAGGAAGTTCAGAAAGAGATAGTAAAATGAACACCTGCGCCTCAAACAATGGGAGTCCTAAAGTATTTCCCTGAAGAGGACAAGGTTTTTGGAAAATATACAAAAGGGCTGATGCACGGAACTCTTTTACGCAGATCAGTTCTACGTCCTGACCTCCTGTTCACAGCTCCTCCTCCACTTTCGTCAGTGAGCAGGCTCCAACGGGTCTTTGTCGATTCCACAGCTGAAAGTGGGTCTTCTCAGGTAGAAGAAATAGGGCCTCTTTTTTTAAGCGATTTATTCATCTATTTTTACAATTTTGTAAGAGATCAGAGTCCAACGAGGTGAACTCATCAAGAGATCAGAAATGTTGGGGAAAAACGCTGCAAAGTCCTTGTCACATGGGTTTATTATTCTATTGGACACACCTACAGAAATGTTGGCTGTTCATTTACTGTTTCTTTCATGTGAAATAATTGAAATAGCTATTTCTGATGGTTTCCACCAATTTTGGCCCCCAAAACAAGGATTAGGCTCGGTTTTTTGGTTTATTATTCTGTGAATAATACACCTATGTATTCGCTCAGCAAAAAATTTTTATAACACCCCCTCAAACTTTTTTCTTTTACGTTTCAAGGTGCATAGATTCCAAAAATGCAATGTCCGTACGCCGTCCGCCGTATCACGTGTACAGGCTTCATTTTCGGTCTAAAAAAATCGTTCTTTCGCACACATGCTCCATTTGGGCCCTAGTTGTGTCCCGAAACTTTTCAGCCCGATCGGAATATACCCAGGGGTGTTATGAGTGAAAATGTGTGTAAAAATAGGTACTTTTTACGTTTTAGCAACATATTGGTAACATGAGCTTCTGAGATATCGTTTTCTATGTTTTTGGGGACGAGAAGACCGAATATGAAGTCGATTTTGACCAAAGAGTGGAAAATTGAGTTCTACCAAATGTTCAGCTCCCAAAATTGATTTTTTATGAGCGAAAAACCTGGGAAATCGTCTGAAATCACCATCAGTTTGTATAATAACACTGGAAAAAGTGTCAAGACGTAGTTCAGGACGATTAAATGGCACTACCAATGATCAAAGATAGTTAAAAAAAAAGAAAAAAAAGAGCGTACCTAATTTGTGTTTTGGGGGCCAAAATTAATGGAAACCATCAGAAGTAGCTATTTCGATTATTACGCATGAAAGAAACAATTAATGAACAGCCAACGTTTCTGTAGGTATGTCCAATAGAATAATAAACCCATGTGACAAGGACTTTGCAGCGTTTTTTATTTGGATTTTTCATTTACCTCTTATTGGTACCTAATTTCTCAGGATTTTTCTCTGTACATCAATGAGTCTCTTTATATAAATTACCTACATTTCTTTCTGATGATGCTGACCTGCTT
Organism: Leptopterna dolabrata; assembly: GCA_954871275.1. Taxonomy (NCBI): domain Eukaryota; kingdom Metazoa; phylum Arthropoda; class Insecta; order Hemiptera; family Miridae; genus Leptopterna; species Leptopterna dolabrata. The sequence continues at coordinate 3,415,084 of OX940985.1, read as the reverse complement.
TTGGCTGTGATATGAATAATTTAAAAAAGTAAAGGAACTGCGATCCATGTCAAATAAATGAATAATAGATTTTGAAGACTTTTCTGTGTATTTTTCATCAATAAAATTTTTTTGAAAATTCCGTTGCGTATCTATTTTGAATTTGAAGTTATCAAAGGTTAATTTGGAGGAAACAGAGTCAACATGAGAAAAAAATATCATCTGAAGAGGGGTTTGAGTATTTTATACCTTTCCTGCTACGTTGCGTCGACCACCACCAACAGCTTAAAACACACAGTGGTGCAAAATTCGACTCAACACGGCTTTTTAACTGTCACAGCCAATTATGAACTACCCTGTATATTTATGCCCTATTATCTTGGTCTAGGTAAATGAATAGCGGACATTTCCTCCGAGTCGCGCATAACCAAATGAAAGAATGGTTGAAATGAGCTGGAATCGGAATGAGCTGGAATTCGGAATGACCTGGAATTTGGAAGTATGAGATAATAATTTTTGGTTGTTCCGAGCAAGCTATGATGAACCAAACATGATGGGTTTAGTAGCTTGTGGTGGTTACGCTTTTAAAGAGCGGTTAGATAACTTATGATAACAGGGTACCTCACAGCAAACCCATGAAATAGACTTGGAAGAATGAGTGTGGTATGAGCCAAATCCAGATACGAGCAATATGTGTTCGTTTATTATTCTGTGAAAAATACACCTATGTAATCGCTCAGGAAAATTTTTTATAACATCCCCTCAAAATTTTTTCTCTTACGTTTCAAAGTGTGTAGATTAAAAAAACGCAGCAAAGTCCTTGTCACATGGGTTTATTCTATTGGACATACTACAGAAATTTTGGCTGTTCATTCATTGTTTACTTCATGTGAAATAATTGAAATAGCTATTTCTGATGGTTTCCACCAATTTTGGCCGCCAAAACACAAATTAGGTAGGTAGTACGCTTTTTTTTTTTTTTTTTTTTTTCAAATCATCTTTGATCATTGGTAGTGCCATTTAATCGTCTTGATCCACGTGTTGACACTTTTTCTAGTGTTATTATACAAATTGATGGTGATTTCAGACGATTTTCCAGATTTTTGCCTCATAAAAAATCAATTTTGGCACCTGAATCTTTGGTCGAACCTCAATTTTCCACTCTTCGGTCAAAATCGACTTCATATTCGGTCTTCTCGTCCCCAAAAACATGAAAAACGATACCTCAAAAGCTCATTTTACTAACATGTTGCTAAAACGCAAAAAGTACCTATTTTTACACACATTTTCACTCATAACTCCCCTGGGTATATTCCGATCGGGCTGAAAAGTTTCGGGACACAACTAGGGCCCAAATGGAGCATGTGTGCGAAAGAACGACTTTTTTAGACCGAAAATGAAGCCGGTACACATGATACGGCGTACGGCGTACGGCGTACGGCGGACGGCGGACGGACATTGCATTTTTTGAATCTAGGCACCTCGAAACGGAAAAGAAAAAATTTTGAGGCGGTGTTATAATAATTTTTTGCTGACCGAATACATAGGTGTATTATTCACAGAATAATAAACCAAAATGCAATGTCCGCCCGCCTTCTGCCGTATCACGTGTACAGGCTTCATTTTCGGTCTAAAAAAGTCGTTCTTTCGCACACATGCTCCATTTGGGCCCTAGTTGTGTCCCGAAACTTTGCAGTCCGATCGGAATATACCCAGGGGAGTTATGAGTGAAAATGGGTATAAAAATGTCTATTTTTTGGTTTATTATTTTCAATAATGAACCATTGGAATCGAGCATGAAAGAAAAAATGCTTACCCCCCCCCCCCCCCCCTCAAAATTTGATGGTTTACGTTTCAAGGTATGTAGAATCCAAAACTGCAATAAAAATATTTCTGTCTGTCCGCCGTACGCCGTACGCCGTACGCCGTACGCCGTATGGGCCACTTTTCTTAGTTACCATGAAACAAAATTGATGAAATTCGGGTTATAGGTTCCGTTAGGGGTCTAGTTGGTCCTCGAAGCTCGACGTTACTGTCAGTCATCTCTAAGGGGTTCAAAATAGGGGTTGACATTTTCAAAACGCCTATACCATTTTTTTTACGTGAATATTTTCACGGTTTTAAATAGTTCTTGAACTTGCGAGTTTTTTTAAGACCATCCGGAGCGTCGTACGTCCAGCCGTTCGTTCACAGTAAGGCCCCGAAGTTTGCACCGACAGGCATTTTCGACTCCAGTGTGAATGAAATTGTATACAATTCAAACCAAATCTCGTAACCAGAGACGCGCCCACAATAGGAATTTGTGAATACGGCCAATCATTGCTAGGGATCACCTGATTATATTGGCGGAGTATGAAGTCGAGTTGGTTGTTCTGTGATATTATTTCATTTGAAAAATGATGGCTCTTTTGGAGTTTGTTGGTAGGTAGTGAAACTTGAACAAACGTTGAAGTATTATTGATGGGTAAATTATTACTACGGTAAATCATTACTCAACGGTAAATTATTACACAACGGTTCATTATACCATCTACGTAGAAGGGGCTGGAGTTTGTTGGTAGGTACTTTCGCAACTTTTTTACTCCTCATCAACAATTTCTTTTCAGAACTTCATTATGTGTGTTTCTTTTTGTTAGGTACTGTTTGTCATCGGCAGAATTATTTTAGCAACATTTAACTCGTGATTTAGGTAGGTACCTAGTAACGAGTACGGGGTTAGGTACTAACCTACGGAGGGTCTGCGATCTACATTATATGTATAGAATAGTACATATCATATTATATAGACGGGTTATCTATACATAGAGCTGTGATCTGTAACGGAAGGGTATTCTATACAAAATAATAAACCGTTGTGCAGGGATTTGCAGCGTTTGTGTTTTAGGAACATGCTAGTAACATAAGCTTTTGAGGTATCGTTATCCATTTTTTCTGAACGAGAAGACCTAATGTGAAGTCGATTTGGACCAAAGAGTGGAAAATTGAGGTTCTAAGGAAGTTTCAGCCTTAAATATACGTTAAATTTTGGTCTAAAATCTTCGTTTTTCTGCACACAGTTTGGGTCCCCATTTGGGAACACATTTCTGTCCTAGTTGTGCTCCGAAGCTTGGCAGCCGGATCGGCATACACTCAGGGGTGTTATGGGAGAAAAATGGGTGTAAAAATTGGGGTTTTCGAGGGATTTTTGAGGTTTTAGAGAACATGAGCTTTTGAGGTACCATCGTTTTCCATGTTTTTTAGGGCGAGAAGACCGAATATGAAGATGTTCTTGACGGAAGTGTGAAGAATTGAGGTTTTAACGAAGGTTAAGCTACCGAATTTCATTTTTTATGAGTCAAAAACCTGGGGAATTGTCTGAAATCACCATACATTTGTTTAATAACACTAGAAGTAGTATCAACAGGTGAATAAAGACAATTAAAGGGTACCTACTATCATTGATCAAAGATAATCTGTAAAAAAAAACAAAAAAACCGAGCCTAATCCGTGCTTTTGGGGGCCAAAATTGGTGGAAACCATCAAAAATAGCCATTTTAATACACATGGACATGAAAGAAACAATAAATGAACAGCCAAAATTTCTGTAGGTATGTCCAATAGAATAATAAACCCTTGTGACAAAGACTTTGCAGCGTTTTTGTTTCATCACCAGCTGAAATATAACGTCCAGAATACCTCAAATCTCCCACTGCAATATTTTAGTACCAGATCCTCTTTGGCGTCTTTAAAGGGCGTTTAATAGGCCCTCTACTTATTTGCACTTGCTTCACGACCACTGGGAAGTTTTCTTCCGAGCGGAGGAAATATCTCCCGGATGCAAAAAGGAGGAACCAGAGTGGAGAGATCTAATTAAACCATATCTCCGCATGGAGCCGGGTGAGTGGGGAGCACTTTACGAGCTTTTTAAACTGCTTTACTCCCGCTGACTGCTTCAGAAGCACCTGTATGGATATTAAGTGTATTGCGTTAATTACATTTCAATTAAGGAGTTATCAAACCATTAGACTTTCCTTAGCTTTAGATTGAAACACGAAGAAATCGAGGGATACGGTACTTTTAATGCATCTAATTCTACGTGAACATGATTCAGCCAACAGTCAAATGTTAGCACGCAAATGGAAAGTTTGTATGAAATTATTGAAGGGAGAAGATTTTCTTTTGATGAGGGTCGGATATATGGGTGTATGCCCAGTTCCACGCCTATGGAAATGATTCCTGCAGAGTCCCTTTATTCTCCAAGTTGGTGGTGCCACTTCCACGCCCAGATTAAGGTTGAGAAATGATTTATGAAGACCTGGTTGATGTGTGGTTGGTTGCTTTAATTGAGTCAAACACCTCGTGTCGATCAAAATAGTTAATCATGCATGCAGTGAATGTATAGTTGGCGCACATCCACTATGAGCGGCGGTAAGGTATGTCGTGCCCGGTTTGGTTATAGCTCAGTGCTACTACCATGCCCGGGATCTTTTAGGATGCGTGTCTGGTTTGGTTATAGGCGAACTACCACCATGCCCAGGATCTTTTAGGTTTGAGGAGAGAGAGATGAGGAGTGAGGAGAGAGAGATAAGTCAGCGACTCAAGGAGAGCGTGGAATGGTTGGAAAGGCCAAGTAGGCGAGTATATATAGCCCTGAGGGCTATCTCCCTCCATCCTCCAGCTAGTGGAGGATGGTGGGGATCCCCACTGGGTTCCTCGGTTCCCCTGTGTCTTCCGTCCCCACTTCTGTGTTTATTTGGCGAGATCTTAAGTTCACAAGGAGTGGTTCTGAGAGGATACCACGACAATGCATCTTCAGGCATCCGTGTCATCTTCAGTCTCAGAATTATTGGCCTTAGCATCTTCTTTATTGGCTTCACGTTATTCGTTCTTGTCATTTTCACAAGCATGGACAAAGTACACAGACAACGATCAATATCGAAATCCTCATCATGATTGGTGAAGCGCAATAACGTTTCGGTGATCTTGAAGTCCAACTCTTGGTATTTCCTTTTACGTTTCTTTGCTTTGACGTAGTGGAAGTCTCTTACCATCATCGTTTCTGTTCTTTGAGATTCTTTACGAAGGAGGCTTATTAAATCCCCGAGATTCAGATGGACTTTGGGTATTCGGACCTTCAGTTTATAGGGACAACCTTCCAAAGAGTTTGTTGTCCTGCGTCTCCTATTACTTAATCCAACAAAAAACACATCCTACCTCCCAAATTGGTCTTACATCCTTCAGCTCGGGCATCTCCATTAAAAACTCCCAGTTCACTGAATTTTTATTCGTTTTGGTTTATTATTCTGTGAATAATACACCTATGTATTCGCTCAGCAAAAAATTTTTATAACACCCCCTCAAAATTTTTTCTTTTCCGTTTCAAGGTGCGTAGATTCAAAAAATGCAATGTCCGTCCGCCGTCCGCCGTCCGCCGTATCACGTGTACAGGCTTCATTTTTGGTCTAAAAAAATCGTTCTTTCGCACACATGCTCCATTTGGGCCCTAGTTGTGTCCCGAAACTTTTCAGCCCGATCGGAATATACCCAGGGGTGTTATGAGTGAAAATGTGTGTAAAAATAGGTACTTTTTTGCGTTTTAGCAACATGTTAGTAAAATGAGCATTTGAGGTATCGTTTTTCATGTTTGTGGGGACGAGAAGACCGAATATGAAGTCGATTTTGACCAAAGAGTGGAAAATTGAGGTTGTACCAGATGTTCAGCTCCCAAAATTGATTTTTATAAGTCAAAAACCTGGAAAATCGTCTGAAATTACAATCAATTTGTAGAATAACACTACAAAAAGTATCAAGAGGTGGATCAAGACGATTAAATGGCACTATCAATGATCAAAGATAATTTGAAAAAAAAAAAAAAAAAGGAGCGTACCTGATTCGTGTTTTGGGGGCCAAAATTGGTGGAAACCATCAGAAATAGCTATTTCAATTATTTTATATGAATGAAGCAATAAATGAACAGCCAACGTTTCTGTAGGTATGTCCAATAGAATGATAAACCCATGTGACAAGGACTTTGCAGCGTTTTTGGTTTATTATTCTGTGAATAATACACCTATTTATTCGCTCAGCAAAAATTTTTTTAACACCCCCTCAAACTTTTTTCTTTTCCGTTTCAAGGTGCGTAGATTCCAAAAATGCAATGTCCGTCCGCCGTCCGCCGTCCGCCGTATCACGTGCGCCAGCCTCATTTTCGGTCTAAAAAATTCGTTCTTTCGCACACATGCTCCATTTGGGCCCTAGTTGTGTCCCGAAACTTAGCTGCCCGATCGGAATATACCCAGGGGTGTTATGAGTGAAAATGTGTATAGAAATAGGTACTTTTTGTGTTTTAGTAACATGTTGGTAACATGAGCTTTTGAGGTATCGTTTTCCATGTTCCTGGGGACGAGAAGACCCAATATATGGAGTCGATTTTGACCAAAGAGTGGAAAATTGAGTTCTACCAAATGTTCAGCTCCCGAAATTGATTTTTTATGAGTCAAAAACCTGGGAAATCGTCTTAAATCACCATCAATTTGTATAATAATACTAGAAAAAGCGTTAACACGTAGATCAAGACGATTAATTGGCACTATAAATGATCAAAGATAATTTGAAAAAAAAGGAGCCTGCCTAATTCGCGTTTTAGGGGCCAAAATTGGTGGAAAACATCAGAAATAGCTATTTCAATTATTTTTACATGAAAGAAACAATAAATGAACAGCCAACATTTCTGTAGGTATGTCCAACAGAATAATAAACCCATGTGACAAGGACTTAGCAGCGTTTTTTCTTTCGATACTGCACACGTAGCGGTACCGGTAGTACTGCACAAGTAGCGGTTTCCCTTTCGTCGATTCCAACAGTTCCATATTGACAGATTGACAGCACATCAAAAATAACCTCATAATTAGGAGGCGCGGAAGTGGCACGATTTTCAGTGGGGCATTTTTAGGGTTTTTCGGGAGAAGCGCGGAAATGGGAAGAAAAACGCTGCAAATCCCTGCACAACGGTTTATTATTTTGTATAGAATACCCTCCTGTTACAGATCACAGCTCTATGTATAGATTACCCTTCTATATAATATGATATGTACTATTCTATTATATGCATATTATGTAGATCGCAGACCCTCCGTAGGTTAGTACCTAACCCCGTACTCGTTACTAGGTACCTACCTAAATCACGAGTTAAATGTTGCTAAAATAATTCTGCCGATGACAAACAGTACCTAACAAAAAGAAACACACATAATGAAGTTCTGAAAAGAAATTGTTGATGAGAAGTAAAAAAAGTTGCAAAAGTACCTACCAACAAACTCCAGCCCCTTCTACGTAGATGGTATAATGAACCGTTGTGTAATAATTTACCGTTGAGTAATGATTTACCGTAGTAATAATTTACCCATCAATAATACTTCAACGTTTGTTCAAGTTTCACTACCTACCAACAAACTCCAAAAGAGCCATCATTTTTCAAATTAAATAATATCACAGAACAACCAACTCGACTTCATACTCCGCCAATATAATCAGGTGATCCCTAGCAATGATTTCATCTCCGCCAAATTTCCTATTGTGGGCGCGTCTCTGGTTACGAGATTTGGTTTGAATTGTATACATTTCATTCACACTGGAGTCGAAAATGCCTGTCGGTGCAAACTTCGGGGCCTTACTGTGAACGAACGGCTGGACGTACGATGCTCCGGATGGTCTTAAAAAACTCGCAAGTTCAAGAACTATTTAAAACCGTAAAAATATTTACGTAAAAAAATAGTATAGGCGTTTTGAAAATTTCAGCCCCTATTTTGAACCCCTTAGAGATGACTCACAGTAACGTCGAGCTTCGAGGACCAACTAGACGCCGAACGGAACCTATAACCCGAATTTCATCAATTTTGTTTCATGGTAACTAAGAAAAGTGGCCCATACGGCGTACGGCGTACGGCGGACAGACAGAAATATTTTTATTGCAGTTTTGGATTCTACATACCTTGAAACGTAAACCATCAAATTTTGAGGGGGGGTAAGAATTTTTTTTTTCATGCTCGATTCCAATGGTTCATTATTGAAAATAATAAACCAAAAGGCAAATACAGGTAAGATGAGGAAAGAGTCGGAAATGGGAGGCGTGGGAGGCGGTTATGATCGTTTCAATTTGCTTCGATGTTTATTCGCGTAAAACTGTCGACTATTTTTGGAAAGGCCTACATGTGTGGTCCGCATGTTGAAATTCTTCGAGTAGAATCAACACAGAATCTGTGGACGTATTTTCTGAATTAGTTGTTCTTTCGCCGTTTAGGTACATAGGTAAGGAAGTGCGTATCAACATAGAATAGGTCAACATTAACATGCTGAGTTGTTTTCTCGTGGTGTTCTGATGGAAAGAAGAGGTGTAGGTCAGTGGGACGTTATCGTGGAGGAGGCTGAAACAGAAGGGGACATAATGGCCATTGTTGGCTACCGCTTTGACAACACGCAACTGAAACAGGACCGCCATTCAAACACCGCACACTGAAGTAGGTAGATAACCACCCAATAGACAAACAAACCTCCTCTTGTCCTTCCACATTCAGTAGGTACCTACTGTAAAATAAAATAAAATCGTGCCAGTAGTAGTGATGGGCTAAAGCGTTATTTTCTGATAACGGGTTATTCGCTAATAGTTATCGGTCAGTAACCGGTTACGATAACCGGTTATTCTGATAACCGGTTACGAGTTTAGTGATGGGGGTGCTTTTCACTCCGGAGTAGAGAAACAAACATGAGTGATTACCTGAGAGCCGATGTCGAAAAGTTCATCTTTTGAGCATTGTTGAACTACACTAGCTTCAGCTCTGTATTGCCCACGTATAGGCCCTGGCCTACTGTGGGATTTCTACCATACTAAATACCGACACTTACTTCGATTACTAAGTCTCAAATTGTTATAAAACTCATGTTTAAGAAATATTTTTGTAACTAAGATTTTATTTTGATATCTATAAGAACTTAACTTGGACGTAAGTAAAATATATGTAACCACTTTAAGAAACCAAACTTTTTTTGAACTTACCATATTTGTATATTTCAAAATTTGTCTATAAAATGTTGTAAGGAATAAAACAATTTCTCCGTCTTCTCGCTCTCTCTCATCATATGATGCCTACCTACCTATTGCTTCATCATGTGAAACTGTCACTTACACTGATAGGGCTTAAATTCAAATGCTGACCATAAATATAACAGAAATCAATTGTTGATAGAGGAATAAAAATTTTGAAATTTCCTAATCTCAACCCCCCCTTATGGGATCACACAAAATTGAGTTTAGTAGGTCGGTAACTATGGTTATGTCCTGCCTACAGTTTAATGTGACCGGTAGATAAAATCTTGAATTAATTATCGGCAATACGATTTAGAACTTCCTGCATCACAACAAACTGGAACGCGAAACGTTATGGAGCTAGTTTTTAGGCCCTTCAACATTTTTAACGTTAGGTATTACTCGATAACTAGAAATGTACTGAGAGCATGAGGAATAACTCTTAATTAGCGAATTTTCAAAGAAAATGAAGCTATTGCAATGGCTTCGAAATTTAAATAATATAAATTTTTGGAAATTTTCTTCATAGAAATCCGTTTCAGACCATTCTAAAACGATTCCTGAAATTTAACACTTTTTTATATGTATATATATATTTATATATATATGTGTCACTCCAGACGATAACTCTCGATAGAATTGAGATAAACAGCTCAAATTTGCACAAAAAATCTATCTTGGCAATCGAAAGGCTAAGTTCGAAGATGGGCGAAATTGGCCTACTCTAAGGAGGGTTTTGGCGCATTTAAAGTGCGCAAAAATTACCCAAAAATCCCCAAAATGTTATTTTCCAACAAGTGACCCCTCATTTTAAAGGTTTTTGCACGCTGAACACGATGGTGGAATCGGATTTTAGATATCTTGATCCGTTCTCAAATTAGAGCATTTAAAGTGCGCAAAAATTACCCAAAAATCCCCAAAATGTTATTTTCTAACAAGTGACCCCTCATTTTAAAGGTTTTTGCACGCTGAACACGATGGTGAAATCGGATTTTAGATATCTAAATCCGTTCTTAAATTAGAGCATTTAAAGTGCGCAAAAATTACCCAAAACTAGGATAATCTTTAAACTCTTACCCCCCCCCCCCCCCCACCCCCTTAGAGTGGTCAGATTGAAAAATGTGAGAAGTATTAATTGAAGACGAGAGTTCGAAGCAAAACAAAACCATAGCCATTAATTCGAATATTTCTTTGAAAATTCGCTCATTAAGTCATGCTGCATGACTGGTTTTTTTTTTTTGTTGAAGGGCGCTAAGCTGAGGGATACCGTCCTAAAATAGGTAGGTAGCCTGTTGGGTATGGGGTGAAGAGCAATCATGAGTGATAGCTACAGGTACGCTGTCCTGTAGCGTAGGATACCATCTCACGTCAAAGGGAAGCGAAAGGTCCTAAGCTGATGGATAACTGTCAGGAAGTCGATAACCGGTTACGGGGTAAAACGTTATCGGCGGCAGGTAGTTACTCAATACCATCCCCACATCAAAGGGTGCGAGAGCGAGACAGTTATCTGTGTGCGACTAGCCGGTAGGTACCGTCTCTTTAGTACTGCCCAAGTGCCCAGGAGAAGCGAAGTAGTTATTCCAATAACGTAGGTTTTCTCGTAACCGGTTATCGCAATAACCGGTTCTTGGTCGATAACTGGTTATTCTAAGCGGTTCCGTTATTCAACGCCCATCACTAGCCAGTAGCAGTGCGTGGGCTCTGAAAACGGTAGGGCACCAAATCAGCAACACCAAAGCCAACAGATTTGTCTACAAAATACGTCGACAACCCTTCCCTTTATTTACTGATTGAGTGAAAATCAGCAACGGCTTATCTATTTTAATCAACATTTTATCATCGTAAGAAAACGTCAAAAATTTCTACTATAAATTAGCCACCAAATTCATGTAGTAAAAAAATAGTAAAATAAATGCAACAAAACTGACCCGTCGGCCGGTACCTACATGAATGGGGAAGCTATTGACTAGGAGCTAGGTAGTTGTCTGTGTGTTACGACGCCGATCAATCCACAAGACCGCAAACAGGGCAAAACGCACTTAGTACCACAAATACAAATCTGTCGTTGGAACCGGACCAAACGCAAACGCACAAAATTTGACGCAAAAAGTGAAAACTAACAGCAGACTCAATAGAGAAAGGGAAAGTGATTCACAAGACAACAAAAACAAATCGAAAGGCAAGCATCGCAAGACAAGCATCTCGTATCGTGATGACAAGTTGAATCAAAGGGATCGAATCGACTGTGAACAGGAACGGTTTTTGGGTTGAAATCAGATTCTGGCGACAGGGCCCAAAGTGGACGTGGTGAACTACATTTTTACTCGACTGAGCATGCGCGGACAGGCCACTTTTCTCAGTTGCCATGGGAACAATAGGGCCCAGGGCCTGCCAGTTTCAGGAGCCTAGGTTTCGATTTCGATTGCAGGACATCAACCAGGGGCGTTGCGCCCATAAATCCACTTGGGCCACTTCCCGGCACCCAAAAACACTAGGAGCAAAAATAAACTCCAACCATTGTTCAGTTGGCATTTGAATTTCCCTCCGTACACTGTACCTAGCATTTTTCACAAAGTTCGACAGCGACTCGCCAGATTTCTGTGGCTATGGATATTCAATACTCTAGTAGAGCATCCGTGGTGGTTCCTTTATGTTAGCTCCTTGGACCAAGCATGTTATCAGAATATAGCGACAGTAATCGATGTCCTGCAATCGAAATCGAAACCTAGGCTCTTGAAACTGGCAGGTAGGTCCTGGGACCCAGCGTTCCCATGGCAAATGAGCAAAGTGGCCTGTCCGCGCATGCTCAGTCAAGCAAAAATGTTTTTTGCCACGCCCCTTTCTCTATTGAGTCTGCTGTCAGTTTTCAATTTTTTGCGTCAAATTTTTTGCGTTTGGTCCGGTTCCGATGACAGATTTGTATTTTTGGTACCTACGTGCGTTTTGTCCTGTTTGCTGTTTGTGGATTGATCAGCGTCAACACACAGATAACTATCTATAATCTATCTTATAGCTTCTCCATTCAAGTAAGTCGGTACCGGCCGATGGATCATTGTTTTGTTGTATTTTAGTTTACGATATTTTTGTAGCACATGAATTCGGGGGCTAATTTGCAGTAGAAATTGTCAACGCGTTCGTGCGAAGATAGCGTAAAAGAGATAAGCTCTGCTGAATATCACTCAGTCAGTAAATAAGGGAAGGGTGGTGTTGCCTTGGGGTATTTCATAGTCAAATCTGTTGGTTTTGTGTTCTGGTTTGGTGCCTTACCGTTTTCAGAGCCCATGCACCGCTACTGACATCGATTAATGTAACAGAGGAGTGGAGTAGAAATTGTCTGCTTATTTGTCCTCTTTTCATGTCGGACATAGGTAAATTACTGTCACAATATTCCGATATTATGCTTGGTCTATGGAGCTAACATGAAGGAACCACCATGGCCAAAGAAATCTAGTGGGTCACCGCCGTCAAACTTAATTAAAAAGCTGGGTACAGTTGAACGGAGGGAAATTCAAATGCCAACTGAACACATGGTTGGATTTTTATTTATTTTTTATTTTATTTTATTTTTATTTTTTCACTCCTTGTTTTTGGGTGCCGGGGCAGCCGCCCAAGTGACCTTATGGACGCATCGCCGCTGAATCCTACACATTTCGCTCGTAAACCGTAGGATAGATAACATCAGTGAGTGTTGTCACAGAGTAGTGATCCTCAGACTGAAAGTGCTAGCTCGGTCCTGTTCTAAGCCGGTGTACCATCTGCCATTACTCTCACACAAGGACCAAGGAGGTTTTCTTTTAGAATCTGTTTATTTCGCCTGGGGTTGACAGAGTGGGCGACACCTACGAACCACTCACGGGATTGCGAAAGGCCACGAAAACCTTCTCAATGGACTCTGCGAACACCGCAAGACGATTTTTCTTTGGGAGTCTGAAAACACTTTATCAGGAGTTTGCCAGAAGTCTTAGGTACCTATCGAAAACGCAGCTCAATCCGAGTGCAGAATTCAGTACAATTAACGTCAGTATTGAGAAAACGCTGCAAATGATTACACAACGGTTTATTATTTCCCTCTATATAGGTCTCTTTTTTCTGTGATCAATACCTACCCTTGTGCTCGCCATAGGAACACCTTAAATCGAGTACCGGTGCCGACTGGAATTACAGTTCCATAAATATGCGGAGGATTCAAGAATTCGATCATTAATATTATTTGTTGTTATTCAATTTTTTCAAATTTTTTTCAATTTTTCAATTTTTTTATTCAGCAAATACTTTATACAACAAATATAATGATTTTTAGAGAGTCTATATACATAATACAAGATCTAAACTTATGTTGGTTTATGAGCCTAAGGTCAATGACCTGTCCAGGCTCGTCTCTTCCACCACTATTTTTATTACTGCGTATGTATGTACCAGCAGTTTCCTTGAAAAAACACACCGTAAGTATTTGGAGAATGAGTTACATTGATCAAGAACCAACAGTATTTACAGAGTAGTTAGTAAATACACTTAATGCTACGAAGGCTGATTTGTATTTTTATCCTAATTTAAACTTATTTATAACATTACACTTTCGTTATTTTCAAGCTCAAAATATTCTAGAACTAGTTTTTTAAATTTTCCTGTTGATGTTGAAGTCTTGGTTAGGAGCGGTAACTGTTCAAATAGGGCTGGAGCTAGCCATGGAAATTGTCGAGTGTAGAAATCATTATGCGCCTGTGGTATCTGGAGGACATCGTTGGCATTTGTTCGCGTCGGTCTAATCACCGCTTGTTTAGTAAATAAATGCAGGTGTTTATGCACATATAAAACAGTTCTGTGAATACAAGCCATTCTGGGAGTGAGCCCCAATACAAGCCATTCATGAAGCATAACGTTTGTTCAAGTTACAAAAGCACCTATCAACAAAATCCGAAACTACCATCTTTCTTCAAATGAAGTAATCATCACTGAACAACCAATTCGATCTCCTAACCCCATGCGCGATTATGATCAGCTGTTCCTTAGCAATGATATCTGGGCCGGATTTATACCGACTGATTCACGATCATGTTGACGATTCTTTTTGGTGCAATCTTCAGGGTCTTACTGTGAACGAATGGCTGGACGTAAAATGCCCCGGGTGGTCTAAAAATATCCACGAGTTAGAGATCTAACTTAAAAACGTTAAAAAAAGTACCCTTTCATCAAAAGTTTGGAGATAACGACGTCGTGGAAATTGTATCCCCTATTTTTCGCCCCTTAGAGATGACTGACAGTAACGCCGAGCTTCGAGGACCAACTAGACCCCAAAAATGGGACCAAGAAACCAAATTTCATCAATTTTGGTTTAGGGCAACTCAAGAAAAAAGGAATTAGGTACGGCGTACAGCGGATGGACAGAAATTTTTTAAATTCCAATTTCGGATTCTACGTACTTGAGACAGAAACCATCAAATTTTATGGGAGGGGAGGGGGTTATTATTTTATTTATTTATTTTTTCGTTTTGTCTTCTCGCTCTATTCCAAAGGTGGATTACTGAAAATAATAAACCAGTAAGAAGAAAAAGTCAGTTATAGGACGTTGTTTTACCTTTCAGCAAGCAAATTTCGTTTAACCAATGGCTTGTAGGATTAAACATAATAAAACTGAAGTATGGAAGTTGTCCATGGTTTTTTGCTTCCACACTCCCGAAGGCAGGGAAGCCTTGGATTCGTGATTGGGTAAAAAAAACGCTGCAAAATCCTTGTCACATGGGTTTATTATTCTATTGGACATACCTACAGAAACGCTGGCTGTTTATTTATTGTTTCATTCATATAAAATAATTGAAATAGCTATTTCTGGTGGTTTCCACCAATTTTGGCCCCCAAAACACAAATTAGGTACGCTCCTTTACTTGTTGATACTTTTTCTAGTGTTATTCTACAAATTGATGGTGATTTCAGACGGTTTCCCAGGTTTTTGACTTATAAAATCATTGATAGTACCATTTAATCGTCTTGATCCACCTCTTGATACTTTTTCTAGTGTTATTCTACAAATTGATGGTGATTTCAGACGATTTTCCAGGTTTTTGACTTATAAAAAATCAATTTTGGGAGCTGAACATCTGGTACAACCTCAATTTTCCACACTTTGGTCAAAATCGACTTCATATTCGGTCTTCTCGTCCCCAAAGACATGAAAAACGATACCTCAAAAGCTCATTTTACTAACATGTTGCTAAAACGCAAAAAGTACCTATTTTTACACACATTTTCACTCATAACACCCCTGGGTATATTCCGATCGGGCTGAAAAGTTTCGGGACACAAATAGGGCCCAAATGGAGCATGTGTGCGAAAGAACGACTTTTTTAGACCGAAAATGAAGCCTGTACACGTGATACGGCGGACGGCGTACGGCGGACGGCGGACGGCGGACGGCGGACGGCGTACGGCGGACGGACATTGCATTTTTTGAATCTACGCACCTTGAAACGGAAAAGAAAAAAGTTTGAGGGGGTGTTATAAAAATTTTTTGCTGAGCGAATACATAGGTGTATTATTCACAGAATAATAAACCAAAACGCTGCAAAGTCCTTGTCACATGGGTTTATTATTCTATTGGAGTTCTAGAGATTTTTGTTGGCTGTTAAATGTATTGTTTCTTTCATGTGGAATGATTGAAATAGCTATTTCTGATGATTTCCACCAATTTTGGCCCCCAAAACATGAAATAGGTACGCTTTTTTTTCTTTTTTTTTTTAAAGATCATCTTTGATCATTGGTAGTGGCATTTAATGGTCTTGATTCACCTGTTTACACTTTTTCCAATGTTACTGTACACATTGATGGTGATTTCAGACAGTTTTCCAGGTTTTTGACTCATAAAAAACCAATTTTGGGAGCTGAACCTTTGGTAAAACCTCAATTTCCGCGTCTTTGGTCAAAATCGACTTCATATTCGGTCTTCTCGTCCTCAAAAACATGGAAAAAGATACCTCAAAAGCTCATGTTACTAACATGTTGTTAAAACGCAAAAAGTACCTATTTTTATACACATTTTCACTCATAACACCCCTGGGTTTATTCCGATCGGGCTGAAAAGTTTCGGGACACAACTAGGGCCCAAATGGAGCATGTGTGCGAAAGAACGACTTTTTTAGACCGAAAATGAAGCCTGTACACGTGATACGGCGTACGGCGGACGGCGGACGGACATTGCATTTTTGGAATCTACGCACCTTGAAACGGAAAAGAAAAAATTTTGAGGGGGTGTTATAAAAATTTTTTGCTGAGCGAATACATAGGTGTATTATTCACAGAATAATAAACCAAAAATTATGTCCTCCAAAATGAAAATTTCCACATTTTGCATTTCAGACATCGAGGAACATTTTGGTTTATTATTCTGTGAATAATACACCTATGTATTCGCTCAGCAAAAAATTTTTATAACACCCCCTCAAACTTTTAGCGAATTTTCGAAGAAAAGGAAGCTATTGTTCTCGGTCCAAAATTTTTAAAACTCGAATTTCCGAAAGATTTTTATACCAAAATCCGTTTCAGACCATCCTGAATTCACTGCCGAAAGACACCAAAAATTATATGTATATATATATATATATTTATATATTTATATATTTATATATATATTTATATATTTATATATTTATATATGTATGTGTCATTCCAGACGATAACTCTCGAAAGAATTGAGATAAAAAGTTCAAATTTGCACGAAAAATCTGTCTTGGCAATCGACAGGCTAAGTTCGTAGATGGGCAGAATCGGGTCACTCTAAGGGGGAATTTTGGGGAGTTTTGGGGGGGAAAAATTACCCATAAATTCCCAAAATGAAGCAGTCTGACAAGTGACACCTCATTTTAAAGGTTTTTGTACGCTGAACACGATGGTGAAATCAGAATTGCGATATCTCATTCCGTTCTCAAACTGGAGCACTTTGAAGATGACGGAACGTGGTTATTTCTTAAGATGTTCTTCCTGGTTCGTCTGCTCTAATCTGATAACGGAATGGGATATATCGCAATTCTGACTTCACCATCGTGTTCAGCGTTGGAAAATCTACAAACCGAGGTGTTACTCGGCAAAAAATGGAACAAAAAATTTACCAATATCCAATACAATACAGAGTAGGTAATGGATACGTAACATACGTACTGTACGTATGTTTGATAAGTAATTGTACGTATATTGTAGTACCAATACTACAATATACGTACATACTTGAATACCTATAATTACCCAATAAGTTTAAGATTGCCCATATTTGAATGGGATATTCCAAACATCACATTTTACATAAAATCAGTTATTTCTTCGAAAATTCGCTCTTATAGCCATGCTGCATGACTGTGGTTTTTTTATTTTTCTTTTTCGTTTCAAGGTGCGTAGATTACAAAAATGCAATGTCCGTCCGCCGTACGCCGTATCACGTGTACAGGCTTCATTTTTGGTCTAAAAAATTCGTTCTTTCGCACACATGCTCCATTTGGGCCCTAGTTGTGTCCCGAAACTTTTCAGCCCGATCGGAATATACCCACGGGTGTTATGAGTGAAAATGTGTGTAAAAATAGGTACTTTTTGCGTTTTAGCAACATGTTGGTAAGATGAGCTTCTGAGATATCTTTTTCCATGTTTTTCGGGACGAGAAGACCGAATATGAAGTCGATTTTGACCAAAGAGTGGAAAATTCAGTTCTACCAAATGTTCAGCTCCCAAAATTGATTTTTTATGAGTCAAAAACCTGGAAAATCGTCTGAAATCACCATCAGTTTAGATAATAGCACTGGAAAAAGTGTCAACACGTGGATCAAGAGGATTAAATGGCAATACCAATGATCAAAGATAGTTTAAAAAAAAATAAAAAAATAAAATAACACGAGCGTAGGTACCTAATTTGTGTTTTAGGGGCCAAAATTAATGGAAACCATCAGAAATAGCTATTTCGATTATTACGCATGAAAGAAACAATAAATGAAAAGCCAACATTTCTGTAGGTATGTCCAGTAGAATAATAAACCCATGTGACAAGGACTTTGCAGCGTTTTTGGTTCCATGTCTGTCTGTGGTAATTCCTTGTAACTGCCCGAAATATCGTTGAAATGAGTTCAAACTTGGAGGGTCAATCAGAAATAATACTTTGATCGTGCCATATGAATTTCATTGGAATCGTAATGTAACTTTCGTCTGCGCATGCGCGAACATGAAATGTTGACCATTTCCTTGTAACGCTTCTAACTACGCGAAAAATAGTCGTAGAGCTGAAATTTTGCGGGTACACGCGGGTTGGATCGCAGATGGTCCCGTATCATAACGAACCTACCCAACTATTCTATACGTTCATGTGATTCAAGTGAGGAAGCTTAAACTGCCTACTCGAATTGGCAGATGTTTTAATATTTAGTCATAAATAACTATGAATTAATAAAATAAAAAATATAATAAAGTAGTAATAGGTAAGGAAAACAGTTGATAACCACTTTCAGACTGCCCAGTGTGAGAGTAAGTAGTTCGGCAGGAACCTTCAGGTCGGAAGGGCCATTTGAAGCTTGGCCTGATTTGAACGAGAAAACTTTGAAATTAACTTGGAAATGCTGTGTTCAAGTTGTCGATTCGATCTAAAACTGTATCGCAACGTGGAAAGGGCTCGGTAGGTGGCAGGTGACCCCGGAAATTAGCCCGACTGGCGGTCGGACGCCCGCTCATTTCCGATGTAGCGCGCCAATTTCGGCTCGGCCCATTGAAATTGGACCGAGGGTTTGGGCTCCAACCGCAGTTCGCTGCGGCTGATGACCGACGTGGGTCGGGGTCACTTTATAACATGTTTACCGAACATGCGCGCGAATCGAACGGCGAATCACACGGGGGGGCATTGATGAGTTTCCACACCCGAAACCGTCATAATTAGGAAAGTGCGCAAGTGAAAACGTCTGCCAATTCGAGTAGGCAGTTTAGCTTCCTCACTTGAATCACATGAACGTATAGCATAGTTTGGTAGTTTCTTTTTGATAGGGAATTTCAGCTCTCTACGACTGTCTTTCACGTAGTTAGAAGCGCTGCAAGGAAACTGTCAACATTTCATATTTGCGCATGCGCCGATGGAAGTTACAGTAAGATTCCAACGAAATTCATGCGGAACTATCAAAGTATTATTCCTGATTGACCCTCCAAGTTTGAACTCATTTCAACGATATTTAGGGTGGTTATGGGCGTTCCAAGTATTTCAAGTTTGCGCATATGCAGACAAAAGTTACGGTACTTTTTCAATGATTTTGGTATGGGACCATCTGTGACTCAACCCGCACCTACCCTCTGGATTTCAGCCCACTTCGACCATTATTTCGGGTAGTTATGGGCGTTACAAGGAATTACCACAGACAGACAGACATACAGACAGCCAGACAGACTGAAACTCAAAATGGTGGTGGAAATTTTCATTTTGGAGGACATAGGCATAGACTAAATGACTTTGAAATTGAGCATGAAACATTTTTTTAACCCCCCCCCCCCCCCCACCTCAAAATTGCATGGTTTACGTTTCAAGGTATGAAGAATCCGAAAATGCAATAAAAAAATGTCTGTTCATCCGCGGTACAGCGTACGCAGCACTTTTCTTAGTTACCATGAAAAAAAAAAAAATTGATGAAATTCGGGGTCTAGTTGGTCCTCGAAGCTCGGCGTTACTGTCAGTCATCTCTAAGGGGTGAAAAATAGGGGTTGAAATTTTCAAAACGCCGTAGCTCGAAAGCTTTCGATAGAACGGTATGGTTTTTTTTAACGTTTTTGTCTCGGACTTGAGCATTTTTTGAGACCACCCGGAGCATTGTACGATCACCCGTTCGTTTGCTTCGAAAAGCTTCATCAACACGATCGTCAATCAAACTGTATAAATCCGGCCCATAATTTATAATCATCGCCAGGGAGCACCTGATTATAATCACGGATGACTGTATGAAGTCGAGTTGGCTGTTCTGCGATATTATTTGATTTGATAAGTGATGGACTACTGGATTTTGTTGGTAGTTACTTGTGAAACTTGAACAAACTTTGAAGTATTATTGATGGGTAAATTATTACACAACGGTAAATTATTACACAACGGTAAATTATTACACAACGGTAAATTATTACACAACGGTAAATTATTACACAATGGTTCGTTATACTATCTACGTAGAAGGGGCACCCTATACATGTAAATTATTACACAACGGTTTTCACTCCACATCAATAATTTCCCTTCAGAACTTCATTATTTGCGTTTCTTTTCGCCGTTTTAGTTAGGTACTGTTTGTCATCGACAGAATTATTTTAGCAACATTTAACTCGTGATTTAGGTAGGTACCTAGTAACGAGTACGGGGTTAGGTACTAACCTACGGAAGGTCTGCGATCCACATAATATGTATAGAATAGGGATAGGGAGTTTGCAGGTTTCGTATTCCCTCATTTTCACGTCTTCAGCAGGACGGGGGGGTTTGTAGGTTAACTAAAGCCGGCTACCAACACCTTCCAATGTTGGACGCTTGGTGACTGGTAGCATCGTGTGGCCGACCTTCGAACGTCCAGCGTCCAACGTTGGCGTTGGAGGGCGATCGCTGTGAGAGCGTTCTTTGCACGGCGGACGGACATTGCATTTTGGTTTATTATTCTGTGAATAATACACCTATGTATTCGCTCAGCAAAAAATTTTTATAACACCCCCTCAAAATTTTTTCTTTTCCGTTTCAAGGTGCGTAGATTCAAAAAATGCAATGTCCGTCCGCCGTACGCCGTCCGCCGTCCGCCGTACGCCGTCCGCCGTCCGCCGTATCACGTGTACAGGCTTCATTTTCGGTCTAAAAAAATCGTTCTTTCGCACACATGCTCCATTTGGGCCCTAGTTGTGTCCCGAAACTTTTCAGCCCGATCGGAATATACCCAGGGGAGTTATGAGTGAAAATGTGTGTAAAAATAGGTACTTTTTGCGTTTTAGTAACATGTTAGTAAAATGAGCTTTTGAGGTATCGTTTTTCATGTTTTTGGGGACGAGAAGACCGAATATGAAGTCGATTTTGACCAAAGAGTGGAAAATTGAGGTTGTACCAGATGTTCAGCTCCCAACATTGATTTTTTTATAAGTCAAAAACCTGGAAAATCGTCTGAAATCCCCATCAATTTGTAGAACAACACTAGAAAAAGTATCAAGAGGTGGATCAAGACGATTAAATGGCACTATCAATGATCAAAGATAAATAAAGATAATCAAAGATAAGAGCCTACCTACCTAATTCCTGTTTTGGGGGCCAAAATTGGTGGAAACCACCAGAAATAGCTATTTAAATTATTTTATATGAAAGAAACATTAAATAAACAGCCAACATCTCTGTAGGTATGTCCAATAGAATAATAAACCCATGTGACAAGGACTTTGCAGCGTTTTTGGAATCTATGCACCTTGAAACGTAAAAGAAAAAAGTTTGAGGGGGTGTTATAAAAATTTTTTGCTGAGCGAATACATAGGTGTATTATTCACAGAATAATAAACCAAAACTCCCTACGGCTCGACCTGGATCGCACTGGATCAAACATTTGCCACCACCGGCAACACCGTGTGGCTGGGGCTTTTGCTCGAGTCACTCGTCGAGTCGTCACTCGTCGAGTACGGACGAACGTTTGGCCCAACATTCGACGCATCGTGACAAAGACACCTCTCGAGCAGGTGTACCCTGTAACAAACATTGACCCCCCCCCCCCACCACCAATTCAACAACCACCGTAAACAGACAAGCGATTCATCAACACGGACCTTCCCCGGAAAACCTCAGTAACATTACAAGCGGGGATGAACATTTATCAAAACAATTCAATTCATAAATCCGAAAAACCTCTCAACCCTTCGCCCTCCCTCGGAAAACTCCGTCCCCCCCCCCTCGGAAAACTCCGTCCCCCCCCATTACCCCCCAATAACCCCCCCCCACCCCCCAAACTCAAACTCCTTCCGTCCGCGTTCCCCCCTCCCCCTCCCCTCACCAACATCGGCCCTTCTGACGAAATAAATTACAAACGGATGTGTTCTGCCCAGAAATAATCCCCCCTCCCCGCTACCGCCTCCTCTGCTCGGGGGCGGTAAACACCCCCCACCAACCACCCAACCGTCCTCTTCCTCCCACCCCTCCACGACACCCCCGGGGGCGGAAGATGATCCGACGCCAGTCGTCCTCCCATCGCCCGTTCGAGCAGGACAACTTTACCGCGTCCTCTTTTTTTCCCGTCGTCGTCACCCGCGTTGCTTTCCGGCCGTCGTCATTCTGGAATTCTCCCGCCCAATTCGAGGTGAGTTATTCAATTCGCCTCGTACAGCACAATCATCACGAACTGCACCCGGTTACTGGGAAGGCCATTCATGCAGCATACGAAACATTTTTTTACAATGTTGAATTTTCAAAATTCAACAAAATTTTCATATTCATTTTCATAATTCAATTCAATTTTCAATTTTTTCCCAGTGATTTTCGAACTTCAAAAACTAATTTGACTCATTTTCCTCACTGAAATAAAACTCATTTCGTTTTGTGCGCAATTAAAAATATTTTGTTAAAATTTTGTTACTATTTTTATATAGCTTTTTCCCGCCAAGTTAGACTTTTTTCTGTTTGATTTAGACCTTCCCCCGTTCAATTTAGACCTTGTTCCTATTTATTTAAACCTTTTCCCGTTTAATTTATAATTTTTTCCCTTTTAATTTAAACGTTTTTTCATTTTAATTTAAACTACTTTTCGATCGAAATACTCAACGAAGAATCCCCGCCCCATTCAACACATCATGGATAGTGCGGCTATCTATAAAACCCGGTCCGTAAGAGAAATTACAGATTCTTTGTCGCATACAACAAAAGTACTCGCCATTCAAAAACCCAGCAGAATATGCGTTTTCGAAAATAAAAGCTAAAGGCAGAGGAATGACAGACGCTGCTGGGACGATCGCTGATCTAACTGAAATTATGAGCCGTAGCCTCTCCAGTATCAAAATAGTTTCATATAATGTATTATAGTTCGTCTGTCATATTTGTTTATATATTTCATGTTCAAATAAACTTCGTCATTAACTGTTTACAATAAGCATCAAGATTTTTATAAAGCATAGGTAAGGATTTTTTTTAAAGTTTAAATTAAAAAGAAAAACGTTTAAATTAAAAGATAAAAGTCTAAATTGAACGGGAAAATTTTTAAATGAAAAGGAAAAAAGTCTAAATTGAACGGGGAAAAGTCTAAATTAAATAGAAAAAAGTCTAACTGGGCTGGAAAAAGCTATCTAAAATTTTACTGATAAAATCACGAAAAATTTATACTTACTATAACTAAAAGTGGTATAAAATGGTGACTCGAGCCAGAAAACCATAATTTCAATTTAGTCACAGATCAGTTACCTATATAAAATCATTTAACCATGGTATCCAAATTAGTTAATAACGTATGGATTATCACAGTGTCTGTTTTTATTCCTTTTATTAAAAGATCAGGAATCATGAATTTGTTATTAAAGATTTAGATACTTCGTAAAAGTAGCTAAAATCACTGAACATTTATTTCAAACCACTAAAATTGTTAACTGATGAACTTTCGCTCATATGGTCATACTGCATGACTGGAATTTTTTTTTTTAAGTATACTTTTATTGCCTACAAGCTGTTGACGTATCTATTTTATATTTATTTGAAGTTGAATCGATTGCAAACTAGGTAGATTAATTTTTGAAAGTTGGCTATGACTATAATAATCGACCGAATTTCACAGTTATTTGTTTTTTGGTACGAAATGTCGCGGATCAACTAGACCCCAAATGGGACCTACAGACCGAATTTCATTAATTTTGGTTCAAGGTGACCAATAAAAGTGCGAAGGTGAAAATTAGTCGCACCAGCTGAGTTGAACCTCCACTTGTTGACGAAATTGGCAAAATGTCCAGCCTGATTGGCCATTCTCGTATACTGCCCATTTGAAGTAAAATTTTGTCAACGGACCTGGCATTTACTATCGTTTTATTAATCCCGAACCGCTTATCCCACAAAAATCGTTTTGGTGTCGTTGGAACCCTTGAAAAATTCTCTCTATTAGTGCCAGACTTGTTTTGATCTGAGCCAAAAAGTGGGAAGCGATTTCAACAGACTATGCAAAAATGAGTAAGTACATGTACAGCTGTACACTGGCTTAGGTCTGCCGATTCGCGGTCAATGTTTTCAGAACAGATAGTATTTTGCCAAGCGAGGTTCAGCTTAGTTGGTGCGACCTACGTATACAGCCTACGGCAGCAATATTTTTCCCCACGCTCGATTCAAAGCTTTATTATTTTCAATAATGCACTAGAGACATCATGTGTAAGGTGGCATCCGGGTGGATTACTTCTTAAAAACGCTGCAAATTATTACACAACGGTTTATTATTTACCTGTACAGATGCCCCTTCTGCGTAGATCACTGTTGTCTGTGGTCAATACCTACCCTCGTGCCCCCATAGGAACTGGAGCCAGCCACATCACATTTCATAAATATGGGGTGGATTGACGAATTCTATAATTAATTTATTTGTTGTTATTCATGCATTATAACTTTTGTTCAATTAAATTAAAATAATCATAAAATAATTAAAATAAGCATCATTCTTCAAACGAAATAATATCACAGAACAACCAACTCGACTTCATACAGCCATCCGTTATAATAATCAGGTTGCTCCCTAGCGATGATATCAGGGACGGATTTATACCATTTCATTCACGATCATGTTGACGAAGACGTTGCAAGACGCTGCAAAGTCCTTGTCATATGGGTTTATTATTCTATAGGACATACCTGCAGAGATGTTGGCTGTTCATTTATTGTTTCTTTCATTGTCTTGACTCACCTATTGATACTACTTCTAGTGTTATTATACCAATTTATGGTGATTTCAGATAATTTCCAAGATTTTTGACCCGTAAAAAATAAATTTTGGGAGTTGAACCTTCGTTACAACCTCAATTCTTCACTATTCGGACAAAATCAGCTTCATATTCGGTCTTCTCACCCTATAAAACACGGAAAACCTCACAATCACAAGCCCATGTTCACAAAACCTCAAAAACATTTAATACCCAAAACACTCCTGGATATAATTCGATCGGGCTGCAAAGTTTCGGGACACAACTAGGGCCCAAATGGAGCATGTGTGCGATAGAACGAGTTTTTTAGTCCGAAAATGAAGTAGATATGGATGATACGGCGGACTGTGTGCGGCGGACGGGCAGACATTTTTTATTCCATTTTTGGATTCTACGTGCCTTGAAACGGAAACAGTCAAATTTCAAAGGGGGGGCTTTACATTTTTTTCCAGTATCGATTATAAAGGTACATTATTGAAAATAATAAACAAATATACCTCAATGACTTGATGATGTTTGACTCACTACGAATGATGAAAGGGCAATTGTAGGTCTGCACCCGACTCCGGAAAACATTTATATCTGCACCCCTGCAGCTATTGAATATTAACACCCGTATGTATATCTGCACCCATGTCAGGGACAAAAGAAGACAGTTGGAGAGGAACGGTTCTACTCTTGTCGTCAAATAAATAAATCAAAATCAAATAAAACAGAAAAATCATACCAATCGCAAATTCATTGGGGTCTTATCATTTGCAAAAACGCTGCAAAGTCCTTGTCACATGGGTTTATTATTCTATTGGACATACCTACAGAGATGTTGGCTGTTTATTTATTGTTTCTTTCATGTAAAATAATTGAAATAGCTATTTCTGGTGGTTTCCACCAATTTTGGCCCCCAAAACTTGAATTAGGTACCTACGCTTTTTTTTTTTTTTCAAATTATCTTTGATCATTGGTAGTGCCATTTAATCGTCTTGATCCACGTGTTGACACTTTTCCTAGTGTTATTCTACAAATTGATGGTGATTTCAGACGATTTCGCAGGTTTTTGACTCATAAAAAATCAATTTTGGGAGCTGAACATATGGTACAAGCTCAATTTTCAACTCCTTGTTCAAAATTGACTTCATATTCGGTCTTCTCGTCCCCAAAAACATGGAAAACGATACCTCAAAAGCTCATTTTACTAACATGTTACTAAAACACAAAAAGTACCTATTTTTACACACATTTTCACTCATAAAACCCCTGGGTATATTCCGATCGGGCTGCAAAGTTTCGGGACACAACTAGGGCCCAAATGGAGCATGTGTGCGAAAGAACGAATGTTTTAGACCGAATATGAGGCCGGCACACGTGATACGGCGGACGGCGGACGGACATTGCATTTTGGTTTATTATTCTGTGAATAATACACCTATGTACTCGCTCAGCAAAAAAATTTTATAACACCCCCTCAAAATTTTTTCTTTCCCGTTTCAAGGTGCGTAGATTCCAAAAATTCAATGTCCGTCCGCCGTACGCCGTCCGCCGTACGCCGTCCGCCGTCCGCCGTATCACGTGTACAGGCTTCATTTTCGGTCTAAAAAAATCGTTCTTTCGCACACATGCTCCATTTGGGCCCTAGTTGTGTCCCGAAACTTTTCAGCCCGATCGGAATATACCCAGGGGAGTTATGAGTGAAAATGTGTATAAAAATAGGTACTTTTTGCGTTTTAGCAACATGTTGGTAACATGAGCTTTTAACGTATCGTTTTTCATGTTTTGGGGACGAGAAGACCGAATATGAAGTCGGTTTTGACTAAAGAGTAGAAAATTGAGGTTCTACCAGATGTTCAGCTCCCGAAATTGAATTTTTATGAGTCAAAAACCTGCAAAATCGTCTGAAATCACCATCAATTTGTAGAATAACACTGGAAAAAGTGACAACAGGTGGATCAAGACGATTAAATGGTACTATCAATGATCAAAGATAATTTATTAAAAAAAAAAAAAGAAGGAGCGTACCTTATTCGTGTTTTGGGGGCCAAAATTGTTGGAAACCACCAGAAATAGCTATTTAAATTATTTTATATGAAAGAAACATTAAATAAACAGCCAACATCTCTGTAGGTATGTCCAATAGAATAATAAACCCATGTGACTAGGACTTTGCAGCGTTTTGGTTTATTATTCTCTGAATAATACACCTATGTAATCGCTCAGCAAAAAATTTTTATAACCCCCCCTCAAACTTTTTTCTTTTCCGTTTCTTCTTTTCCGTAGATTCAAAAAATGCAATGTCCGTCCGCCGTCCGCCGTATCACGTGTACAGGCTTCATTTTCGGTCTAAAAAAGTCGTTCTTTCGCACACATGCTCCATTTGGGCCCTAGTTGTGTCCCGAAACTTTTCAGCCCGATCGGAATATTCCCAGGGGTGTTGTGAGTGAAAATGTGTGTAAAAATAGGTACTTTTTGCGTTTTAGCAACATGTTGGTAACATGAGCTTTTGAGGTATCGTTTTCCATGTTTTTGGGGACGAGAAGATCGAATATGAGGTCGATTTTGGCCAAGGAGTGGAAAATTGAGGTTGTACCAGATGTTCAGCTCCCAAAATTGATTTTGTATGAGTCAAAAACCTGCGAAATCGTCTAAAATCACCATCAGTTTGTAGAATAACACTAGAAAAAGTGTCAACACGTGGATCAAGACGATTAAATGGCACTACCAATGATCAAAGATAATTTGAAAAAAAAAAAAAAAAGATCGTACCTACCTACCTAATTTGTGTTTTGGGGGCTAAAATTGTTGGAAACCATCATAAATAGCTATTTCAATGATTTCACATGAAACAAACAATAAATGTACAGCCAACATTTCTGTAGAATAATAAACCCATGTGACAAGGACTTTGCAGCGTTTTTGAAATCTACGCACCTTGAAACGGAAAAGAAAAAAGTTTGAGGGGGGGTTATAACAATTTTTTGCTGAGCGATTACATAGGTGTATTATTCACAGAATAATAAACCAAAATTTTCATTCGACCGCTCCGCACAGTCCACCTTCTCTCCCCTGATTTTAGTACTTTTGGTTTATTATTCTCCGAATTATACACCTATGTATTCGCTCAGCATTCTATGTATTATTTTCCGTTTCAAGGTGCGTGGATTCCAAAAATCCAATGTCCAAAATCCAATGTGTTCTTTCGCACACATGCTCCATTTGGGCCCTAGTTGTGTCCCGAAACTTTGTAGCCCGATCGGAATATACCCAGGGATGTTATGAGTGAAAATGTGTGTAAAAATGGGTACTTTTTGCGTTTTAGCAACATGTTGGTAACATGAGCTTTTAAGGTATCGTTTTTATGATTTTGGGGACGAGAAGACCGAATATGAAGTCGATTTTGACCAAAGAGTAGAAAATTGAGGTTGTACCAGATGTTCAGCTCCCGAAATTGATTTTTTATGAGTCAAAAACCTGGGAAATCGTCTGAAATCACCATCAAATTGTAGAATAACACTGGAAAAAGTGTCAACAGGTGGATCAAGACGATTAAATGGCACTATCAATGATCAGAGATAATTTATTTAAAAAAAAAAGAGCGTACCTTATTCGTGTTTTGGGGGCCAAAATTGGTGGAAACCACCAGAAATAGCTATTTCAATTATTTTCTATGAAAGAAACAATAAATAAACAGCCAACATCTCTGTAGGTATGTCCAATAGAATAATAAACCCATGTGACAAGGACTTTGCAGCGTTTTTGTGTTTTAGTAGCATGTTAGTAACATGAGCATTTGAGATATCGTTTTCCATGTTTTTGGGGACGAGAAGACCGAATAAGAAGTCGATTTTGACCACAGATTGGAAAATTGAGTTCTACCTAATGTTCAGCTCCGAAACTTGATTTTTTATGATTGAAAAACCTCGGAAATCGTCTGAAATCACCATCAGTTTGTATAATAACACTGGAAAAACTGTCAACACGTGGATCAAGACGATTAAATGGCACGCACTAGGTACCAATGATCTAAGATCATTTGAAAAAAAAAGAAAAAAAAGGAGCTTACCTAATTCGTGTTTTAGGGGCCAAAATTTGTGGAAACCATCAGAAATAGCTATTTCAATTATTTTGCATGAAAGAAACAATAAATGAACAGCCAACATTTCTGTAGGTATGTCCAATAGAATAATACACCCATGTGACAAGGACTTGGCAGCGTTTTTGGAACACGAATGGGAACTTGTTAACAAATAAAACGTCTTTCCCCTGTTTGCTGCAACAGGGCACCACAGCACTTGACTCGTTCGTCGCTCGGTCGACAGTGATGATGATGATGATGAGAGGTACAAGCACGAGACACGTGGTCATGTTTGGTCAGTTGCAGATCTACAATCGCCCGCTCGGGGTCACACTCCATTACGAGTGTTGATTTATTTTTTTCGTTGAGGTTCACCTTTCACTTCCACAACTTTTGGGTGCAGATCTGCCGTTGCCCTGATCTGCCTATAAATGATACAAATAAGAAGGTTTCCCGGTTTATTGACTGACCAGTTATGTTCGTATAGAAAAATGTAGCGGTGGGTTAATGAGACAAACCTATTTCAAAAAGTTCCAGAACTTCTTTTGCTCTTGGAACTTACCTACCGCTAAGTTGGAATCGGGATCGGTGAGCGACGAACTCGAAAGACCTCCCCTCGAGCTTTCCCTCCGCACCGGATCAAGTCAGAAACAGATCAATGGAAACCCAGTAAACAAATGTTCGATTGTCCGCCAGCTGGCTCTGCACAGTGTGAGGCTGTCAGTGGCATCCGCAACCATCGCCGAAAATACGTCTACGGCGACGGGAATCGATCCCTCACATCGACGGGCCTTCGTTCCCGAGGCGAACATCTCTGGCGGCCTCTTCCCATTCGTTGGCTTCAATCCAAAACTAGTCAGCACAGATCTCAACTTCCCTGTAACCTTATGACGCTTCACTTGAGGGTCCTCCGTGTCCACTAAAATTATTTGTTGTTATTCATTAAGCATTAAGTTTGTTCAATTTACAAACCCTTCGATTTCCTAACCCCATGCATGATTATAATCAGCTGTTCCATAGCAATGATATCTGGGCCGCACTTATACCGTTACATTCACGATCATGTTGACGAAGCTTTTCGATGCAAACGAACGGCTGGTCGAACAATTCTCCGGGTGGTCTCAAAAAATTCTCAAGTCCGAGATCAATTTAAAAACGCCGCAAATTATTACACAACGGTTTATTATTTACCTGTATAGATGCCACTTCTGCGTAGATCACTGTTTTCTCTGGTCCAATACCTACCCTCGAGCTCCCCCCAGGAAAGCCCTAAATCGAGTAGTGGAGCCAGCCACATCACATTTCATAAATATGCTGCGGAATCAATAATTCTATCATTATTTTTGTTGCTATTCATGAAGCTACCAATTCGACTTCATACAGCCATCCTTGATTATAATCACGTGCTCCCTAGTGATGATATCTGGGCTGGATTTATGCCGTTACATTCACGATCATGTTGACGATGCTTTTCGGTGTGAACGAACGGCTGGACGTACAATGCTCCGGATGGTCTCAACAAACTCTTTAGCTCAAGATCAATTTAAACACGTAAAAAAACCATACCCTTCTATTGAATGTTTTCGAGCTACGGCGTCCTGAATATTTCAACCCCTATTTTTCACCTCTTAGAGATGACTGACAGTAACGCCGAGCTTCGAGGACCAACTAGACCCCAAACGGGACCTACAAACCAAATTTCATTCATTTTGGTTCATGGTAACTAGGGAAAGAGCGAAGTACGGCAACGGACGGACAGAATTTTTGTATTCCATTTTCGGATTCTACATAATTACATTGTAATGTATGTGGAAACCATCAAATTTTGAGGGGTGAATTACCTTTTTTTTCATGCTCGATTCCAAAGGTTCATTATTAAAAATAATGAAGCTTTGGAATCGAGCATGAACAAAAAAGAAAAAAAAAAGTTTAACCCCTCTCGAAATTTGATGTTTCCATCTCATGGTATGTAGAACCCAAAAATGTAATTAAAAAAATTTCTGTCCGTCCGGGATACGCTACACTTTTCTTAGTTACCATGAACCAAAATTGATGAAATTTGGTTTGGAGGTCCCATTTGGGGTCTAGTTGGTCCTCGAAGCTCGACGTTACTGCCAGTCATCTATCTCTAAGAGGTGAAAAATAGGGGATGAAATTTTCAGAACGCCGTAGCTCGATAACTTTTAGTAGAATGATAAGGTTTTTTTTACGTTTTTAAGTTGATCTTGAACTAAAGCATTTTTTGGGACCAGCAGGAGCATTGCACGACCAGCCGTTCGTTTGCACCGAAAAGCTTGGTCAATATGATCGTGAATGAAATGGTATAAATCCGGCCCAGATATCATCGCTAGGTAGCACCTGATTATAATCACGGATGGCTGTATGAAGTCGAGTTGGTTGTTCTGTGATATTATTCCTTATTTAGAATGATGGCTCTTTTGGATTTTGTTGTTAGGTACTTTCGTAACTTGAACAAACGTTATGCTTCACGAATAACAACAAATATTAATTATTGAATCATTGAATCCCGCGACTTTTTATGAAACTATAATTCCCGGGAGTGTAGTATTCGATTCAGGGCTTTCCTTGGGGGAGCTAGAGGGTAATGACCACAGAAAACAGTAATCTACGCAGAAGGGACATCCATAAAAGTAAATAATAAACCGTTGTGTAATAATTTGCAGCGTTTTGTTCATGCTCGATTCCAAAGGATTATTATTGAAATTAATAAACTAAGATTAAATACAATAAAACTTAAATTTGACCCAATTAAATCATTTGTTGAAAATTTAATATTCTTGACTATTGAATATCTTTGTCTTTTTCTGTTTTGAGTCGTCATTATATTCCATTTTTGGTAGTTTTGTTTCCAATTTCGACGATTTGTAGCAGTTTTCAGTTTTACTCAAAACCGTGCGAGCAATAATGTGTGGTAGATAATGCGATAATTCCCTCAGTCGCTGTATGATGTTGAATTCTTGTGTCGTCGTCTCCACGAAGTTCAACTTGAGGTAAAACTCCTGCAACACAGGAATAAACTTCTCATATATTCAGTCCTCTGAACTTTTCTTCCGGCCCTCATTCATAATCGAATTCCTGATTAGCCGCTTCCGCCAAAAAACGTCCATTCGACCTGGAAAATGTTTCCATTTCCTATTCATGAGTCCCGCCAGGTCACCCTCTTTCGTTCATACTTCTTGCCTCGAGAGGACTTTTCTGTTTTTTGAGTTTTTTTCCAAGTCGACGGGAACGCGGAAAAATTTCCTTTTTCCTTCGGCTCCTCTGGCAGTAAAACTCACCTCGCCTCCTCCCTCGAGTACGCTCTGCCATAAAAGTCGCGTCTTGTGCCATCCTCACATGTATTTCCAGTTATACATCTTATCTTTCCCTCCAACACTCTTTTTTGTTTGGTTTAACTTCCGTTTTCATTGCTCCAAGGGGATCCAAAACCTTTCCCTTCTTACTTACGACGACAATGCTCAGCAGATATATCTTGAACGTATCGAATACATCAAGGATCACTGTTTTGCTTCCTGAAAATTTCATGAAAACTAAAAGATATATAAATTGTTTTCAATCGGAATGACGACGTCACGTGCGTCTCAATTTGTTCTATCTTCGAAAAAACGTCATCCTGGTAAACACATAAATTATGGTAACTTGTTAATTAAACACATTGTATTACGGTAACTAAGTTAATTCTTGGTACGTGTACCAATTTTTGCCTTCGATTCCGTTTAAATGATTTTGTTCAAAATATGTTTTTTCGGCGATTCTAACGATACCAGAACGATTTCTGTGGGACTGGCCGTTCGTATTTTATACCGTAAAAAGGGGAATCAAAAGCAGCAATCACCAATCCAGAATTTTCGATCCAGCACTTTGTGAAACTGCCACTATTAAGTGCGAATTTTTCATGATTTCTCTTCGGTGCTCACCGCACCAGAGCCCGTTGTTATTCAGTACAACAGGTTTTCCTGCTAGTACCTAGGTATACTGGGTGGGAGGTAAAGGGTGGTTCACCCCTTTTTCCGGGTATATTTCGCATTCCAGAAAAAAAAAACTAAAAACGCCTTCACCCACTAAATCGATAATTCTCTATCGATCAAGCCTATCGCCGACTGGCAAAGGTGTCCGAAAATGTCCAAACGGTTACTAACTTCGTTATTTCAAATGGGAACTCTCAATTTTTCTTGCAGATTCGGATTCTACGCAAAATTTTATGAATAATACACCCCTTACTGGACTTCCAAAATTGACCAAAATTGTACATTTTTAGGCAATTTTCACCAACTCAAGTGTGGCAAATCACTTTTGACTGTTTTTTCACGCTGAATTCAAGGTAACAATTATTTTTAATTTCGACTGCATTTGAGATTTTAAATTCCAGCGAGAAAATTTTTAGCGTTAAAATTGTTAAAATTGCTCCAGACGAAAATTTTGACCAAAATATTGGAATTTAAAACCTCAGATACACTCGAAATTCAAATTAATTGTTACAGTTGAATTCAGCGTGAAAAAAACAGTCAAAAGTCATTTGCCACACTTGAAGTTGGCAAAAATGTCGAAGTGTCCAATTTTGGCCAGTTTTGGAAGTGGCGTAAACAACCGACTAAGGGGTCTATTGCTCATGAAATGTTGCGTAGAATCCGAATCTGCAATAAAAAACGCTGCAAGGTCCTTGTCACATGGGTTTATTATTCTATTGGACATACCTGCAGAGATGTTGGCTGTTTATTTATTGTTTCTTTCATATAAAATAATTGAAATACCTATTTCTGGTGGTTTCCACCAATTTTGGCCCCCAAAACACGAATAAGGTACGCTCCTTTTTTGAGTTTTTTTAAAATAAATTATCTCTGAACATTGATAGTACCATTTAATCGTCTTGATCCACGTGTTGACACTTTTTCTAGTCTTATTCTACAAATTGATGGTGATTTCAGACGATTTTGCAGGTTTTTGACTCATAAAAAATCCATTTTCGGAGCTGAACATCTGGTAGAACCTCAATTATCTATTCTTTGGTCAAAATCGACTTCATAGTCGGTCTTTTCGTCCCCAAAAACATGAAAAACGATACCTTAAAAGCTCTTGTTACCAGCATGTTGCTAAAACGCAAAAAGTACCTATTTTTACACACATTTTCACTCAGAACATCCCTGGGTATATTCCGATCGGGCTGAAAAGTTTCGGGACACAACTAGGGCCCAAATGGAGCAGGTGTGCGAAAGAACGATTTTTTTAGACCGAAAATGAAGCCTGTACACGTGATACGGCGGATGGCGGACGGCGGACGGACATTGTATTTTTGGCATCTACGCATCTTGAAACGGAAAAGAAAAAATTTTGAGGGGGTGTTATAAAAAGGTTTTGCTGAGCGAATACGTAGGTGTATTATTCACAGAATAATAAACCAAAATGGGAGTTCCCATTTGAAATAACGAAGTTAGTACCCATTTAGTCATTTTTGGACACTCCATATCCCATTCATTTGCGTATGCAGACAAACTAATGTGTTAGTTCCCGAACTCCTGTCGAAATGTCGGAACTAAGGATTCTGTTTGATCGCGAACGGTGTTAATAATTTGCGGATCATTGAACAAACTGGCCCTAATGGAAGGATTCATAAGAAATTCAGCTGATTTTGCTCATAAATCCTGTGCCACCAAATTATAATTCAAAGGTGAACTGAAAGGAAGGTACAGAGGTTAATCACCGGCACTACAGGTTGGTACATTCTTTCAAAAATTCGTATGTTTTGAATCCCAATGAAATGAATCAAGTGATAGGTAGCCACTTCAAATTCATATGACATCAGACATCACCCTCATCCCCATCACCAGCAGTCATTGACAAATAAATCCGTCGGTTGGATCCGACATTTTCACGAGATCACGATTACGTCGTAAGATGAAACTAAAAGCTTGGAAAACGCTATTTAATGGAAACCCGGTCGGGGGATAAAACTTGGAAATCCTCCCATAATTGGCTTGTGAGACTGAGTTCGGACCCCTGAGCTATTTTAATTAAATATTTTCACCCTTCTGCTACCGTTGGCTCCAAATAAAATTCGAAACTCGTGCTCGAGCTGAGGAAAATCCGAGAAAAAAGATCAAGTGAAAACGAAAATTAATAATGAAAACTCCTTTACTTTCTATCAGAGTTACCAGAGGAACCAAAGTTATTTCCCATTTGTTTGAAATTCTAGGGGTTCCGATGAATTTGATAGGTAAGTACCGGTGATGAATAAATTGTTGGCAAGGGCACTGAGGCATCTCAAACGCGCAGATTCAATCTGCACAGCTGAACACGAAAATACGTATCCCCAGTAGGTATATTCCATTAAATTTCACTAAGTATTTTAAATTCCGGGCAAATCATGAATTTCTGTGGACTAGATATTAATTATATCATAAAGGTTTTGGTTTCAAGGAATACCACCTTATAGCAGCCAATGTTTTGTCAGCGACGTTTCAGTCCCCAAGTAGTGGGACCCTAATCATGCCTATAATGATAAATACAAGGTTGAAATACATGGAGGAGAAGACCATAACAGACATACACTAGGCATAAACTAAATAACTGTAAAGTTAATGGTAACAAAAGTCTTGGATGGGTCTTGCCTTATTGATAGGGTGGAGTTTTATCCATTGCTCGTTCTTAATATTATATATTTACACTATTTTTACAGTGAAGTATTAACAGTTTTTTAGATGATGTGTTTTTGGCTGATGAGCAGGTTTGGAAGAATTGAGAAGATGGCGACATGATGATAACGGTGATAAGACCATGGATTGTGTGTATCCATAGAGTGAAAGGTTGCTGTTGCTGTGGGGTAAGGCTAACTATGGCAAATTAGAAGTGACTAGAATGAATGAGACTGGAATGGAATGAAACTGGAAATGAATGGGTTATTGTTTTAGAAGGCTATGATAGATTAGTTTTAACCCTTTCGCGTCCTGTTTATAATTAATGACGTCGTCTTTGTTGAGTACTATGTGTGACATTTATTCACTTGACATTTTTCTTCATTTCCAGTTTCATTCCATTCCAGTCTCATTCATTCTAGTCACTTCTAATTTGCCATAGTTAGCCTTCCTCCACAGCAACAGCAACCTTTCACTCCATGGATACACACTGTCGTGATATCCTCCCAGAACATCATCCTTATTATTAAGATCTCACAAATAAACCAGGGAATGAAGTGACAGACACAGGAGGCCCCAGAGACCTGGAGGGGATCCCCACCATCCTCCACTAGTATGTAGGATGGAGGGAGATAGTCCCAGGGACTATAAGAACTCGGCTCCTTCGCCTTCCAACTCATTCTACGCTCTCCTCAGGTCGATGACTTATCTCTCTCACCTCGCTCCTCCTCTCTCCTTACCCTAAAAGATCCCAGAGTGGTGTTAACCTTGTAGGTGGTAACCTCTGGGCACACTTCCTCCTGACGCCTTAGTGGTGGACACCTTATAGGTGGTAACCAGGGGCGTTAGGTCCGCTACCTCTTCCTACCTCGCCCCTCACCTATGCCTCCACCACACACGCAATCCATGGTCTTATCACCGTTATCATTATGTTACCATCTTCTCAATTCTTCCAAACCTGCCATTCCACTAGTGTCGGCTAAATTTATTTATTTTTTACTCACACACAAAAATACAGTTTTGTACACATATTTCTAAGCAGTTTACAAACTGTGCTTAGGTACGTCTAATTCCCAGCTATTTACGATTTGGCCTAGATGTCACCTCTCTCTCACTTTTCAATCAAGTACAAGATAGGTGAAAACACACATAGTGTAATTATTTGTAACATTTTTCTTCAGGGTATTTTATTGCTATTTTTAATTTATTTTATCATTATTATTTTTAAATTACATAATGTCTTTAATATTACGCTATTAATTTGATTGTTTTCCAGAAACTTTCTTGTTTCATTTCTAAATAGTGCAAGTGTTTTAGCAGTTTTAACTGCGTAGGGTAGTTCCTAAAATAGTGATGGCGCCAGCCATGGCAATAGTCTCGTGTATTTGATGGCCTTGGTTTTTCCTCGTATTCATGATATTACATGTTTATGAAAAATATCGATAGTTTTATAGACATACATCATCAGTCGACAACGAATAGTTATTTTCAATATAGATAACCCTTATGTATAGATAACATTCTGTTTGGAATACCCTCGAAACTTCCACCAAGAACGGTAACATGTGTTAACATTGGCACTCAACAACTGAATTATTTTGAGCAGATGTGTGTTGGTTTCCAGTTTGTCCCGGACAAAATGCATCGAAAAGCGACAGTTTGTTTTGTCTGAGTATGGGCAAAAGTGTTTTCCATAA
The DNA here is from genome assembly GCA_954871275.1 of Leptopterna dolabrata. Lineage (NCBI taxonomy): Eukaryota > Metazoa > Arthropoda > Insecta > Hemiptera > Miridae > Leptopterna > Leptopterna dolabrata. The sequence continues at coordinate 3,377,743 of OX940985.1, read as the reverse complement.
AATAACCTAAGTTTCCGTAAAAATATGTATATTGGCCAGTTGGGGATTGGCTCAGTGATGGTCCAGTCATTGTTCATTATAATACTCCCAACTCCTAACCGGTGGGTTGTTAGAAAGGTGTATTTTATTTCGGTGTACTGAACACCTTGTACCTACTTCGCCGATGTATACCAATGCGCTCGTACTTACAGGCTACTAGCAGGTATTCTGCTGCTAATATGGCCGTGTCTGGTTCCTAATTCAGCAGTCCTAGGGCAGATATTTTCCTATTAGAGGTTGGGCGTTCTTGTTAGCGAGGCAAGTTCAAGTAAGAGAGAGAAGTTGTAGGGGTGTTGTGGTGTGACTGGACAACCAATCACTCGCATCTCTTGCAGAATATTAGATCAAATTCTCGAACTGTACTCCTATCGCGGGCATTTGGCCCATACTGAGGAGAATTTTCTGTATTTTGGTATACCTGCGTACGTAGACAGTACACATGAATATAGAAGTATAGTTTATTATTTTGTAATATGTTCAGAAACATGTCGTTTTTGTGTAATAATTAAAAATGGAAATAAAAGGATTTAAAAAAAGAATGGTGGGGAGGGGGGATAGGTCCTTCAATTACTTTCAATTACGATGAATTGAATGAAATCAAAGAAAAATGGAGTTATTAAAAGGTTGTCTATTTCTACTAGTACACGAAAAATACACTGTTGCACCGGTTTCGGTGATCAAACCATCGTCAGTAACAGACGATAATTGAAGGTAAATTCGACATAGGTGACCTTATAAGTAGTCCCGAAAATGAAAGGTGGTCAGTTGGTATTGGTTGTGAATATGAATGGTGAAGGGAACCAAGTGAATGGGGTCGATTCCGATTGGCCCTGGGAGTGAATGCCTGGAAGTGAAAGGAAGGAGGGGGTGGGGGAACGAAGCTGTTACAGAAATGAACGCAGTAGTGGAGAAAAACTTAAAGGAATTACATCATTCAAAGATTTACCCACCCTATCACTCTTAACAATTTCGAATTTTTCAAGTGCATCCGTCATGCTCCTTTTGGGGAGAAATGAAGATACTAACAAACTGTCTGTCTGTAAGATCAAGCTAAGACTGGATTCATTCAAATGTCGTGCAAAGGCCGAATCACCCTTATTATCTCCGAAATCTTTTTCACGTTCCTTTATCCTTTCTCTGAACTTCCTACCAGTTTGACCACAATAGTCAAGTCCACAAGAACACCTTAATTTATACACACCACTTTTATCTTAAATATTAATTTTGTTTTCAACTGAACTTAATGAAGATATCGGAAATTATTTTTAGTTTTATATACTAATTTGAACCCTTTAGAAATGAATGTTTAACCAATTTTGTCCAAATGTTTCCATAATACGGTAACTGATCCAAATCTTCTCCTCAGTCGCAGCTTCCCTCACTAGGTTTTAGACTCCATCTCTACGCTTTTTCCTGTGAACCGCCTAGGTATTCCATATTGTATCAATGAGATCTCCCTCATAGCCATTACTCGCTGCTTTACTTTTGGTTTATTATTTTCAATAATGAACCATTGGAATCGAGCATGAAAAAAAAAAAAAAAAAATTCTAACCCCCCCTCAAAATTTTATGGTTTACGTTTCAAGGTATGTAGAATCCAAAATTTTTGTCTGTCCGCCGTACGCCGTACTGGCCACTTTTCTTAGTTACCATGAAACAAAATTGATGAAATTCGGGTTATAGGTTCCGTTCGGGGTCTAGTTGGTCCTCGAAGCTCAACGTTACTGTCTCTAAGGGGTTCAAAATAGAGGGTTGAAATTTTCAGAACGCCGTAGCTCGAAAACTTTAGTTAGAAGGGTCGGGTTTTTTTTACGTTATTAAATTTGTCTTGAGCTAAACAATTTTTTGAGACCACCCGGAGCATTGTACGTCCAGCCGTTCGTGTGCATCAAAAAGCTTCGTCAACGCGATCGTGAATCAAACGGTATAAATCCGGCCCAGATAATCATCAATAGGGAGATTATTTCATTTGATAAGTGATGGGCTATTGGATTTTGTTGGTAGGTACTTCTGAATTTGAACAAACGTTGAAGTATTGTAAATACATTGTTGTTGTACGTTGTGTAAATTATTACACAACGGCAAATTATTACACAATGGTAAATTATTACATAACGGTAAATTATTTCATAACGGTAACTTATTACACAACGGTAAATTATTACACAACGGTTCATCAACCAAGAAGGGGCTGGATTTTATTGATCGGTACTTTTGCAACTTGAACAACCGTTGAAGTATTATTGATGGGCAAGTTATTACACAACGGTTCATTATACTTTACCACGAGGGTAGGTATTGACCACAGAAAACAGTGATCTACGCAGAAGAGGCATCTGTTTCACTCCACATCATCAGTTTTCCTTCAGAACTTCATTATTTGCGTTTCTTTTTGCCGTTTTAGTTACTGCTTGTCATCGACAGAATTATTTTAGCAACATTTAACTCGTGATTTAGGTAGGTACCTAGTAACGAGGACGGGGTTAGGTACTAACCTACGGAGGGTCTGCCATCTACATAATATGTATAGGATAGTACATATTATACTATGCAGACGGGTTATCTATACAGAGAGCTGTGATCTGTAACAGAAGGGTATTCTTTACAAAATAATAAACCTTTGTGCAGGGATTTGCAGCGTTTTAATAATTAACTTTGCTTTAGCTAGATTTTGTTCACTCATAGATAAAGCTCTGTTAATCATCACGTGGCACAAGTAGACTCAATTACGATTCAAGTTCGTGATGGAAGCCCTGAACTAAATAAATATACGAAAACACTACATGCAGGGTTGAGAACAAGAGGGCTGACAGTATCCAACATTATCGTACGCGAAGCAATTCCTATTCCTCCCTTATGTTTGCAGAGAAGGTAGCGAGGAATTCACGCCCGAATGAACGCCCTTTCCTCTCATTTCCCGACTCAATGCGTGAAAAGCGTAAGCGGTGAATTTCATATCGCTGAGAGCGTATGGCAAAACCTCGCTTTGATATGAATAGGGTCGAGTTCCATTCAACTGAAAAAGACTGACGTGTGCGACCTGGAGGGTTCATTCAGGAGTTCGAAGGGAAAAACGTCTTGCGCCTTTGTGTGTCCGTTCACACAGTCGGTCGGAATGTTTTCGCTCTGGCAAGCGTCTGTGTGGAGATCCGTTGCTCTCCGCAGCTGTCGTCTGGGCGTTCGACGGTCTGCCACGTCAGCGAAATGGAAGGAACCGAATGTCAGTAGGATTCACAGGTAATGACATCAATGAGCAGGTAACTCGCAAAACTTCCAGTTTAACCGCATAGGTTTGTGGTTCTGAGTTGGGTATTACTCTTTCTTTAGGTTTCTACATACATTTAATAATAATAATAATAATAATAATAATAACAATAATAATCTTTATTGCGCATGAGACTTTGCAGTTTATAAGAAGCACACATGAATTTTCTTTATTAAGAGGACAGTGTTAGAGGCTTTACTAAGAGAGACAAGTTGAATGTCAGATTTGCAGTGTTCTTGTGTTACCAGGTTGTCAACAGACATAGGTACTGATAATGATTCGTACCTCAGATTTTTAGCAATTTTCCAAAATATTTTGCAGCGCTAAAAAAAAGCTGCAAATTATGACACAACGGTTTATTATTTACCTGTATACAGGGTGTCACCCTTTCGGGCGCACCACCGGCCAGGGTTCGATTCTACTACTAATTTGCGACTTTTTTTGTCCTATAACATATATTTTTTAATTCACGCTAAATACCACTTTTTTCACTTTTAAGATTTTTTTCGCATTTTCGACCTTGTTCGCTAAAACTGTCATAACTCCCTTAATTGATGAAGTAAATTCAAATTTGATTATACCATTGGAAAGAGCGTTAAATTTCCTATCTCCCTGACGCCTTTTTAGACAATTTTTAAAAAAATGAACGGGTGAAAAATAACCCGAAAGTGAAAAATTGGTAAAATTTCGAAAATGTTCACTTTCTTCAAAGCTTTTCTCTCGAAACGTCCTGAACGGAAATTTTTATGCTGCAAGCCTAAAAGTTGCATCTAAATCCGAGCTTTCCAACGGTGTAGTCAATGTTTTTTTAAAACCACTTCTTTGGTAAGAAAATGACGTTTTTAAGGCAGAAAACGTTAATTTGCGGGTGAAAATCAGCGTTTTCCACCAGAAGTGCTTTCCAACTTAACAAATTCGTTTGACACGGAATTTTACGTATTTTTTTACTCTGAATCGAATGGTGACACTTTCACATCTCCTCGACAAACAAATAGCGCTTTTCAAGCCCTTTCCTTTGGGCGAAGGGGTCAATTTCGTTGTTCGTTTTAACCAAAATTTTCATTGAGGGAGGTCTGGATTATTAATGACTCGCACTCCTCCCAATTTGTTTATATCTACCTAATTTTTGCCCGCTGTCTCGAAAATATCGTCCCGATCATCTCCGGAAAGGTTTCTCTTTTCGATAGATAACAAGTACACAAGTAGATAACAAGGGTACAAATATCATTTGTGATTGTTGGAACGTTCAACCGTTGACGTGCAGGTAGGCAGTTGCTACTTACTCTGCGCTTGAAAACCATGGCATCTTTTTCAAACCAGGACGACGAGCCCGTGAATGCCTCATACAAAACGGGGGACATTTTGAACATCTTTAACAATAAACATACTCAAGAAATCAAATGATTCGAGGACTCAGTTGTTGTACCCTGTTTAACCCAGAAAGGGCTTGAAAAGCGCTATTTGTTTGTCGAGGAGATGTGAAAGTGTCACCATTCGATTCAGCGTCAAAAAATACGTAAAATTCCGTGTCAAACGAATTTGTTAAGTTGGAAAGCACTTCTGGTGGAAAACGCTGATTTTCACCCGCAAATTAACGTTTTCTGCCTTAAAAACGTCATTTTCTTACCAAAGAAGTGGTTTTAAAAAAACATTGACTACACCGTTGGAAAGCTCGGATTCAGATGCAACTTTTAGGCTTGCAGCATAAAAATTTCCGTTCAGGACGTTTCGAGAGACAAGCTTTGAAGAAAGTGAACATTTTCGAAATTTTACCAATTTTTCACTTTCGGCTTATTTTTCACCCGTTCATTTTTTTAAAAATTGTTTAAAAAGGCATCAGGGAGATAGGAAATTTAACGCTCTTTCCAATGGTATAATCAAATTTGAATTTACTTCATCAATTAAGGGAGTTATGACAGTTTTAGCGAACAAGGTCGAAAATGCGAAAAAAATCTTAAAAGTGAAAAAAGTGGTATTTAGCGTGAATTAAAAAATATATGTTATAGGACAAAAAAAGTCGCAAATTAGTAGTAGAATCGAACCCTGGCCGGTGGTGCGCCCGAAAGGGTGACACCCTGTAGATGCCCCTTCTGCGTAGATCACTGTTTTCTTCGTCAATACCCTCGATTTCCCCCCAGGAAAGCCCTAAATCGAGTACTGGAGCCGGCCCCGGAATTAAAGTTTCATACAAATTCGGGGGATTCAATAATTCAATCATTAATTATTTGTAGTCATTCATGAAGCATAAGGCAAATAATAAACAGTTGTGTAATAATTTACCTGCGTAGATGCCCCTTCTAAGTAGATACTATAATGAACCGTTGTGTAATCATTTACAGTTGCGTAATAATTTGCCCATCAATAATATTTCACCGTTTGTTCAAGTTGCAAAATTACCTATCAACCAAATGCAAAACAGCCTTCATTTTTCAAATGGAATAATATTGCGGAACAACCAACCTGATTATAATCAGGTGCTCCCTTGCAATGATATTCGGGCTGAATGTATACAATTTGATTCACCCTCCTGTTGACCAAGCCTGTCGGTGCAAACTTGGGGGCCCTACTGTGAAGGAACGGCGGGACTTACAATGCCCCGGGTGGTCTCAAAAAACTCCTAAGTTCAAGAACTATTTAAAAACGTAAAAATATTCACGTAAAAAAAAGGTATAGGCGTCCTGAAAATGTCAACACCTATTTTGAACCCCTTAGGGATGACTGACAGTAACGCCGAGCTTCGAGGACCAACTAGACCCCGAACGGGACCTATAAATCAATGTTTTAGGACAAAGTTGAGACAACTTGAGAATTGGAAGTATCGAATTTAAATTCGAGACATCTTGGAATTAGATACCAGATCCTTTTAGACGACGATAATACATTCTTTATTTACTCTCAGCATTAACAAATTATGCCTAATGTTACAATCAAATTGTATTTTATATTGAGTAATTTATATTGATTTAACTCAGTCATTACCGCCTATTTGAAAAATATAACAATGTGGAAACCTGTGAATAGAATGAAATTTGTATAGGTTGGCCCTTTTACTTCCGTCAGCGCTTGGAAGCGCGGATGTAAAAAGGGCAAATCTCGCCGAACGAAGCAGATTGGCCTTTCTTCCTCGCAGAGATTCTCCCAAGATTTCCGTCTCAAAGGGCCAATGTGGGCCTTTGTCACATTTTTATTTTTATTAAGTTTTGGGGTAATCCAAATTGAGAAAATTTTGTAGATTCTTGTAGCCTACAGATTTTTACAAGTGATTATGAAGTAATAAGTGGTACAACTCAAAATGGGAATTAATAACAGCGGTCCGAAGTCTAGAAATGGGTGGGAAAAAATCAGATTGGCCCTTCTTCCTCACAGGTGTCGATATAGATAACAAATATTGTGGTTCTATAGTTTATTTTTCTTAATAATATTATAACAATAGGAGTAGTAATTATATAAATCAAGTTCTGTAACTGTAATTAGCCGTCAAGAACAGGTGTTCAAGAAAACCATGGAATCTTATTCAGAAGTGCTCAATACGAGCTTCTAGACGGTTTCCCGCTTAGTGGCGCTCCGTATGTGTGTATGTATGTGTATGTATGTATGTTGGAATTTCAAATGGTCATAACTTCCTCATAATACTGCCTTTTTCGGATGTTCTTTTTGGGGTTTTATCAGCTCGTTAAACTCTTCAGTTAGAGATGAGAACAAGATTTATAGGTGAAAAATAAGGGATTTATGACGGAGTTTCTAATTTATCGATTTTCAACTATAACTGCCGTAAAAATGGACGAAAATTGATGCCGTTAGAGCCAAAATGTCCGTTACAATGTCGAGATCATGCCCGATCGCATTCGATTTTGCTAAATGACAGCAAAAAATATGTCAATGGGTCCAATGTTTTCTAGGTTTACTGGCTAAATTAGGTTGGTGTGATTGAGAGTGAGGTTTCTGCGCATATATTTCCATGCCGGTTATATTCTCATGATCAGGCCAACATGAGCTGCCAGTTGGGCCGAAAAGGTTTTACAATTTTCGTTTACAATTCATGACAACTGGATGATCGGGGTTTGTGAGGCTCCCACACGCACCACAGTCTGCTCCTTGCGTTTGGGTTTCATAATATATCATGTAGTATCATCTTTTATTTATTCATTTACGAAATATTAACCTTATTAAATTGAGGTAGTTTCCCTAAACTTTCTCTAAGAAGAACGTAAGAAGTAAGAGCGTTTTGCCCTCGCACTGCGGAAAGAAGGTAAGTTTTGAATTCGTGCAAAAACCGCATACCTAAGTGTTTTATCGCCCGTCAGAAAAGGTCGAACTCACGCTAAGCATAATGAACTTGAACGACTGTGAAGTTATTTCAACTATATAAAATCTTCCCTTCCGGAGAGAAAAACGCTGCAAAGTCCTTGTCACATGGGTTTATTATTCCATTGGACATACCTACAGAGATGTTGGCTGTTTATTTATTGTTTCTTTCATATAAAATAATTGAAATAGCTATCTCTGGTGGTTTCCACCAATTTTGGCCCCCAAAAACTCGAATAAACTACGCTCCTTTTTTTTAAATAAATTATCTCTGATCATTGGTAGTGCCATTTAATCGTCTTGATCCACCTGTTGACACTTTTTCCAGTGTTATTATACAAATTGATGGTGATTTCAAACGATTTCCCAGGTTTTTGGCTCATAAAAAATCAATTTCGGGAGCTGAACATCTGGTAGAACCTCAATTTTCTATTCTTTGGTCAAAATCGACTTCATATTCGGTCTTCTCGTCCCCAAAAACATGAAAAACGATACCTTAAAAGCTCATGTTACCAACATGTTGCTAAAACGCAAAAAGTACCTATTTTTATACACATTTTCACTCATAACACCCCTGGGTATATTCCGATCGGGCTGAAAAGTTTCGGGACACAACTAGGGCCCAAATGGAGCATGTGTGCGAAAGAACGAATTTTTTAGACCGAAAATGAAGCCTGTACACGTGATACGGCGGACGGCGGACGGCGTACGGCGGACGGACATTGCATTTTTGGAATCTACGTACCTTGAAACGGAAAAGAAAAAATTTTGAGGGGGTGTTATAAAAATTTTTTGCTGAGCGATTACATAGGTGTAAGTATTATTCACAGAATAATAAACCAAAAGGTATTGGCCGACAAATAAAGAAGTTGAACAGCATGAAAGTATATTCGAAAGTCAGATTCTGCAACTAACGACTATAAAATGAAACAACAGACAGTTACAGATGTTGTTGTGTAGTTGATTATGCTGTTTTGGCCTTGGAGGCCTCGTTTTTGTTTTTGGCCCAAATATGTACATCTTGGCTTACATTCTTCGGCCTCTTCTGAAACAAACAAAGTTCGTCAAACATTGGTGGCAAAATATATTCTTCTACATATCAAGAACATAACAATAACAAATATTGTGTAAATCACGTAAAACAGGATTGTGTTATTTACCTACCTGACGTCGGCGCCTCTTTTTGGTTTATTAACATGTATCATATGTTTTAGCCCTGGGATACTAGCATTTTTTGCGCGTCGATTTTGCGCGTCAATTTTTTAACATGATACATGTTAAAAATCGGCTTTTTCCAACTCAGGATTTGTTTAGATGTTTTAAAGTGCCAACGATTTATGAACTTATCGACAGTACATGGACAATTCAAGTATATAAAGAGATGACGGAAGGCAAATTCGGTAATGACGCTGGACGTCGTTGTTAGAAACACCACTTTTGCACAAAGGTCACATCGCTACATTGGAGTTAAGCTTTTTAATAAACTTCCAGAAGAACTTAAACTATCTCCTACATTACCGATATTTAAAGGAAACGTTAAACTCCTAATTTCAAACTAGTATGAATAAAAAAAGGTAGCCTTTTGAAAAATATAAAATAAATTTTAAATATTGCATTTTTTTGCAAATCTGATATAACTAGGTGAGAAACCTAACTTAGAAAATACTTACTGCACTGATGTACTTAATGTAAATGAAAACGGAGTTATAATATAACAAAGTCTATTTCCACGAAAACAATGAGTACAAAGTTAAATCGATTTCGACGGTTAGGCCATCATCAGTAACAAACATGAACTGAAGGTACATCGCAAAAGCACAGCTTAATATAGTCACAGAGCTTGAATCCTATAGGTCCTAAGTTCTGTGACTATATAAGCTGTGCTTTTGCGATGTACCTTCAGTTCATGTTTGTTACTGATGATGGCCTAACCGTCGAAATCGATTTAACTTTGTACTCATTGTTTTCGTGGAAATAGACTTTGTCATATTATAACTCCGTTTTTATTAAAATGGGTTTCCACAACTTCGTCGCGAGTGATTTAATTCGTAATGTAAATGCATTGTTCCTTAATGTTGTATAAAACATGTTAGTTAGTGTATATATATATACTGGCGACGATTCACCTTGTCAATATTTGTAATTGAGACTCCTAACCCCAGCACGAGTTTTACTCTTCGGGGTTAGTAGCATTGTTGTTATGATTAGATTCTATGAGATATTCGTGGATTGTGATTTTTGTATCAATTTATTGCAATTTGCATCATCTTTCATTGTATTCTATGTTTGTAATTTGATCACCAATAAATGCATTCTTATATTAAAAAAAAAATTTTTCGACTTCCTCAGATCAGGTTCCATTATTGACAGATTATGATGCGATCGGAATGCTGGAAGCGTCTGCGCGTTTGAGAACAAATTTAGCCAATTTACTGGTTCGCAGGTGATATTAAGATACTTCGCCAACCCTCATCATCAACTCCTGGAGCCCTGCAATGCCGGTCGGGTCACGTCTGGGGGATCGATGTGGGGAAGGCAATCCCAGGATGTCCCCTGAGGTACTGGGCGAGCCTGGAGGTCCGTTTTTCCTTCCTGGGAGGCTCTTTACGGCCATAAACCCGTCTTCAGCTACAAATGGAGTGCGGCCACTCGTGAAGGGCTTAATTGGCCCAAGTCTCTCGCACCCACTTCCGGAAAACGACCTCCCGGGATCTGTGATGCGAGATGGAAGGGGGAGTCCCAAGTCCCACCGAAGCCAGAAAGAGTCAAAGGCCCCCGAAACGTCCGCAGGGCCAACCTAATGACTTGATCCACTGAGTTTGAAAGGCGTTCAAGTTCTGAACCCGACTTTATCCGATCAAAAGTAACATTGGAACTTCTTCATTATCTGGTATACACCAAAAAAAATTCTCAAATTTTGATTAAATTATTTAATAACGTTTCTCAACAACAAAACAACTATTGCATACTTGTACCATCTATTCAGAAGTCCCAAACAACCTGCTCATTCACGGGATAGTTTCTGGGATTGTTTATCTTTTTTGAGATGCGAGCGCTAGCGAGCATCCTGATCGCTTGACAATGCGAGCGGCGGAATGGGAACTAAACTTCTTGTACACCCACCGTCTTGTCTGACTGAACAATCGATGTATTTGAGATAATGGTAATTGTTGTTGAGAAACGTTATTAAATAATTTAATCAAAATTTGAGAATTTTTTTTGGTGTATACCAGATAATGAAGAAGTACCGTAACATTTTATGGGATCTTACTCCGGTTTGAACTGAGAAAATTTTTGCGGGAGCTTGCGCGCATCTTGCCGGTCGAGCCAAATCGATTTGGAGTTGTGTGGAGACGCGCAACGCTGGAACAATGAAGGCTGCAACACCTTTTGCCAAACATCGAGATCATCGAAGTCTGCCTTGCATTCTCTACGTAATTTTGTAGTAGGTTTCCTTTTCGTTTATTCGTTTTATACTGTTTGTAGGTACAAGTGCTATCACTGCTAATTACAATATTCAAATTTTCTTACATTCAATAGATCTTTGTGAAAAATATAAAAAGGAATACCAAGACATACTTGACTGGACGTGGATATAGGTAACTGTGTTATCCTTATTTGCCAGTTTGGACTTATTTTCTTGCACTCCAGTGGGAAGCATAAGGCCTCGGTGCGAAGTAACCCAAATGAAAAATATTTCCATACGACGTTTTGCTTCCTCACTACCGAGGGTAGTGAAGCCTTGGATCCGTGAATGAGTAAAAAAATTCATGCGTTTTGCGTTTCAGACGTCATATCAAGGAACATTTTTGGTTCCGTATCTGTCTGTCTGTCCGTCTGTCTGCCTGTGGTCAGTTCCTTGTAGCGTCCACAACTACCCGAAATAATGGCTGGAAATTGGGACAGATTGTCCCGTACAAAAATCATTGAAGCGCGAACATGAAATGACGAACATTTCCTTGTAACGCTTCTAACTACAGGCGCGGATCCAAGGGGGGGGGGGGGGGGGGGGGGTCACAGGGGTCATGACCCCCCCCCCCCCCCAGAATCAGCCTGCATTTCAAAAAGCAGAGCTGAACGAATTGTTCACAAACCCGAAAACAAAAAAAAAACCAAACGAAAACGAACCCAGTTTTTGTGAAATCAAAAACCAGAAACAAACCAAACGACCAAATGGCCACATGGTCTTCTCAATTTTGCTTCATATACAACTGTGTAAATATTTACCATAAAACATCCGTCAAATTGAAATTCCAATGTCCTCGCCACCAATTACTGTAATTTCTAATTACACAAACGGTAGACAGTGTTAAAAAAACTGAAAACAAAAAAGAACTATAAAAAATCTAAAAAGATTCGATCAAAAATGTCAAAATTAGTCGAATATAATCGTACACTTGGTCCTACCAATGTTACTTTATATACAATTATATCAATAAATTTACCTTGGTGTATCCGTCAAATTACACCTTGTTTATTTCTTCTTATTTTTGTTAATTATTATCTTGTTTTTGTTTCGTTCTCGTTTTCTTTCCTGCCAAATTCAGTAAAAACGATACTGAATTCACTGAGATCAACAATAGATTGTTGTGGTTTCAATGTTTTGATTTGCAAACTCTGAAGTTAGCTACGCTGCCATAAAATGCGCCAATTTGTTTGAAAACACATTAGGACAATTTTTTAGAAGAAAATTGAAAATAAATACATTTATCAGTTAAATAATGAGATATTGAAAAATATTTTTTACATAAACAATGAATTTTATAAATAAATACAATAAATTTTGTAAGTAGACAAATTGGACGAGTTTAGGCATAAGGTTGAAAATTCGGTTTGTATTGTTCGTTTGGTTATTTTGTTATTTTTTATATTGTTCTACCCTGTGACTCCCTCCGGAAAAAAATTCTGGATCCGCCCCTGTCTAACTACGCGAGAAACAGTCGTAGAGAGCTGCAATTGTGAGGGTACACGCGGGTTGGATCGCAGATGGTTCCGTTCGAAAAATAATGGACATCAACGTGGACTACAACCAGGTCGACCTAGTCTAGTACTTCCTCTCAACCCCAGTGGTGTCTGTATGCACTCAAGGGAGCCAGGAATGACGGTTGGTGTATGCGTAGTATAAGTGAAAGCAAATAATAAGCTGACAGTGTAGTTAAGGAAAACACTGCCTTCTGTGGTCATAATCATTTCAAGTTTATACAAAAACAACAGCTGCTATTTCCACACTGCTTCCGACAGTATTTTTGATTGTGTACACTATCAGGACTATATTTCTCCTCGAAAGACATCATCCTCGTCATCATAGTTATCATAATTTTCATTTTTCCTTTACATAAGAAACCACCTCCGACGTTATAATGAAAGGTGGATATACTCGTATCATTTATCTCATGTCAGCGTGTGAAACCTAATCCCTCTTTGCTCGAGCCAGGGGATTCCTTGACGAAGGAAATTATCTTTTTCCTTGTTAAGCAAAAAAACCGAAATAATGAGGTTCCTTGCTTTTCCTCTACCGGAATAGGTCATTAAAATCAGTCATTTGCCAGCAGAACATGAGAAGGGTGACCTGTTTTTCAAACTTTTTAATTCACATTTCATCCGCTGGACTCTAACAACATTCACCGCTAACGTCTGTAACTATTATAGCGCCAATAACTCGTAAGTATAATCTAGAAGTTGATATAAGTCACTAAAAAAGGGCAGGTATCTACTCGTTCGAGTTAAACACCAAGTTCCATTAGCTGTGACATTTTTAGTTTAGTGCCTTCCTATTTTCATTTATGAACCTTTAACCTTTTGCGGTCGTAGTGCATGTGTCACATGCACTTGTTGTCCTTTTGATCTGGTCGTAGTGCATGTGTCACATGCAGCTTCAATATTTTCTTCTTGTTTCTTTCTACTCATCCAATAATTATTTATTGGCCATTTTTCCCCAACTAGAGTACCTAAGCAAGTAATAACTTCAAAAATTGGCGTGATGAAAAATTTGTTTGAGGCTTCTCCAGCGTTGAAAGTTATAGGTGACTCTCGTGGTAACCAGATGGGAAGCTCGAATTTCGGGCTTGTTGTCCTGATTTGTCAAACTTTATTTCTTTCCGCTTCTTGATTCCAGTCTTTTTTCATTTTCTAGAATAGTTTTTTGCTAAGTAGTTGTTTTTTCCCGAGCCTACAAGATGGCGAAAGTAGTTTGGGTACAAGTATGTTATAGCCCCGCCAATATCGATTGTATCGATTATCTCAAATACATCGATCCTTGTGGTATCGATGACGGCTCAATATGGCGTCCCGATGCCTACATCCCGGGTGCCGATATCAACTTTCAAAATGAATACGGGAAGACCATTGTAAGGACACCAAAAAATAAGAGTGACTATAACATACTTGTACCATCTATTCAGAAGTCCCAAACAACCTGCTCATTCACGGGATAGTTTCTGGGATTGTTTATCTTTTTTGAGATGCGAGCGCCAGCGAGCATCCAGATCGCTTGACAATGCGAGCGGCGGAATGGGAACTAAACTTCTTGTACACCCACCGTCTTGTCTGATACACGTCATCGATACCACAAGGATCGATGTATTTGAGATAATCGATACAATCGATAACATACTTGTACCGTAGTTTGAACTGCTTCACTATTTCACCTCATTTTATTTATTAAATTAGAATTATTTACGAAGGAATTTTCGAACTTTCAGTGTTTTGATCAGGCACAGTCACTCCTCTAGAATCGAAATCAGACGGAAAAAACCACAGTCATGCAGCATGGCTATAAGAGCGAATTTTCGAAGTTTTCGGCATCTTCCTCCTCCGCCTAAAATTTTCTGAAAATTAATTTTCGGCCAATGTTTTCCCAACTTGATACCATACAAAATTAAAACAGGAGTAGTTTTTCGCAAAGTAAAATTTGGGGTGGAAGGATGGGGAGGGGGAAATCAAAAATGTTTTGAATACCAGAAGAGTAGGTATTGGGTACGTAACAAATTTTTTGTTCCATTTTTTGCCGAGTAACACCTCGGTTTGTAGATTTTCCAACGCTGAACACGATGGTGAAGTCAGAATTGCGATATCCCATTCCGTTATCAGATTAGAGCAGACGAACCAGGAAGAACATCTCAAGAAATAACCACGTTCCTTCATCTTCAAAGTGCTCCAGTTTGAGAATGGAATGAGATATCGCAATTCTGATTTCACCATCGTGTTCAGCGTACAAAAACCTTTAAAATGAGGTGTCACTTGTCAGACTTTTTCATTTTGGGAATTTATGGGTAATTTTCCCCCCCTAAAACTCCCCAAAACTCCCCCTTAGAGTGACCCGATTCTGCCCATCTTCGAACTTAGCCTGTCGATTGCCAAGACAGATTTTTCGTGCAAATTTGAACTTTTTATCTCAATTCTTTCGAGAGTTATCGTCTGGAATGACACATACATATATAAATATATATATAAATATATAAATATATAAATATTTATATATTTATACATTTCTGTATGTATATATGTATATATATAAATATATATATCCTATATAAATATATATATATATACATATAATTTTCGGTGTCTTTCGGCAGGGAATTCAGGATGGTCTGAAACGGATTTTGGTATAAAAATCTTTCGGAAATTCGAGTTTTAAAAATTTTGGACCGAGAACAATAGCTTCCTTTTCTTCGAAAATTCGCTAAAACGCATAAAAGTTTGCTTAATTTGAACCACGAACAATTTTTCTGAGATGATATCAAAATTCTGAGATTCCTCAAAACACTGTGACGACCAGGCTAACTTATCATGGCAAACAGCGAGGCGACCAGAGTTCATCATGGCTGCCTGCATGTGACGCATGCAATACGACCGCTACGCCTATTTCACCTCACCCACCATACGACTGCAAAAGGTTAAAATCGACCATGAAAAATATTAAACCCATAGAAATAATTGATTGGTTTATGTTGAAACGAGATACGGAGAATCCGGAAATCGAATAAAAATTAATCCGACAGTCCGGCGTCTTATTTTAGTTATTTTGTTACGTTCAACATATTTCGTTCTTGTTCATAAATGTTCATATTCTCCAAATGTATGTTAATACAAATATTTACAAAGTTTTGTAGGAAGGTGGGTCTTGTGGCGCTAGAACGTAAACTATGTGTGTACCTAATTCAATTTCTGAGTGTAACACGTTTGCGGGAATCGAGGGCCAGCAGACCGTAATGAAAGCGACACGATTGGGGAAGGAGTTTGCGCGAACTCTGATCCTTGATATCTTATCGCGCTCCGTTGCCGATGGTTGTATTATGCAGTATTATTCCCCCGACTGAAGGAATGTCATTCAGTTATTATGTATTGACGAACTATATTGAGGAAAGTTGCTCTTTTCCGCCACATATTTGGGCAGCTCCGCCATCATTCGATTCCCCCCGAACGACGAATGGGGCGGAAGCGTTTCACGCAGATTTCAACAGGCAATTTTATGACCCACACCATGTAATTAAAACCTTAGAAGGTGTGCAGGCGGAATCGGACCTAAAAATCAAGTCCATCACGAAGAGCAGTAGGAACCCACCTCGGAAACATCTGGCACAGAAAGTCGCATTTCTGGTCAACTGTTGGACTGAGTACCAAGAACATCGGGATATCATGCTCTACTTCACCAAAATAAACAATCACTCAGCGCCCGTGGAAGAAGAACGATAAAGGAGAATATAATAAGACGCAGTAATGTGTAGCATTACGAAGAACCAGCAAAAGCGGTGAGTAACTACTTTGCGCAAACGTGTTCGATTGTGAATATTCATTCCTGCAAACGTGTCGAGGAATCCAGATGTTTCCCGCAAACGTGTTTCTAAGGAAGGATAAATGATCGTAAGTACTCCCACAAACCTCGACTTCCTTTTTCGGAGATACACAGGGTGGTTTTAATGGAAAACAAGTCAACAAAACTTCAAGGGAAGACATACCATAAAAGCCCGGGTATCCTCGGGAGTAGGTAAATAACTTCGTAGTGAAATAATGTTATGCCTCGCTCAACTGTTTCCTTCATTCTATCAACCCGCTCTACAAGGGAGCAACATTAATAAATTCGCTGAGGGGTTTGTAGAAGGAGTGATTTCCTACAAAGGCGAGTTCGGCGGGAAAACAGCTTTCCCCTTTATATCGAGCCAAGAAAGGGGAGTACAAAAAGGGTCGGGAGTATGTCGATAGGCAGCGAAGTGAAGAGTGGAATAAAGTCAACAAAACGCGGCTACCCATACAGCACAAGGAGGAAGGTTTGGGGGATCGTGGAGGAAGTGGCCTCCGCAACACTATCAACCACCCTCATCTCTTCTGTATGTTGAAGGGACCTCGTATCCCTTCTTGGTGCAATGGGAGGTTCAGAGTATAAAGGCTGTGGTTAATGTGCCGTGCCCATCCCCACCGCGGAGATCAATGACTGGGAAGGGTTAACCAGGGGGACGGGAGGTATCAAGTCTTCTCAGATGTTAAGGCTAAATGTAACGACAAGTTAGTGAGATTCTCAGATAAGAGATGGCAGCACTTTCGGGGGCAAATTTCCTTGACTCCTCACAGGAGAACGAATCAAGATATTTTGAATCTGAAAACGGATTTGATAAGATATCAACCCATAGTTTGGACGAAATCGGTTTAAAAAATTTGCACAATTTTTTTGCGCACTGTTCAATAAATTTTTTGATTAAATTGAGACTTTTTCAAAAATGTGGCCTTATACAGCAGTGTGCCCATGCATACAGTGTACAAATCCGTTTTCAGAATTGAGATTGGTCAAAAATTACGATCGTAATCCTTAAGATTGGTGAAACAATAGTAGGGCTGACGGGGTGGAGGAGTGCGCTCGAGCGAGGGGGGCAGTTTGGTGAGGTGGTGCCGGCCGCCTGGACCCCTCGTACCTATGAACGTTCTCCGAATTCTCCTACTCAAGGTCGGCATCAAAATCGAGTCTTCCTGATGTTGGTTGGAAAAGAAGTTTTGTCTGTGAACAGGATTGGGTCAAGCCTTGTCTCACGTTTGTGGACTACGAGAAAAGGGGGGCCTAAGTTGGGGGTAGTAGATTTCGTTTTTTTTCTTGTAGGGGATGTGACTGATACGCAAAATCCATGTTTTTGACAACGGTGGCCCCCAAAACTTTGGTCAAAATGCGAGAAACCTCAAAATTTTCGCACTTTTTTTGTTTTTCCCCCATTTTGGCCATGATAGAGCGCGTTTTTGACAAAAAGTGTACATTTTGAAACTGAATTAGATTTGCTAGAATACTAGAATAGGCTCGGTAGACTCAATAGTTTCCGAGATACAGCTAAAATACCATACCTACCACCACTCTCAAAACCGCGTTGTGAAATCCAATTTTCTTTCTCGTATTTTTCGCTATATCTCCAAAACGTATTGTCACATCCGGAATTTAGTAGTGAAGTATTTCAAAACTCAAATAATTTTAGATTGTATTGCAAGTTGTGTCCCTAAATACATACATACAGACTACATACACACTTTCAAAATAATTTTGTTACTTTTGCGCACTGCAACAATTTTTTATTGTTCACAAAGATTGGCAGGTACCTACAACAGCGTGCCTACATGCATATAGATGTTTCAAAAAATACAAGTCGATAAATCTTTCATATAGGTACCTACGCGAATTTTATGGGACAGCGTGTAAAATCATAGTCCATGAATCTAGTCTTGAAAAATTAAACTGGGTATTTCAAATCTGAGCATTATCGAAATTAGGGGACATATAGGTACAGATCATCAAACACTTGAAACATTTCTGCTGTTGAATATACTATATTTGCTTTCAAAATAAAGTATTATACTTTGAGGAATTTTCATCCCAAGTCCTGGGTAGGCTCCCGTATTTCCAGCGAACGTGGTATCCTTGGATCAATAATTTCTGGGAGCAGAACATTTTCATAACAATATTTCAACTTTGTTATCATTTTGTCCTCCCAGAATGAGCGATCCCTTTGTATTATCTCGTAATGTAGATCCCTAGGGGTCCACACTACGAAAAAACAACGCTCTCTCATCGTTATTTCCAATTGTCCTTGAATTTGGAAGAAGTA
Source organism: Leptopterna dolabrata (assembly GCA_954871275.1). Lineage (NCBI taxonomy): Eukaryota > Metazoa > Arthropoda > Insecta > Hemiptera > Miridae > Leptopterna > Leptopterna dolabrata. The sequence continues at coordinate 3,359,053 of OX940985.1, read as the reverse complement.
GTCGCTAGTTTTTTTAAGTTTTTTATCTTTACCCAAACAAAAATTTTTAAATTTGTGTCCAGAGTTTTCGCTCTGGAAACACTAAAGTTTGGCACCATAGTCATGCACCAAACAGACTCATGAAACCTACTAAACACTATGATCGCAACATTTTCCATGGAAATTGGGTAACGGAGTTACGAAATATGGACGCACGCGTTGTTGTAGAAGTCCATTTTTGTGAAGCCAATTTTTGTTGGAGCAGTGCAATAAAGTTTTGGCACATCAAAAACATCAGGTAGGTACATACTGTTGGCAAAGTAAATACCATTCAGATTCATCGACTATAATAGTTATGTAAACACAGTAGCATAAACGTCACCTGATTTCGAAAAAATCAAATCCAAATCAAATCGAAGTGTCGGCTTCTTGGAATTTGGGCAACCTTTTCGGCGAGTTCATAAGAGGAACTATCTAGGTACTCTGTAAGCAGATACCTCGTGACATGGATATATGTGTAGGGGTTATTATTATCTCTATCTCTATCCTTATTATCCTTATTATATTATAAATTCGAATCTTTGTCTGTCTGTGAAACTGTGATTCTTTTCACGGCAAAAAGCATATATACCTATTTATGTTATCACAATATATGTACAAAAGTAAATAAAAAACGCTGCAAAGTACTTGTCACATGGGTTTATTATTCTTGCGGACATATAGAACTGTACTCCATCAATATCAAAATGTCAAACAATTTTTTCACCATTTATAAACAATGTGCTATTAATTCGTTTTTCCCGTGTTTTTTTCCGATACTTTTAGGTAACAAACATCCCTAATATAGATACCATCTTTGGACCAACCCCCACCTACCCTCCAAATTTGAATCACATTCGACCATTTTTACGGTAATTATGGGCGTTCAACGGTTTTCACTTCAAAACTCCTAAAAAACGCCTCATTTTTGCCAGTTTTTTGTCCATAAAATCCAAACCGTTGGTCCGATCGAGCTGAAAAGCTTGCGGGCACCATGTCTGCCCTAGATGAGTAGTTGGTGCAAATTTCGACTCAATTGGACCAATTTTGAGGCAGTTATGCGTGACACGGCGGACGGCGACGGACATTGCATGAATCTAGACACCTTGAAACGTGTAAGAAAAAATGTTGAGGGGGTGTTCCAAAAAATTTTTGCTGAACGACTACATAGGTGTATTATTCACAGAATAATAAACCAAAACGATTTATTCATCTTCTTATAGACAATCACACTCTAGGATACCGCACCAAGCCAGTTTCCGAAAATACCAATTTTGGGAAAAAGTGTCTAAAAATGTGAAATTTGAGCCTATTTTGAAAAATATGTGCTTTTAGGAATCACGTATCAAAATTTTAGGGACGTATCGACAAATTTGGGAAAAATCGAAAAAAGACTTATTTTTGGCGATTTTAGCTAAATGGCTGAAGCGATTTTGACGTACTAAACTCCAATCGACGCGCAATTTTATGCTCCTTATTCTAGCATAATTATAGTGAAAATAGTTTTCGAGAAGCGAAAAAGCTGAAAAAGGTCCGAAAATTTCGCAGTTTTTTGGCTCTCAAAAGTTTAGCACAAGCCAGAGTCCGTCGCAAACTCACATTACTCGTATTATGCCCAAATTCGATTAAAATAATTTCCAGCTAGTGCACATTTATTAGGCAGCAAGCACAAGTCCAATTTGACTTGGCTATGACCCAATCCTGCTCACACACAAAACTTCTTTTCCAACCAACATCAGGAAGACTCGATTCCGAGAATGTTCATGCGAGGGGTCCAAGCGGCCGAGGGGTCGAGGCGGCGGGCCCCACCTCACTAAAATGCCCCCCTCTCGCGCGCGCACTCCTCCACCCCGTCAGCCCTACTATTGTTTCCAATCTATTGTTTCACCAATCTTAAGGATTACGATCGTAATTTTTGACCAATCGAAATTCTGAAAACGGATTTGTACACTGTATGCATGGGCACACTGCTGTATAAGGCCACATTTTTGAAAAAGTCTCAATTTAATCAAAAAATTTATTGAACAGTGCGCAAAAAAATTGTGCAAATTTTTTAAACCGATTTCGTCCAAACTATGGGTTGATATCTTATCAAATCCGTTTTCAGATTCAAAATATCTTGATTCGTTCTCCTGTGAGGAGTCAAGGAAATTTCCTTCATTTTGGTGCTGCCACGTGGTGGCAGGTTTTGCAACTAAAAGCGTTACATTTAGCCTTAATAAATCGCCTCGTACAGGTGTACAAGCTCAACCTACCGGCAAGGGACGGGTGAGCAAACTCATCGGTTCTTCTAACAATAAGAACCACCTACCTATCTAGTAAACAAGATATATTAAATTTCCCCTAGGAGGATACAACGAATCTCTGTATGTACGGTATGTACTACGTTCCTACATTATATACTGCGGTGAATGTGTGTGTTGCACGATTCAGCTGTCGGGGTCACCGCTGTGGTTTACGCGTATGTGTATGTTCACCACTTGTCGTGAACGGCGGGTTTTCACGACAGAAGGTCGGAGAGAACGAGTCACCAGAAAGCCGTGAGTTAGTCACGAAATTTTGGATAGGAGCGGAAGAGATATGGAGGTGAGAAGAGTGAGATAATGGATTGGCAGGATGTGCTCCTATGGAGTCTTTTGACTAACTCCCCGCGGTTTTCACCAACAGCAGGAGTTAGTTGGATATGTGGCTAGTACCCTGCGGTTTTCACCAACAGCATGTACTAGGTGAGAAGGATATGTCCCGTGGTTTTCACCTACAGCAGACACTGGGAAGATGTAGGCTAACACCCGGCGGTTTTCACCACCAGCAGGTGTTAGAGGAGAGGGGGTATCCCGCGGTTTTCACCAACAGCAGATACCAACAGTCGCAAGTCGGGAGTCGAGTCGTCGAATGCTGAGCTGGGCTAGAAAAGCGAGTCACAATTCCTTGAGGGAAGTGAAATGTCCCGCTTCTCAGTTGTCGACTGTTGCCATGTTGTGTTGAGTTCATAGTGCCAAGTGCAGTAGGTACTTAGTTGAGAGCTTTGTATACAGAACAAGTGTTCCCCAACTTTTATTTTACATGGATCTGAAATCATCGATACCTGGTCAACGATGACTAATATTGCACTTCAGAGATCGCTTCCGTTGATGTAGTACAAGTATTATGTCAAGCAGCGATTTCTTTTTTTTGATCGATCTACTTTCGTCAAATCATCAAATTACTGTAAGTTTTTCATAATACGTTTATGTTTTTACAGCCGACTTGCCAACTTTGACGTTGTAATTCTGGTCCTAATCCTATTCCTCACTGCCTCAGGGTCAACACAGTATACAATATTGTAGTCAATATATCTATCGAAGGCCATTCATGTACTGATATCCCCGTGACCTAAAAAAAACACAGTATGCCCTGTTATAGTTTGTTTTAGCGAATTTTCAAAGAAAATGAAGCTATTGCAATGGCTTCGAAATTTAAATAATATAAATTTTTGGAAATTTTCTTCATAGAAATCCGTTTCAGACCATTCTAAAACGATTCCTGAAATTTAACACTTTTTTATATGTATATATATATATATGTGTCACTCCAGACGATAACTCTCGATAGAATTGAGATAAACAGCTCAAATTTGCACAAAAAATGTATCTTGGCAATCGAAAGGCTAAGTTCGAAGATGGGCGAAATTGGCCTACTCTAAGGAGGGTTTTGGCGCATTTAAAGTGCGCAAAAATTACCCAAAAATCCCCAAAATGTTATTTTCCAACAAGTGACCCCTCATTTTAAAGGTTTTTGCACGCTGAACACGATGGTGGAATCGGATTTTATATATCTTGATCCGTTCTCAAATTAGAGCATTTAAAGTGCGCAAAAATTACCCAAAAATCCCCAAAATGTTATTTTCTAACAAGTGACCCCTCATTTTAAAGGTTTTCGCACGCTGAACACGATGGTGAAATCGGATTTTAGATATCTAAATCCGTTCTTAAATTAGAGCATTTAAAGTGCGCAAAAATTACCCAAAACTAGGATAATCTTTAAACTCTTACCCCCCCCCCCCACCCCCTTAGAGTGGTCAGATTGAAAAATGTGAGAAGTATTAATTGAAGACGAGAGTTCGAAGCAAAAAAGGGGGAGGTAAACGATTAGTACAACTCCTTGAATTTCCCATTTGACATATAATTGTTATGATACCTTCATAGATAGACAAGTACCGGCCCACGTATTACTAGAAGGAAGACGAAAGAAAAAATCTATTTCAAATTATTCAATTTAGGTACTAACAGTAGGAGGAAGAAGTTTTCCTTTATTCAAAACCATAGCCATTAATTCGAATATTTCTTTGAAAATTCGCTCATTAAGTCATGCTGCATGACTGGTTTTTTTATACCTTTCTCCTTTCCCACTCTTCAAACAGCTCACTTCGAAAAAGTGGCTACCCCATTCAGAGCCACAAGTATCTGGTTGCCCATCAGCATACACCAACATTCTCTCACTCGACGATGCGTGTACAAGCGGCCGGGTTCTTCTTCTTTCTCTTGTTCTTGTTGAATCAAGCCGTCATTGGGTCCGTGTCCGTTGTGTAGGCTTCTGATGCACATTCGTCTGTTAAGTGATTTCCTTTTTGTTTCTGTTCTTAAATTTGTTCACTCGTCTGCAAACCCTTTTTTTTTTACTCTGCATCTTATCTTTCCTTCCTTTTCAATTATTGTCCCTTCTTTTAGCGAATTTTCAAAGAAAATGAAGCTATTGCAATGGCTTCGAAATTTAAATAATATAAATTTTTGGAAATTTTCTTCATAGAAATCCGTTTCAGACCATTCTAAAACGATTCCTGAAATTTAACACTTTTTTATATGTATATATATATATATTTATTTATATATGTGTCACTCCAGACGATAACTCTCGATAGAATTGAGATAAACAGCTCAAATTTGCACAAAAAATCTATCTTGGCAATCGAAAGGCTAAGTTCGAAGATGGGCGAAATTGGCCTACTCTAAGGAGGGTTTTGGCGCATTTAAAGTGCGCAAAAATTACCCAAAAATCCCCAAAATGTTATTTTCCAACAAGTGACCCCTCATTTTAAAGGTTTTTGCACGCTGAACACGATGGTGAAATCGGATTTTAGATATCTAAATCCGTTCTTAAATTAGAGCATTTAAAGTGCGCAAAAATTACCCAAAACTAGGATAATCTTTAAACTCTTACCCCCCCCCCCCACCCCCTTAGAGTGGTCAGATTGAAAAATGTGAGAAGTATTAATTGAAGACGAGAGTTCGAAGCAAAAAAGGGGGAGGTAAACGATTAGTACAACTCCTTGAATTTCCCATTTGACATATAATTGTTATGATACCTTCATAGATAGACAAGTACCGGCCCACGTATTACTAGAAGGAAGACGAAAGAAAAAATCTATTTCAAATTATTCAATTTAGGTACTAACAGTAGGAGGAAGAAGTTTTCCTTTATTCAAAACCATAGCCATTAATTCGAATATTTCTTTGAAAATTCGCTCATTAAGTCATGCTGCATGACTGGTTTTTTTATACCTTTCTCCTTTCCCACTCTTCAAACAGCTCACTTCGAAAAAGTGGCTACCCCATTCAGAGCCACAAGTATCTGGTTGCCCATCAGCATACACCAACATTCTCTCACTCGACGATGCGTGTACAAGCGGCCGGGTTCTTCTTCTTTCTCTTGTTCTTGTTGAATCAAGCCGTCATTGGGTCCGTGTCCGTTGTGTAGGCTTCTGATGCACATTCGTCTGTTAAGTGATTTCCTTTTTGTTTCTGTTCTTAAATTTGTTCACTCGTCTGCAAACCCTTTTTTTTTTACTCTGCATCTTATCTTTCCTTCCTTTTCAATTATTGTCCCTTCTTTTAGCGAATTTTCAAAGAAAATGAAGCTATTGCAATGGCTTCGAAATTTAAATAATATAAATTTTTGGAAATTTTCTTCATAGAAATCCGTTTCAGACCATTCTAAAACGATTCCTGAAATTTAACACTTTTTTATATGTATATATATATATATTTATTTATATATGTGTCACTCCAGACGATAACTCTCGATAGAATTGAGATAAACAGCTCAAATTTGCACAAAAAATCTATCTTGGCAATCGAAAGGCTAAGTTCGAAGATGGGCGAAATTGGCCTACTCTAAGGAGGGTTTTGGCGCATTTAAAGTGCGCAAAAATTACCCAAAAATCCCCAAAATGTTATTTTCCAACAAGTGACCCCTCATTTTAAAGGTTTTTGCACGCTGAACACGATGGTGGAATCGGATTTTAGATATCTTGATCCGTTCTCAAATTAGAGCATTTAAAGTGCGCAAAAATTACCCAAAAATCCCCAAAATGTTATTTTCTAACAAGTGACCCCTCATTTTAAAGGTTTTTGCACGCTGAACACGATGGTGAAATCGGATTTTAGATATCTAAATCCGTTCTTAAATTAGAGCATTTAAAGTGCGCAAAAATTACCCAAAACTAGGATAATCTTTAAACTCTTACCCCCCCCCCACCCCCTTAGAGTGGTCAGATTGAAAAATGTGAGAAGTATTAATTGAAGACGAGAGTTCGAAGCAAAAAAGGGGGAGGCAAACGATTAGTACAACTCCTTGAATTTCCCATTTGACATATAATTGTTATGATACCTTCATAGATAGACAAGTACCGGCCCACGTATTACTAGAAGGAAGACGAAAGAAAAAATCTATTTCAAATTATTCAATTTAGGTACTAACAGTAGGAGGAAGAAGTTTTCCTTTATTCAAAACCATAGCCATTAATTCGAATATTTCTTTGAAAATTCGCTCATTAAGTCATGCTGCATGACTGGTTTTTTTTTAGTGCATTTCGTAGGATGTACCTAACTCCCGCAAACCGGGTATTCAATACGCGATGTGTCCACTATTGGCGGATTTAAAAACAGAATGTAATTTTTTCTTGAGGGGGGGGGGGGGGGGCTACAGCCCCTTTAGCCCCCCCCCCCCCCGTGGGTGCGCGCCTGGAAGGCAGAGAACAATCCCTCAATTAAATGAGATGCCGATACAGCTTATTGGGAGGGAAAACGGGAAGATGACTGGCAGACTGAAACACTTCATTATCCCCAGTAAGCGGATCGACCCCGCCAATAATATTCAGCTTAAATAATCCGGACCCCCCCCCCCCCCCCTCCGACATTACGTATTCATGAGGAGTAAAACCCCTTCGACAGCCAATGAGGCGGGTCCATGGAAGGGGATTCCGACTATGATGCGGAAAAGGCATCTCTCCTACCCCCACCACAACCCCTTCACCATGAAGACTAAAGGTAATCTGTAATATCTGCCCAGATTTATATCGCAGGCATTTCCCCTAACGATTTCCTCGGTCGTGTAGGGAAGGGGATGCAATGGGAAATCACTGTAGGATGCGAACTATGGAGGTTTTGTCGGTCAAATACCAGGAGCTGAAGGGGCTTATCGTTACGGAGCCGGCTTCTGTTATCGGAGACCGATTGAATATCGGATTGACAGCTCTCTCAACAGTCTGAGCCTCGATGGTGAATCCGGGATATCGGAATAATACCATATTTTTTCACCCATCCGCTAGAATGGAAGTATTTTTCTTATCGAACAAGTTGGAATTCCGTGCAGTTCGTCTTGTCGGAATATTTGGAATTGATCTTGGATGAAATCAAATTGGTGCGCGTTCCATGAGATTGACTGCCACAACGGAGGTTAATGATTCCTGTCCATATGAGCGAAATTTCAAAACTGGTAACGTGCGCAATTTTTTGGTTTATTATTTTCAATAATGAACCATTGGAATCGAGCATGAAAAAGAAAATTCTAACCCCCCCCTCCCTCAAAATTTGTTGGTTTACGTTTCAAGGTATGTAGAATCCGAAAATGCAATAAAAAAAATTCTGTCTGTCCGCCGTACGGGCCACTTTTCTTAGTTACCATCAAACAAAATCTATAAAAATCAGGTTATAGGTTCCGTTCGGGGTCTAGTCGGTCCTCGAAGCTCGGCGTTGAAGTTTTCAGGGTTGAAATTTTCAGAACGCCGTATCTCGAAAACTTTTGATAGAAGGGTATGGTTTTTTTTTACGTTATTAAATTTTTCTTGAGCTAAACAATTTTTTGAGACCACCCGGAGCATTGTACGTCCAGCCGTTCGTGTGCACCAAAAAGCTTCGTCAACACGATCGTGAATCAAACGGTATAAATCCGGCCGGAATATCGTCCCTAGGGAGCACCTGGTTATAATCAAGGATGGCTGTATGAAGTCGAGTTGGTTGTTCAGCGTATTATGTCATTTGATAAGTGATGGCCTGTTGGATTTTGTTGGTAGGTACTTGTGAAACTTGAACAAACGTTGAAGTATTATTGATGGGTAAATTATTACACAATGGTAAATTATTACACAACGGCAAATTATTACACAACGGTAAACTATTACACAACGGTTCATCTACCAAGAAGGGGCTGGATTTTGTTCATCGTTACTTTTGCAACTTGAAAAACCGTTGAAGTATTATTGATGGGCAAGTTATTACACAAAGGTTCATTATACTTGACCACGAGGGTAGGTATCGACCACAGAAAACAGTGATCTACGCAGAAGGGGCGTCTATTTCACTCCACATCAACAATTTTCCTTCAGAACTTCATTATTTGCGTTTCTTTTTGCCGTCTTAGTTAATGTTTGCCATAGACAGAATTATTTTAGCAACATTCAACTCGTGATTTAAGTTAGGTACCTAGTAACGAGTACGGGGTTAGGTACTAACCTACGGAGGGTCTGTGATTCACATAATATGTATAGAATAGCAGGTACATATTATATTATATGTATAGACGGGTTATCTATACAAAGAGCTGTGATCTGTAGCAGAAGGGTATTCTGTACAAAATAATAAACCGTTGTGCAGGGATTTGCACCGTTTTACAATTTTGAGCGAACCACTTTTTTGGAAAATAGAAAATATTTTGACAATATTGAAATCGACCGTTCAAGTTATATATATATGTTTAATGACGTATCTTCAAGTCATTATATAACATATAAATCATACTTTTATATATAGTCGTTTTTAGCTATACTTATACTTATATAGTAATACCTATGTAAGTTACATATTATGTTTATTTGTTTATGAGTTATATATGTGATTTTTGTCGCCCAAATAGTTTGTATCAACCAAGCGTAACAACTGTCAGCTCGAAAAGTGGGTGATTCTACATTTCGTTTTTGAATCGCATATTTTTTATTCTTTAACCGAGAGGTGATCGAATTGAAAGAGGTTGAAATATAGTGATAGGGCCCAACTGAATAGTCATACCATTATAGCTAGGTATTGGCCATACAATTAATGGACTGTTAACGGATTGAGCCCCAGGGTGTAAAACAGTGTTCAGACAACTAACGAAATGAGCCCCATTTTTTCAGAAGGAAAGTACGAAATGAGCCCCATATTTCGAGGTCGAAACCTCAGGCAACTAACGAAATGAGCGTAAAATACATGCAAAACCTGGGTGAAACACGTTTGTCCAATGAAGTCGTTTGGGTACAATGACTTAAGTTCACAGAGCGTTTGAGCACAACTTCCCACAGGCTAATCAATAAACTAGGGAACTGACCCATTGGTTTTGACTGTAAACTGATTGAGCTCCAGAGTGCACAATTAATAATGGACTATTATTATTATTCAATTTATTATTATTATTCAACTAACAAGTTATAGTAATGTATAGCCTTATTTTTAGAATCCACATTGAATGATGGTATATTTGCATCAATTTTGGTGTAGAATAGGCATTAGCCCTCATTTTCAATCGTTTCAAATTCTATCATTTTGCAACCCCCCCCCCCCCCTAAATCTGATTAGCATTACGGAAACACAGAGATCCCATGTTAGATCCAAAATCAGATTGTTTTTTCTTACTTGAAAATTTATTAGATGATTTTGATGGATTGAATAAGAAATTATACCTGTGTAACTGAGTTTCAGGATACACAAACAGTCTCCAGGTTATTAAGAACCGAACGTTTCAAGTGCTATGATTTATTATTATAATAGGGCGTACATGGTAGGTACTGTCTGATTTTAATGAAACAAATATACTGCATTTATTCTATGTTGGAATGATTTTGATCTCGATGAATCACGTGCTGACTGCCCACCAAAATTTAGGTGCCATTGATGCGTTGAGAGGGGGTTCATAGGTGAATTATAGCGTGACTTACACGAATACCAAAAATTAATATTCATTTTATTATTAAGGGCGTACATGGTATGTACTGTATGATTTTAGTGAAACAAATACTGAATTTATTCGATGTTGGAATGATTTTGATCTCTATGAATACCGTGCTCATTGCCCACCAAATTTAGGTATCATTGATGCGTTGAGAGGTGGTACATAGATGAATTAGTGAATAGTTCGAATGCAGAAATAATTAATATTCATGTTATTTATCAAACCGTCTGATAGACTAATCAACTTTTCAGTAACACACTTGGTTTTCATTCGATAGGAGATTCAAAATAAATAGTAATGAAATGCAAAACATACATTCAAGCACAACTTTCATTGAAGAATGGTAGATGCCTCCCGGTACTCTCTTCAGTATGATTATAAATATGAATGGACATACATTATAAGGAGAACGTTGTAAGACCGACGGTTGAACTTTGTTTGAATCGTGGATAACATAATTTGGTTGAATTTTGATTTCGGAACAACTTCATTCAATCTATTTAGGTCCAATCAATTTCGACAGTGACTGCTAAAGGCTGCGAGACAGCCCTAGCCGTCAACCTCGTTTACAGATGACACCGAATCAATTTTTTCTGCCCCATCAATTTGCTGATTGGGGCCAGCGGGGAGAAAAGCGAGTTCACCTGACCATCAATCATGTTCTAATCGCCGGTCGGAGCTGTCTTGTAATTCGAACTGGCTGCCCAAAATGAAATTGGGTGTGGATAATTTAATTTATGGATTCGTTGAATCGTGATAATCAGGGCGGCTTTTGGACGCGTCTCTTGTCGAAATTCAGAAGCTTAGAGTTATTTGTCATTTGCCAGTTATTAGGCGCAAAACGACCCCCAGAAAGGGTCGTGTCACTTGAAATTTGAAGGGTACACTGAAGCACTGTATTGTTTTTGGTGCCACGTCGACGCCGAAGAGCAGCAACACGATGCTGGCAATGGCGTCACTAAATGCAAAAAACAGACAATTTTGAGTTTTACGACTCCAATATTTTTGACTCGTAAAACCTCCCAAATATGTTTGGAGTATGAATAGGTCAGAACATTGGGTAGTGGTCTAATATGCTATCTACCGCTAGTCCGGTGGTTCAGTATGCTATCTACCGTCAGTCCATTGGTTCAATATGCTATCTACCATTATGAATTATATCTACCAAAGAAGTAAATATGGTGGAGCTTACCTAAATATATTTTTCGCTTCTACAGGAAGCTCGTCAAAAGGACTGCATGAGATTACTGCATGAGGGACGTTTGTTTCAGGTCGTCAAAAAATGCCGAAAAAGGGTCCTCGGGATGGATGGACCTCCACCACTCTTCCGTTAGTTTTCGGTTTAGTATAGGTAGGCTTGACACTCCGTGCGACTTGATGCCGTATCTAACCTTGATAACGCGCCACAAGCTCTCGATCGTCTGCGTGTTGGCTCCTGAAGAAGGGTCAATAAAATTCTCGGAGTGATTTACCGTTTCGTGCACGTATCCATGATCACTCAAGGTGCTATATGCTCTCCACTGGTCAGACATAATTTTTGTGCCACGAGCAACTTCATTGAGGATGATTGGGAGCAACGTGGCTCGATCGCGTTTTTCGACAACAAACAAACGTCTCTCCAAAACTGTGTCGTTTCCGCGACAACATAATCCGAAAACCCATGGACCTTGGATACGGGCTCCATAATTACGTTGGGTTTGAGTGTCAGCCTCTTCTTCGCTGTCGGGTTCGTCCTCATCCCGCTCATCCTCGTCATTTTGTGCCGACTTGCGATCGCTTGCCAAAATTCTACCCCTATTGTATTTCCTCTTCCCCTGAAAAAGGGATTCGTCGATTTCAACTACCATGCCCGGTCCTCCCATCTTGCGGCGCTTCTCAAACATTTCCACACAGACATCCCGGCATAAATTGTACCAGTCCACTACCGTTGATTTGCTTCTTTCAGTCCATTTACAAACGTCACTTACCGGAACCAAATTGCACCACATCCACACCAACTCAACGATACCACACAGAGACATACCACTATTGCACCTCCCGTTCTTGTCTTCGTAAGTAAAAAATTTATTAGTTTTTCGAATGGAATAAAACGTTTGGCATCCCTTTTTCTGGCATCGCAGGTACACAGTTTTGATAAAATTTCCCTCACTATCCCGTTTCCGACTAGCTTTGGTAACTTCTTTTAATGCACTCCCGCATTCGACGCCGTCTTTAATTTTAGAACACAGCCTTGGATTATTATCGGGCAAAACACCTTTCTGCTTCAAAAACTTGACGCACATTTCATCGTTCAATATTACATGTCTATACAGCTCACTCAATTTCATTTTAAAATAACGAAAATATCACAGATAACTATCACAGAAACACAGAAACACGGAAAACACGAGGATTATCACAGCTCATAACAAGGACGGCGCACGACTGAATTAATCACAACGTGGTTTGATTGAGCCTTGCATTGTTTACCAGGGGCAAAGGTGTGAACACAACTTGAAGCGAATGAGACAAGTCGGTAGATAGCATATTGAACCGAGAGAAGTGCACCGTAGATAAACGCCTGGCAAGGTAGGGGACGGGCGCGCAGGTAGATAGCATATTGGACCACTACCGAACATTGTCTTTTCTGGATTTACGATTTTTCAATAATCTGTTTTGTTGAATTTAATAACACAACCTGTTCTCAACTGCCCAACTGGTGACAAAGTACCAAGTTGCATCAGTGTAACATGCGCTTATTGTGCAGAAAACCGACATCTAGACTGAAAGGCAGAGGATAAGACCGTTTTGGAATGGTTAGCAGCGTTTTTTGATTGTCGAAGAGATAAAATAAAAATGTAATGAAAAAATTATTCTGAGGCAAAAGGCCCGATGGAGCAGGCCAAAGGATTTACCAACAGCCAACAGGGAGGCCAGCAGAAATTACTCGTAGCTGCCTGCTCTGCTCAACCAGGTTGTGAGGGTTTCAATTTCTTGGGAAATTAACCCAGTTCTAAACAATGGAAGGCAGACAGGAAAAAAGGATATTTTTTGAACTCCTGTAAACAACTATCACCCAACACCAACGCTGTTATCTGATTGGGTGCATCCAAAACTCAACTTTTCATGCTCAGCCCTTCATTGATGTCGCCTACCGTTCGGGAAAAGCTGGACGTCAACATTTTCATCGGGTGATGGTACGTGAATACAAAAATTGGGTCATAAATCGCACGAAAAACGCTGCAAAGTCCTTGTCACATGGGTTTATTATTCCACTGGACATACCAACAGAAATGCTGGCTATTCATTTATTGTTTCTTTCATGTGCAATAATTGAAATGGTTATTTTTTATGGTTTCCACACATTTTGGCCCCCAAAAACACGAATTAGGCTCGATTTTTTTTCACGAATTATCTTTGATCATTGATAGTGCAATTTAATTGTCAGTCACCAGTTAATACTACTTCTAGTGTTACTATCCGAATTTATGTTGATTTCAGTCAATTTTCCAGGTTTTTGACTAATAAAAAACGAATTTCGGGAGCTGAACCTTCGTTACCACCTTGATTCTTTACTCTCTAGTCAAAATCAACTTCATATTCGGTCCTCTAGCCCTAATAAAATATGAAAGACGATACCTCATCGTTTTCCAACTCCTGGCAACTAAAAATCTTTGAAAAGGCCCTCCCTGAATAGGGAAACGTGAGTATAGACGTATAATATCTCTACTATATTATAAAAACGAATCTCTGTCTGTGTGTCTGTGTGTCCTTCTATGCACGGCCAAACGGCTCGACGGATATCGACCAAATTTGGCACGAATATCCAGTAGGCTCCCAAGTTGTGCAACGTCGCATTTTTAATTCCCTGACCATAGCGGAACTATGGTCGACCATGGTCAACTCCTGAATGGCTTGACGGATATCGACCAAATATGGCACGAATATCCGGTAGGCTCCCAAGTTGTGCAACGTCGCATTTTTAATTCCCTGACCATAGCGGAACTATGGTCGACCATGGTCAACTCCTGAATGGCTTGACGGATATCGACCAAATATGGCACGAATATCCAGTAGGCTCCCAAGTTGTGCAACGTCGCATTTTTAATTCCCTGACCATAGCGGAACTATGGTCGACCATGGTCAACTCCTGAATGGCTTGACGGATATCGACCAAATATGGCACGAATATCCAGTAGGCTCCCAAGTTGTGCAACGTCGCATTTTTAATTCCCTGACCATAGCGGAACTATGGTCGACCATGGTCAACTTCGTTAATTGAAATGGTAACCCCTATTTTTTATCGCGTATTCGTAATCTACGTGAAATTCTATCTACGATCGACCCTTCGGACTACCCCCGCGGTCGACCATAGCGCATCCATGGGCCCCTCCATGGTCGAATCCCGAATTGCTCAACGGATATCGACCAAATTTGGCACCAATATCCGGTAGCCTCCTAAGTTGAACGTAGGCGCATTTTTAATTCCCTGATCATAGCGGAACTATGGTCGACCATGGTCAACTCCTGAATGGCTCGACGGATATCGACCAAATTTGGCACCAATATCCAGTGGGCTCCCAAGTTGTGCAACGTCGGAATTAAGTACGATACTGCGTACAGCGAATCTCGGATAGCGAGCGAAGCGAGCGGTCATGCTAGTATTGAATAACCCAACATCTTGAGTCGCCCTCCTCAAAAAGACGAACCTATGGGATGGGATGGTCACGTTGCTACCCACATAATTGGACCGCGTTATGCAAATACCTCCTAAGCGACAGCAAAGTTTTTTTTAGGAAATCGCGAAAAAAGATTTAGACCGACTGTTACGTTTGGAGAGCGTTGTTTTCGGCCGATTTTAACGTAACTTCGTAGTAACGTAAACTTTGGTGTGCTGATGGCGTCGAAACAAAAAAAAATCCAAAAAACCAGCCCATCTAGCAGTATTGTCGCTTAATAGCTATTTGCAAAGCCAAAAAGTGCTAAAAGCTAGATACGCAAAAGCCAAGCAACCGCCAATTTGTCGCTTATTAGGTTATTGCATATCTATATTCAACTAAATGAAAAACCAAGACGACTAAGCGCCAGCCCTTCACATCATTTTACACACTGTACATTTTACACTCATGCATAATGATATTTATCATCGTTTTATTACGTATAACTCTTTAAAAAAAATTCCCTGTACTCTTCATCTGCCTACTTTTTTGAATGGCCACACAATGGGGATGGAACATTCAGTTCAAGTTGGTCTCTTTGAATGTCTTATTATATAGATAATAAAGAGTAAAAAATATGAACACTTGTGAATATATTTTCCATTTTAAATAAATAAATAATTTACTGTAATGCGAGCACTTATTATAATAAAATATGAACACCGGAGAATATTAAAAAGGAATGTGTGGAGTATCAAATTTGTCAGGCTATGGTTGATGAATATAGCCAGACTATGGTCAATAAACGTTTCACTCTTCTTCTATTTCAAAATCCAGCCGCCCATTGAGTCCATCTATATCGTCCTCTATGTCTTCTCCGGAAATCAAAGTTACTTTGGGAATGAGATGCAGCATGCTTCGCAAGTCATTCAACATGGGTTGTGACACGCATTTCCCATTCGGCCATAGTGGGTCTAGTGGAGAGTCAAATATTATATTGAAGTTTGAGGCGCGGGTTTTTGAAACCCCTTTCTTTATATTTACTTCCTGTCCTGGTTCATCGAAGGACTTTCTAAATACAATATTGAATGGGAGATCGTTGTTTATTTCGATCTCCCGTGTTTGCAGCCAGCTCACTGAACTACGAGATACGCAAAACGCTGCAAAGTCCTTGTCACATGGGTTTATTATTCTACTGGACATACCTACAGAAATACTGGCTGTTCATTTCTGTTTCTTTCATGTGAAATAATTGAAATAGCCGAAAAAGCTATTTCTGATCCACAATTTTGGCCCACAAAACACGAATTAGGTACGCTCCTTTTTTTTTCATATTATTTTTGATCATTGGTAGTGTCATTTAATGGTCTTGATCCACATGTTGACACTTTTTCTAGTGTAATTATACAAATTGATGGTGATTTCAGGCGATTTTCCAGGTTTTTGAGTCATAATAAAATCAATTTTGGGAGCTGAACGTTTGGTAGAACCTCGATTTTCCACTCTTTGGTCAAAATCGACTTCATATTCGGTCTTCTCGTCCCCAAAAACATGGAAAACGATAACTCAAAAGCTCATTTTACTAACATGTTACTAAAACACAAAAAGTAGGTACCTATTTTTATACACATTTTCACTCATAACACCCCTGGGTATATTCCGATCGGGCTGAAAAGTTTCGGGACACAACTAGGGCCCAAATGGAGCATGTGTGCGAAAGAGCAAATGTTTTAGACCGAAAATGAAGCCTAAACACGTGATACGGCGGACGGACATTGCATTTTTGGAATCTACGCACCTTGAAACGGAAAAGAAAAAATTTTGAGGGGGTGTTATAAAAATTTTTTGCTGAGCGATTACATAGGTGTATTATTCACAGAATAATAAACCAAAACCTATTAAGATACAGTGAAATAGGGCGCTCGCAGCTGTTCCAGGGAAATAGATACGTAAATCCAAACTAACAACCAATTCATGTGTCGTTTGTTTGGTAATTGCATAACTTTTCTCATGGTTTGGCGCTTAGTAGGTAATTGCGAAATTCAAAATGCCTTTTTTAGTGAATGTCGCTTAGTATATTAGGAAATGGTTCATTTTATAACAAAAAGAGGGCGCTAATACCCAAAGAAATCGATTCTACTCGGCGAGACGAATCCAAACGATACCAAAAACTCGATTTTGGAAATTTTGTCACTTAAGAGGTACTTATTTGCATAACGCGGTCCAATTCTAATCCGTGGAAACTCAGGGTCCGAAAACTGAGAATAGTAAAACTAAGAAAACCTATTTATAAGACAGTCGGATGGCCAACTCTCCTCACGCACTTCCCTAGAAAGCCATTGTTCAGCAACCCCTTTTCAAAACCTTCCAAGTACTTTTTCCGCTACCTACCCAGTATTTCAACGCAGTGTAATTCAAGAAGAAAGTCCGGGTTGAAATACAACGGTAATTTGTTCTGGGTATTGCTTAGCCCAGGTGTTCTCAACTTCTTGGTACCCATGCCCCCCCCCCCCCCCTTGCAGTACATGGAATACCCTCCTGACCCTTTAGATAGAATTTGAATAGTCAAGTATGGGTACAAGAACAAGTAAAACGTCACTTTTTTCATAATTGAATTCTTCATTCAATAATACTAAATTTAAGCCAATACACAATTTATTTGACATAGAGTTTAAAAAGCTAAATTTTGCTCTTACTATTAATACTTGATTTCTGGCGAATTTTCAAATTTCAATGGGTCCAAAATTTATAGAAAACGAAGTTTTGAAAATTATTTATACGCAAATCCGTTTCAGGACATCCTGAATTCATCCTTAGATTTTAACAATAAATTATAATGTGCGTTATTATATAATGTGTCACTCCAGACGATAGTTGTCCTTGGGTTCACGATAAAAATTCCAAATTTCATGTAAACGTTCGTACTGCAAAACAAAAGGATGATTTCAAGATTGGAAATTTTCAAAAGAGGTCAAATTTAAGTTCGTCAAAGTCAAAATAGGTAAAAACGGCTAAAATTGCGAACAGTTGATAGGAAATTAATGGGTATGGAAGGGTGAGTAAAGAGAGAAAAATACCGTTTTAGTTGTTTTTCATTCAGAATAGGGGTCAAATTTAGACTTTCGTGGGTAAAAAATTGGTATTAAGGGCTAAAATCAGTATTAACTCATCTGGCATTGTGTAGGATGGTGATACATTAAAGAGAGGGACTTCGATGATAAAAATGTGTTTCTCAAAAATAATTGAGTCAAATTTGACTTTATATGGGTCTAAAATCTGTAAACATGGCTAAAAACACAAAGAAAGATATAGTTTTACGAAATTTGGTATGGTTTCCCGCTATATCACCTTTTTACACTTAGCACGAATATTAATAGTAAAAAAAAGAAAAGAAAAAAAAGGAGCTGAGATCGTGTTTTGGGGGGCCAAAATTGGTGGAAACCATCAAAAATCACTATTTCAATTATTGCGCACGGAAGAAACTATAAATGAACAGCAACATTACTGCAGGTATATCCAACAGAATATTTTATGAATACAAAACCTGGGAAATTGTCTGAAATCACCATGAAGTTATAAAATAACGCTAGAAGTAGTATCAACAGGTGAATCAAGACAATAAAATGGATTATTTATCAATGATCAAAGATCATTTTTGTTAAAAAATAGGAGCCTAATTCGTGTTTTTGGGGCCCAAAATTGTTGGAAACCATAAAAATAACTGTTTAAATATTATTGCACATGAATGAAACAATAAATGAGCAGCCCAAATTTCTGTTGGTTTTTCCAGTAGAATAATTAACCCATGTGACAAGGAATTTGCAGCGTTTTTGTGGAAAAAAGGAATAGCACAGAAAATTGGAAACTTCTTCAAAATATCATCAGATGTATTGTGTGTTCCAGCCGGATATCAGTAACGCACGCAAACATTATTCCTATGAGTACCTACAGTATTGTTCTGCTGTTGAAGTGTATTTCTCAACATGGGTTCCGTGTAAGGTACTGTTACCGGATTGAAAACCCTGCCGTTTATAAATTACTCTGTATTTTACTTACTCTTCAGGAAAGTTTGAACGGGGTTTCTTTCGAGCATCTGTCCAATCAAGTTTGTAATCGTAATAATGATGGAAAAACAGAAGAATCGCCGATCAAGACAAAAGAGATATTTTTTGTTTCGCATTATCTCAAGACGTTGCTAAAAAAACACAAAGCTTGATTTACCAAAGGAAAATAATCAGTGTTCTTCCTTGGTTTTAAAAAAGGAGGGGGGGGAGGGGGATATCTCCCGGGTATCCCACTTGAGTTGTAAAAATCTACAAAGCAAGATAACTCAAGTATACAAAATGAAAGGGTTGTAGACACAGAAAAACTGAAAGGGGCTGACAGGGAAAAGAATAATAATATATGAAGCAGGGCTGCTCATCAATATCCTGTCGACAAAGAGCAAAATACTGTGGTGGTGGCGGGGAGGGGGGGGGGGCAGTCGGCCCGGGAATTATGGTTTATAAAAAAGCGCGGGATTTAATAAACCTTTGGAATCGAGCATGGAAAAAAAAATTGAAACCCCCCCTACCCCATTTATATTTGATGGTTTCCGTTTCAAGGTATGTAATCCGAAAATGCAATAAAAAAAAAAACCAGTCATGCAGCATGACTTAATGAGCGAATTTTCAAAGAAATATTCGAATTAATGGCTATGGTTTTGAATAAAGGAAAACTTCGGTCTAAAATTTGGTTTTCTATGTATATTCTCTTCGTATTTATTTTAATTTGTACGTTTTGTCCATCCTGATTCTACCGTTTGTTTATTACGTAATTGTACTAAGTGCTTATTTATTTGATCGCTGTGGGTTCATATTAGGTAGGATAGGGTAGTTAGGACTTTTGACTTACCTACTCAAGAGAGTGCAGTAGGTAAAGGAGTTGTTATAGAAAATCATGAGTGCTTCAAGTGCAGGTTGTTTTTCATGCAGGCTCAATCTTGAAATAAACTATGAAGGAAGGATGTGGTTTCTGGAAGGATCACTTGGAAAAACATGTGGGTGCTACGTTGAAATATTGTTCTATTCTAGTATTCAACATTGAGTGGACCTGAAACTGCTTGAGAATTATTGGAATCGAAAGTTGCCTGTACGGATACATCGCAACTTTCCATTCCACGTTATGGTTGACGATGTAAACAGGACCAATGGTGCAGTATACCTAAGCACCTCTCATGTGATTTCCATATCTGACCACTCTAAGGGGGGGGGGGGGGGGGGTAAGAGTTTAAAGATTATCCTAGTTTTGGGTAATTTTTGCGCACTTTAAATGCTCTAATTTAAGAACGGATTTAGATATCTAAAATCCGATTTCACCATCGTGTTCAGCGTGCAAAAACCTTTAAAATGAGGGGTCACTTGTTAGAAAATAACATTTTGGGGATTTTTGGGTAATTTTTGCGCACTTTAAATGCTCTAATTTGAGAACGGATCAAGATATCTAAAATCCGATTCCACCATCGTGTTCAGCGTGCAAAAACCTTTAAAATGAGGGGTCACTTGTTGGAAAATAACATTTTGGGGATTTTTGGGTAATTTTTGCGCACTTTAAATGCGCCAAAACCCTCCTTAGAGTAGGCCAATTTCGCCCATCTTCGAACTTAGCCTTTCGATTGCCAAGATAGATTTTTTGTGCAAATTTGAGCTGTTTATCTCAATTCTATCGAGAGTTATCGTCTGGAGTGACACATATATAAATAAATAAATATATATATAAATATATATATATATACATATAAAAAAGTGTTAAATTTCAGGAATCGTTTTAGAATGGTCTGAAACGGATTTCTATGAAGAAAATTTCCAAAAATTTATATTATTTAAATTTCGAAGCCATTGCAATAGCTTCATTTTCTTTGAAAATTCGCTAACATTTCTGTCCGTCCGCCGTACGCCGTACTTCGCACTTTTCTCAGTTACCATGAACCAAAATTAATGAAATTTGGTTTGTAGGTCCCGTTTGGGGTCTAGTTGGTCCGCGAAGCTCGGCGTTACTGTCAGTAATCTCTTTGTTGGTAGGTACTTTTTCAACTTGAACAAACGTTATGCTTCATGAATAATAACAAATAATTATTGATCGAATTATTGAATCCCGCGCATTTTTATGAAATGTAATTCCCGGGCTGGCTCCAGATCTCGATTTAGCGCTTTCCTGGGGGGAGCTCGAGTCTAGGTAGTGACCACAGAAAAAAGTGATCTACGCAGAAGGGGCTTCTATACAGGGGAATAATAAACCGTTGTGTAATAATTTGCAACGTTCTTTAAATTAAATAATATCGCAGAACAACCAACTCGTCTTCATACAGCCATCCGCGAATATAACCAGGTGCTCCCTAGCGATGATATCAGAGCCAAATTCATACAGCTTCTACCACAATTATGTTGACGGAGCTTTTCGGTGCAATTTCACGGCCTCACTGTGAACGAACGGCTCGACGTACTACAGTGCTCCGCGAGGTCTTAAAAATTTCCCAAGTTTGGGAATTGTTTAAAAACCTAAAACGCTGCAAATCCCTGCACAACGGTTTATTATTTTGTACAGAATACCCTTCTGTTACAGATCACAGCTCTCTGTATAGATAATCCGTCTGTATAATATAATATGTACTATTCTATACATATTATGTAGATCGCAGACCCTCCGTAGGTTAGTACCTAACCCCGTACTCGTTACTAGGTACCTACCTAAATCACGAGATGTTGCTAAAATAATTCTGTCAATGACAAACAGTAACTAAAACGGCAAAAAGAAAAGCAAATAATGAAGTTCTGAAGGAAAATGGTTGATGTGGAGTGAAATAGATGCCCCTTCTGCGTAGATCACTGTTTTCTGTGGTCAATACCTACCTTCGTGGTCAAGTATAATGAACCGTTGTGTAATAACTTGCCCATCAATAATACTTCAATGGTTGTTCAAGTTGCAAAAGTACCGATCAACAAAATCCAGCCCCTTCTGGGTAGATGAACCGTATTTACAAATACGGTACAAATACGGTAGAAACTGTTCAAGTTGGAATACGCAGAGTTTGCCTGTCGTATTTCAACTGTGTAAATAATAATTCGACTGAGTCACGTTCAGGGTGAAATCGGTACTTCCTTATGTACAATATGTATGCATAATTTTCAAATTATTTTCCCATTAATTTATTTATAACTCATCGCAAAACAGAGACAGGGGCTGATGACGACGTACAAATTCATGAAGCGAATTTCCCCGAAATATCGACCATACCTTGAAAAATTGTGACACTACATTTGTTGTGACTGAAATTGAATTGTTTGACCACTTTGTTTGACGACTGAATTGTTTGACGAATTGCAACTGTGAGTATTACAAAATATATTATTATTAGTATTACGATCGTTGTCTTTAAATTCATTATTTTTCATTGTTTCACTTCCTGGTGTCGAGTCGGCCTTCGCCCCGTACAGCGGGGTCGTGTTCGTACGGGCGGGGTCGAGTCGGAGATTACAGCGGGGTCGTGTTGGTATGGGCGGGGTCGAGTCGGATGTCGCCGGTGGTGCCAAAGTGCCAAAGTGGCTGATTAGGGGGTGAGTCTAGGTGGCGAGGCAAGGAAGAATGGTGGGTGGGGGGGGGGGTCCTATTGGCGAGGGGAAGCCCATTTTGGTTTATTATTCTGTGAATAATACACCTATGTATTCCCTCAGCAAAAAATTTTTATAACACCCCCTCAAACTTTTTTCTTTTCCGTTTCAAGGTGCGTAGATTCAAAAAATGCAATGTCCGTCCGCCGTACGCCGTCCGCCGTCCGCCGTACGCCGTATCACGTGTACAGACTTCATTTTCGGTCTAAAAAAGTCGTTCTTTCGCACACATGCTCCATTTGGGCCCTAGTTGTGTCCCGAAACTTTTCAGCCCGATGGGAATATACCCAGGGGTGTTATGAGTGAAAATGTGTATAAAAATAGGTACTTTTTGCGTTTTAACAACATGTTAGTAACATGAGCTTTTGAGGTATCTTTTTCCATGTTTTTGAGGACGAGAAGACCGAATATGAAGTCGATTTTGACCAAAGACGCGGAAATTGAGGTTTTACCAAAGGTTCAGCTCCCAAAATTGGTTTTTTATGAGTCAAAAACCTGAAATCAAAAACTGTCTGAAATCACCATCAATGTGTACAATAACATTGGAAAAAGTGTAAACAGGTGAATCAAGACCATTAAATGCCACTACCAATCAAAGATGATCTTAAAAAAAAAAACATGACTTAATGAGCGAATTTTCAAAGAAATATTCGAATTAATGGCTATGGTTTTGTTTTGCTTCGAACTCTCGTCTTCAATTAATACTTCTCACATTTTTCAATCTGACCACTCTAAGGGGGTGGGGGGGGGGGGTAAGAGTTTAAAGATTATCCTAGTTTTGGGTAATTTTTGCGCACTTTAAATGCTCTAATTTAAGAACGGATTTAGATATCTAAAATCCGATTTCACCATCGTGTTCAGCGTGCAAAAACCTTTAAAATGAGGGGTCACTTGTTAGAAAATAACATTTTGGGGATTTTTGGGTAATTTTTGCGCACTTTAAATGCTCTAATTTGAGAACGGATCAAGATATCTAAAATCCGATTCCACCATCGTGTTCAGCGTGCAAAAACCTTTAAAATGAGGGGTCACTTGTTGGAAAATAACATTTTGGGGATTATTGGGTAATTTTTGCGCACTTTAAATGCGCCAAAACCCTCCTTAGAGTAGGCCAATTTCGCCCATCTTCGAACTTAGCCTTTCGATTGCCAAGATAGATTTTTTGTGCAAATTTGAGCTGTTTATCTCAATTCTATCGAGAGTTATCGTCTGGAGTGACACATATATATATATATATACATATAAAAAAGTGTTAAATTTCAGGAATCGTTTTAGAATGGTCTGAAACGGATTTCTATGAAGAAAATTTCCAAAAATTTATATTATTTAAATTTCGAAGCCATTGCAATAGCTTCATTTTCTTTGAAAATTCGCTAAAAGCGTACCTATTTCATGTTTTGGGGGCCAAAATTGGTGGAAATCATCAGAAATAGCTATTTCAATCATTCCACATGAAAGAAACAATACATTTAACAGCCAACAAAAATCTCTAGAACTCCAATAGAATAATAAACCCATGTGACAAGGACTTTGCAGCGTTTTTCATTCATTTCTTGTTTTGTTATCACACTCATCATTCCTCAGGGCGCCGCGCAGTGTCACGTACAGAACCTGAGTCAGCGCCTTTAGAAGCAAAGGGGTGCGGTTGCATCCCAACCGTCCCTCACAGCCCATGTTAGCCTGAAGTTTCATTCTTCTCCCTCACCCCAACACGAAATCTCTCAATGTTGTGCGGGGAGAGTCATTGCATTTTCCCGCCCCAATGCAGCGCTCAGTGCGCTGGTGTAAATAATAATTACTTTGACATGGGGTCTTTACACTTCAACCATTAGATGAAAAGATGGTTGAACACGTAAGATATGAACCAATTATTGTAATGTTAATTATTGTTGATAATCAACATAATAGAAGTAGATACGCCCTCCCACCAGAGGGGGCTCTTTCCTACTCTTTTATGAGTGAAAAACCTGGGAAATCGTGTGAAATCACCATCAGTTTGTATAATAACGCTGGAAAAAGTGTCAACACGTGGATCAAGACGATTAAATGGCACTACCAATGATCAAAGATAGTTTAAAAAAAAGAGCGTACCCAATACCTACGTATGTGTTTTAGGGGCCAAAATTAATGGACACCATTAGAAATAGCTATTTCGATTATTACGCATGAAAGAAACAATAAATGGACAGCCAACATTTCTGTAGGTATGTCCAATAAAATAATAAACCCATGTGACAAGGACTTTACAGCGTTTTTGGAATCTACGCGCCTTGAAATGTAAAAGAAATACACTGCCCAGGTGATGGCACAGGAGCTTCCTCGTCACAATCAGAGTGACCCATTACATTACATTACATTACATTACATTACATAACGTGAAATATACATATTACATAACATAACATTACACAACATTACATAACATTACATGAAATATACATATTACGTAACATTACGTCCATTATACATAATTGGGACAGTTATGCGTGTTTGAAGAATTTCACGTTAGCGCATGCGCAGGGCGAACTGCTGGCTCTATCATGTTGAAATTTATATGGGACCTCAATGGGCCCTACCCGCTTAATCCCTGAGAATTACATTGAAATTGGGTGAAATCTTTGGTTACTACGGCTGTAACAAGGAAATTGAATCTATTTCACGCCAGCGCATGCGCAGAGCGCACCGAGGGTCCGATCATGCTGAAATTCATACTGGAACTCACTAGGCCTTGCCCAAACAACTCTTGAAAATTTGAGCGAAATTGAATCAAAATTGTGAAAGTTATGCGTGTTTGATGAATTTAACGTTAGCACATGCGCAGGGCGTACCGCTCGATCAATCATGTTGAAATTTATATGGGACCTCAAGGGGCCTTATCCGCACCATCCCTCAAAATTTGAGCTGAATCAATTCAAAATCGTGGAAGTTATGGCTGTAACAAGGAAATGCGGACAGACTCACAGACTCACAGACTCACAGATTCACAGACTCACAGACCGACAGACACGGAACCAAATTTGTTCAGTAGGCTTTGAAACGCAAAATGCAAGTGGAAATTTTGATTTCTGAAGACAAAAATTTTTTGGCTCACGAAAGTGAACACAAGGCTTCCGCTGCTTCGCAGACTCGGAAGCAAAAATTTTGAGGGGGGGTTATACAAGTTTTTTGCTGAGCGAATACATAGGTGTATTATTCACAGAATAATAAACCAAAAATCTGGCGGGGTTAGCTCTGATAACCATTTCCCTCCTTCTAACCAGAGCGCTCTTGCGTAGCTGTCCCCACAGTTCCAGAAAAAAACCCTAACTCCAGAACTGCGTTCCGAACGTGTTGGGGACTTGGAAAACAAATTACTGCGAACAGCGAACTCAAAACTAGAACTCCAAACGCCTGTTCTGCGAACGCTATAAACACTAGGGCGCCTGCGCGGAACTTGTTAGAACTGTCTGGAACTGTACGGAACTCCACTGCGAACGAAGCTTTGGTGAAACCGGCCCTAATAAACCCATACATTGACCGACTGTTGGTTTGAGATGGAACAGCTCGGTAAGACCCAAACGGGGGGTTGAAGAGAAAGAAATCCACCGTTAGATTTACGATCGTCTCGATGGAGGAAAAAAAGGTCGTTGTTTTTCTCGAGGAAAACAGTCCGATGTTCCTCCGGATCGGCCCGAAAAACGAGGTCCTGCCCCGGGCACGGAATGCGTTTGCCACTGAACTAGAAAACCCCTCCCTCGACCAAACCACTCGCCGTATCCCGGCGGCGGGAAGACCTCCGAGGGGAAGGTTTTGATGAATTATCCCGTCGCCGTTTGTTCTTCATTCTCGGGATTAATTTTCCTTCGGGTCTGTTCCGTTGTTTTCCAGTCAGACGAGTCCGGATCCAGCGGCTTCTTGGCCGGCAGAAGTTGCCACGGGCGCGGACTTCTCCCTTCATCTCGAAATCCGGTGTAAGGGACGGCAACTTTTTGGTTGGAAGTGTGGAAATGAGTTTTTGGTTGATTCTCCTTTTCAGCTCTAACGCCAACATTTCCAGCTCCACTTGTCTTGACTAATTACCAGAGCCCTTCACAATATGGCACTTATTTTTGTGAAATAGGGCCCTAAAAATATGGCAATATGGCACTTATTTTGGCCCAAATATGGCACTTATTTCCCTCAATATGGCACTTATTTTTTAACCCTCCCCGACCACCCAAGCTATTCTGAGACGATAATATCACAACATACAAGTTACTTATGCTAAATAATTATTTATTTTATTTACAAAGCTTTATACAAATAATTAATTAATTATTATTATTATTAAATAACAACATCAGGTGTATTGCAACGCTTTCCATTTAAATCCCTGCCGTCAATCACTCAGAAGGTATTTCATTTTTGAGAAAGTCCTCTCCACATCAGCTGATGTTGCCGGGGCGTATTTCATAGAGAGGACATCAGCAGGTTCCCAGCCTTCCTTCAGAGTGGCTTCCTCACCAGACAGAGTGGCGACCCGTGGAAGCACCACATTCCAAAAGGGTTAGAGGCATTAGTAATCCCTCTACACTAATGGCCTCAGGGTTCAAGAAACCTCATGTCATTCAGAATTTTCACTTCAATTTTTTTATTTTATTTTTTTTTGAGGAGTTTGGCGAAAAAAAGGCAAAACATGGCACAAACATGGCATTTTCCCAAAAATCGGCCGAATATGGCATTTTACGAAAAAATCGGCAGAATATGGCATTTTTGTATGGCGCCATGGCAATATGGCATTTGAAGGGCTCTGCTAATTACATATCACAATTTGTTATAGTCAGAACCTTCTCGTGCTACATCTGAAGGCACTACCGCGAACGCATTACCAATTAATTTATTATTTATTATTTTGTTAACATTTTTGGTTTATTATTCTAATAATACACCTATGTCCTCCGCCCTCTCAAAAATTTTTCGTTTACGTTTCAAGGTGTGTAGATTCCAAAAACGCTGCAAAGCCCTTGTCACATGGGTTTATTATTCTACTGGACATACCTATACCTAAAAATGTTGGCTGTTCGTTTATTGTTTCTTTCATGTAAAATAATCGAAGTAGCCATTTCTGATGGTTTAACACCAATTTTGGCCCTCAAAACACGAGTTAGGTAGGTATGCTCCTTTTTTTTAAAAATATTATCTTTGATTATTGGTAGTGCCATTTAATCGTCTTGATCCACATGTTGACACTTTTTCTAGTGTAATTAGACTCATAAAAAAATCAATGTTGGGAGCTGAACATTTGGTAGAACCTCAATTTTCCACTCTTTGGTCAAAATTGACTTCATATTCGGTCTTCTCCTCCCCAAAAACATGGAAAACGATACCTCAAAAGCTCATGTTACTAACAAGTTACTAAAACACAAAAAGTACCTATTTTTATACCCATTTTCACTCAGAACATCCCCGGGTATATTCCGATCGGACTGCAAAGTTTCGGGACGCAACCAAGGCCCAAATGGAGCATGTGTGCGAAAGAACGAATTTTTTAGACCGAAAATGAAGCCGATATGCGTGATACGGCGAACGGACATTGCATTTCTGGAATCTACGCACCCTGAAACGGAAAACAAAAAGTTTTGAGGGTGTGTTGCAAAAATGTTTCGCTGAGCGAATACATAGGTGTATTATTCACTGAATAATAAACCAAAATGCAATGTCCGTCCGCCGTACGCCGTATCACGCATATCTACTTTATTTGTGGTCTAAAAAATTCGTTCTTTCGCACACATGCTCCATTTAGACCCAAGTTCTGTCTCGAAACTTTGCTGACCGATTGGAATACACCCTGGGGTGCTATGGGTGAAAAATGGGGGGTGTAAGAATGGGGTTTTTTGGTGTTACAGTAAAATGAGCTTTTGAGGTATCTTTTTCCATGTTTTTTAGGGCGAAAAGGCCGACTATGAAATCGATTTTGATCAAAGATTGAAGAATCAAGGTTGTAACGAAGGTTCAGCTCGCAAAATTCATTTTTTATTAGTCAAAAACCTCGGAAATGGCCTGAAATCACCATCAATTTGTATAATAACACTACAAAAAGAGTCAAAAGGTGAATCAAGACAATTAAATGGCACTATAAATTATCAAAGATAAATTGAATGAAAAAAAAGTAGCGTAATTCGTGTTTTTGGGGGCCCAAATTGGTGGAAACCATCAGAAATAGTTATTTCAATAATTGTTACACATGAAAGAAACAATAAATGAACAGCCAGCATTCTTGTAGATAATGTCCAGTAGAATAATAAACCCTTGTGACAAGGACTTTGCAGCGTTTTTTCTTCACCCCTCAGTGATGACTGACAGTAACGCCGAGCTTCGAGGACCAACTAGACCCCGAACGGGACCTACAAATCAAATTTTATTAGTTTTGGCTCATGGTAACTAAGAAATGTGCGAAGTATGGCGGACGGGCAGAATTTTTTTATTGCATTTTCGGATTCTACAAACCATCAAATTTTGGGGGGGGTTTAACTTTTTTTTTTCATGCTCGATTCCAAAGATTCATTTTTGAAAAGAACAAACCAAAATCATGTTTGTTCACAACGTTTGTTTTTTGAAAATTGATGACGACTGATCTTATCCTTTCGTTTTCAATTACAGGCATTTTGGCGAAATTTCCACACCCTGTGTATAAAAATCGTGTAAATTAGGTATTTAAACTGGAGGAATTAATTATGTGCAAAACGTCAAAGTCGGTAATAGTTCCTGGTTTAGTTATTATAACGCGTTGATTATATTAGTAGGTGTAAATGATGGTCCATTAGTTTCACGCGCAAGTGAGCCTCAAACCTTTCAAACTCTTCCACACCGAGTTTTAAGGCTAAATGCAACGGAGATTTTGCAAAATCCGCCACCACGTGGCAGCACCAAAATGAATCAATTTTATTCTACTTCTTATTTGAGTATGGAGCAAAATATTTCAATTGAGAAAACGGATTTCTCATCAATATTCACGTAGAATTCTGGGTAGTTGGTTTAAAAAGTGTGCAATTTTTTTTGCCCATTGTTCCAAAAAATATTTCTTCAAATTTTGAAATTTTCAAAAAGTGGCTTAATAGGCACTTGCATTGGACTCTAGAGAATACGAATCATTTTCCAGAATTTTTCTAAATTGACTGTAGCCGTCGGATTCTTGTTTCCAGGATTTTGGGTACAAGGGTCAAGATCGGGAGCTTCTGACTTGCGGTGGCGGGGGGGGGGGGGGGGGGTAGAGAGATCTTGGCCAGCTCAGGCATTCCCATTTTTCTACTCCCCTGTCCTGACCCTGAATGAATAGGATGTATAAGTAAATTAGCGCAGGATGTGGGTAAAGTTGTGTCCTCCGTTCCAAAAACGTATGGCTAATATGTTGGACGTTTGAAAATTATTGAAAAATGACCCTGTACCTTTTTGTTACACTCGAACGAGTTGGTTCAAGGTGTGCAAATTTTAGCCCGATGTTCAAAAATTAAGAGATGAAGGTATTGTTCGTTGTGAGAAATTACCTAGTAATTATTTATACCTAGTACAATTACCAAGTAAATTACCTAGTCATTAGTTGCAAGTTGCGTTGGTTGCATTAGTTTGTTGGGAAACAACAACAAATTTGTTGCCCTCTTTTCCAACATTGTTGAAAGGTAGCTAGTCTCATAAATAAGGGTCTCATGAAAATGGGGAAGTCTAAGGTTTGTTCCATGACCTTTGCCACCAAATCCTGGAAGAAGATTCTTATAATGTAATAACATAAATAAAGCCACTTTCGGAAATTTTCAAAATTTGAACATAAATTACCTAAACTGTTTTTTGAACAGTGGGCCAAAATAAGCATAGGTACTTTCTGAGCCTCTATTCCTAGTGCAACTACGAACTACGAGAAATACCTGTTTCAAAAAATGATGCAAATTTGAACGATCACTTACTACCTAAGAGTTTATGAACATTTGTATTTGTATTCTCTACAGTTCAACGCAAGTGCGTATCAAGCCACTTGTTGAAAATGTTCAAAATTTGAACCACATTTTTTTGGAACAGTGAGAAAAAAAATTTTGCTCACTTTTGGAACCAATATTACCCGGAATTTCACGATTGATGAGAAATCCGTTTTCCGAATTGAAATAGGTAGGTATCACGCTCTGTTCTCAAATGAGAAGTAGACAAAATTTGGCCCCGATGTTGCTGCCATCTCTTATCACAGATTCTCACCAAAACGTCGTGACATTTAGCCTTAACCCTTAAGGGGAAATAGCCCGAAAAAAACTTGAAGAATATTCAACAGATGGCAACACCGTCGAGGGCAAATTAATATTCGCTCTCAGTTCGTTAATAATTGACTGATTTTCAATCTATAAATTGCATTGGATTCAGAATCAGCATAGAATTTCCGGAAATTGGTTCTGGTGTTCAAAATTTCAAAATTTGTACATTTGGATCACTGGCGATCGAATTTGGCTAATTTTTCCGGAAATCCCAATTACCCAAATTCTAGAGGGTTGTGTCCTAATTACGATGGTTTTTTCAAATTTAAAGTTGGACCTCTAAAACCCCATCAATTCTTGTCCTGAAGGTGATGGGCGGGGGGGTTGGGTGAGGAAGGCGGCTCTGGAATGGGGGCAGGTGGCTTCCCAGGCCGGCCCGAGGCCCCCCTGGCGCTCAAGTACCTGCCTTGTAATTCTCTTCCAAGATTCGTTTCTACCCAGCTAAGTAACCATAATTGTGTCTACCAAAACAGTCAAGTTTCCATTTACCATTTTCAATAATGAACCTTTGAAATCGAGCATGAAAAATTCCCCCCTCTCCCAACCAAATGTGATGGTTTCCGTTTCAAGGTAGGTATGTAGAATCCAAAAAGAAGTGTCCATGTAGAAGCGTCAAAAAAACAAATCATTCTTCATATCTCACAAAGATTTGAAATTAAAGAGAACCCATCCCTATTACTTTCAAGTCCAAGGGCAAACGCATATTGCGGAAGCAGCTAAATGTCATTTCGTAGTGTACTAGCAGTGACTAGCACATCGAAGAAATTCAAATCGACGATGAGTTATGGAATCAAAAGTTGGAGAAAAAACTTATTTACTTTAACCATCACGCTCTGCTCCATGAATTGGTAGATTCAAGATTGACTAGAAGCAGCCAAATTCGGGGTCTCTTTTGATGAGATCTTATTACTCAGTTGAAATTGTTACCTTTGTTACTTATTTCTGAAGAACCAAAAACGTTATTAATTAATACCTAAACTGAAAATTTGAACAAGTTCGTTGCTACGTTCGTACCCCTTCCTTTTGAGTCAAAAACTTGGGAAATTATCTGAAATCGCCATAAATTTGTATAATAACAATAGAAGTAGTATTAGCAGGTGAATCAAGACAATTAAGTGGCACTATCAATGATGAAAGATGATTTATAAGAAAAAACGCTGCAAAGTCCTTGTCACATGGGTTTATTATTCTATTGGACATACCTACAGAAATGCTGGCTGTTCATTTATTGTTGCTTTCATGTAACATAATTGAAATAGCTATTTCTGATGGTTTCCACCAATTTTGGCCCCCAAAACTCAAATTAAGTAGGTGGTACGCTCCTTTTTTTTAAATTATCGTTGATCATTGGTAGTGCCATTTAATCGTCTTGATCCACGTTTTGACACTTTTCCTAGTGTTATTCTAGAAATTGATGGTGATTTCAGACGATTTCGCAGGTTTTTGACTCATAAAAAATCAATTTTGGGAGCTGACGCCCCGTCCTATCGCTCCCTGGATTGGAGTGCAGTCTCCCATAGAGCCTCGAGAGAGAGAAGCATGGAAAATATGACCGAGCTGCAGAAGACCTTAGGGGCTCCTTCACTCCACTCATTGTGTCGTGGGAGGGTGTCCTGCACAGGGAATATGAGATGTTCGTGGAAAGACTGGCTACAAGACTTGCGGACAGGTGGTCAAGACCTCTATCTCACATCCTGGGTTGGGTCCGAGTGAAGACGCAGTTCTCCGTCATTCGAGCGGTGTCATTGCGTCTCAGAGGGACTAGGCGGCCTGTCAAGGGCTTGCCCCCTGGTGGGGTGAACCGGTTGGGGATGGAGGATGGACCTGCCCTACCAAGGGTAAGCTAGCAGGTTCCTTCCTTCCATTGATTCTTCCCACTGTTACTCTGGCTTCCAGGCGTTGCTACTTGATGAAAGATGGCTGAGATTTGTTTGTTAATAAAAAACGCTGCAAATCCCTGCACAACGGTTTATTATTTTGTATAGAATACCCTTCTGTTACAGATCACAGCTCTCTGTATAGATAACCCGTCTATATAATATAATATGCACTACTCTATACATATTATGTGAATCGCAGACAGCGTTGGCCAATAGAATTGCAGAACGCGTAGCCGTGGCCGGCCCTTGTGATTGGAATGGCCTAGGCCAGTCATAATGAATTTATTGAAAAAACAAAAGAAAACGATTGATTGAACCATTTCGGACCATGCCACTGCGCACCATGCCAATTAGACAATTCTAAATGAATTCCAAATGAAAGTCCAATTCAGACTGATGGTATACCAATTTTTACAATTCTAAGTGAATTCCTAAGTGCACTAACAATTACAATCCTAAGTGCAATCTTAGAGGATTACAATTACAATCCTAAGTGAATTAAAGTGCAATTGAAATTGTAATCCAATTGCAATTTCAATATTTTATTAACACAACTTTGCCAATTTTGGCGAATGTGGAGTGTATGTTTATAGGATTAGTATGTCGGGAATGAGGATGGGGATTTTAGGTAGAGTGGTGAGCAGTGGCCAATTGCAGTTGAAAAAAATTGTTGATGAGGAGTGAAAACGTTGGCCAATAGAATTGCAGAACCATTTCGAACAATGCCAATGCGCACCATGCCAATTAGACAATTCGAAAAAAATTCCAATTCAAATTAAAGTTCAATAGAGTATACCAATATTTACAATTCTAAGTGAATTCCAATTGCAATTGAAAAATTGATTGATTGATTGTTCGATTGATTGAATAAATTGATTGATTGATTGAATATAGCGCGTCCCTGGTGACGAGAGTGTATACAATTTCATTCACCCTGGTGTCGAAAATGCCTGTCGGTGAAAACTTCGGGGCCTTACTGTGAACGAACGGCTGGACGTACGGTGCTGCGGGTGGTCTTAAACGACTCCCAAGTTCGAGAACTATTTAAAACCGTAAAAAAATTCACGTAAAACAAAGGTATAGGCTTTCTGAAAATTTCAACCCCTATTTTGAACCCCTTAGAGATGACTCACAGTAACGTCGAGCTTCGAGGACCAACTAGACGCCGAACGGAACCTATAACCCGAATTTCATCAATTTTTATTCATGGTAACTAAGCAAAGTGGCCCGTACGGCGTACGGCGTACGGCGTACGGCGTACGGCGTACGGCGTACGGCGGACAGACAGAAATATTTTTATTGCAGTTTTGGATTCTACATACCTTGAAACGTAAACCATCAAATTTTGAGGGGGGGTAAGAATTTTTTTTTTCATGCTCGATTCCAATGGTTCATTATTGAAAATAATAAACCAAAAATTGGCTATAAAGTAGAAAAAAAAAAATGTGGGAGCTGAACATCTGGTACAACCTCAATTTTCCACTCCTTGGTCAAAATCGACTTCATATTCGGTCTTCTCGTCCAAAAAAACATGGAAACCGATACCTCAAAAGCTCATGTTACCAACATGTTGCTAAAACGCAAAAAGTACCTATTTTTACACACATTTTCACTCATAACACCCCTGGGTGTATTCCGATCGGGCTGAAAAGTTTCGGGACACAACTAGGGCCCGAATGGAGCATGTGTGCGAAAGAACGACTTTTTTAGACCGAAAATGAAGCCTGTACACGTGGTACGGCGGAAGGCGGAAGGACATTGCATTTTTGGAATCTACACACCTTGAAACGGAAAAGAAAAAAGTTTGAGGGGGTGTTATAAAAATTTTTTGCTGAGTGAATACATAGGAGTATTATTCACAGAATAATAAACCAAAAGTAGGAGCCTGATTCGTGTTTTTGTGAGCCAAAACTGGTGGAAACCATCTAAAATAACAATTTCAATTATTGAGCATGAAAGAATCAATAAATGAGCAGCAACATTTCTTTCTGGAATTTGTAGGGGTTTTCAGTAAGGAGAATCTGGTAAATCTAATTTGAAGGAACTCTGGGGTAGAGAACTTGATTTTTCAAACTGGATATTTTATTATCTTATTGCTAACCCCCTTACGATCAGGGCCCTTGACGATGAGTTTGAACCTGCTTCTCAGCATTTCCAGGTACCAGCTTCTAGGAACGGCGATGGTGGGAGGCGGATGGACTTTTCATTTGTTCAATCGTCAACCTTTTGGTTGTGGTGGCGATGAGGGGGGGGGGGGGGAATTCCAGTACTTTTTTTTTCTTTTCAACACCTACCGACCTGCCTTCCCCTATCTGCCTTCCCTCTTCCCTCCCTCATCACTATTCCTCAACCTTGTAAATGAGTAAATGATCAGTTCAGTCAACTTCTCTCTCCAGGACTGAGTGGTTGTACGTGCTGTATGTCTGCGGTCTAACATTATTATTATTATTATTATTATTATTATTATTATTGTTCCTGTGTTGACGAATAACATTAGTATTATTGCGCGTGTGCATGAGTCGGCCCGAGTCGATCGGTTTTCGCGTTTATTGCCGCCCTTATTTGGGTCCTACCACCTTCCTCCCAGGATAGCGGATCTTTCAAAGGTACCCAGCTACACTATCTTGTCATTTGTGTTTATTGTAAGTAATTCCTATAATTGCCTTTATAATTGCGGATTTGAAAGTATTAAATGCCGATTCAAACAGGATCCCAATTTATGGGATCGAACCCGCACTACGACCACAAGGGATATGCGCAGTTCTGTTGCTTGATTTCTTCAAGTCAGTCGCTGTTCATCCATTTCACTGGCAAACTTCTTTCTTGTTGAATTTTTTTTTTTTTGGTTTTACAAAGGACACATTCATCATTTTCCTCGCACATTTACTATAATTTTATATGCATAGTTAGTACTTATACTGTGACTTGTTAATACTTAGGTGACATTTAAGATATATTTAGGATTTGGAAGTCCCATATATGCATGGAAACGCTGCAAATTAATACTCAACGGTTTATTATTTACCTGTATAGATACCCCTTTTGCGTAGATCGCAGTTTTCTGTGGTCGATACCATCGAGCTCCCCACAAGGAACCCCGAAATCGAGTAGTGGACCCGGCCGAGCAATTAAATTACAGTTTCATAAATATGCGGTGGATTCGAGAACTTTATAATTAATTTTATGTTGTTATTCATGAAGCTTAACGTTTATTCAAATTGAAAAACGCTGCAAAGTCCTTGTCACATGGGTTTATTATTCTATTGGAGTTCTAGAGATTTTTGTTGGCTGTTAAATGTATTGTTTCTTTCATGTGGAATGACTGAAATAGCTATTTCTGATGATTTCCACCAAATTTGGCCCCCCCCCCCCCCCAAAAAAAAGAGGTAGGTACGCTTTTTTTTTTTTAAGATCATCTTTGATCATTGGTAGTGGCATTTAATGGTCTTGATTCACCTGTTTACACTTTTTCCAATGTTATTGTACACATTGATGCTGATTTCAGACAGTTTTCCAGGTTTTTGACTCATAAAAAACCAATTTTGGGAGCTGAACCTTTGGTAAAACCTCAATTTCCGCGTCTTTGGTCAAAATCGACTTCATATTCGGTCTTCTCGTCCTCAAAAACATGGAAAAAGATACCTCAAAAGCTCATGTTACTAACATATTGTTAAAACGCAAAAAGTACTTATTTTTATACACATTTTCACTCATAACACCCCTGGGTATATTCCGATCGGGCTGAAAAGTTTCGGGACACAACTAGGGCCCAAATGGAGCATGTGTGCGAAAGAACGACTTTTTTGGACCGAAAATGAAGCCTGTACACGTGATACGGCGTACGGCGGACGGCGGACGGACATTGCATTTTTGGAATCTACGCACCTTGAAACGGAAAAGAAAAAATTTTGAGGGGGTGTTATAAAAATTTTTTGCTGAGCGAATACATAGGTGTATTATTCACAGAATAATAAACCAATATTATTCACAGAATAATAAACCAAAAAACGGTGCAAAGTCCTTGTCACATGGGTTTATTATTTAATTGGACATACCTACGGAAATGTTGGCTGTTCATTTATTGTTTCTTCCATGTGCAATAATTGGAATAGCTATTTGCGATGGTTTCCACCAATTTTGGCCCCCAAAAGTACAAAATACGCTCTTTTTTTTCAAATTATTTTTGATCATTGACAGTGCCATTTTATTTGTTTTGATTCACCTGTTGACACTTTTTCTAGTGGTTTTATACAAATTGATAGTAATTTCAGACAGTTTTCCCAGGTTTTTGACTCATAAAAAGACTGAATTTTGGAAGCTAAACCTTCGTTAGAACCGCAATTTTTCATTCTTTGGTCAAAATCGACTTCATATTCGATCTTCTCGTCCCAAAAAACATGGAAAACGATACCTCAAAAGCTCATGTTACTAAAACACCAAAAACACAAAAAATACCTATTTCATACCCATTTTTCAGCCATAACACCAGTGGGCCGAACTAAATCATTCGCGACGAAATCCCACTGGGTATATTGCCATCGGGCTGAAACGTTTCGGGACACAACTAGGCCCAAGTGGAGCAATTGTGCGAAAGAACGACTTATTTAGACCGAAAATGAAGCCGGTATGCGTGATACATTTTTTGCTGAGCGAATACATAGGTGTGTTATTCACAGAATAATAAACCTAAATTACCTACCAAAAAAATCCAGAAGAGCCAACGTTCTTCAAATGGAATAATATCAGAAAACAACCAACTCGACTTCATACAGCCATCCTTGATTATAATCAGGTGCTCCTTAGTGATGATATTATCTGGGCCGGATTTATACCGTTTGATTCACGATCATGTTGACGAAGCTTTTTGGTGCACACGAACGGCTGGACGTACAATGCTCCTGGCGGCTTCAAAATATCCTCAAGTTCGAAATTATCTTGAAACGCTGCAAATACCTGCGCAACAGTTTATTATTTTGTACAGAATACTCTTCTGTTACAGAGCACAGCTCTCCGTATACATAACCCTTCTATATAATATAATTATGTACTAATCTATACATATTATGTAGATCGCAGACCCTCCGTAGGTTAGTACCTAACCCCGTCCTCGTTACTAGGTACCTACCTAATTCACGAGTTAAATGTTGCTAAAATAATTCTGTCGATGACAAACAGTAACTAAAATGGCAAAAAGAAACGCAAATAATGAAGTTCTGAAGGAAAATTGTTGATGTGGAGTGAAACAGATGCCCCTTCTGCGTAGATCACTGTATTCTGTGGTCAATACCTACCTTCGTGGTCAAGTATAATGAACCGTTGTGTAATAGCTTGCCCACCGATAATACTTCAACGGTTTGTTCAAGTTGCAAAAGTACCGATCAACAAAATCCAGCCTCTTCTTGGTAGATGAACCGTTGTGTAATAATTTACCCATCAATAATACACGTTTGTTCAAGTTTCACAAGTACCTACCAACATAATCCAATAGTCCATCATTTGTCAAATGTAAAAATGTCGCAGAACAACCAACTGGACTTCATGCAGCCATCCTTGATTATAATCAGATGCTCCGTAGTTATGATATCCGGGTCGGATTTATACCGTTTGATTCACGATCATGTTGACGAAGCTTTTTGGTGCACACGAACGGCTGGACGTGGTGGTCTCAAGAAATTGTTTAGCTCAAGAACAATTTATTAACGTAAAAAAAACCATACCCTTCTATCGAAAGTTTTCGAGCTACGGCGTTCTGAAAATTTCAACCCCTATTTTGAACCCCTTAGAGATGACTGACAGTACCGCCGAGCTTCGAGGACCAACTAGACCACGACCGGAACCTATGACCCCAATTTCATCAATTTTTTTTCCATGGTAACTAAGAAAAGTGGCCAGTACGGCGTACGGCGGACAGACAAATTTTTTTATTGTATTTTCAGATTATTCATACCTTGAAACGTAAATCACCAAATTTTGATGGGGTTCATTATTGACCCAAAGGTTGATTATTGGTTCATTTGTCCGAATTATTTATTTTTGGTCGTGCTGGATTCCAAAGGTTCATTCTTAAAAATAATAAACGAAAATGCGTAAAATGTAGGTATATATGTACATTAAAAAGAGGAAATCGAAAGCGTTTCCAATGAAGCTAATAAAACTCTTTCTACTTTACAGGTAAGCTATCACAACGTGGTACTACAATTTCGTAAGTACTTAACTGCTTCAGTGAGAATCTATTGCCCAACTATATTTATGGGAGTTTGAGGGACGATTGAGATCCAGGTGTGGTTAGAAAACGTTAACATTTATTGAACGCATAACTTCTACGTTACTCTACGTCTACTTCGTAGAAGGCAGGTAAGAATCTTATATCATAAAGTTGTTACCGTAAGACTGTAACCCTGTCTTCCACAGCGTATTTTTTGGTACACCTGAAGACGACTCGGAGGGCAGTCGAAAGCTTGTGTTCAATAAACACTCCTGGATCTCAAACTCCCGTTCAGTATTGAAAAGGAGACAACAATATATTATTATTATTACCTATTATTTTATTATTATTATTATTATTAAAATATTACTGTTTGAGCTCTCGTTAGGATGCGTACCAATCAGGATTAAACTCGTTTTCGCTCGCTGATTTCATCATCAGGACACCCAACGGAAGCTTGGCTTCCAAATGAGGGTTGCCCATATTGTTTTCAATTTCTGGGAGAGGGCCTATCTAAAGGAATTACAGAACGCTGGAAATTATTACACAAAGGTCCATTATTTACCTGTATAGATGCACCTTCTGCGTAGATCACTGTTTTATGTGGTCAATACCCTCGAGCTCCCCCCTCCCACCAACCAGGGAACCCCTAAATCGAGTACTGGAATCGGCCTGGGAATTACTGTTTCTTAAAAACGCTGCAAAGTCCTTGTCACGTGGGTTTATCATTCTGCTGACCATACCTACAGAAATTTTCGCTATTCATTTATTGTTTCTTTCATGTGCAATAATTGAAATGGCTATTTTTGTATGGATTCCACCAATTTTGGCCCCCAAAACACGAATTAGGCTCCTATTTTTGACAAATTATCCTTGACCATTGATAGTGTTATTTAATCGTTTCGATTCACCTGTTGATATTACTTCTAGTGTTATTATACGAGATAATATAGGTAGTTATTTCAGACAGTTTCCCAGGTTTTTGACTCATAAAAATGAATTTTGGGACATGAAACTTAGTTACAACCTCAATTCTTCACTCTTTGGTCCAAATCAACTTCATATTCGGTTTTCTCGCCCTAAAAAACATGGAAAACGATACATCACAAGGTCATGTTCACTAAAACCTCAAAAACCCTCGATAAACCCTATTATTTTTACACCCACTTTTTACCCGTAACACCTTTGGGTGTATTCCGATCGGGCTGCCGAGCTTCGGAGCACAACTAGGACCCAAATGTGTTCCCAAATGCAGACCCAAACTATGTAAGGAAGAAGCGTTTTTAGACCAAAATTTTTACGTAAATTTAAGGCCGAAACTTCGTTGGAACCTCATTTTTCCACTCATTGGTCAAAATCGACTTCATATTCGGTCTTCTCGTCCCAAAAACATGGAAAACGGTACCTACCTCAAAAGCTCTTGTAAAACACCAAAAAGCCCCATTCTCTCCCCCATTTTGGTTTGTTATTCTGTGAATAATTATTACACCTATGTAATCGCTCAGCGAAAAGTTTTTATAACACCCCCTCAACATTTTAGCGAATTTTCAAAGAAAATGAAGCTATTGCAATGGCTTCGAAATTTAAATAATATAAATTTTTGGAAATTTTCTTCATAGAAATCCGTTTCAGACCATTCTAAAACGATTCCTGAAATTTAACACTTTTTTATATGTATATATATATTTATATATATATGTGTCACTCCAGACGATAACTCTCGATAGAATTGAGATAAACAGCTCAAATTTGCACAAAAAATCTATCTTGGCAATCGAAAGGCTAAGTTCGAAGATGGGCGAAATTGGCCTACTCTAAGGAGGGTTTTGGCGCATTTAAAGTGCGCAAAAATTACCCAAAAATCCCCAAAATGTTATTTTCCAACAAGTGACCCCTCATTTTAAAGGTTTTTGCACGCTGAACACGATGGTGGAATCGGATTTTAGATATCTTGATCCGTTCTCAAATTAGAGCATTTAAAGTGCGCAAAAATTACCCAAAAATCCCCAAAATGTTATTTTCTAACAAGTGACCCCTCATTTTAAAGGTTTTTGCACGCTGAACACGATGGTGAAATCGGATTTTAGATATCTAAATCCGTTCTTAAATTAGAGCATTTAAAGTGCGCAAAAATTACCCAAAACTAGGATAATCTTTAAACTCTTACCCCCCCCCCCCCCCCCCACCCCCTTAGAGTGGTCAGATTGAAAAATGTGAGAAGTATTAATTGAAGACGAGAGTTCGAAGCAAAAAAGGGGGAGGCAAACGATTAGTACAACTCCTTGAATTTCCCATTTGACATATAATTGTTATGATACCTTCATAGATAGACAAGTACCGGCCCACGTATTACTAGAAGGAAGACGAAAGAAAAAATCTATTTCAAATTATTCAATTTAGGTACTAACAGTAGGAGGAAGAAGTTTTCCTTTATTCAAAACCATAGCCATTAATTCGAATATTTCTTTGAAAATTCGCTCATTAAGTCATGCTGCATGACTGGTTTTTTTTCTTTTACGTTTCAGGGTGTGTAGATTACCCCCAAGAATACACCCAAGGGTGTTATGGGTGTAAAAATAGGGGTTTTCGAGGTTTTAGTGAACATGAGCTTGTGATGTATCGTCTTACATGTTTCTCAGGGCGAGAAGACCAAATTATGAAGTTAATTTTGACCAAATAGTGAAGAATTGAGGTTGTAACGAAGGTTAAGCTCCCAAAATTCATTTTTTCTGGATCAAAAACCTGGGAAATTGTCTGAAATCACCATAAATTTGTTTAACAACACTAATTAGTTTTAGTAGGTGAATCGAGACAATCAAGTGTGCACTATCAATGATGATAGATGATTTGAAAGAAAAAAGTACGAGCCTAATTCGTGTTTTTGTAGGCCAAAATTGGTGGAAACCATCAAAAATAACTATTTCAATTATTTCACATGAACGAAACAATAAATAATGAACTGCCAACACTTCTGTAAGTATGTCCAATAGAATAATAAACCCATGTGACAAGGCATTTTTTCCTAGGTATCTGTGTACTGTGTATCAATTTTATTTACATTTACTTTTTATTGATTTTTATTTGAATTTAATTTGTACTGCCTTCCATTCAAATATTGCTTTATTTAAATGTGCGCATCACTGAAAATATGTGTACCTAGCATCTTATTTGAGTTTCGAATATATTTCAGACAATATTTTGTTTGATAAGGAGACGATGAAAAAAGTCTTGGTCGACAGGTCCAGTTCCTGTGAGAAGATCGTTTTTACCTAATCTTCTTGAATTCCTATTATTCAGAGTTTCCGAAGATCCAAAATGTCCAAACCTCCAAACAAGTTCAAACATACTCTCAGTTGATTATCCCCCTAGTAGTTAAACTCAAATTGAACTGTTATTCAATCAGTCAGTCAGTTGACCTACCTACCAATTAGGATGATTATAATCATCATTATCTTTACGGATTCGGTTTCAGATTGTTCCGTGATATTATTTTATCTGAATAATATTCAGTGGTTATTTTGTTCATCGGTACTTTTTTAATTTGAAGAAACGTTATTAACAAACAACCAATGGCAGTCGAATCCACCAAATGTGAAGTCGATTTTGACCAAAGAGTGGAAAATTGAGGCTCTAACGAGGTTTCAGCCTTAAATTCACGTTAAATTTTGGTCCAAAATCTTCGTTCTTCCGCACACAGTTTGGGTCCAAATTTTGGAACACATTTGGGTCCTAGTTGTGCTCCGATGCTCGGCCGCCGGATCGGAATACACCCAGGGGCGCGTTATGGGAGAAAAATGGGTGTAAAAATAATATTTTTCGAGGTTTTAGTGAACGTGAGCTTGTAATGTATCGTCTTCCACGTTTTTAAATTTACGCACCTGGAAATGTAAAAGAACAAATTTTGAGGGGGTGTTATAAAACTTTTTTGCTGAGCGAATACATAGGTGTGTTATTCCCAGAATAATTAACCAGTAAAACCACTATAACGAGGACGTCAATATTCTGACGCCGAAAACTTCGATCGACTATTTAGAAAAAGTTTTGGTGGTGTTCTTTACTCCCTGTCTGCATAACTCAGTCCAG
This sequence comes from Leptopterna dolabrata, assembly GCA_954871275.1. Lineage (NCBI taxonomy): Eukaryota > Metazoa > Arthropoda > Insecta > Hemiptera > Miridae > Leptopterna > Leptopterna dolabrata. The sequence goes on along the minus strand of OX940985.1, from coordinate 3,316,093 downwards.
TTATGAACCTTTGGAATCGACTGGTAATAAGAAAAACGCTGCCAAGTCCTTGTCACATGGGTTTATTATTCTACTGGACACAGAATTCTGGGTACAGAAATTTCGGCTGTTCATTTATTGTTTCTTTCATGTGAAATAGTTGAAACACCTATTTGTGATGGTTTCCACCAATTTTGGCCCCCAAAAGCAGGACCTCGGCTCACCCCCCCCCCCTTTTCGCAGGTTATCTTTGATCATTGGTAGTGCCATTTAATTGTCTTGATTCACCTGTTGATACTACTTCTAGTGTTATTATACAAATTTATGTTGATTTAAGACAATTTCCCAGCTTTTTGACTCATAAAAAATAACCTTAGTTACAGACTCAATTCTTCACTCTTTGGTCAAAATCAACTTCATATTCGGTCTTCTCTTCTTAAAAAACATGGGAAACGATGCATCACAAGCTCGTGTTCACCAAAATCTTAAAAACACCAATTTCCTCCCGTAACACCCCTGGTTGTTTGCCGATCGGGCTGCCGTGTTTCGGAGCACAACTAGGGCCCAAATGTGTTCCCAAATGGGGACCCAAACTGTGTGCGGAAGAACGACGATTTTAGACCAAAATTTAACGTAAATTTAAGGCTGAAACATCGCTATAACCTCAGTTGTCCACTCGTTGGTCAAAATCGACCTCATATTCGGTTTTCTCGTCCTAATAAACATGGAAAACGATACCTCAAATGCTCATGCTACTCAAACACAAAAAACGCTGCTAAGTCTTTGTCACATGGTTTTAATATTCTATTGGACATACCTACAGAAAGTTTGGCTGTTCATTTATTGTTTCTTTCATGTAAAATAATTGAAATACCTATTTGTGATGTTTTCCACCAATTCTGTGACCCAAAACATGAATTAGGTACGCTCCTTTTTGCTTCCGAGTCTGCGAAGCAGCGGAAGCCTTGTGTTCACTTTCGTGAGCCAAAAAATTTTTGTCTTCAGAAATCAAAATTTCCACTTGCATTTTGTGTTTCAAAGCCTACTGAACAAATTTGGTTCCGTGTCTGTCGGTCTGTGAGTCTGTGAGTCTGTGAGTCTGTGGGTCTGTGAGTCTGTGAGTCTGTCCGCATTTCCTTGTTACAGCCATAACTTCCACGATTTTGAATTGATTCAGCTCAAATTTTGAGGGATGGTGCGGATAAGGCCCCTTGAGGTCCCATACAAATTTCAACATGATTGATCCAGCGGTACGCCCTGCGCATGCGCTAACGTTAAATTCAACAAACACGCATAACTTACCACAATTTTGATTCAATTTCGCTCAAATTTTCAAGGGTTGTTTGGACAAGGCCTAGTGAGTTCCAGTATGAATTTCAGCATGATCGGACCCTCGGTGCGCTCTGCGCATGCGCTGGCGTGAAATAGATTCAATTTCCTTGTTACAGCCGTAGTAACCAAAGATTTCACCCAATTTCAATGTAATTCTCAGGGATTAAGCGGGTAGGGCCCATTGAGGTCCCATATAAATTTCAACATGATAGAGCCAGCGGTTCGCCCTGCGCATGCGCTCTGTCTGTCTGTTTGTCCTTCTATGCACGGCCAAACGGCTCGACGGATATCGACCAAATTTGGCACGAATATCCAGTAGGCTCCCAAGTTGTGCAACGTCGCATTTTCAATTCCCTGACCATAGCGGAACTATGGTCGACCATGGTCAACTCCTGAATGGCTTGACGTATATCGACCAAATTTGGCACGAATATCCAGTAGGCTCCCAAGTTGTGCAACGTCGCATTTTTAATTCCCTGACCATAGCGGAACTATGGTCGACCATGGTCAACTCCTGAATGGCTTGATGGATATCGACCAAATTTGGCACGAATATCCAGTAGGCTCCCAAGTTGTGCAACGTCGCATTTTTAATTCCCTGACCATAGCGGAACTATGGTCGACCATGGTCAACTCCTGAATGGCTTGATGGATATCGACCAAATTTGGCACGAATATCCAGTAGGCTCCCAAGTTGTGCAACGTCGCATTTTTAATTCCCTGACCATAGCGGAAATATGGTCGACCATGGTCAACTTCGTTAATTGAAATGGTAACCCCTATTTTTTATCGCGTATTCGTAATCTACGTGAAATTCTATCTACGATCGACCCTTCGGACTACCCCCGCGGTCGACCATAGCGCATCCATGGGCCCCTCCATGGTCGAATCCCGAATTGCTCAACGGATATCGACCAAATTCGGCACCAATATCCGGTAGCCTCCCAAGTTGAACGTAGGCGCATTTTTAATTCCCTGACCATAGCGGAAATATGGTCGACCATGGTCAACTCCTGAATGGCTTGACGGATTTTGATAAAATTGGGCACAAATGCCCGGTAGGCTATGGGATTTTTCCGTCGTTTGTTGGTTCCACGATACTGCGTACAGCGAATCTCGGATAGCGAGCGAAGCGAGCGGTCAGGCTAGTTATGTATAATGGACGTAATGTATTATGGAAGTCATGTTATGTATAATATGTATATTTCATGCAATGTTATGTAATGTAATGTTATGTAATGTAATGTTATGTAATGTAATGTTATGTAATATGTATATTTAACGTTATGTAATGTAATGTAATGTTATGTTATTTTGCTTCCGAGTCTGTTCTATTTTATAATGGGTCACTCTGATTGTGACGAGGAAGCTCCTGTGCCATCACCTTGGCAGTGTATTTTTTATTTTTTCAAATTATCTCTGATCATTGGTAGTGCCAATTAATCGTCTCGATCCACGTGTCGACACTTTTACCAGTGGTATTACACGAATTGATGTTGATATCAGACGATTTCCCAGGTTTTTGACTCATAAAAAATCAATTTTGGGAGCTGAACATTTGGTAGAACCTTAATTTTCCAGTCTTTGGTCAAAATCGACTTCATGTTCGGTCTTCTCGTCCCCAAAAACATGGAAAACGATACCTCAGAAGCTCATGTTACTAACATGTTGCTAAAACGCAAAATGTACCTATTTTTATACACAATTTCACGCATAACCCCCCTGGGTATATTCCGATCGGGCTGAAAAGTTACGGGACACAACTAGGGCCCAAATGGAGCATGTGTGCGAAAGAACGAAATTTTTAGATCGAAAATGAAGCCGGTACACGTGATTCGGCGGACGGCGGACGGACATTGCATTTTTTGAATCTACGCACCCTGAAACGTAAAAGAAAACATTTTGAGGGGGTGTTATAAACATTGCTTGCTGAGCTAATACATAGGTGTATTATTCACTGAAACCAAATAAATTATAATCATAAATTATTCATTAAGCAAATTATTATTCAATTAGTATTTCCGTTATTATAATCATAAAATTATTATAAATAATAATTTAAATAACCAAAATCAACACCTGCCGAGGTGTGGCACGTACTAGTGGGTTCCTCGTGGCCTTTACCTAATCGTCTGCGCATACGCAAACGATGTTGCTATTCCAATCTGTAGAGCTCGTAATACACATTTTTAAATCTTTCTGTATTCCAACGCAGTAAAAGTTGTGCCCAACACCCAGGCAGGTTGTGTTTGTTCCCTTGCTCCCCACGTCAGGGTGTTCGTCGAATTCGGAAACGGGAATTTGGGCCCCTCGCGTTTCTCGGTGATGTGATACGTGGAAAGAGCAGAGTGCAGGTTCCTGCAAGTCTTTTATTTCAAAAAGCATTCATCGCATTGCCCTCCAATCAGATTCTTTCTTCCTGAGGCGACTGAGGTTCCACGTGGAGCCACTGAATCAACAGGTCTTCCTGTTAAAAGGTGATTGGCTCAGCTACTTCCTTAACTTTTTTTTTTTAGTAAGTTTATTCTATGAAGAAGCTTCCACTTCCTCTAGTGGGTTTTTTTGCTTCCTCATTTCTGAAGGTAGAGAAGCCTTGGATTCCTGAATGAGTAAAAAAAAAACCAAAGGTTTATTATTAACCTGGATAGGTACCCTGTATACCTACCCTCTAGCTCTTCCGACGAAAGCCCTAAATCGAATGCTGGAGCCAGCTCCGGAATAAAGTTTCCTACAAATGCACGGGATTCAATAATTCAATCAGTAATTATTTCTAGTTATTCATGAAGCATAAGGCAAAAATAATAAACCGTTGTGTAATAATTTACCTGTATAAGATCCCCTTCTTACGTAGTCAGTATAATTTACCGTTGTGTAATAATTTACCTGTATAAGATCCCCTTCTTACGTAGTCAGTATAATTTACCGTTGTGTAATAATTTGCCCATCAATAATACTTACTTCTACTGTTGTTCAAGCTGCAAAAGTACCTATCAATAAAATCCAGCCCCTCTACGTGGATGGTATTATAATGAACCGTTGTGAAATAATTTACGGTTGTGTAATAATTTACCATTGTGTAATAATTTACCCATCAGTAATACTTCAAATGTTGTTCAAGTTTCAAAAGTACCTACCAACAAAATCCAGTGGTCCATCACTTGTCAAATGAAATAATCTCACAGAACAAACAACTCGACTTCATGCAGCCATCCTTGATTATAACCAGGTGCTCCCTAGTGACGATATCCCGGCCGGATTCATACATTTTGATTCACGATCGTGTTGACGAAGCTTTTCGGTGCAAACGAACGGCAGGTAGTACAAATCTCCGGGTTCTCAAAAAATTCTTTAGTTCAAGATCAATTTAAAACGCTGCAAATCCCTGCACAACGGTTTATTATTTTGTATAGAATACCCTTCTGTTACAGATCACAGCTCTATGTATAGATAACCCGTCTATATAATATGATATGTACTATTCTATTATATACATATTATGTAGATCGCAGACACTCCGTAGGTTAGTACCTAACCCCGTACTCGTTACTAGGTACCTACCTAAATCACGAGTTAAATGTTGCTAAAATAATTCTGCCGATGACAAACAGTACCTAACAAAAAGAAACACACATAATGAAGTTCTGAAAAGAAATTGTTGATGAGGAGTGAAAAAAGTTGCAAAAGTACCTACCAACAAACTCCAGCCCCTTCTACGTAGATGGTATAATTTACCGTTGTGTAATAATTTACCGTTGAGTAATGATTTACCGTAGTAATAATTTACCCATCGATAATACTTCAACGTTTGTTCAAGTTTCACTACCTACCAACAAACTCCAAAAGAGCCATCATTTTTCAAATTAAATAATATCACAGAACAACCAACTCGACTTCATGCTCCGCCAATATAATCAGGTGATCCCTACCAATGATTGGCCGTATTTACAAATTCCTATTGTGGGCGCGTCTCTGGTTACGAGATTTGGTTTGGATTGTATACAATTTCATTCACACTGGAGTCGAAAATGCCTGTCGGTGCAAACTTCGGGGCCTTACTGTGAACGAACGGCTGGACGTACGATGCTCCGGATGGTCTTAAAAAACTCGCAAGTTCAAGAACTATTTAAAACCGTAAAAATATTTACGTAAAAAAATGGTATAGGCGTTTTGAAAATTTCAACCCCTATTTTGAACCCCTTAGAGATGACTCACAGTAACGTCGAGCTTCGAGGACCAACTAGACGCCGAACGGAACCTATAACCCGAATTTCATCAATTTTTTTTCATGGTAACTAAGAAAAGTGGCCCGTACGGCGTACGGCGTACGGCGGACAGACAGAAATATTTTTATTGCAGTTTTGGATTCTACATATCTTGAAACGTAAACCATCAAATTTTGAGGGGGGGTAAGAATTTTTTTTTTCATGCTCGATTCCAATGGTTCATTATTGAAAATAATAAACCAAAACGTGAAAAATCCGATATCCTTCTACTGAAGGTTCCGAGCTACCGCGTTCTAAAAATTGCAACCCCTATTTTGAACCCCTTAGAGATGAGTGACAGCAACGCAGAGATTCGCGGACCAACTAGACCACGAACGGAACCTATGAACCAAATTGCGTCAATTCTAGTTCATGGTAACTATAGAAAGTGCTAAGTACGGCGGACAGACAGAGATTTTGGTTTGTTATTTTCAATAATGAACGTTTGGAATCGAGCACGAAAAAACATATTTCAACCCTCCCTCAAAATTTGTTGGTTTCCGTTTCAAGGTATGTAGAATCCGAAAATGGAATAGAAAAATTTATATCATTTTTCCACTTCATGGAAAAACATTGAATCATGGATATGTTTTTGGGCGCTGTATTTTCACATCCACTTTTCAATGTTTTTCCATGAAGTGGAAAAATGATATAAATTTTTGAATTGATTGATAATGAAAAAAGTGCAATTGGTAAAATTTATTGTACAGAAATTGGGTCAGTAATAGACAATAACGGACGATGATAACTAAAGTAAGAAATATATAGTTTCGTTTCGAGATGATCAATGTGGCGACTGAATATTCCATCAATGCATGTTTGACGTCTCGTCGTTGAAAAGGCTGGGTGATTATTTAATTCCAAATTGAACGTATCCCGCATAAACTGTACAAATTGGGTTCCCTCGGGCGATAGTAAATCAATATTGAGATCGCCACCAAGCAACATAGGTATTAAATGATATTGGTTGTCACGAACGACTTCAAAAATTTCAGCTTTAGGACTGTATGCCATAAGGTTAAGTTCGAAGAATTGCCGTATTTCTTTAGCAGAACTATTTGGTGAAATGTAAACAGAAACGAGTAACGCACGTTTGCCATTAATTGTAGTCTCAACCGAACAAATGTCTCCAACGCCATCATGAGCAGTAGCAATCCTCTTCACCTTCATCTCATGTTTATCAAACTTCAAAAGTTCGTGGTTTGAAGAAGCAAGTTCGGAGGCGAACGTTCACGTAGACGCAACAAACAACGCACTATTCGGATCTAACAAATTCCAACATCATCATCATCATTTCATTATTAGAAGGCACATTTTTAGGTGCTACCTTCCAATCGCTACCTTCCAATTCGTTCAATAAAATGGTTTGTGCTCATTTCATTATTGTTTCGCTGGGTATTGTCGGTAACTACACACGCACATCTCCAAATTGTTTATCGGTTGCAGCGTTGCATTTTTTTCGGTCGCAAATTTTAGAATGACCCCCCAGGGCAAAAACATATCCATGTTAAAATTTCTGTCCGTACGCCGTACTTCGCACTTTTCTTAGTTACTAGGAACCAAAATTGATGAAATTCGTCAATTTTGGTCCTCGAAGCTCGGCGTTACTGTCAGTCAACTCTAAGGGGTGATAAATAGGGGATACAATTTCCACGACGTCGTTCTCTCTATCAGTAGTTTTTGGAAATTCCAGATAGGTAGAAACTCCCAAGTAGATACCTAAATTCGTGATTTTACTACTCTCCTGTTCATAGTTACAGGGAAATATTACTTACAATCAAGGGAAATAACAAAGTTGTACTTACCTTCAGTAGCGGATGATCCGAGAATGAAGGTGGTAGAACCCAAATCGCATCACTAATAATCAAAAAACACTGATCAATACGGGCCAACCTGCACTCACGTAAGGTATCGGAGTGTCCATATCACTTCTCGCGGTTATTCTGCGGATAATACCGAGACGATTCCAGGAGAAAGCACACCAAAATTTATAATCTAGTCCAGGAATTATTGTTTAAAGATGAATTTTGACGAAAAACTACCGCATACCAACCAGTTGCGAGCGATCTAGGGACTGACTTCAGAAAGTATCAGCAGGGTGGGCCTTGGTAGGTTTTTAATTCATATTTTCCCCTTTCATTTACCTGAATTCTCAATCTATTTTTCGGTTCGTAACTTATCCAGACAGTTAAAGAAATGTGTAGGTAAGGTAGGTAGGTATGTCTACGTGGCATGGGCTGTGCCACCAGAGCGACGATTCTCCTGATTCAGACAGGTACTCGGAACGATGAGAACACTAACTAGGTCCCTCTTATAGATGGTTTTTGGAAATTCAAATCAAATAGGTCGAAACTTCAAGTAGGTAGATAGGTACCTAAATTCATAATTACTATCCTCGACATTATAAATTAAAAAGAAAATATTACTTAGAATAAACCTAAATAACATAATTTTACGGTACCTTTAGTATTGGACGGTCGGAGAATGAAGGTGGTGGAATCCAAATCGCAGCACTGAACACAATCATCATCGGCGCGGGCCGACAATGCACCCACGTTGGTTTTCGAATTGCCCATATCACTTCTCCCGATTAAATCGGCGGATACCGAAGCGATTCGAGGGGAAAACTCACAATAGCACAGTAAAATTTAGTCCAGGAATTATTCTTCTATGATGAATTTGGAATAAAAACTACCACTTACCTACCATCCGTCGCGGGTGATCGGGCCAGACTGAGTAATAGTGAGGGGTGACAGCGTGGGGAAGGTGATGTGGCTGGGCGTGGTGGGGTAGGTAGGTATTCACTCGATTTTTATTTATTTATTTATTTATTCATTTATTTTTTTACATTTACCTGAATTTTCATAGTGTTTTTCTTTTCCTAACTGCTTCAAACAATCGAAGAAATAATATACAAGTTACTAATCTATGTGGCAGTGGTTGTGCCACGAGGGCATCAGTTCACAACATGATTTAGTTACTTGGAACGATTAAAACACCAACTATACAACTATTGGTGGTTTATGGAAATTCAAGATCGCATTAATGACCAATTCCAATAAAATAGATGGAAAATTCCAAGTATTTTAACCTACATCTGGAGAGTTTAAGCTCTGGCGGGCAGACCCAGTGCCACGTAGATTGGTAACTTCAATCATTTCGTGGATTTTTTTGGAAAAGGGTAAAAACAGGTAAAGACAATAAGTCGGGTAAAATGAAGGGAAAAATAATTAAAGTTACAAGTAGCTAAGTGCCTACTTTCCCCTCCCCACCACCTTCCCCACCTTGCCACCCCTCTCTATTAGTCAGTCCCTCGATCACCCGCGACGGATGGTAGGTGTGATGAATTTAGAATTTACTCATCACGGTGGCGTGAAGGAAAGGAAAGGCGCAGGCGGCGGTAGTCCACCAATCATCTACGCCCGGTTAAGGGGAGATAGAGGTGAGTGTAGGAATTTGCCCAGGCGGCGGTAATCCACCGACATCTAGGTTCTTTTGAGAGAGGAGGTGTTTGTCTAGGCGGCGGTAGTCCACCGATCATCTAGACAAGGAGGAGAAGGTTTTCCCAGGCGGCGGTAATCCACCGATCATCTGGGAGGAGGAGCAAGGTAGAGGAGAGAAGAGAGAGAGCTAGTTAGAGGAAGTGTCGAATGAGGCTAAAGCCCCAGGATCCAGGGTTTTATAGGAACTGGAGGCCTCTCCCTCCAACTCCCTGTTGGGAGTTGGTGGTGGGGCCCCAGGTTGTGTCCCTGGGTTCTGTGGCCTGTCTCCCCACTCAGTTGTTTATTGACGGAAACTAAGTTTGGCATAAGGATATTGGTGAGAGCTTAAAGTTACTAGTGGAGTGTTCCCGGGAGGGACTCACGACAGAGGTCCCCCCAGTTCGAACCAAGATTCGTGGAGCTGAAGGCGCAAGGTGACAGGGGCTGAGGGCCAAGGCAAACAAAAGTGGAGCTGAAGGCGCAAGGTGACAGGGGCTGAGGGCCAAGGCAAACAAAAGTGGTGCTGAAGGCAGGGCAAGAGGTATATGAGGGGCTGAAGGCAAAAGGTGACAAAGGCTGAGGGCCACGGCAGCTGAGGGCGTCATTCTTAATCCTAGGTGATAGTGAACTTAAAATTAGGCGTATTGACATAAGTAGATAGTTACATAAGGAGGTGAGCACATGAGTAGTTGGGTGGAGATGAGTATTTACATAGGGTGGTGAGTATTTACAAAAATGAGTTAGACAATTGTTAGTGCGTAAGATTAGGTATAGGTATAGGATTTACAAAGTTATAGTATTTACAAGGTTATAGCGATAGTATTTACAGTTGTAGTATTGATAAGTTATAGTATTTACAAGGTGATAGTATTTACAAAGTATGTACAATGTCGTGGGGGTACGATGGGAGGGTGCGGAAATCCGCCGTTCCCTGGGTGTGGATAGGATGTGGTGTGTGGATGGGTGTGTATTGGTGGTGAGGTGATGGGGTGAGAGAGGCGACTCCCTCTAACAGTCTTCACGTTAGTGAAGACTGATAGAGGGGCCCCTTCACTGCCAGGGCGGTGGTGAAGGGGAAAAGCCGGTGGGAGCCGGTACCCGGGACGTCGCGGAGAGAGGCGGCGACGTCGGGGTCCGGTGGGTGAAATGGAGGCGACGTGTGGCGTTTGTGGTGCGGGGGTGGTCGGGTGAGTGGTGTGGTGCGATTGGTCGGGGAGGACTGGGGCTGGCTTACATCGGGCGAGGGGTACAGTGTGGGGTTTCCCGTCAATTAACAGGGTAGCCGTGGTGTGTGTGGAGCGGATGACCTGGAAGGGCCCGGCGTAGAGAGGTTGAAATGTTTTGTGGATGCCGGGCTCCTTCAGGTACATGTGAGTGGCTGTGTAAAAACGTTTTGGATAGGTGGTGTCGTTGTGTGGTGTTGTTGTGCGGAGCGGTTCCCTGTTAATTGACGGAGTGTTGTGTGGAGTGAAAATGTCGGCTGGTAAACGGAGGGGGTCTTTAAAAGCGTGTTGTGCGGGACTTGTGTTGTCTGAAGGACGGGCGGAAGTACGGAGGCTTAGTAAGACATAGGGGAGGGTTTTGGTCCATGAGGGGGATGTGGCTGATGTGGAGATGGCTTGTTTAAGGACCGAGTGCCACCGCTCTATTTTCCCGTTGGATTGGGGGTGATAAGGAGTGGTGCGGATTTTTTGAATCCCGAGGGAACGGAGCAGGTCGGAAAAGTGGGCTGATTCAAACTGCCTCCCCTGATCGACCGTGAGTGTCCGCGGACAGCCGTAGCGGCTGATCCACTGATTTAGGAAGGCCGCGGCGATGGCGTCCGCGGTAATGTGGGCGAGTGGGATGCACTCAACCCAATTGGTTGCACGGTCGATCATGGTGAGGCAGTACCTCTTCCCCTCGGAGGGGGGAAGAGGGCCGACCAGATCTAAATGGACGTGTTCCCACGGGAGGGAGTCGGGAATGGGTTGAGGAGGTACATGGGGGTGAGCCGAGACCTTAAAATGCTGGCACTTCTGGCACCCTAGAACCCAGGTACGGATATCTGTGTTCATGTGGGGCCAGAAGTACCGCGTCTTGATCAGATCCCGGCTCGCCCGGATGCCGGGATGATGGAGGGAGTGGTAGTGGAGGAACAACTGCCGTCTCAGCTCCGGTGGGACGTAAGGGCGCGGTGAATCGGCCGTTACGTCGCACCAGAGGTCGAGGGGAGGCAGTTGTTCCAATTTGGAGGCGGAGATGAGGTTGGAGAGTGCGGGGTCGGAAGTTGGAGTTTGGTGCTATTTAATGATTTGCGGGGAGGGGAAAGGCAGTAGCTCCTCCACCGGCGCGGGAGTGGGGCGGGACAGCGCGTCCGCCACGCAGTTGTCGGCCCCCGGCAGGTAGCGAATATCGGACGTGAACTGTCCGATAAATTCGAGCTGCCGGAGGCGACGCGGGGAGGCGGATTTGCGGTTTTGGAGGAGAGCGTGGGTGAGGGGCTTGTGATCAGTGATGACAGAGAACTGCCTGCCCTCCACGAAGTCACGAAAGTGTTTGATGGCTTCGTGGATGGCGAGGAGTTCTCTGTCGAAGGTTGAGTAATTTTTTTGGGTCGGGGACAGAGTTTTAGAAAAGAAACCGAGGGGTTGGGGGGTGGCGCCGGTGTGCTGGTGGAGCACTGCCCCGATGGCCCAGTCGGACGCATCGGTTGTGATGGAGAGGGGAGCGTGGGGGTCGGGATGGGCTAATAGAGCGGCGTCTACTAGGTCCTTTTTACAAGTTTGGAAGGCGGTTGTAAGGGCGGGGGTCCATGGTATGGGGCGGTTGTCGTTTTTTTTGGCTGGTTGTGGGATGGCGTGTATGAGTGGTTGTTGGTGTTGTGCTGCGTGTTTGATGTGTCTACGGTAAAAGTTTAACATACCCAGGAAACGGCGGAGTTCCGAGACGGTGCGGGGCTGGGGGAAATCCGTGAGAGCATGTACCTTATCCGGGAGTGGCTTGATACCGTCGGAGGAGACTTGGTGGCCGAGGCAGCGGACGGAGGGTTGGGCGAGGACGCATTTCTCTGTGTTGATTTCGAGGCCTTCGGCAGAGAAGATGTCCAGGATTTGTTTGAGGTGTGTTAGGTGTTCTTGTGGGTTTCGGGGCGATCAGGATGTCATCTAAAAAGCAGAACACAAATGGTAGGCCCCGTAGGATGTTATCCATATAGCGTTGCCATGTCTGGGCCGCGTTTCTGAGGCCGAAACCCATTTTGACATATTCAAACAGGCCGAAGGGTGTTATAATAGCGGTTTTCGGTATATCGGGTGGGTGGATGTTTATGTGATGGAAGGCTCTAGAGATGTCGAGGGTTGAAAATATGGTTGTGTCGTGGAGGTGGGAGGAGAAATCTCGAAGGTGGGGGACATTATAAAGGTCAGGTGTTGTTTTCGAGTTTAAGCGGCGGTAATCGCCGCAGGGGCGGATATCCCCATTGGGCTTCTGCACTATGTGGAGTGGTGAAGCCCAAGGGGATTTTGAGGGGCGGATAATTCCGTCCGCGATCAGTTTGTTGAAGTGACGCCTGGCCTGGGAGAGCTGCAAGGGGTGGAGGCGGCGGGCTTTTGCGGAAATCGGGGGGCCAGTGGTTTCTATGTAGTGCTGTATTGTTGAGATATGTGCTGAGGGGCGGCGCTGGGGTTTATAGTGTTGGAGGAGGGCTTCGAATTCGGTTGGTGGGCGGTCGATAGTGTGTACGAAACCGGGGATTGGTGTGTGGGTGGAGGGGTCGATCAGGCGCGCGTTTCTGACGTCAACCTGGAGGCCGAAATATGCAAGGAAGTGGGCCCCCAGGATTGCCTTCTCCACGTCTGCCACGGTAAATTCCCACTCGTACGCGAGTCCGCTCATGTAAATGGATGAGCGGTACGTCCCGTACGAGGGGATGGTGGTACCGTTGGCGGCGTAGAGAAGTTGTCGATAACAGCGCGCCTGACAACGGAGGATGTTGTTGGGGAAGATGGAGAGCGCCGCCCCTGTGTCAACGAGGAACGGGATGCTGGTCTTGCTGCACTTCAGAAAGAGGCGTTGGTGGGCTGGGGTGGAGTGAGGCAAAATTGCGGAGGCTGTGGGGGGGGGGGGGGTCTGTGCGGGGGGAGGGTTGTCGGAGTTGAGGGGTGGTGGTGTTGGCGGTGGTTTGTCCCCTGCGAAGGAGACGCGGGGCGGTCTTTTCCTGTTCCGGGGTGGGGGAACGGTAGCGGCGTCGTGAGATGCGGCCGGAAGGGTGGAGGACCTGGTTGTGGTTGGGGAGGGGCAGTTCCGGGGTGGGGGAACTGTAGTTGGTGGGGAGAGTTTTCCGGCGGCGCCGTGAGGTGCGGCCGGTAGGTTGGTGGTCCTGGCGGTAGGTGTGGAGGGGCCGTTCCGGGGTGGGGGAACGGTAGCGGCGGCGTGAGTGGCGGCCGGAAGGTTGGTTGCCCTGGTGGCGGGTGTGGAGGGGCCGTTCCGGGGTGGGGGAACGGTAGCGGCGGCGTGAGTGGCGGCCGGAAGGTTGGTTGCCCTGGTGGCGGGCGTGGAGGGGCCGTTCCGGGGTGGGGGAACGGTAGCGGCGGCGTGAGTGGCGGCCGGAAGGTTGGTTGCCCTGGCGGCGGGCGTGGATTTGCCGTTTCCGGGGGGGGGGGGGGGGGGGGGGACGGTCGGTGGTGGGGTGAGGGGTTTGGCGGCGCTGGTAGGCGTGGCCGGGAGGTTGGCGGCCGTGGCGGCGGCGTAGGAGGGGTAGCGTTGTTTGGTGGTGGTTGTGTGAATGCGGGCCGGGGGGGTTTCGTGGGGGTCCCCCCCGTGTTGGCGAGGAGAGGGGCCCGCCGGATTTACCGGCGGGCGTCCGCGTTTCCCTGCGGGGAAGGAGCAGGGGGGCTGGCATTTGCGGGCCTCCCCACCGAAGTTTACATGGTAAAAACACCGGTGGGGGGGGGTCCGCGGGGAGGTAGTCAGTCTTGGAGGGGCGATGTGTGGTGGAGGGGGTCGCAGCGGTTGGGGACTTTCCCCTACGTTGTTCACGAGGAGGGGTGGTGCGGCGTTCGGGTGAACGTTGGCGTCGGCGGTCGGCGGAGGGGGTCCGGCGGCGCTCGACGGAGAGGGATCGGTGCCTGTTGAGGGAGGGGGGCCGGCGGCGTTCCCGCGACGGCGTGCGGTCTCGCCGTGGTGTGGCGGTGCGGGGTGTGTGGACCTCGGTGACGCTGGCGGCTGCGGCGAGGTCGTGGACAGTGTCGGCGAGTCGCAGCAGGGGCTCATCTGGGCCGTCTAGGTGGCTGGCGAGCGCCATCTGTATGGGGTGGGGGAGAGCGCGCAGCCAGAAGGTCCGCGCGATGTCGGCCGTCATTATTCCCTGCAGTTGATGACGCAGACGGCGGTAGAGGTGGGAGGGCTTGAGGTCGCCGAGGTGCTGTGGCTGCGAGAGCGCGGCGACTCGTGCGATTTTGGACGGCTGGTAGAGGGTGATGAGGCGTCTGCGGAGGTCGTCGTACGCAGTGGCGGCGTCGGGGGAGATGTCCGACGTCTGGAGGAGGATGTCGTATGGCAGCAGGGAGATGATGCGGGAGTAGCGAGTCTTCTGGCTGCGGATGTTGGCGGCCGAAAACGCAGCGTCAACCTGAAAGAACCACAGAGCGGGGTCGTGTGAGTAGAACGGGGGAAGTGATAACGGAAATGACGCAGAAGCCGTCATGACGTCGGCGGCGGCGGCGGTTGATGCGGTGGAGCCGGGCGGTGAGAGGGTGGCGAATGGGTTGGCGAGTGCAGCCGTTGCGTCCGTTGTCGGAGCGGCGGGCGGCTGCAGTGTGGTTGGTCGTAGGAGCGGGGGCGATGTCGAGTTCGGGTCCATAGCTGAGGTCTGAAATGTGAAAATTCAAAGTTAAAGTTCAAATTTGAAAATCGCAAAAATTGGTAGCGGAGGTGTGTGTGGCTGAGCGGAGAAGTGAGAGCTGTGTGATCGCCGAGCGGTTGAGGGTGGGCCAAAAATTGCGAATTTGAAACTGCCTGTTTGACTGAATTTAAAATTGGGGATACCGAACTGAACTTGACTGGGGTCGACACATGAGGTGGGAAGGAAAAAGAAGGTTGGGTGAACATCGGGTTCACCACTGTGATGAATTTAGAATTTACTCATCACGGTGGCGTGAAGGAAAGGAAAGGCGCAGGCGGCGGTAGTCCACCGATCATCTACGCCCGGTTAAGGGGAGGTAGAGGTGAGTGTAGGAATTTGCCCAGGCGGCGGTAATCCACCGACATCTAGGTTCTTTTGAGAGAGGAGGTGTTTGTCTAGGTGGCGGTAGTCCACCGATCATCTAGACAAGGAGGAGAAGGTTTTCCCAGGCGGCGGTAATCCACCGATCATCTGGGAGGAGGAGCAAGGTAGAGGAGAGAAGAGAGAGAGCTAGTTAGAGGAAGTGTCGAATGAGGCTAAAGCCCCAGGATCCAGGGTTTTATAGGAACTGGAGGCCTCTCCCTCCAACTCCCTGTTGGGAGTTGGTGGTGGGGCCCCAGGTTGTGTCCCTGGGTTCTGTGGCCTGTCTCCCCACTCAGTTGTTTATTGACGGAAACTAAGTTTGGCATATGGATATTGGTGAGAGCTTAATGTTACTAGTGGAGTGTTCCCGGGAGGGACTCACGACAGTAGGTTTGTGGTAGTTTTTCGTCAAAATTCATCTTTAAACAATAATTCCTGGATTATTGTGTTTTTGTATTTTTTCTCGAATCGCCTCGGAATGATCCGCCGATTGACCGTGAAGTGGTATGGGCTATCCGATGAATAACGTGTGTGCACTGATTGGCCCGCATTGATCAGTGGTTGTGTACGCGGTTAGTGCTACGAACTGGATTCTACCTTCATTCTCGGATTGGACACACTACTAAAGGTACGTGCAACTTTGTTATTTTGATTTATTGTAAGTAATATTTCTTTAAATAACTACAAAGTCGAGGGTAATCATCATTAAACATACAGGTAATTATGAAACATTTTAGGTAGTAAAACTACTTACAGCAACGCAGGGGTAGGTGCATTTTTTTAAAACTAAATAGCTATTAATTTATTATCTTGTTGCAAACTGATGAGATACGCACTTTCTCCTAGGTTTAAGCCATAGCAAACGGTAGGATGTGGAGGTGAAACTGGAGAATCCAAGTCAGGAGATCCGACTTTGGTGGCACAAGCAGTTCCAAACTGTGCATTTTCATGATTATTTGGAAATGGTACGAAGATGAACAGGAAAATACTATGACAAGTCAGGTCAAATGAAACGGAAACTTTTGTTCCTGCCTACCAACTCGATCAATGGTTGTGTGTTGTGATTTGGTTTTGTACCACCTTCATTCAAGATTATACCACTGCTAAAGCTCCGTACTATGTTATTCGGTTTTATTGTAATATTTTCGATTATTTTGGTTTATTATTCTGTGAATAATACACCTATGTATTCGCTCAGCAAAAAATTTTTATAACACCCACTCAAAATGTTTTCTTTTCCATTAATTTCAAGGTGCGTAGATTCCAAAAATGCAATGTCCGTCCGCCGTCCGCCGTATCACGTGTACCGGCTTCATTTTCGGTCAAAAAAATTCGTTCTTTCGCGCACATGCTCCATTTGGGCCCTAGTTGTGTCCCGAAACTTTTCACCCGATCGAAATATATCCAGGGGTGTTATGAGTGAAAATGTGCATAAAAATAGGTACCACCTACTTTTTGTGATTTAGTAACATGTTAGTAAAATTAGCTTTTGAGGTATCGTTTTCCATGTTTTTGGGGACGACAAAACCAAATATGAAGTCGATTTTGACCAAGGAGTGGAACATTGAGGTTTTACCAGAGGTTCAGCTCCCAAATTTGATTTTTTTATGAGTCAAAAACCTACGAAATCGTCTGAAATCACCATCAATTTGTAGAACAACACTAGGAAAAGTGTCAACACGTGGATCAAGGCGATTAAATGGCACTACCAATGATAAAAGATAATTTGAAAAAAAAAAAAAAAACGCTGCCAAGTCCTTGTCACATGGGTTTATTATTCTATTGGACATACCTACAGAAATGCTGGCTGTTCATTTATTGTTGCTTTCATGTAAAATAATTGAAATAGCTATTTCTGGTCGTTTCCACCAATAGAACCAATTTCGGCCCCCAAAACTTGAATTAGGTACGCTCCTTTTTTTTTTTTTTTTTTTTTTTCAAATTATCCTTGATCATTGGTGCCATTTAATCGTCTTGATCCACGTGTTGAAACTTTTTCCAGTGTTAATATACAAATTGATGGTGATTTTAGGCGATTTCGCAGGTTTTCGACTCATAAAAAATCAATTTTGGGAGCTGAACATCTGGTACAATCTCAATTCTCCACTCCTTGGTCAAAATTGACTTCATATTCGGTGTTCTTGTCCCCAAAAACATGGAAAACTATACCTCAAAAGCTGATTTTACTAACATGTTACTAAAACACAAAAACGCTGCAAAGTCCTTGTAACATGGGTTTATTATTCTATTGGACTTACCTACAGAGATGTTGGCTGTTTATTTATTGTTTCTTTCATATAAAATATTTGAAATAGCTATTTCTGGTGGTTTCCACCAATTTCGGCCCCCAAAACTTGAATTAGGTGCGCTCCTTTTTTTTTTTTCAAATTATCCTTGATCATTGGTAGTGCTATTTAATCGTCTTGATCCACCTGTTGACACTTTTTCCAGTGTTATTCTACAAATTGATGGTGATTTCAGACGATTTCCCAGGTTTTTGACTCATAAAAAATCAATTTCGGGAGCTGAACATCTGGTAGAACCTCAATTTTCTACTCTTTGGTCAAAATCGACTTCATATTCGGTCTTCTCGTCCCCAAAAACATGAAAAACGATACCTTAAAAGCTCTTGTTACCAACATGTTGCTAAAACGCAAAAAGTACCTATTTTTACACACATTTTCACTCATAACACCCCTGGGTATATTCCGATCGGGCTGAAAAGTTTCGGGACACAACTAGGGCCCAAATGGAGCATGTGTGCGAAAGAACGACTTTTTTAGACCGAAAATGAAGCCTGTACACGTGTTACGGCGGACGGCGTACGGTGTACGGCGGACGGCGGACGGACATTGCATTTTTGGAATCTACGCACCTTGAAACGGAAAAGAAAAAATTTTGAGGGGGTGTTGTAAAATTTTTTTGCTGACCGAATACATAGGGTGTATTATTCACAGAATAATAAACCAAAATGATGGCTCTTTTGGAGTTTGTTGATAGGTAGTGAAACTTGAACAGACGTTGAAGTATTATTGATGGGTAAATTGTTACACAATGGTGAATTATTACAACGGTTAAATTATAACACAACGGTTCATTAATACACAACGTTAAATTATTACACAGCGGTTGATTATACCATCCACGTAGAAGGGGCTGGAGTTTGTTGGTAGGCACTTTTGCAGCTTTGCAACAACCGTTGAAGTATTATTGATGAAATATTGAAGTAAATTATTACACAACGGCTCATTATACTATCCATGTAGAAGGGGCAACTATACAGGTAAATTATTACACAACAGTTTATTATCTACCGTATGCTTCATGAATAACTGTAAGAAGCTCGATTTGTTATAGCTTTTCAACTAGTCGGTCTTCCTGAAAGGTGGTGGCTTCAGGAGAGTTCGAGCCGTTACTAGTAAGTATGCCGCCTTGGATATATTGCTAGGAGAGAGGAAGGGCACTTTGAAATTGTAATTCACTTAGGTTTATTATTACTTAATAGGGTTACTCACCGTATCGTATATTATTGTTATTATTATTACTAAGTTTTTGTTATTACTATTACTTATGCCATAATTAGTCTTTAAGGGTCCCTACGCTCTCCAGTGCACAGTTATCTCACACGCGACGCGATTCGTACTCGGTAAGAGGCGCAACGGTAGGAAAAGTTCGCTTTAAGGCGGCTCCACACATGCGGTACTTGCCAAGTACCGAGTAACTCGGTGACTCGCCAAGTTACTTGGCGAGTGACGAGCTCCTTGCTCCACACATTCGTGGATCGTCCCGCGCAAGACTTGCCTCGGGAAAGCGAGCGTACTTGTCTCCTTTGAAGCGGGGAAAAAACCGACACTGGACGGAGCCTCCCCAAGTACGGTTACTCGTGACTCGGCGAGTACCGAGTAACCCATCCACACTACTAGGAAATCGGCAAGTATCGACTCGGTACTTGGCGAGTACCGCATGTGTGGAGCGGCCTTTTACCTTGAGTGTGGCGAGTCGGCGGTGGCGTGAAGGCGGCAGATATCCCGAGGGGCTGGCTCGTTCCTCCGGGTGACGGATGTAGAGTGAGGGTGATAGTCCCAGTATGGCACTTGGTATACTGTGTGTGCTCATACCACGGCGCCATGGAACTTCGTCTCCGATGATTACTGGGAACAAAAGGTCTCGATTCTGATCCTTCAATCGTTTTTATCACCCCTGTTGACGGTGGGGATAGTTTTGGTTTATTATTCTGCGAATAATACACCTATGTATTCGCTCAGCAAAAAATTTTTATAACACCCCCTCAAAATTTTTTCTTTTCCGTTTCAAGGTGCCTAGATTCCAAAAATGCAATGTCCGTCCGCCGTATCACGTGTACAGGCTTCATTTTCGGTTTAAAAAAATCGTTCTTTCGAACACATGCTCCATTTGGGCCCTAGTAGTGTCCCAAAACTTTTCAGGCCGATCGGAATATACCCAGGGGAGTTATGAGTGAAAATGTGTATAAAAATAGATACTTTTTGTGGTTTAGTAACATGTTAGTCAAACGCTGCAAAGTCCTTGTCACATGGGTTTATTATTCTATTGGAGTTCTAGAGATTCTTGTTGGCAGTTAAATTTATTGTTTGTTTCATGTGGAATGATTGAATTAGCTATTCCTGATGATTTCCACCAATTTTGGCCCCCAAAACCTGAAATATGTACACTTTTTTTCCCCCCGAGATCATCTTTGATCATTGGTAGTGCGATTTAATGGTCTTGATTCAGCTGTTTACACTTTTTCTAATGTTAGTATACACATTGATGGTGATTTCAGACAGTTTTCCAGGTTTTTGACTAAAAAAAAAACAATTTTGGGAGCTGAACCAATGGTAAAACCTCAATTTCCGCGTCTTTGGTCAAAATCGACTTCATATTCGGTATTCTCGTCCCCAAGAACATGGAAAATGATACCTCAAAAGCTCATTTTACTAACATGTTGCTAAAACGCAAAAAGTACCTATTTTTACACACATTTTCACTCATAACACCCCTGGGTATATTCCGATCGGGCTGAAAATTTTCGGGACACAACTAGGGCCCAAATGGAGCATGTGTGCGAAAGAACGACTTTTTTAGATCGAAAATGAAGCCTGTACACGTGATACGGCGGACGGCGGACGGACATTGCATTTTTGGAATCTACGCACCTTGAAACGGAAAAGAAAAAAGTTTGAGGGGGTGTTATAAAAATTTTTTGCTGAGCGAATACATAGGTGTATTATTCACAGAATAATAAACCAAGAGATTTTGAGGTATCGTTTTTCATGTTTTTGGGGACGAGAAGACCGAATATGAAGTCGATTTTGACCGAAGAGTGGAAAATTGAGGTTCTACCAGATGTTCAGCTCCCAAAATTGATTTTTTATGAGTCAAAAACCTGGGAAATCGTCTGAAATCACCATCAATTTGTAGAATAACACTAGGAAAAGTATCAACAGGTGGATCAAGACGATTAAATTGTACTATCAATGATCAAAGATGATTTGAAAAAAAAAAGCTTACCTAAATCGTGTTTTGGGGGCCAAAATTGGTGGAAACCACCAGAAATAGCTATTTCAATTATTTTATATGATAGAAACAATAAATAAACATCCTACGTTTCTGTATGTATGTCCAATAGAATAATAAACCCATGTGACAAGGACTTTGCAGCGTTTTTGGTTTATTATTCTGTGAATAATACACCTATGTATTCGCTCAGCAAAAAATTTTTATAACACCCCCTCAAAATTTTTTCTTTTCCGTTTCAAGGTGCCTAGATTCCAAAAACGCTGCAAAGTCCTTGTCACATGGGTTTATTATTCTATTGGAGTTCTAGAGATTTTTGTTGGCTGTTAAATGTATTGTTTCTTTCATGTGGAATGATTGAAATAGCTATTTCTGATGATTTCCACCAATTTTGGCCCCCAAAACATGAAATAGGTACGTTTTTTTTTTTTTTTTAAATCATCTTTGATCATTGGTAGTGGCATTTAATGGTCTTGATTCACCTGTTTACACTTTTTCCAATGTTATTGTACAAATTGATGGTGATTTCAGACAGTTTTCCAGGTTTTTGACTCATAAAAACCAATTTTGGGAGCTGAACCTTTGGTAAAACCTCAATTTCCGCGTCTTTGGTCAAAATCGACTTCATATTCGGTCTTCTCGTCCTCAGAAACATGGAAAAAGATACCTCTAAAGCTCATGTTACTAACATGTTGTTAAAACGCAAAAAGTACCTATTTTTATACACATTTTCACTCATAACACCCCTGGGTATATTCCGATCGGGCTGAAAAGTTTCGGGACACAACTAGGGCCCAAATGGAGCATGTGTGCGAAAGAACGACTTTTTTAGACGGAAAATGAAGCCTATACACGTGATACGGCGGACGGACATTGCATTTTTGGAATCTACGCACCTTGAAACGGAAAAGAGAAAATTTTGAGGGGGTGTTATACAAATTTTTTGCTGAGCGAATACATAGGTGTATTATTCACAGAATAATAAACCAAAATGCAATGTCCGTCCGCCGTATCACGTGTATAGGCTTCATTTTCCGTCTAAAAAAGTCGTTCTTTCGCACACATGCTCCATTTGGGCCCTAGTTGTGTCCCGAAACTTTTCAGCCCGATCAGAATATACCCAGGGGTGTTATGAGTGAAAATGTGTATAAAAATAGGTACTTTTTGTGTTTTAGTAACATGTTAATAAAATGAGCTTCTGAGGTATCGTTTTCCGCTGGAATGTGGGAATGGCCCATTTCCATTCGTACAGTAACTACAAAATAAATAATGATTGAATTACTGAATCCCGCGCATTTGTAGGAAACTTTAATTTGGAAGCCGGCGCCAGTACTCGATTTAGGGCTTTCCTGGAGGGAGCTGGAAGGTATTGACCACAGAAAACAGTGGCCCAGACGGGGCATCTATACAGGTAAAAATAAACCTTTGTGTAATCATTTGCTGTGGTTTTGAATTGAAACTTAACCATTTTCCATATTAAAATTTTAATTTTTGCCTTCCCCATTGGATGTGGACAGAACACGCGATGGGGAAACAAAACCCGGCGGACAGAAACTGTCGTTTTCGGAAAATCGAATTTTCGCCGCCTTCGCCTCAGTGGCCGTCGTCAACCGACTCGAGAGAACCCGAACATCGATTTCCTCTGCCGGGAAGCGGAAGATGAATCACAAGCGGCGTCGCGTTTCAGTTTCCTCGCGGAAGGCGGCGCGGCAAACGAGATGACTTGAAGGGGGGGTGGGGGGTGGGGGGGGGGGGCGAAAACCGTTGGGGTCGTAAGTCATCACCCGGTGGGTGTCAGGAATGACCCCCCCCCCCCCCCCACCATTCCGTCCCGGCTGGCTCTCCCTTGTGACCCACTGCCGCAGTGTGGCGGGGTGCGGGTGCGGCACATCACTGTACATTCCGATTGATGGCCGTTTGTAACGAGGGGTTAAACCGTCCGGGAGACCCTCCCCCACCACCCGGCACAGTGAAAGTCGAAGCTTATGAATGGAACGAATAAGCTGTTGCGATACGTTTAAAATTTTCTCTGGCAGTTACTTGAAAATGAGCAGTCATATCCGATTCAATTCCTGCATTCTGAACACATTTCCTACGTTCTAAGGGCCGGTTTCGCCAACGCGGATTATCCAGAGTTCAATCTCGGCTGAGGTTTAAGCCATCGATTCTGATAAGACAGTTTCACGAACGACTAATCTAGGAATAACTCGCGCCAACGGCGAATTAAGTTAATACCTCGTTTCAGGTGGTTGAAACCTCTGATCTCCGATTCTCCGCCAGGCCATCGCCATTTTGAAATCTATTGGTTTAAGGGCTCCACACACCAACGCGAAAAAAAATCGCGACGCGAAATTCGCGGCGGAAAAATTCGCGGCGGAAAATCCGCGTCAACCAAAAGCAGAGGCGTCGAACTGGGTGCCCACACCAACGCGGTTTTTTCGCGCGGCCGGGCAACGGTTTTTTTCGCCGCGAAAAAAAACGCGGCATGCCGCGTTTTTTCCGCCCTCCGCTTTGATTTCGCGCCCAACCTCAGTCAACTGTCGAAGCAGTGGCATTAAAGTGTGGTATTTTCCTTGCTTTTTCCTTTCTAAATTAATGGCATGCGTCCATGTTCTTTTCCTTTTCCTGAAGAAATGATAAACGTCACACTCATGCACCATTTCAAGCGTCAGTATACTAAGAATGTATAAAATAGTGTTATATTGTGATATGTTGGTTAAAACTTACCTGTTTAATTCTTCCTCTTCTAATAGTGCAAGGAGAAGGCAGCACTCTTCCTCGTCGGACGAAGACATCACTGGGACTGATACTGATGCAAAAGTTAACTTTCGCGACCGCCAGTCTTTCGCGCTGGTGTGAAGACCCAGGCGAATTCGCGGACGCGATTTTATCCGCCGCGAATTTTTCCGCCGCGAATTTCGCGTCGCGATTTTTTTCGCGTTGGTGTGTGGAGCACTTTATTATTCTGTGAATAATACACCTATGTATTCGCTCAGCAAAAAATTTTTATAACACCCCCTCAAACTTTTTTCTTTTACGTTTCAAGGTACGTAGATTCCAAAAATGCAATGTCCGTCCGCCGTACGCCGTCCGCCGTATCACGTGTACAGGCTTCATTTTCGGTCTAAAAAAGTCGTTCTTTCGCACACATGCTCCATTTGGGCCCTAGTTGTGTCCCGAAACTTTTCAGCCCGATCGGAATATACCCAGGGATGTTATGAGTGAAAATGTGCGTAAAAATAGGGACTTTTTGCGTTTTAGCAACATGTTGGTAAGATGAGCTTCTGAGTTATCTTTTTCCATGTTTTTCGGGACGAGAAGACCGAATATGAAGTCGATTTTCACCAAGGAGTGGAAAATTCAGTTCTACCAAATGTTCAGCTCCCAAAGTTGATTTTTTATGAGTCAAAAACCTGGAAAATCGTCTGAAATCACCATCAGTTTAGATAATAGCACTGGAAAAAGTGTCAACACGTGGATCAAGAGGATTAAATGGCAATACCAATGATCAAAGATAGTTTAAAAAAAAATAAAAAAATAAAATAACACGAGCGTAGGTACCTAATTTGTGTCTTAGGGGCCAAAATTAATGGAAACCATCAGAAATAGCTATTTCGATTATTACGCATGAAAGAAACAATAAATGAAAAGCCAACATTTCTGTAGGTATGTCCAGTAGAATAATAAACCCATGTGACAAGGACTTTGCAGCGTTTTTTATCAGTGATTTTCATACTTATCAACTTGCATCAACATTTAGTGCGATGAATCGTATCATTGAAGTGTTTGAGTCATCCTCGGATGAAGATTTCAATGAACTTCTGGAAGTGGCCAGACGGCGATAATTCGCGAAATTGTCGAGCATTTCCACAAGTGAGATGACGGCGATTTTGTTTCATTATTCTGTGAATAACACACCTATGTATTCGCTCAGCAAAAAAATTTTATAACACCCCCTCATAATTTTTTTTTCCATTTCAAGGTGCGTAGATTCCAAAAACGCTGCAAAGTCCTTGTCACATGGGCTTATTATTCTATTGGACATACCTACAGAAATGCTGGCTGTTCATTTATTGTTTATTTCATGTGAAATGATTGAAATAACCATTTCTGATGGTTTCCACCATTTTTGGCCCCTAAAACACGAATTAGTTACGCCCTCTTTTTTTCTTTTTTTTTCTCAATTTATCTTTTATCATTGGTATTGCCATTTAATCGTCTTGAACCACGTGTTGATACTACATCCACAAACCTATACAAATTGATACTACTTACTATACAAATTGATGGTGATTTCTGACGATTTCTCAGGTTTTTGACTCATAAAAAATCAATTTTGGGAGCTGAACATTTGGTAGAACCTCGATTTTCCACTCTTTGGTCAAAATCGACTTCATATTCGGTCTTCTCGTCCCGAAAAACATGGAAAAAGATACCTCAAAAGCAAATGTTACTGACATGTTACTAAAACACCAAACGCTGCAAAGTCCTTGTCACATGGGTTTATTATTTAATTGGACACACCTGCCGGAATTTTGGCAGGTCATTCATTGTTTCTTCTATGTGTAATAGGGCGGATGACGATTGGGCAAATATCTGAGGGCTCATTATTTCGCAAGCCGGGGCAGGGGAAAACTGGGCGCAAACCCTCATTCCATCCTTCCTCTAAATGGAAAACTCGGCAGAAGCCGAAAATGACCTGGGGGGAGGAGTTTAAGAATAGAAAACTGGGCAAACACAGTGTTCATCACATTTGTTTTCATCACAAGTTTATATCACATTTTATCACATTATGTTCGTCAGGAGAGAAATATTCGTCAAAATGACTAGATAATGTCGAAATTATTATTAATAGTACATAATAATAATACGGTTTATGCCTGAGGGGCGTAGTGGTGGCTAACTCTCACAACAAGGCCATAAGGTGTAATGCTACCTGTCAGGTACTTATCCAGCTGGGCAGTACTTGAAAAAATTAAGCCCTGCCCATTGCACAGGTCAACAAGTGCACTGAAACACAACTCGTACGTAGCGGCCTCCTTGTTTTTCAGAAGACAAAAAACTAAGGGAATGTAGTGTCCGTTGAAATACCCGTGGATTGTCAGCAGTTGATAAAAAAATTTAGGGCAGAAACGAAATGTGCCATCCAGGTAAATGACGGTCGCAGTTGTAAGCGCCTGCAAATTCTGGCGACAAGAAAAGACGGCTAAACCTTTTTCAGCGTCGTTTTTCAGCAAAAAGTTCTCTCCGCTGATAGTCTTCAGGCACTGAGAAGAAAGGGCCTTATGGACGTCATCGCGGGTAGTCGGTAACACAGGCTGAGATTTGCGACGGGCGTTGTACATGTTTTTCTTGATATTTCTCAAGTCGTTGGCCTGCTGATGAATTGAAATGGCTATTTCTGATTGTTTCCACCAATTTTGGCCCCGAAAAAACGATTTAGGTTCCTATTCTGTCATAAATTATTTTTGATCACTGGTAGTGCCATTTCACTGTCTTGATTCATCTGCTGACAATTTTTCTAGTGTTAATATACACATTAATGGTAATTTCAGACAATTTCCTAGGTATTTGATTGATAAAAAATGAATTTTGGGAGCTGAACCTTCGTTACAACCTCAATTTTCCACTCTTTCGTCAAAATCGACTTCATTATAGTCTTCTCCTCCTAAAAAAAACATGGGAAAAGGCACCTCACAAGCTCATTTTACTAAAACACCAAAAAAACCCATTTTTACCCCCACTGTTCATCCATACCACCCTTGGGTATATTCCGATCGGGCTACAAAGTTTTGGGACACAACTAGGACCCAAATGGAGCTTGTGCGCGAAAGAACGAATTTTGGTTTATTATTCCGTGAATAATACACCTATGTATTCGCTCAGCAAAAATCGACATAATGCCCCCTCAAAATTTTTTCATTTACGTTCCGTAGGTTCATAAAGGTCCCTAGATTCCAAAACTGCAATGTCCGTACGCCGTATAACGTGTACCAGCTTCATTTTCGGAATAAAAAATTCGTTCTTTCGGACACATGATCCATTTGGGCCCTAGTTGTGTCCCAAAACTTTGTAGCCCGATCGGAACATAGGTACCCAGGGGTGTTATGAGTGAAAATGGGTATAGAAATAGGTATTTTTTGAGTTTTGGTGACACGAGCTTGTGAGGTATCGTTTTCCAGGTTTTTTTTTTGGACGAGAAGACCGAATATGAAGTCGATTTCTGCCAAAGAGTGGGAAATTGAGTTTTTACCAAAGGTTCAGCTCCCAAAATTGATTTTCTATGAGTGAAAAACCTGGGAAATTGTCTGAAATCACCATAAATTTGTAGAATAACACGTGGGGCATCGTATTGCTTGGGTTTGATTGGATAATTCACCAAACGTTGGCTGTTACCGTCGCGATGTCTGCACGAGCCGCGGTAAGAGAACTCGAGCTCAGCTGGGTCCCCCCACGAGGAAATCGCGAGGTTTCTCAGCGGGTAAAGAGCGAATATTTGAGGTACGTGACTATCATCGCAACGAGCCGATTTCTGGGGCTTTCCGACCACCTGCGAGGGCCTCCATCACCGGTTCATTGCTCGCTTTAATCACCCACCGACCCCCTTCAAAACTTCTCAGTCGGTGATTTCATCAGTTCTTACGAATTTAATTAATTTTGGTTCGTGGTAAAACTTATCAAATTTTGATGGGTGATGGGCATCAGACCAGAACACAAAACCAACAGATTGTCTACAAAATACAACACCCTTCCCTTATTTTCTGATTGATATTCAGCAGAGCTTATCTCTTTTGATCAACACTCTATCGTCATACGACAACATCTACAATTTCTACAGCAAATTAGCCACCAAATTCATGTGTTACAAAAATATAGTAAACTAAAATACAACAAAACAATGTCCCGTCGGCCGGTACCTACTTGAATGGAGAAGCTATACCTGCTTGAATGGTAGCACGTATATCTGTGAAAACCCTTGTATGCCGCTTCAGGAACCCAAGAGCCCTGAAGGCTCCGTTACAGATATGGTTGATATCCAGAAAACGACAACTTACTATCCAATAGCACACCCAAGTCCGTGGTCTCACTAACCCTCCTAGAAGGAGCACCACCTAATGTGTAGTCATACACGAATGTATCAGTTGAACGGCTAAACGAGATAACTGAGCACTTTGAAGGGTTCAGGAAGAGGCTGTTTTCATTGCACCAACATTCAAGGTTCACGATTGCTCTCTGCAACAAGCCGCAGCTCTGAGGAGAGTCAACGTAACAGAAGATTTTTAAATCGACTGCAAACAAAAGGCACTCCACGGCAGGCCCCAGACCGCCAACAGCACCGTTTATTGCCAGCAGTAAACAAAAAGGTCCGATGTGACTTCCTTGTGGGACACCTGATGTAGCAACAAACGACGAAGACAGAGCTCCCCTCACTCGTGTGGTAAGACGCCTCTGGTCGAGGTACGAAGAGATCCAACGTAAGAATGGACCTTGGACTCCAAGGGACCCCAGCAAAGCGGTGAAATGTCGATGCGAGAGCTTATCAAAAGCTTTTGCAAAATCAGTTGAGACAAGATCAGTTTGGAAACCTTGGCTGAAACCTTTCATGACATATTCTTGTAGCTGCATTAAATTGGTCACAGTGGATCTGCCACGTATGAAACCATGTTGTCGCTCCGTAAGAAAAGGGGAAAACTCAGATGATAGTTGGTTGACCACAAGTTTCTCAAACACTTAGGCGAAATTCGAGAGTTAATTTCTCCTTCGTATCAGTTTCTTACATTCAGTGTTGCCTCGCTCCGGTTTAGCCAGGAAGGAGATTCGTCGAGACTTTGCCACTTTTCAAGCTGGGAAACTCACTTTTGAATAATTCCCTCCCCTCAACCACCTCCGCTCTGTATTTCTATGGAGGGAAATACGAAGGAGGCTGCAGGAGGGTTCGAGATAGGAAGTCGTTACGGTTAATTCCTTACAATTCTAATTAGTTGGCTCCCTCGACTCCGGTTGATTAAGTCCGGAAGTTGAATGGCTCCGGTGTGCGGGTCTTCAAAAAACTCCGGCGGGCTTTGGTGCCGCAAACCACTGCGAATATCCTCGGTAAAACACAAACGGAAACCAAATCCGGTGAGCGATTTTTTTTTTGGTTCGTTCGGATTCCCGGTGGTTTTCCCCTCAGTTGCGAGCCCCTTGCAGAATAAATCCGTGGAGTAAACTTTCATTCATCAAACAGTAATTTGGATGAGCTCGCGAGTCGTTTACTTCGTTCTATCTTTCTTTTTTCGATCTGCAAACGAGACTCACGTGGGACCGTGACCGGAATATCGTTGAGATTTCACTGAATGGAAAATAAGGTTCATTTCAAGTTCGATAAGAAGTACGTCTACACACATACAATTCGTAACTTACAATACCGTCACACTCATCTACGTCCCCCAACGAGATTACTCGTCCGCTTTTGGTTTACTATTTTCGATAATAAGCCCTTAGAATCAAGCGAGAAACAAATTTTGTGAACGTTCCCTTCTCAAAATTTTCTGTTTTGCTTTGGAAAATTTGGAGAATCCGAAAATCAAATAAAATGAAATCCTTCCGTCCACTTAGTGTTGAGTAAAATCAATTGAATTTGTTTCACGTAGATTCCATTTCGTTCGCTGACAAATTTGAAGTTTGAAACACATCATTTCCTCTTTGAAACACACACAGTATGTCCATAGTACCTACTTCAGCTATAGTATAACACTACAAAAATATATGTATATAATGAAAATGATAATGGAGAAAACATATTGAGTTATAAGTACCTTATCAGTTATGAGGAACATAGAAGAAAAGCGGATTTATTGAAAGGTTGTCTCTTTCCTCTGATATGCGAAAAAACGCGAAAAATACACTGTTATACCGGTTTCGGTGACCAAACCATCATCAGTAACAAACAGCAATTGACAACAATGGAAAATGGAGAGGTGACCTTATAAATAGTCCCAGAAGTGAAAGGTGGTCGACTGGGATTGGTTGTGAAGATGAACGGTGAAGGGAACAAAGTGAAGGGGTTCGATTCTGATTGACCCTGGAAGTGAACGCCAAAAAGTGAAAGGAAGTTGGGGGGCCAAGCTGTCACAGAAGTCAACACAGTAATGGAGAAAAACTTGAAGGAATTACACATTCAAAGATTTACCCAACCTATCACTCTTAATCATTTCGAATTCTTCAAGTACATCCAACATGCTCCCTTTTGGGCAGAAATGAAGATATTCAATGAACTGTCTGTCTGCAAGATCAAAATTGAAGCTATGACTGGATTCATTCAAATGGCGTGCAAAGGCCGAATCACCCTTATTATCTCTGAAATATTTTTCATGTTCCTTTATCCTTTCTCTAAACTTCCTACCAGTTTGACTACAATAGTCCAGTCCACAAGAACACTTTAATTTATACACAACACTTTTATCTTGAACATTAACTGTATCTTTAACTGAACTTGATGAAGATCTGAGATTATTTTTCGTTTTATATCCCACTTTGAACCCTTTAAAAGTTGACTGACATTTTACCAGTTTTGTCCGACGATTTTCCATAATACGGTATACCTACTGACCCAAATCTTCTCACTAGGTCTAATAACTAGGTTTGAAACTCCTTCCCTAAGAACCCTATTCCATATTGTATCAATGAGATCCCCTTCATAGCCATTACTCACCGCTATACTTTTAATAGTTAGCTTTTCTCTAGCTAAATTCTGTTCACTCATAGATAAAGCTCTGTTAATCATACATTAGCATTATGTTTGTGAAATACTGGATGATTTGACATTTGACGTACTATGAATGGTAATATCGCTATAAGTATCTTTCCTATACATGTGTTTTCCATTATTCAACGAAATGGAAAGATCAAGAAAATATAGGTGATTACATCCGAATTCTAAAGTGAAGTTAATGAACGGATCTACGTTATTAATTTTAGCGAATTTTCGAAGAAAAGGAAGCTATTGTTCTCGGTCCAAAATTTTTAAAACTCGAATTTCCGAAAGATTTTTATACCAAAATCCGTTTCACACCATCCTGAATTCACTGCCGAAAGACACCAAAAATTATATGTATATATATATATTTATATATATATTTATATATTTATAATTTATATATTTATATATGTATGTGTCATTCCAGACGATAACTCTCGACAGAATTGAGATAAAAAGCTCAAATTTGCACGAAAAATCTGTCTTGGCAATCGACAGGCTAAGTTCGTAGATGGGCAGAATCGGGTCACTCTAAGGGGGAGTTTTGGGGAGTTTTAGGGGGGGAAAATTACCCATAAATTCCCAAAATGAAACAGTCTGACAAGTGACACCTCATTTTAAAGGTTTTTGTAAGCTGAACACGATGGTGAAATCAGAATTGTGATATCTCATTCCGTTCTCAAACTGGAGCACTTTGAAGATGAAGGAACGTGGTTACTTCTTGAGATAAAACAGTTTTACATAAAATCAGTTATTTCTTCGAAAATTCGCTCTTATAGCGCTCTTATGACTGTGATTTTTTGTATGACATGAACCAAGTGGTCTTTCAGTCCAATGGATGATGATAATTATCGTCTACGTATCTATACCAATAGAGGAGACTATCTGATTCAAATTTTTGGAACGTTTTTTTTCTCAAGAAAATAATTATATGCAATAATGGAGATCCCATTGCAACCCCTGGTTGAGTATAGTATTTCCCATCGAACAAGAAATAATTCTGTTCCATACAGACAGACAATTCATTACATTAAATCACACAATATTCATCTTTTCAAACACATCTAAATTAGAAACGTGAATCAACCTGTTAACAACATCTTTACATCTATCAACATCAATGTTGGTAAACAGGCTGACCACGTCAAAAGATGCAAGTTTAGCTTTGGAGGCACTTGAATATCCTTGATTTTACTAACCAACTTATTAGTTCGTATGAAAAACATATTTAGAACTTGAACCAGTTGAAAATTATTAATATCTCCTTTATGGGAAAAATATCTGATCATGTTAAATATGTCTTGGTTATATTATATTGTTACTGTGAGATACGGCTTGCATGCATTTTCTGGTATGCTTTAACTTCCCAGCTTTTACAAAACATCATAAACATTGTGTTCAAATTTCGGTCTGGTGGTCGAGGAGGGTTTTGATAGCATAACATATTGAGGTAAATTTAGAGCTTTCCATAACGAGTGATAAACGATTTTCGTGGGTTGAAAAAGCAACGGAGTTACACATCCCCAGCTGGATTATTTGTACGTGAATTCCATTAGAATAACTGCTTAACGTTCCAAAGAAAAAAACGCTGCAAATCCCTGCACAACGGTTTATTATTTTGTATAGAATACCCTCCTGTTACAGATCACAGCTATATGTATAGATAACCCTTCTATATAATATGATATGTACTATTCTATTATATACATATTATGTAGATCGCAGACCCTCCGTAGGTTAGTACCTAACCCCGTACTCGTTACTAGGTACCTACCTAAATCACGAGTTAAATGTTGCTAAAATAATTCTGCCGATGACAAACAGTACCTAACAAAAAGAAACACACATAATGAAGTTCTGAAAAGAAATTGTTGATGAGGAGTGAAAAAAGTTGCAAAAGTACCTACCAACAAACTCCAGCCCCTTCTACGTAGATGGTATAATGAACCGTTGTGTAATAATTTACCGTTGAGTAATGATTTACCGTAGTAATAATTTACCCATCAATAATACTTCAACGTTTGTTCAAGTTTCACTACCTACCAACAAACTCCAAAAGAGCCATCATTTTTCAAATGAAATAATATCACAGAACAACCAACTCGACTTCATATACTCCGCCAATATAAACAGGTGATCCCTACCAATGATTGGCCGTATTCACAAATTCCTATTGTGGGCGCGTCTCTGGTTACGAGATTTGGTTTGAATTGTATACAATTTCATTCACCCTGGAGTCGAAAATGCCTGTCGGTGCAAACTTCGGGGCCTTACTGTGAACGAACGGCTGGACGTACGATGCTCCGGATGGTCTTAAAAAACTCGCAAGTTCAAGAACTATTTAAAACCGTAAAAATATTCACGTAAAAAAATGGTATAGGCGTTTTGAAAATTTCAACCCCTATTTTGAACCCCTTAGAGATGACTCACAGTAACGTCGAGCTTCGAGGACCAACTAGACGCCGAACGGAACCTATAACCCGAATTTCATCAATTTTTTTTCATGGTAACTAAGAAAAGTGGCCCGTACGGCGTACGGCGTACGGCGGACAGACAGAAATATTTTTATTGCAGTTTTGGATTCTACATACCTTGAAACGTAACCATCAAATTTTGAGGGGGGGTAAGAATTTTTTTTTTCATGCTCGATTCCAATGGTTCATTATTGAAAATAATAAACCAACAGAGTTATTGAAAAATAATATATTTCCACTAATATACAAAAACGCTGCAAAGTTCACATGGGTTTATTATTCTATTGGAGTTCTAGAGATTCTTGTTGGCTGTTAAATTTATTGTTTCTTTCATGTGGAATGATTGAAATAGCTATTTCTGATGATTTCCACCAATTTTGGCCCCCAAAACATGAAATAGGTACGCTTTTTTTTTTTAAAGATCATCTTTGATCATTGGTAGTGCCATTTAATTGTCTTGATTCAACTGTTTACACTTTTTCTAATGTTATTATACACATTGATGGTGATTTCAGACAGTTTTCCAGGTTTTTGACTCATAAAAAACCAATTTTGGGGGCTGAACTCTTTTGGGGGGTAAAACCTCAATTTCCGCGTCTTTGGTCAAAATCGACTTCATATTCGGTATTTTCGTCCCCAAAAACATGGAAAAAGATACCTCAAAAGCTCATGTTACTAACATGTTGCTAAAACGCAAAAGTACCTATTTTTACTCACATTTGCACTCTTAACACCCCTGGGTATATTCCGATCGGGCTGAAAAGTTTCGGGACACAACTAGGGCCCAAAACGAGCATGTGTGCGAAAGAACGAATTTTTTAGACCGAAAATGAAGCCTGTAGACGTGATACGGCGTACGGCGGACGGACATTGCATTTTTGGAATCTACGCACCTTGAAACGGAAAAGAGAAAAGTTATACAAATTTTTTGCTGAGCGAATACATAGGTGTATTATTCACAGAATAATAAACCAAAAAACGCGAAATATACACTGTTATACCGGTTTTGGTGATCAAACCATCCTCAGTAAAAAACAATAACTATATCATAACAATGACTTTCTTCGCGAGTGACTTAGCTCACGAGTGCTTAACGTTTTCGGTCACGAAAGCCATAAGACCATCCATATAATATATATCCATGTCAAACACATCATATCTACACATCTTGTCCATTGATTCAACCAGATCGAATTCCACCAACCCAATCCAACCAGAACTGAGGTATATCCTAAAAAGGCATCTATGTTTTATATAAATAACTGTTGGTGGTGTACTTTTATATGGTTTCTGAATAAATAAAATGTGATTCAAGCATCAGATATTTATATTACGGTTTACTATCAACGTAGCGTCTTCTCATTTTCAACTAAGTAGATGTATTTAATACTTACAAACTTTTGTTAGTTTTTCG
Organism: Leptopterna dolabrata; assembly: GCA_954871275.1. Classification (NCBI taxonomy): domain Eukaryota; kingdom Metazoa; phylum Arthropoda; class Insecta; order Hemiptera; family Miridae; genus Leptopterna; species Leptopterna dolabrata. The sequence goes on along the minus strand of OX940985.1, from coordinate 3,281,629 downwards.
TCTTAGCGCGAGGTTGGACTGGGATCGCCTCAGCCTCCAGCGATTTCCGCGATTTCCATTATAAAACAATCTCTCTAAGTTTACTCCATTTAGCAAAGAATGCTGAAGACAAATGAAGGCGTGAGAAAAAGTTTGGAAAAACTTTGCGCGGGGTAGCCGGAATGGTTTTCCTTTGATGAAGATTGATCTCCTTGCTTTTAAAGAATTAACGCTCAAGCCATGAACTGCAATTTAAGCTGTTTCCCGTCCTCGTCAGGACCAGATATGGCTCAATGGAGCCAATTAAATCTGGCTGAAGAATTTTTGGCTCCTTCTGGAAACTAGGATCCTCGGAAGCCAAGTGCAACTATTATAGAGTAACCTCCTACAGGGAAGTTTCTTGAACATAAATGGTAGATAGGATTTATAAGTTCCACAGGAATTGAACATTTCCTGAATTTCAGAATTTGATGACTTTCAGCCACTCATCCTCAATACCTACTCTCGTGCATTAAAAATGCTCGTTACATAAATATCCATTTTTCCACCGTCCTCATCTCCTGCAACGCGCCATTTCGGCCCCGCGAACCCCCTACCCGGTCATTTTGGTTTATTATTCTGTGAATAATACACCTATGTATTCGCTCAGCAAAAATCGACATAATGCCCCCTCAAACTTTTTTCTTTTCCGTTTCAAGGTGCGTAGATTCCAAAAATGCAATGTCCGTCCGCCTTATCACGTGTACAGGCTTCATTTTCGGTCTAAAAAAATCGTTCTTTCGCACACATGCTCCATTTGGGCCCTAGTTGTGTCCCGAAACTTTTCAGCCCGATCGGAATATACCCAGGGGTGTTATGAGTGAAAATGTGCATAAAAATAGGTACTTTTTGTGATTTAGTATAACATGTTAGTAAAAATAGCTTTTGAGATATCGTTTTCCATGTTTTTTTGGGACGAGAAGGCCGAATATGAAGTCGATTTTGACCAAAGAGTGGAAAATTGAGTTCTAACAAATGTTCAGCTCCCAAAATTGATTTTTTATGAGTGAAAAACGTGGGAAATCGTCAGAAATCACCATCAGTTTGTATATTAACACTGGAAAAAGTGCCAACACGTGGATCAAGACGATTAAATGGCACTACCGATGATCAAAGATGGTTAAAAAAGAAAAAAAAACGCTGCAAATCCCTGCACAACGGTTTATTATTTTTTATAGAATACCCTTCTGTTACAGATCACAGCTCTATGTATAGATAACCCGTCTGTATAATGTAATATGTACTATTCTAAACATATTATGTAGATCGCAGACCCTCCGTAGGTTGGTACCTAACCCCGTACTCGTTACTAGGTACCTACCTAAATCTCGAGTTAAATGTTGCTAAAATCATTCTGCCGATGACAAACAGTACCTAACAAAAAGAAACACACATAATGAAGTTCTGAAAAGAAATTGTTGATGAGGAGTGAAAAAAGTTGCAAAAGTACCTACCAAAAAACTCCAGCCCCTTCTACGTAGATGGTATAATGAACCGTTGTGCAATAATTTACCGTTGAGTAATAATTTACCGTAGTAATAATTTACCCATCAATAATACTTCAACGTTTGTTCAAGTTTCACTACCTACCAACAAACTCCAAAAGAGCCATCATTTTTCAAATGAAATAATATCACAGAACAACCAACTCGACTTCATATACTCCGCCAATATAATCAGGTGATCCCTAGCAATGATTCTATCTCCGCCAAATTTCCTATTGTGGGCGCGTCTCTGGTTACGAGATTTGGTTTGAATTGTATACAATTTCATTCACACTGGAGTCGAAAATGCCTGTCGGTGCAAACTTCGGGGCCTTACTGTGAACGAACGGCTGGACGGTACGATGCTCCGGATGGTCTTAAAAAACTCGCAAGTTCAAGAACTATTTAAAACCGTAAAAATATTTCCGTAAAAAAATAGTATAGGCGTTTTGAAAATTTCAACCCCTATTTTGAACCCCTTAGAGATGACTGACAGTAACGTCGAGCTTCGAGGACCAACTAGACGCCGAACGGAACCTATAACCCGAATTTCATCAATTTTGTTTCATGGTAACTAAGAAAAGTGGCCCGTACGGCGTACGGCGGACAGACAGAAATATTTTTATTGCAGTTTTGGATTCTACGTACCTTGAAACGTAAACCATCAAATTTTGAGGGGGGGTAAGAATTTTTTTTTTCATGCTCGATTCCAATGGTTCATTATTGAAAATAATAAACCAAAAGGAGCGTACCTAATTCATGTTTTGGGGGCCTAAATTGGTGGAAACCATCGGAAATAGCTATTTCAATTATTTCACATGGAAGAAAATATAAATGAACAGCCAAAATTTCTGCAGGTGTTTCCAATAGAAAATAATAAACCCATGTGACAAGGACTTTGCAGCGTTTTTTAAATGATGATGGTCGCTGAACAAGTAAAACCCTCGACATATCCGTGAACAATAAAAACCACAGTCATGCAGCATGGCTATAAGAGCGAATTTTCGAAGTTTTCGGCATCTTCCTCCTCCGCCTAAAATTTTCTGAAAATTAATTTTCGGCCAATGTTTTCCCAACTTGATACCATACAAAATTAAAACAGGAGTAGTTTTACGCAAAGTAAAATTTGGGGTGGAAGGAGGGGGAGGGGGAAATCAAAAATGTTTTGAATAGGTACCAGAAGAGTAGGTATTGGGTAGGTACGTAACAAATTTTTTGTTCCATTTTTTGCCGAGTAACACCTCGGTTTGTAGATTTTCCAACGCTGAACACGATGGTGAAGTCAGAATTGCGATATCCCATTCCGTTATCAGATTAGAGCAGACGAACCAGGAAGAACATCTCAAGAAATAACCACGTTCCTTCATCTTCAAAGTGCTCCAGTTTGAGAATGGAATGAGATATCGCAATTCTGATTTCACCATCGTGTTCAGCGTACAAAAACCTTTAAAATGAGGTGTCACTTGTCAGACTTTTTCATTTTGGGAATTTATGGGTAATTTTCCCCCCCTAAAACTCCCCAAAACTCCCCCTTAGGGTGACCCGATTCTGCCCATCTTCGAACTTAGCCTGTCGATTGTCAAGACAGATTTTTCGTGCAAATTTGAACTTTTTATCTCAATTCTTTCGAGAGTTATCGTCTGGAATGACACATACATATATAAATATATATATAAATATATAAATATATATATAAATATATAAATATATATATAAATATATAAATATATATAAATATATATATATATATATACACATAATTTTTGGTGTCTTTCGGCAGGGAATTCAGGATGGTCTGAAACGGATTTTGGTATAAAAAAATCAGTCATGCAGCATGACTTAATGAGCGAATTTTCAAAGAAATATTCGAATTAATGGCTATGGTTTTGAATAAAGGAAAACTTCGGTCTAAAATTTGGTTTTCTATGTATATTCTCTTCGTATTTATTTTAATTTGTACGTTTTGTCCATCCTGATTCTACCGTTTGTTTATTACGTAATTGTACTAAGTGCTTATTTATTTGATCGCTGTGGGTAAATTCAAGGAGTTGTACTAATCGTTTGCCTCCCCCTTTTTTGCTTCGAACTCTCGTCTTCAATTAATACTTCTCACATTTTTCAATCTGACCACTCTAAGGGGGTGGGGGTAAGAGTTTAAAGATTATCCTAGTTTTGGGTAATTTTTGCGCACTTTAAATGCTCTAATTTAAGAACGGATTTAGATATCTAAAATCCGATTTCACTATCGTGTTCAGCGTGCAAAAACCTTTAAAATGAGGTGTCACTTGTTAGAAAATAACATTTTGGGGATTTTTGGGTAATTTTTGCGCACTTTAAATGCTCTAATTTGAGAACGGATCAAGATATCTAAAATCCGATTCCACCATCGTGTTCAGCGTGCAAAAACCTTTAAAATGAGGGGTCACTTGTTGGAAAATAACATTTTGGGGATTTTTGGGTAATTTTTGCGCACTTTGAATGCGCCAAAACCCTCCTTAGAGTAGGCCAATTTCGCCCATCTTCGAACTTAGCCTTTCGATTGCCAAGATAGATTTTTTGTGCAAATTTGAGCTGTTTATCTCAATTCTATCGAGAGTTATCGTCTGGAGTGACACATATATAAATAAATATATAAATATATATATATATATATACATATAAAAAAGTGTTAAATTTCAGGAATCGTTTTAGAATGGTCTGAAACGGATTTCTATGAAGAAAATTTCCAAAAATTTATATTATTTAAATTTCGAAGCCATTGCAATAGCTTCATTTTCTTTGAAAATTCGCTAAAAACGCTGCAAAGTCCTTGTCACATGGGTTGTCACATACCTACAGAAATGTTGGCTGTTCATTTATTGTTTATTTCATGTGAAATAATTGAAATAGCTATTTCTGATTGTTTCCACCATTTTTGGCCCCTAAAACACAAATTAGGTACCTAAGGTGTTTTTTTTTTTTTTGAAATTATCTTCGATCATTGGTAGTGCCATTGTTAATCGTCTTGATCCACGTGATGATACTACTTCCAGTGTAATTATACAAATTGGTCGTGATTTCAGACGATTTCCCAGGTTTTTGACTCATAAGAAATCAATTTTGGGAGCTGAACATTTGGTAGAACCTCGATTTCCCACTCTTTGGTCAAAATCGACTTCTCGTCCCCAGAAACATGGAAAACGATACCTCAAAAGCTCATGTTACTAACATGTTACTAAAACACAAAACGCTGCAACGTCCTTGTCACATGGGTTTATTATTCTACTGGACATACCTACAGAAATGTTGGATGTTCATTTATTGTTTCTTTCACGTGTAATAATCGAAATAGCTATTTCCGATGGTTTCCATTAATTTTGGCCCCTAAAACACAAATTAGGTACGCTCCTTTTTTTTTTTTAACTATCTTTGATCATTGGTAGTGCCATTTAATCGTCTTGATCCACGTGTTGACACTTTTTCCAGTGCCATCATACAAACTGATGGTGATTTCAGACGATTTCCCAGGTTTTTGACTCATAAAATATCAATTTTGGTAGAACTCAATTTTCCACTCTTTGGTCAAAATCGACTTCATATTCGGTCTTCTCGTCCCCAAAAACATGGAAAAAGATATCTCAGAAGCTCATGATACCAACATGCTGCTAAAACGCAAAAAGTACCTATTTTTACACACATTTTCACTCATAACACCCCTGTGTATATTCCGATCGGGCTGAAACGTTTCGGGACACAACTAGGGCCCAAATGGAGCATGTGTGCGAAAGAACGACTTTTTTAGACCAAAAATGAAGCCAGTACACGTGATACGGCGTACGGCGTACGGTGGACGGCGGACGGACATTGCATTTTGGTTTATTATTCTGCGAATAATACACCTATGTATTCGCTCTGCAAAAAATTTTTATAACACCCCCTCAAAATTTTTTCTTTTCCGTTTCAAGGTGCGTAGATTCCAAAAATGCAATGTCCGTCCGCCGTCCGCCGTATCACGTGTACAGGCTTCATTTTCGATCTAAAAAAATCGTTCTTTCGCACACATGCTCCTTTTGGGCCCTAGTTGTGTCCCGAAACTTTTCAGCCCGATCGGAATATACCCAGGGATGTTATGAGTGAAAATGTGTGTAAAAATAGGTACTTTTTGCGTTTTAGCAACATGTTAGTAAAATGAGCTTTGTAGGTATCTTTTTCCATGTTTTTGGGGACGAGAAGACCGAATATGATGTCGATTTTGACCAAAGGTTTTGAGGTTTTACCAAAGGTTCAGCTCCCAAAATTGATTTTTTATGAGTCAAAAACCTTGAAAACTGTCTGAAATCACCATCAATGCGTATAATAACATTGGAAAAAGTGTAAACAGGTGAATCAAGACCATTAAATGCCACTACCAATGATCAAAGATGATCTAAAAAACGCTGCAAAGTCCTTGTCACATGGGTTTATTATTCTATTGGAGTTCTAGAGATTCTTGTTGGCAGTTAAATTTATTGTTTCTTTCATGTGGAATGATTGAATTAGCTATTCCTGATGATTTCCACCAATTTTGGCCCCCAAAACATGAAATATGTACACTTTTTTTCCCCCAGATCATCTTTGATCATTGGTAGTGCGATTTAATGGTCTTGATTCAGCTGTTTACACTTTTTCTAATGTTAGTATACACATTGATGGTGATTTCAGACAGTTTTCCAGGTTTTTGACTTAAAAAAACCAATTTTGGGTGCTGAACCAATGGTAAAACCTCAATTTCCGCGTCTTTGGTCAAAATCGACTTCATATTCGGCCTTCTCGTCCCCAAAAACATGGAAAACGAAACCTCAAAAGCTCATTTTACTAACATGTTGCTAAAACGCAAAAAGTACCTATTTTTCCACACATTTTCACTCATAGCACCCCTGGGTATATTCCGATCGGGCTGAAAAGTTTCGGGACACAACTAGGGCCCAAATGGAGGATGTGTGCGAAAGAACGACTTTTTTTTATCTAAAATGAAGCCTGTACACGTGATACGGCGGACGGCGGACGGACATTGCATTTTTGGAATCTACGCACCTTGAAACGGAAAAGAAAAAACGCTGCAAAGTCCTTGTCACATGGGTTTATTATTCTATTGGACATACCTACAGAAATGTTGGATGTTCATTTATTGTTTCTTTCACGTGTAATAATCGAAATAGCTATTTCCGATGGTTTCCATTAATTTTGGCCCCTAAAACACAAATTAGGTACGCTCCTTTTTTTTAAACTATCTTTGATCATTGGTAGTGCCATTTAATCGTCTTGATCCACGTGTTGACACTTTTTCCAGTGTTTTTATACAAACTGATGGTGATTTCAGACGATTTCCCAGGTTTTTCACTCATAAAAAATCAATTCTGGGAGCTGAACATTTGGTAGAACTCAATTTTCCACTCTTTGGTCAAAATCGACTTCATATTCGGTCTTCTCGTCCCCAAAAACATAGAAAACGATATCTCAGAAGCTCATGTTACCAATATGTTGCTAAAACGTAAAAAGTACCTATTTTTACACACATTTTCACTCATAACACCCCTGGGTACATTCCGATCGGGCTGAAAAGTTTCGGGACACAACTAGGGCCCAAATGGAGCATGTGTGCGAAAGAACGATTTTTTTAGACCGAAAATGAAGCCTGTACACGTGATACGGCGGACGGCGGACGGACATTGCATTTTTGGAATCTATGCACCTTGAAACGTGAAAGAAATAAGTTTGAGGGGGTGTTATAAAAATTTTTTGCTGAGCGAATACATAGGTGTGTTATTCACAGAATAATAAACCAAATAAAGAAAAAACGCTGCAAAGTCCTTGTCACATGGGTTTATTATTCTATTGGAGTTCTAGAGATTTTTGTTGGCTGTTAAATGTATTGTTTCTTTCATGTGGAATGATTGAAATAGCTATTCCTGATGATTTCCACCAATTTTGGCCCCCAAAACATGAAATAGGTACGCTTTTTTTTTTTTTTTAAGATCATCTTTGATCATTGGTAGTGGCATTTAATGGTCTTGATTCACCTGTTTACACTTTTTCCAATGTTATTGTACACATTGATGGTGATTTCAGACAGTTTTCCAGGTTTTTGACTCATAAAAAACCAATTTTGGGAGCTGAACCTTTGGTAAAACCTCAATTTCCGCGTCGTTGGTCAAAATCGACTTCATATTCGGTCTTCTCGTCCTCAAAAACATGGAAAAAGATACCTCAAAAGCTCATGTTACCAACATGTTGTTAAAACGCAAAAAGTACCTATTTTTATACACATTTTCACTCATAACACCCCTGGGTATATTCCGATCGAGCTGAAAAGTTTCGGGACACAACTAGGGCCCAAATGGAGCATGTGTGCGAAAGAACGACTTTTTTAGATCTAAAATGAAGCCTGTACACGTGATACGGCGGACGGCGTACGGCGGACGGACATTGCATTTTTGGAATCTACGCACCTTGAAACGGAAAAGAAAAAATTTTGAGGGGGTGTTATAAAATTTTTTTGCTGAGCGAATACATAGGTGTATTATTCACAGAATAATAAACCAAAAGCCGCGGGCGGCGTACGGCGTACGGACGGAAATAGTTCTATTCGATATTCGAATTTTACGCCCCTTAAACTGTAAACCTTGAAATTTGGAGGTGGTGAGGGGGAATGGGGTTAAAAATGTCTTTTGTCATGGTCGATTCCAAAGGTTAATTATTGAAAATAATAAACCAAAATGCATATTTATGTAACTGTAATTGCTAAAATTTGGAGAGCTTAACACATCCACTGTAGAATAAATAGAATAGTATATTTTTATTCAGAATATTTACAGGTGCAAGAGTAGGTAAATACAACATGGGGAAAGTAGAGTCTCCTCGTTCCTAACGTTTGCTGCTCGACATTAGGCTTTGCCCGTGTCATCGAGCTTCGAGCCGCTAAATTCCTTCTAGTTCTCAGGATAATAGTTATTATTTCTACGCTATAAAATTATAACTTATAAACAACACATTTTCTTAATACAAGTATACGCTATTTATCAACTTATCAATACTGTTCATTCCTTTTTGCACTATCCACGACAAAATTCCAGATTTTGGTGGGATTTTGTTCTTTTCTGTGTGCGTGTGTACATGGGTAGGTAGGTGGCATTTTGGTTTATTATTCTGTGAATAATACACCTATGTAATCGCTCAGCAAAAAATTTTTATAACACCCCCTCAAACTTTTTTCTTTTCCGTTTCAAGGTGTGTAGATTCAAAAAATGCAATGTCCGTCCGCCTTACGCCGTATCACGTGTACAGGCTTCATTTTCGGTCTAAAAAAGTCGTTCATTCGCACACATGCTCTATTTGGGCCCTAGTTGTGTCCCGAAACTTTTCAGCCCGATCGGAATATACCCAGGGGTGTTATGAGTGAAAATGTGTGTGAAAATAGGTACTTTTTGCGTTTTAGCAACATTTTGGTAACATGAGCTTTTGAGGTATCGTTTTCCATGTTTTTGGGGACGAGATGATCGAATATGAAGTCGATTTTGGCCAAGGAGTGGAAAATTGAGGTTGTACCAGATGTTCAGCTCCCAAAATTGATTTTTTATGAGTCAAATACCTGCGAAATCACCATCAATTTGTATGATAGCACTAGAAAAAGTGTCAACACGTGGATCAAGACGATTAAATGATGGCACTACCAATGATCAAAGATAATTTGAAAAAAAAAAAAAGATCGTACCTACCTAATTTGTGTTTTGGGGGCCAAAATTGGTGGAAACCATCAGAAATAGCTATTTCAATTATTTCACATGAAACAAACAATAAATGTACAGCCAACATTTCTGTAGAATAATAAACCCCATGTGATAAGGACTTTGCAGCGTTTTTTTCTTTCCTGCGTGTATGCGTGCGGGGGTAGGTCACCGCAAAAAAGATCCCACTAATTCAGCTGCTGACCACAGGAAACATGGTGTATCTGCACACAGTACAGGAGACTTAATAAACCGTTGTGTAATAATTTGCAGCGTTTTTGAGAAGATTTACCCAATCGAAACTATTTTCATGTCCCGAGTCGCCATCTTTAGCACTCTGGAGAATCGAAATCCCCAAAATTCGCTAAACGTTTCTCTAGAGTGGTCCCGAGAATCATAATATTTCTAGAAGTTGTAATCAAAATATGATTGGGTCATCTTGAATGGGTTTGAATGATCAAATTTATTTAGTCATAAATGGTTCACGAAATACCTCGAGTTTCGAGGTAATGCGCAGCCAAGTTATTACTGTAAAAGCTCCATGAGTAACAGAACCCAACGTAACAGAAAGGCAGGTTGTCAGTGCGGAGTGGCAGAATACAAGTCTACTCCAACAATCGATCCACCGCCAAGATGTCACTTTCTAGCGTTTGGAAGAAGTGTTAAATTCTCAATAAAGTTGTCTGGGGGACGGGAAATGATTTTCAACGGTAACGACAGTCGTAGCGACGTCCTTTTCTGATAAACCCCCTTCTTCACGAGACGCACCATAACAAGATCGTTTGCAGGGCTCCTGCTCGAGATGCAATTTATAGCCTTTTAGTAATAAGTTTCGCGGAGGCATCGGTGAATTCCGTGTGGAGAAAACAAGAATATTTGCCTTGTCATGATTTACTGTAGAACCGGTTTGTATGTGCAATAAGTGCTACCTAGTTATCCAATTTTCATTGTTTACAGAATTAAACAGCATCCATAGAGGGTGGAGCCGTCCATTTTGGGGTTTCCTACCGAATGGTTCAATGGAGAAATGGGTATTCAGCGCCTTTTGGTTTTCACTATTTTCGTTAATGGTTCTTCATCGGACAATTTTAAGTGGGGACCGGAGGCTTCCGAAAGATTCCTGGTTGCGGTATAGCCTACCTTGCCGTGGTAAGGGGCGGGTGTTAATGCAGGTAACGTAGCTGAAGACAGCTCCCCCCCCACCATCACACTTTGTCGATCGGTCGAGCGCTCTTTGTTTTTTTTTTGCGAGGGGCCGAATATGAAAGGGAGGTCCTCTGTTTATCGAGATCCACAGATGGAACTTGAACTTGAATCCTAAACACGACTCGTCTCTCACTTCGCTCCTGCCTCCACAGCTCTAGTTTCTAGCACCTATAATGTTGTACCGAAATTTTCATTGAAAAACAAGCATTCTAAGTTCCAGTCATGCAGCATGATCAGATGACAGCATAATTACTATAATAAATGCTAATTATAATAAACTATATTATAATAAAGGCTATGAGGGACAATAGTCACAAGTACAATAAGAGGCTTTTCACATTCAATTTAAATTAAATTGCATTACCGTCCGGTAGTAAGGGAGAGCAAGTCCCCAATCTACAAAACTTCGGTGCCTACAATTCTACAATTTCTTTGTAACAACATTTTTCGACAACCAATTGCCATACTAGTAAACGCTTCTTTTAGCGAATTTTCAAAGAAAATGAAGCTATTGCAATGGCTTCGAAATTTAAATAATATAAATTTTTGGAAATTTTCTTCATAGAAATCCGTTTCAGACCATTCTAAAACGATTCCTGAAATTTAACACTTTTTTATATATATATATATATATATATATATATATTTATATATATATGTGTCACTCCAGACGATAACTCTCGATAGAATTGAGATAAACAGCTCAAATTTGCACAAAAAATCTATCTTGGCAATCGAAAGGCTAAGTTCGAAGATGGGCGAAATTGGCCTACTCTAAGGAGGGTTTTGGCGCATTCAAAGTGCGCAAAAATTACCCAAAAATCCCCAAAATGTTATTTTCCAACAAGTGACCCCTCATTTTAAAGGTTTTTGCACGCTGAACACGATGGTGGAATCGGATTTTAGATATCTTGATCCGTTCTCAAATTAGAGCATTTAAAGTGCGCAAAAAATTACCCAAAAATCCCCAAAATGTTATTTTCTAACAAGTGACACCTCATTTTAAAGGTTTTTGCACGCTGAACACGATAGTGAAATCGGATTTTAGATATCTAAATCCGTTCTTAAATTAGAGCATTTAAAGTGCGCAAAAATTACCCAAAACTAGGATAATCTTTAAACTCTTACCCCCACCCCTTAGAGTGGTCAGATTGAAAAATGTGAGAAGTATTAATTGAAGACGAGAGTTCGAAGCAAAAAAGGGGGAGGCAAACGATTAGTACAACTCCTTGAATTTACCCACAGCGATCAAATAAATAAGCACTTAGTACAATTACGTAATAAACAAACGGTAGAATCAGGATGGACAAAACGTACAAATTAAAATAAATACGAAGAGAATATACATAGAAACCAAATTTTAGACCGAAGTTTTCCTTTATTCAAAACCATAGCCATTAATTCGAATATTTCTTTGAAAATTCGCTCATTAAGTCATGCTGCATGACTGATTTTTTGTTAGGTAGGTACTGTTTGTCATCGGCAGAATTATTTTAGCAACATTTAACTCGTGATTTAAGTAGGTACCTAGTAACGAGTACGGGGTTAGGTACTAACCTACGGAGGGTCTGCGATCTACATAATATGTATATAATAGAATAGTACATATCATATTAAATAGAAGGGTTATCTATACATAGAGCTGTGATCTGTAACAGGAGGGTATTCTATACAAAATAATAAACCGTTGTGCAGGGATTTGCAGCGTTTTTTTCTTTTCCGTTTCAAGGTGCGTAGATTCTAAAAACGCTGCAAAGTCCTTGTCACATGGGTTTATTATTCTATTGGACATACCTACAGAAAGGTTGGCTGTTCATTTATTATTTCTTTCATGTGCAACAATTGAAATACCTAGCTATTTCTGATGGTTTCCACCAATTTTGGCCCCCAAAACTTAAATTAGGTAGGTACGCTCCCTTTTTTTTTTTTCAAATTATCGTTGATCATTGGTAGTGCCATTTAATCGTATTGATCCACGTGTTGAAACTTTTGCTAGTGTTATTCTACAAATCGATGGTGATTTCAGACGAATTCGCAGGTTTTTGACTCATAAAAAATGAATTTTGGGGGCTGAACATCTGGTACAACCTCAATTTTCCACTCCTTGGTCAAAATCGACTTCATATTCGGTCTTCTCGTCCAAAAAAACATGGAAACCGATACCTCAAAAGCTCATGTTACCAACATGTTGCTAAAACGCAAAAAGTACCTATTTTTACACACATTTTCACTCATAACACCCCTGGGTGTATTCCGATCGGGCTGAAAAGTTTCGGGACACAACTAGGGCCCAAATGGAGCATGCGTGCGAAAGGACGAATTTTTTAGAGCGAAAATGAAGCCTGTACACGTGATACGGCGGACGGACATTGCATTATTTTTGGAATCTACGCACCTTGAAACGTAAAAGAAAAAAGTTTGAGGGGGTGTTATAAAAATTTTTTGCTGAGCGATTACATAGGTGTATTATTCACAGAATAATAAACCAAAATGCAATGTCCGTCCGCCGTATCAGGTGTACCGGCTTCATTTTAGGTCTAAAAAAGTCGTTCTTTCGCACACATGCTCCATTTGGGCCCTAGTTGTGTCCCGAAACTTTGCAGCCCGATCGGAATATACCCAGGGGTGTTATGAGTGAAAATGTGTACAAAAATAGGTACTTTTTGTGCTTTAGTAATATGTTAGTAATATGAGCTTTTGAGGTATCGTTTTCTATGTTTTTGGGGACGAGAAGACCGAATATGAAGTCGATTTTGACCAAAGAGTAGAAAATTGAGGTTCTACCAAATGTTCAGCTCCCAAAATTGATTTTTCATGAGTCAAAAACCTGGAAAATTGTCTGAAATCACCATCAATTTGTATAATAACACTAGAAAAAGTTTCAACATGTGGATCAAGACGATTAAATGGCACTACCAATGGTCAAAGATAATAAAAAAAAAAAAAAGGAGCCTACCTAATTCGTGTTTTGGGGGCCAAAATTGGTGGAAAAAATTAGAAATAGCTATTTCAGTTATTTTACATGAAAGAAACAATAAATGAACAGCCAAAATTTCTGTAGGTATGTCCAATAGAATAATAAACCCATGTGAAAAGGACTTTGCAGCGTTTTTTTCTCATGTTCTTAGAAAATACGTTTTTACAGTTTCGACCTACCAACATACGAAAGAAATGTTTTATAGAAGGGTTTTCACAATCAATTCGCGAGTCATGCTGTACTTTACAACATATTTATTACAATATAAAACGCGAATAAAATAATCACAAGTAAATAATGAAAAACTGTTAGGGCACATCATCACTTACGTCATCGGCGGTTGGTGGTGTTGGTCCTGAAAAAATAATGTAAGCTGTATTATTCATGCATTATGTTATACTTTTAATCAGGGTATGTGAATCATGTTTAATTTTAACACAATTGTAGCACCTGGAACTGGGAGCCACACAAATATGTACCAATATGCAGTGCGTAGCCAGGACTGTTGAAAGGGGGGGGGGGGGGGTTATCGGAAATAGAAAAAAAATCCTGTACGTAATCGTATCGTTTTCCATGTTTTGGGGACGAGAAGGCCGAATATGAAGTCTATTTTGACCAAGGAGTGGAAAATTGAGGTTCTACCAAATGTTCAACTCCCAAAATTGATTTTTCTTGAGTCAAAAATCTGGGAAATCGTCTGAAATCACAATCAGTTTGTAGAATAACACTAGGAAAAGTGTCAACATGTGGAACAAGAAGATTAAATGGCACTACCAATGGTCGAAGATAATTAAAAAAAAAAAAAAAAAGAGCCTAATCCGTGTTTTGGGGGCCAAAATTGGTGGAAACCATCAGAAATGGCTATTCGAATTATTTCACGTGAAAGAAACAATAAATGAACAGCCAAGATTTCTGTAGGTATGTCCAATAGAATAATAAACCCATGTGACAAGGACTTCTCAGAGTTTTTGAAATCTAAGCACCCTAAAACGGAAAAGAAAAAATTTTGAGGGGGTGTTAAAACAATTTTTTGCTGAGCGAATACATAGGTGTATTATTCACAGAATAATAAACCAAAAATACTAGGTAAGTGCTTCCGGGACACCACTGTACACAATTCAGGCGCCTACTAACAATACAGGAAAATGTATAGTTATAATGTACGTGAACAGATGGGGCATAACGTCGAATTTGGATAAATATAATATTATATATCCTGAATAATTCCGCTGAATTATTCAGCGGACTGCAAACTTGATATTACGAGTAGGTATTTTGAAAGGTTCACAAATTCATTAAGCATTCCTAAATCTACGGAGAACTACAGCAAACGCGTACTTTCTAACATACCTCGGCACCACTGGCTCTACTATGCCATCAAAACATAGTTTTATATTATAATTTCCAAGTAGGCTAGGTTTATACGAATATTAGTTATCCTCCGAATCCCAGGCCCCCAAAATTAGCCGTTGTAAGCGGGCCAAACCTCAGCAGGAAATCTTACGAGTCAAGTTAGGTACTCTACCTTTCATTTCATTTCAGAACATACATTAGGTATTGAAGCCTACAGGTACATTTAACACCGCGCTACATTCACAAGGACGGACGGACACACCAGTGCAAATCGAGACGGCCAAGTAGACTAACGTTCGAATTAGTTCATTATAATATTATGATGTCAACACTAAAATTTAGGTACATGCCTATAAATATCTGGAACTTATTATAATAATTTCCTCTGACTCGAAGATGCAAAATCAAGAAATACGTAGCAACTAAGGTATAAGTAAGTATAAGTAAGGTATAAGTAACTTACCTTGGTGATTGCTACTTTTTTCTCTCTTGTCTGTGATTCCTGTTGTTTCTGCTCAGCCTCTTGCTGAAACATCTCTTCTTTGGCATTTCGGTCGAGAATTACTGCATACAATTCAGGGCTCTGTTCAGGGCTACCGGGCTACGAGTGTTGGCTCTTGGCTGACGTAAACACAGGTGGTGCGCTTAGGGGTGTGGGGTCATCAACCCGCCTGCGTGAGGCTACTGACATCTAGCGTCAGACGCGTGAACCCCGTTCACCCACAACTACATGGGCTGGTCATTCCCGCCACAAGAAATTCCCCAGCAGAATTTCCAACTTTTCTCTGGCAATGATCAGTCGATTTTGGTGGTTCTTGCGGCATTCTTCCTATTTTTATACGTTTCAGGGCAATGCACTATGGAAATTCGAAACATAAATTTCAATATTGTACCTAAATTTGAAAATTTTTGAAATTTGAAATTTCAAGACTGCATTGCCCGAGAGAATGGAAAAGTAGGAAGAATGCCGCAAGAATCATCAAAATCGACCGATTATTGCCGGAGAAAAGTTGGAAAAACCGTTTTATACACCGTCCTGCACCCCCTTAACCCCTCTCAAAAGTCGATGGTTACGGAAACCATGGTGCATAGGTACGCAGAATCCGAAAACAGAATTTAAAAAAATTCTGTCCGTTCCCCGCAATTTTTCTAGTCCCCACTACCTAAAATTAATGAAATTTGGTTTGAAGGTTCCATTTTGGGTCTAATTGGTCCGCGAAGCTCGGTTTTACTGCTAGTAAAGGAACATAATAAACCGTTGAGTATACCAACTTGCACCTTTTCTTCTTGTCTATTATATACCCACCAGTTATTATAAATTCCACGTAAAGACCAGCGTGAAGACCGTTTTTTCCACTATTTACCCATGATTTTCAGGGTTTTACCCCATTTTTGAAATCTAGGTAGGTACCTACTCAAAATCTCACATTACAATCGACCATGGTCATAAATCCGACGCCATTTCAAGAGGCTCAAACACACGAAAAGCGAAATACCGTAAGTGTGTTTGGAACTTCATCTACTTGTCAGCAACGCTGAAATTGTTGTTCCCATGGAAATTCATTTTGGTAGATTATTATTGTTATAACATGGTATAACATTATTGTTAGAACATCATTTTTATAACATTTTTATTTATAACGTTTATTAAATTTTCGACCATTCAAGTTCACCGTTCGTCAGAAGTTGACTGAGAAAATAAGACTGAGATAAGGTCAACTTTTTCTGTGAAACCAGGTTCTTTTCACAACTCGGTATAATATAATTTGCACCTTGAATCATGTCATTTCGTAATGATCGTTCCCTAATAATCTGTTTGTATCGTTGCAGGTGAGTGAAGACATTCTAGTACTCAAAGACCCAATTATAGCAACGTTTCCAGAAGGTGGTACGTACCGAATTACCGCATTCGGTAAATTTTACGTCTTTCATAATCTTCGAAAACTTATCACATTTCCCAACAGACACGTCTGGCTCAATGTAAATCAACATCAACTAGACTGCAGCACCTCACTCCCCACTAAGTATCATAGACCCATATCAAGTGCTTTAAAAAAAACACACACACACAAATCACTTGTCACACAGGGTTGCCATAACCAGTTCTGCAATTCAAAACACACACACAAAAAAAAGGTACCAAACGCTTACCCACTTTTGGTTTATTTTTCTACGAATAATACACTTACGTATTCGCTCGGAAATTAGCGAATTTTCGAAGAAAAGGAAGCTATTGTTCTCGGTCCAAAATTTTTAAAACTCGAATTTCCGAAAGATTTTTATACCAAAATCCGTTTCAGACTATCCTGAATTCCCTGCCGAAAGACACCAAAAATTATATGTATATATATATATGTATATATATATTTATATATTTATATATATATTTATATATTTATATATATATTTATATATGTATGTGTCATTCCAGACGATAACTCTCGAAAGAATTGAGATAAAAAGTTCAAATTTGCACGAAAAATCTGTCTTGGCAATCGACAGGCTAAGTTCGAAGATGGGCAGAATCGGGTCACTCTAAGGGGGAGTTTTGAGGAGTTTTAGGGGGGGAAAATTACCCATAAATTCCCAAAATGAAAAAGTCTGACAAGTGACACCTCATTTTAAAGGTTTTTGTACTCTGAACACGATGGTGAAATCAGAATTGCGATATCTCATTCCATTCTCAAACTGGAGCACTTTGAAGATGAAGGAACGTGGTTATTTCTTGAGATGTTCTTCCTGGTTCGTCTGCTCTAATCTGATAACGGAATGGGATATCGCAATTCTGACTTCACCATCGTGTTCAGCGTTGGAAAATCTACAAACCGAGGTGTTACTCGGCAAAAATGGAACAAAAAATTTGTTACGTATCCAATTCCTACTCTTCTGGTATTCAAAACATTTTTGATTTCCCCCTCCCCCTCCTTCCACCCCAAATTTTACTTTGCGTAAAACTACTCCTGTTTTAACTTTGTATGGTATCAAGTTGGGAAAACATTGGCCGAAAATTAATTTTCAGAAAATTTTAGGCGGAGGAGGAAGATGCCGAAAACTTCGAAAATTCGCTCTTATAGCCATGCTGCATGACTGTGGGTTTTTTGTATAGCACCCACTCAAAAGTTTTTTATTCTACGTCCTACTTGTGTCCCGAAACTTTGCAGCCCGATCGGGTATATATCCACGGGGGGTTATGGGTGAAAAATGAGTTTTTTTTTTTTAAGTAACATGAGTAGGTATCGTTTTCCCAGTTTTTTGTGTTTTTTTTTTTAGGACGAGGAGACCGAATATGAAGTGAATTTTGACCAAAGAGTAGAAAATTGAGGTTCTTACAAAGTTTCAGCTTTAAATTTACTTACCTTAATTTTGGTCTAAAATCGTCGTTCTTCCGCACACATTTTGAGCCCCCGCATGGAAAACATTTGGTTCCTAGTTGTGCTCCGAAGCTCGGCAGCCGGATTGGAATACACTCAGGGTTGTTATGGGTGAAAAGTTGCTGTAAAAATAGGAAATTTCAAGTTTTTTTTCAGGTTTTAGTGAACATGAACTTGAGAGAGAGGTATCGTTTTCTGTGTTTTTTAGGGCGAGAAGGCCGAATATGAAGTTGATTTTGACCAAAGAGTGAAGAATTGGGGTTTAAACGACGGTTCATCTCCCAAAATTCATTTTTTATTAGTCAAAAACCTGGGAAATATATCTGACAGAACTGTTTAGTCCAGTTGATTTGGCGGGATAGATAGCCAAGCATCAGATGTACACAGAGAAAGATGAGTCTAAATAAGATTTCTATTTAAGTACGTTACTTCCAATTATCAGTACGTTTTATTTAAAACCTTTTAGATTTTGAATTTTGAAAAATGACAAATTGCAACTTCCTCACATGCCTGTATATGCACCAAAAAATCTCTCGTTTCTAAACTAGAGGACTCATAACGAAATGCTAAAAATGATGTTTCAGCTCACGATAACGCTTTCCGACGAATTGACATTTTCATGTCTTTGCCCTGGCACATAGCACAAAAAACTGTCACGAAATTGCGTAACGAAATTGTGTTACAGTGCCTTTATAATGATTTCCGCTTACAACGACCCCGTTGTTAGGTTTGTTCATTTTCTACACTTTTTAACCACAAAAATCGTTCACCACTCGTTGGAAAGCTCTCGATTTAACGAACATTTTCATGTTCTCCATAACTATTGACTATGTATACGAATAGCGGAGCTATGGGCATAACTGTTCTCAGATTTTGTTTACAAACTAATGATCGTGAGTGTAGAAGATAATTAATCCGGAATCGTCTATTTTATTGAAATTAGGTACCTCCCTCTTAATATTAATAATGTCAAAAGCAATAGGTAAAGACATGAAAATGTCCCAATGCGTTGCAGACTCGTATGCAAGCGTTTAGTTTTTTCCAATTTACCGATCTGTGGAATCAGTAAGGCTCGTCATACACCCTGAATTATACCAAATTTCGAGAAGGTAATACCAGAAAGCGTCGATTAGGTATATCGTGCTACTGGGTTTTTGTCTGTTTCATTAAGTACCTATATGAAATTCTTATCAAAAAGTTTTAAATCGTAACAGTTGAATTTAATCATGGAATATTGTGCAATAATTAGTTTATAATATTCTCCTGGGGGTTCAAAAACAAAGTTGTGAATAACATTCATGAAAAAGTTACGGAAAATAGAAGGTCTCTGCCGGGAAAATGTTAGTGTACTAATAAATCTAGTTAGAATGCTCCATTATTGTGTAGGTTGCGCATATGCTAGAAGTAAAGTAAAATAAACCTTTGTGATGGTTTTGTGTGGTAAGAAGCTTCTTGATATGGTCGCCAGAATTCAACTGATCCAGTCTTGTTTCTGATTATCGATCACCACCATTCACGTGCAGCAGTTTGTGAGATCCTCCCTATTGCCAGAGTGTTTCAAAATCCAAGGCAGCTCGGCAATTTTATAAATGGAGACCTACGTGCTAGGGCACCATTTTTGGCTCGATTGCAGCTCGATATTTCTGAACTCTGATGGTAGTTCTTACATCTCTCAGACCAAGGAAGGCAAATGAAGAGACGTTTTGAGCTGATTTTACCAAAATTTACTCACCTGGAAACTACATTTTGGTTTATTATTTTCAATAATGAACCTTGGGAATCGAGCATGAAAAAAATTCTTGACCCCCCCACCCCTCCATCTCAAAATTTGAATGTTTCCGTTTCAAGGTACGTGGAATCCGAAAATGGAATAAAACAATTTCTGTCCATCCGCTGTACGCCGTACTTCGCACTTTCCTTAGTTACCATGAACCAAAATGGGTTCTCGTTGGTTCGCGAAGCCCGGCGTTAGTCTCAGTCATCTTTAATGGGTGAAAAATAGGGGTTGAATTTTCCACGACGCCTTATCTCGATTTTTTGTTTGTTTTTAAATAGTTCTTGAACTTGGGAATTTTTTGAGACCACTTGGAGCATTGTAGGTCCAGTCGTTCGTTCACAGTAAGGCCCTGGAATTTGTACCGACAGGCTTCGTCAACAGGAGGGTTGATCAAATCGTATACATTAAGCCCAGATATCATTGCTCCATTTCAGATATCATTTCTTCAAGGGCCCCATATAGAGGTTATTGGGATTTGGCCCTAGATTAATAAGCTGTACGTTGCCAATATGTTTTAATATGGGTGTTTGGCCTAATGATGTAGTTAATCAGCTGCTCTTTGGGTCACCGGAAATGGAAAGGTTGCAATAAATTGGCGTGAGATCAATGGAAGAAGATGGTCCACAATGCAGTTCAAAACGCTTGGATCATTGTATAGCATCATTGTATTGGATCATATCGTTAACACAACGCCAAAAACGCCTAAGTGCTTATTTAACCAGTTTCGAGAAAAACGTGTTCAAAGTTTTGATGCTACAGTTTAAATCGAAAAATGGCTTTGATGCGACGGCACTTCCATAATTATGACACTGGTTTTCACTCATCAAAAAGCCATTTCGAAACAATATGGGGTAGGGCACATATATGCAATTTTGGCCTTGTGCACTTCGTATTAAATCGCTATTTCGTGCTTGTGTTCTTTTCAACAACGAACAATATTTTGATCTGCTATTGTCTTCATTAATACTAAACGTTTATGGGCAACATTGAAATAGCTTTAAGGACATCTGCTGACTTTGGAAGGAAGGGTTCCTGTCGAGGCACTTACGGGATTGTGGCGTGGTCAGATTGTCCATTTCTGGAGATAGGTGAAATTAATACGCATAATGTGCCACTCTGCGTCACTTGGGCGATTTTGGCATTGTCGGATTGTCCATTTCTGGAGATAGGCGATACTAATTTGTTACTTTGTAACTAACCTGTTTGAAATAGGGATTCGCGCTATTGGCATGTTGTAGAATATAATAGAGTGACTCCAAAAATGCAATTAGGTGAAACTGGCCAAAATGGCGGTTTTGGCATTGTGGTGACGATATTATGACTATTTCGCGTCAGCAAACTCAAATTTTGATTGGCCTTGCGAATACCTGGGATTTTCCTTTGAGGCTCCTGCTTTTGTTTATCAACGGGACGTTTCTTCTATACAATCGTTATCCGCCATTCCACTGAACGGCTCCATTTTCTAAGTGCTTACTCGATTTTAGGGTTTTCCTGGGGTGAGCAGCATGGTAGGTATTGACCACAGAAAACACTGATCTACGCAGAAGGGGAATCTATACCGAAAATAACAAACCCTTCTGTAATAATTTGCAGCGTTTTTTTTTTTCTGGTCACAAAAGATCTATTGGGCGGCTGACCAGTGGACTCTGACATTTCATTCATTCCAATTATGATACGTGTGGTAATCTGAGCTCAATTCAACAGAGTAGCGGTCCCCAGCCAAACTTGATACCTCGCACGACGCCCCTGCGAAGTGAGGGCATTGGGTTGTCAATACGTTTCTGGAATACCTTTACATTCACGAACCCACTACTTTTCCCTCGGTCTGTCCCAACCTTTGGAAATTTTTAATCAAAGCCCTAGGACGTGTGGGGCAGAGCCTCGAAAAGCAGGGCTGGGGGATGTAATGCATTAACAACAAATCTCCCCGTCGTTGCTTGAAACGGGTGGGGGGTCGTGAAGCGCAGGCTGAATTTTAATGTATGGCGGGGGTTCCGCTCGAAAGGGTTTGGGGAAAAATCTTTTCCGATAACGTTTCACCGAAACACGGACGTTTTGGACCAAATGTATTTTAAAAAGTCCCAGTCATGGCCATGGCCACGATAAATGTGAGCCATGTTCGATGTAACTGGCGCAAATTTTACGTGTTTCTTCCTTACATTTCATCATCGTTTTGCCCATAAAAGTTTATAATTTACTTACTATTTTCAAATACGAACCTTTGGTATTCATTATGAAGGATCCCCCCTCCCCCCCACCACTACTAAAATTTGTTCTTTACGTTTCAAGTTACGTAGAACCCGAAAAGCCAGTGAAAAACGCTGGAATTGATTGCATAACGGCTTATAATAAATAGCTATTCTGCACAGATCACAGTTCTTAAACTGGTCAGTACCGTCATGGTAAACGCACGTGGCTAGGGTTCTATAAATGGATCAGTACTCGATTGAGGATATAATTAAATTGAATCAATCGAATAAATATGCAGTAGAAGTCGCTTGTAGTGATCGAATTGGGACTGACTGGAAAAATCGCTATACGCGACCAATCTCTATAAACGACTTCTGATGTATATACTTCGTGGTAATTTTAGCAATTTTTACCGATTTTTTGCGAATTGCTACCCCCCAAAATTGACCTACTTTTGATTAATTTTTTTTGAGGAAATTTTTAATAAAACCGATAAATTTATCTTCCGTTTCGGGTCATCATTCAATACCACTTTAGGTGAATGTATACTAATTTTCCGAGATTTCAGCCATTTTTGCCTATTTTGTTGACTTTTGACCCCCAATAACTCGAAAACTGATCACTATAACCGACCTTTTGTTCACCATAACAGGTTAATTCCCTATGTGTTTACATATAGCCGATCGGGACCTGACTGTTTCTTCCTTATATCCGACTTATTCATTTAACCACCTTTCTGCTAAGCGACTTCTACTGTAATTGATTTCATCAACATTGAAAATCCAGGCGCGGCTTTTGTCTCTAACGCTAGTATTTGCCTGTACTTACTACTTGTAGACATTTCCATTAGATCAGGATGAGAGATTATTTTAAACGAAATGTTGCATAGCTTATTTTACTGCTGCATGTTCACCATCTGGGAAGTGCCTGTGCCTTAATAGTTGGGAACCTATAATCCTTGTGTATCAATTAATGTAACATTGTAGGTATTAACATAAATATATCTGTAGCTTGTGTCCAAAAAATGAATCATGCTCTTATACGTGCATAGAAACCTGTTCCGACCCCCCAAACCTTGAAAATTGGCGCGGTTTGGCGGGGGCTTTTCGCTGGGGGCAAAAAAGCTGCTACCCGCCAAAGCGATGGAAGAAATTTCAAGGTTTGGGGGGAAGGAACAGGTTTCTATACTCATATCCAACAGATCCAAGAGCGAGGTGCTATTTTGGCAGGAAAAATGAATATCAATCCTTTTTGCGGCTGAGGACGTTTTTTGGAGGAAATGTTTACAACAGGGTTGTTTTTGGGTGCTTTGGGTGGGTTTTGGGTGCTTTGGGTGGGTTTTGGGTGCTTTTGAACCCTACCTACCTCCCAAAATAACAAGTAATAAAACTGAACTAGGTACTTGGTACTATTTCGAAATCCACAGTCTGTTCATTCCTTGTTCTGTAGCAAGTAGCATCATTGAGGTCATACTCACGTATTGCAATCTTATAGTGATGAAGCAGAACAGTTTTGTTCCTTTTCATTCATAACCATCCAACTAACTGTTCACTGTTCATTTTCCCACCAAATTTTTTCCTTCAAATTTTGCAATTTCAACAACTTTTTAACAATAATGTTGTATGTTAGGCATGTGTCTCACTAATTTTACCTATAATTTATGTACTCATTCCTATCAAACTGCATGAAAATTTTTGGCCCTATGAGCAGCAGTCTCTCGGTATGTGAAGTAATGGAAAAGTTGTATAAGTTGTATTGGATTGTTGTTGTATTCGTACTGTAGGAAGGAAATTGGGACTGAACGATTTTTTTTCGTGGGCCACTGCCAGGGGCTGCTTAGATCTGTACGGTCTCTTGTAAGGTATCCCGTCCCCCGTATTGAGTGTCCCAGAAGAAAAATGACAAGAGGTTGTGCAGAGTTAGGACCAAGTTGTATCGAGTACCTAATGCTTTTATTAAATACATTTAAAATCATTCACGTTTATTCTCATTCCTTTTAATATTATTGAATATCGATTTACAAAATACTAAGGTCCTTTTCAGAATGAACACCAATATGCTCAGTATTACGAATGTAGTGGCGAGTAAGTCTATGAGATATAGCTGATAGAAGGGCATGTGGACGGAGGCGGGCTGTAATACCCGGCCGTACCTTAGGACGTATTCGATCCAATAAGTGGCTTCGTCTAGAGGTTTCATTGGCCTGTCGTGGAAAAGTTCCTTTCTCCTTTCAGCTTCGGTTTTGTATCTGGAACAGATCGATGGCAACTCTTTCATGATTTATGGCCACATCCAACTCGGAGGGCTCCACTTCTTCAACTCTAGGATATTTGACAAAAGAATACCATACTGATCTTCTTGAGCTCTCATGCCTCAGTTTACTGTGAAGATGACACGCTGTTATTATTACGGTTATTAGTTACTGCTATAATTACGAATATTACTTCCGGAGGATTCCGTTCTCACTGGCAAGTCTAATGCGTGCCTTTCCATGTCAGCAGATCATCAGGCCGCCTAAAGGATATCACAGCTAGTCCATCAGTTGGTCCCTATCTGTATGTTACGGGCAATGTATCCAAGATGGGCATTCTGCAGAATGACCGGGAATTTTATAGAATGACCGTTCAACAGAGTATTGTAAAGAATGCCCATGAACTTTTAAGGTGATTCTGTAGAATTCCCGGTCATTCTGTAGAATGTCTACAGGTTGATGGCCATGTTTTGAGTATCTCTGAAAGTGTACTGAGAAGTAGTTTTTATTAAAATTAATGAAGCGGTATCACAATATTTCATGACAAATGATCACATAGTCAAGATATATAATGAACAATGGAACTCACTTATTGGAACAAGGTAACGAGCCATGGCACCTAGAATTGCATAACTGCTAAGATCCTCTGCACGCGCACGTTTTTGTGTTACACTTCGTTTTGCAGCTGCACTTTTCGAAACCCTGAGATCCTGAAACACTATCAAGTGCAGCTGCCTCTCTCAGAGAAATAGTTTTCCCCTCGTTGTTGGCAGTCACTGAAGTCACGTCCAATAATTGTTCCTTACACGGATGAAATTCTGCCAAAAATGTTTATTGACGATATCCCCTAGCTCCTACCGATCTACTTCCATTGAATTGTTTTGAAGCTCCTTTGAATCTTTTCACGAGGATGTGCACTTGAAATTGAGCACATTGCCCAACGATGTGATACAATGCCCACGCGATGTGTGAAATACTTGCGTATTATATATTGCTCAAAAGGTTGGAAATTCTACAGAATGCCCCTGTCATTCTGTACAATGCCCACCTAGGATACATTGCCCGTAACATATTATAATGGAAAGGTGAAAGGCAAGTGAGGAGAAATGAAAGAATGAAATCTGCACTGTTTGCTGACAATGTGTGAATCCACTATTACATTATGAGAAATGAATTGATAACCAATAATGATACAACTAGGTCAATAAACTTCTAATATTATTTACTTCATGTGTACCCTACGTCTCTCGATTTCTCTCGATTTCCAAAATTTCCTTTTCCTTTCAAATTATTTGTGGTGAAGTTGTGCACGGTATCTTCGGAAACATTCACTTTCTTTGCAGTATTATTATTGTTATTATTGTTGTCGTGGGGAGTGGCAGCAGTAAAGGGGAAATAAATTCGAATTTAACACTTCTCCATTCATCTACATCATAAAAATGTCCTTACCATGCCAGGGCTCATTTTTCCTGCTTTGTTTTACTCATCAGTTATGAATGTTCAGTGGCAGGAGGGTTGTGGCATTTTCGTCAGACTTCTTTGAAGAACACGCTCATTTTTCCAGAAGGTTAAGGTGTATATTTAATTTTATGCAATCTTTAGTTTTAGAGAACATACTTACCTACTTACTTCATAGAATACACCTTAGAGAACATACTCATACCTACTTATTTTACAGAACATACTTACTAGAGAACATACTATTCACAGCTTGTGAGCTAAGTGCTTCATTGAAGTTACGGCCTTGGAACATTGAGAGGGGTAGGTCTTGCGTTTATATCACAGAAACATACTCTAGGCTGAATGGAACCTAATCAAGTAATGATAATCGTTCTCCATAAATGCGCAAAATTGAAAATATCATTAACAATGCACAGTTTAAAGAAAAATCCATGTTTTTAACTAAATCACTTGCAATGAAATCGTGGAAGATAGAAAACTAAAGATTGCATAAAATTAAATCTACACCTTAACCTTCTGGAAAAACGCTGCAAAGTCCTTGTCACATGGGTTTATTATTCTACTGGACATAACTACAGAAATTTTGGCTGTTCATTTATTGTTTCTTTCACGTGAAATAATTGAAATAATAATTACTTTAGATAGATTGGTTTCCACCAATTTTGGCCTCCAAAGCACAAATTAGGTACGCTCCTTTTGGTTTATTATTCCGTGAATAATACACCTATGTATTCGCTCAGCAAAAAATTTTTATAACACCCCCTCAAAATTTTTTCTTTTCCGTTTCAAGGTGCGTAGATTCAAAAAATGCAATGTCCGTCCGCCGTACGCCGTCCGCCGTACACCGTCCGCCGTCCGCCGTATCACGTGTACAGGCTTCATTTTTGGTCTAAAAAATTCGTTCTTTCGCACACATGCTCCATTTGGGCCCTAGTTGTGTCCCGAAACTTTTCAGCCCGATCGGAATATACCCAGGGGTGTTATGAGTGAAAATGTGTGTAAAAATAGGTACTTTTTGCGTTTTAGCAACATGTTAGTAAAATGAGCTTTTGAGGTATCGTTTTTCATGTTTTTGGGGACGAGAAGACCGAATATGAAGTCGATTTTGACCAAAGACGCGGAAATTGAGGTTTTACCATTGGCTCAGCTCCCAAAATTGGTTTTTTTAAGTCAAAAACCTGGAAAACTGTCTGAAATCACCATCAATGTGTATACTAACATTAGAAAAAGTGTAAACTGCTGAATCAAGACCATTAAATCGCTCTACCAATGATCAAATATGATCTGGGGGGGAAAAAAAATGTAGGTACCTATTTCATGTTTTGGGGGCCAAAATTGGTGGAAATCATCAGGAATAGCTAATTCAATCATTCCACATGAAAGAAACAATAAATTTAACTGCCAACAAGAATCTCTAGAACTCCAATAGAATAATAAACCCATGTGACAAGGACTTTGCAGCGTTTTTTTTCAAATTATCTCTGATCATTGGTAGTGCCATTTTTAATCGTCTTGATTCACGCGCTGACACTTTTTCCAGTGTTATTATACAAATTGATGATGATTTCAGACGATTTCCCATGTTTTTGGCTCATCAAAAAATCAATTTCGGGAGCTGAACCTTTGGTAGAACCACAGTTTTCCACTCTGGTCAAATTCGACTTCATATTCGGTCTTCTCGCCCAAAAAATATGGAAAACGATACCTCAAAAGCTCACGTTAACACAAAAAATGCATATTTTTATAACCATTTTGACTCATAACACCCTTGGGTATATGCCGATCGGGCTGCAAAGTTTCGGGACACAGCTAGGGCCCAAATGGAGCCTGTGTGCGAAAGAACGATTTGTTTAGACCCGACATGAATATTAGATATGCATGATACGGCGGATGGACCATTTTTGGAATCTACGCACCTTGAAACGTAAAAGAAGAAATTTTGAGGGGTGTTATACAATTTTTTTGCTGACCGATTACATAGGTGTTTATTCACAGAATAATAAACCAAAAGGAGTGTGTTCGTCAAAGAAGTCTGACGTCAAAGAAGAACCCTCCTGCCACTCGATATTAATAACGGATGAGTAAAACAAAGCAGGAAAAATGAGCCCTGGCATCGTAAGGACATTTTTATGAAGTAGATGAATGGAGAAGGGTTTAATTCGAATTGTTTTCCCCTTTACAGATGCCACTCCCCATAATAATAATAATAATAATAATACTGCAAAGAAATTGAATGTTTCTGAAGATAACGTGCACAAATTTATCACAAATAATTTGAAAGGAAAAGGAAAATTTGGAAATCGACAGAAAGTGGGGCCTGGACTGACAAGCTCAGAAGTACGTTGGGTACACGTGAAAGTATTTGACATTTTTCTCTGAGCTGTGAGTTAGCCGTCTCCTCAAAATTGAACGCAATGTATACCCCTAATCTAGGAGCCCAAATTATGGGTGGATTCCCCCCAGAAAACGCTCACCTGGGGTTGTATATCAGTTCGTCGAGTGCCCACTGGATGGACTGCTCGGTAATGTTGGCGTAGTCAACCTCCAATCCGTAGCCGTAGGTCGTCGCGTGTTTCAAGTTTTTCTTCTGGTCCCCGAAAAACGGTATCCCAAGGAGCGGAACGCCGCGGGAAACAGCTTCGTAGATGCTCATCATGCCGCCTTGAGTGATGAACGCTTTTACATTTCCATGTGCTAGAAAATTAAAAGAAGGAGATTCGAACCCGAGCGAGGGGAGGACCCTGCAGTGCATTATATATTATAATGATGTTCTCCCTCACGAGAGAAAAACCCATCAAATTTAATGTATAACATCGAACAAAATAGTCAAAAATAAACGAGCACTGTTCAGAGACTGCTTTGGCATCTTTGTATCCGTAACACGACCATGCGCATACAAATTCCATTTATTGTGACCAGAATCTTGAAATTTTATTATGGAATCGCTTCCATTCGTAATTTCCGATTTTAATGAACTTCGTATGGAACCATCTAAGTTGTAGTGAATGCGTAATTGACACACATCCACTACGAGAGGCGTTGAGGGAGGATGTGCCCGGTTTGGTTATAGGCGTACTACCACCATGCCCAGAATCTTTTCGGGAGCGTGCCTGGTTTGGTTAAAGGCGAACTACCACCATGTCCAGGATCTTTTAGGTTTGAGGAGAGAGAGAGAGGTAAGTCAGCGACTTAAGGAGAGGGTAGAATGAGGTGACAGGCGTAGCCGGTGGGTATTTATAGAGCCCACTCCACTCTACTCTGGTCAGGAGGACTAGTGGGGAGCGAGTGGGTCTATGCGCCTGCGCTCACGTAGGTCACCCCACCCGTTGAGTTTATTACTGGGGCAATCTTACGAGGTATGATGGCCTGGGAGGATCACGACATAAGTAAATCCAGATTTCAGCTTAATACAACACTATTAGGTATTTTGTATCACTGCAAGAATTTTACGCTTGTGCATGTGCATACAAAAGCTACTGTTGATTGCTCATTACAACCTTTATTTAGGCGCGCAAAGAATTTATGTTGGCGCATGTTATGTTGACGAATGTTAATTTTCAGTTAGCCCATCGGAATTTCAGCTCCGTACTCTAATTAATTTCGTATAGTTATGCGTACAGTAAGGATTGGCAAACAGACTGTCACGAAACCAAATTTGTTCCAAAGGTCTTTTAAACGCAAAAGGCGAGTGGAAAAATTTTGATTTTGGAGGACGCAAGGTTTTCCTGGCCTCAAGTGAAGCAAAATGAAAAATTCAAGATTGTGTTGGACGACGATAGACTTACTTGGTGGGTGGGTGTTTATGGTTACCCGGTCTAGGTATATAAGTCTTTGTTATGAATAATGTGTACAATTCGGAAACTTTTATGCTTGCGCGCGCCTGGTGAATGAACTCCGGACTAGAATCATTCTGTTGTATCACTTCCGCGTATGCCCCCAGTTTCTACAGATTCAACAATGAATGAACATGATTTAAATAATAATTTCAACTCAAAAATGAATTTATTAGATTAGGGTTTTGATGTGGCTTTTACCTGTTTTTTTGGGGGTGGGAGGGGGGGATTTGATTTCACTTGCTTTGTCCAGAAATACTTTGAAGAAGTTGGGGGCCCATACGGAATTTTACGAGTATTATCCCTGCACCTTGTTTCATATAGGCCCTCGTATCTTGACGTTGACGATTCTCAACAAGTATCTTTATTCTGCATGGTATATTGAGGGGTACCTATCTTGTGTATGGTGATCAATTCACCCTATTATGCCATACATTTCCCACTTGATGAAATCTTAGGAAAATACACCATTTACCGAACAACGACAGGGATTTACCGCTGTTTTGTCTAGCTGCCTGTTTTGTGTCGGAAATGTGTGTGGGATGTGTTCCGTATGATGTTACAGGTCAAAGATGAGGTCTTTAAATGCAAAAGAAACTTTATCACACTGAACTTGTGTTGGAGAATTACTTACCTAACTGAATTTGAATGTGTTGAAAATGGGGCCCATAATACCGTTTAGTGACGATTTTGACTTGATTCTTGTGCCGTTTTAGTAGCACTCACTCCGTACTACTGTGAGTCTGTGTGATAATTGAATACATTGTGCATTTAATAGTGAGGAACATTTACTGACCTACTGATTTTTGGTTCATTATTCTGCACCTATGTATTTATACATAATACCTATGTATTTATTTATAATTTTTATAACACCCCCTCAAAATTGTTTCTTCTCGGTTTCAAGGTGCGTTGATTCCAAAAATGTAATGTCCGTCCGCCGTATCACGTGTAACGGCTTCATTTTCGGACTAAAAAATTCGTTGTTTCGCACACATGTTCCATTTGGGACTTAGTTGTGTCCCGAAACTTTGCAGCCCGATAGGAATATACCCAGGGGTGTTGTGAGTGAAAATGTGTATAAAAATAGGTACTTTTTGTGTTTTAGTAACATCCTAGTAACATGAGCTTTAGAGATATCGTTTTCCATGTTTTTGGGGACGAGAAAACCTAATATGAAGTCGACTTTGACCAAAGAGTGGAAAATTGAGTTCTACCAAATGTTCAGTTCCCAAAATTGATTTTTTATGAGTGAAAAACCTGGGAAATCGTCTGAAATCACCATGAATTTGTATAATAACACTAGAAAACGTGTCAACACGTGGATCAAGACGATTAAATGGCACTACCAATGATCAAAGATAATTTGAAAAAAAAAAAGTCGGCGCTGCGCGCCTCGCCAGGGGGCAAGCCCCCTGGACCCCCGGATGCTTACTGCTTAGAGCCTACGGCTAAAATTCAAGAAACATGGAACATGCTTTAGCCGCGCTTTTGGTTTATTATTTTCAATAATGAACCATTGGAATCGAGCATGAAAAAAAAAATTCTTACCCCCCCTCAAAATTTGATGGTTTACGTTTCAAGGTATGTAGAATCCAAAACTGCAATAAAAATATTTCTGTCTGTCCGCCGTACGCCGTACGGGCCACTTTTCTTACTTACCATGAAAAAAAATTGATGAAATTCGGGTTATAGGTTCCGTTCGGCGTCTAGTTGGTCCTCGAAGCTCGACGTTACTGTGAGTCATCTCTAAGGGGTTCAAAATAGGGGTTGAAATTTTCCAAACGCCTATACCATTTTTTTACGTGAATATTTTTACGGTTTTAAATAGTTCTTTAACTTGCGAGTTTTTTAAGACCATCCGGAGCATCGTACGTCCAGCCGTTCGTTCGCAGTAAGGCCCCGAAGTTTGCACCGACAGGCATTTTCGACTCCAGTGTGAATGAAATTGTATAAAATTCAAACCAAATTTCGTAACCAGAGACGCGCCCACAATAGGAAATTTGATGGAGATAAAATCATTGCTAGGGATCACCTGATTATAGTGGCGGAGTATGAAGTCGAGTTGGTTGTTCTGTCATATTATTTCATTTGAAAAATGATGGCTCTATTGGAGTTTGTTGGTAGGTAGTGAAACTTGAACAAACGTTGAAGTATTTTTGATGGGTAAATTATTACTACGGTAAATCATTACTCAACGGTAAATTATTACACAACGGTCCATTACACCATCTACGTAGAAGGGGCTGGAGTTTGTTGGTAGGTACGTTTGCAACTTTTTTCACTCCTCATCAACAATTTCTTTTCAGAACTTCATTATGTGTGTTTCTTTTGTTAGGTACTGTTTGTCATCGGCAGAATTATTTTAGCAACATTTAACTCGTGATTTAGGTAGGTACCTAGTAACGAGTACGGGGTTAAGTACTAACCTACGGAGGGTCTGCGATCTACATAATATGTATAGAATAGTACATATCATATTATATAGACGGGTTATCTATACATAGAGCTGTGATCTGTAACGGAAGGGTATTCTATACAAAATAATAAACCGTTGTGCAGGGATTTGCAGCGTTTTATGATTCTGTAGCCGCACTGTTATGATTTCACTTCGTCACCAGGATACAACCAAGTGACAACCAAACAAGGTCATTGTTTACTATCCATTTATAACATCAATTTATATAGTTATAGTATGAAACTACGAAATAAATACCAAGAACAAATACGAAATAAATTCCTGATAAATCAAGAGCTTTCTAACGAATGGAAAACGATTTTTGTCCTATGAAAATGAAAGAAGTTTCATTTCCCTAGCAACTACTCGGTTGTACGTGAAAATCATCGTTACAATTTCGTTCCACTTGCGCGTGACATTTTTCGGATAGTGTTCCATGCTAATAGCGTACCTAATTTGTGTTTTAGGGGTCCAAAATTGATGGAAACCATCAGAAATAGCTATTTCAATAACTGCACATGAAATTAACAAGAAATGAACAGCCACACATGTCCAGCCATGTATGTCCAGTAGAATAATAAATCCATGTGACAAGGACTTTGCAGGGTTTTTCAAGTGTCTTACACTACAGTATTCTATTTCAGATCTAGTCATTATTTACTCCGCGTTTCGACTCCCCAACGCCCCCTGCATTGCGCCAACTTAACTAGATTCGTTCCCAAAACGCGTTAAACCCTCTGACCCGAGTTTATTGCTGCCGATCGAAAGGGGGTCGAAGGTTAAACTAATCTACACTCAGATAACGGGTAAATGGCGTGTTAATTACATTATTCGCGGTATCTTGAGCTCTTCGGGTCGTTAAAACTATCGCTGCTAGGGGAGGATGGCCAACCGCAACATTCTCTCTGACCTCCAACAGCGGAATAATAAATTGCGGAAGTAGTTCTGGCCAGCTAGACGTAGTGGACGAAATGAAGCTTGTATATATTTATATAGATTATGAAAACCTGTAATATCTCTGATTTATTCACTCAGTGTAATACCGCTGTAGCAATTCTATGTTACCTGATAGTACAATATTATAAGTGATAATGGGAAATATGAAATTTCCCCCTTATGGGAAAAACGCTGCAAATTATTACACAACGGTTTATTATTTACCTGTATAATAGATGCCTCTTCTGCGTAGATCCCTGTTTTCCGTGGTCAGTACTTACCCTCGTGATCATGGATATGTCTTTTGGGGATATAATCTCTAATACTGTGTGTCCTTCCACCTCTTTACATATCTGCTAGCTGCCATCGTCGCTCTTGACTTCTCATTTTGGAAAATAGCATCAATAAAATAATAGGGATTGAGAAATACAATACATTTATTAGGTAGGTACGGCAGGACATGTATTAGGAAGAAAAATCTAATGATCGTCGCAATCTGACCCCTGCTCTAGGAGTCTCGAAATGAAGCTCGGCTTTCCAACCTCAGTACCACAGAACCTTTGTTTTGTTAAATTATGTTATTTTCCCAGGTTTTGTTACTCTATCGATCGTTGGGGGATCATTAGCTGATCTAGGATCAATTTCTGACTCTTCTGATGTGGGAGATCGCATTCAGACTCAGCTGATCCGGGGGCTCAGTTTTCTCCTTAGCTGATATGGGAGCTCAGTTTATGACTCTGCTTTTCCGGGGGCTCACTTTTCGACTCAGCTGATCCGGGTGCTCAGTTTTCTCCTTAGCTGATATGGGAGCTCAGTTTATGACTGCTTTTCCGGGGGCTCACTTTTCGACTCAGCTGATCAGAGAGCTTCATTTTCCACTCAGCTGTTCTGGGAGCTTCATTTGACATTATTGACTCATAGCTGACTGGGAGAGTATTTTTGACTCAGCAGATCAGGTAGCTCAATTTATGGCTCAGCTGATCAGAGAGCTCCATTTTTGACTCACCTGATCTGGCAGCTCCATTTTTGAATCAGCTGATCACAGAACCAGTTTCAACTCTGCCGATCTGGGAGCTCAAATGACGGCTTATCCGGGAGCTCTCTTCCGACGCAACTGATCAGAGAGCTCTACTTTCCGCTCAGCTGATCTGAGAGCTTCACTTTTGAATCGGTTGATTAAAGAGCTCGATTTTCAACTTTGCTGATCTGGGAGCGCAATTTATGACTCTGCTGATCAGAGATACATTTCCGATACTTCCTAGGTTGGTAGGTAGGTTCGGCTTTGCGTTAGCTTTTACTATACCTACGTAATTAGAAATTCATTTTTGTGTGATTTAGAGATTCATTTTGTTGACATTTTATGTATTTACTTTGGCACGAAAAGCGTTGCGTTATAAAAAACCGTTACAGTTGATATTCTGATGATTTTAGCGTACAACCGATTCGTTTCTACGGAACTTCATGTTTGCCATTTTTCATCGTACAAAAATCGTTCACCACTCGTTGGAATCGTGTGATTTTGTTGAATATTTTCTTGTTAACCGTACCCCGTACCTGGCGCGGTATCTGAGCTGAGCATGATGAAAAAAACCAGTCATGCAGCATGACTTAATGAGCGAATTTTCAAAGAAATATTCGAATTAATGGCTATGGTTTTGAATAAAGGAAAACTTCTTCCTCCTACTGTTAGTACCTAAATTGAATAATTTGAAATAGATTTTTTCTTTCGTCTTCCTTCTAGTAATACGTGGGCCGGTACTTGTCTATCTATGAAGGTATCATAACAATTATATGTCAAATGGGAAATTCAAGGAGTTGTACTAATCGTTTGCCTCCCCCTTTTTTGCTTCGAACTCTCGTCTTCAATTAATACTTCTCACATTTTTCAATCTGACCACTCTAAGGGGGTGGGGGGGGGGGGGGGGGTAAGAGTTTAAAGATTATCCTAGTTTTGGGTAATTTTTGCGCACTTTAAATGCTCTAATTTAAGAACGGATTTAGATATCTAAAATCCGATTTCACTATCGTGTTCAGCGTGCAAAAACCTTTAAAATGAGGGGTCACTTGTTAGAAAATAACATTTTGGGGATTTTTGGGTAATTTTTGCGCACTTTAAATGCTCTAATTTGAGAACGGATCAAGATATCTAAAATCCGATTCCACCATCGTGTTCAGCGTGCAAAAACCTTTAAAATGAGGGGTCACTTGTTGGAAAATAACATTTTGGGGATTTTTGTGTAATTTTTGCGCACTTTAAATGCTCTAATTTGAGAACGGATCAAGATATCTAAAATCCGATTCCACCATCGTGTTCAGCGTGCAAAAACCTTTAAAATGAGGGGTCACTTGTTAGAAAATAACATTTTGGGGATTTTTAGGTAATTTTTGCGCACTTTAAATGCTCTAATTTGAGAACGGATCAAGATATCTAAAATCCGATTCCACCATCGTGTTCAGCGTGCAAAAACCTTTAAAATGAGGGGTCACTTGTTGGAAAATAACATTTTGGGGATTTTTGGGTAATTTTTGCGCACTTTAAATGCGCCAAAACCCTCCTTAGAGTAGGCCAATTTCGCCCATCTTCGAACTTAGCCTTTCGATTGCCAAGATAGATTTTTTGTGCAAATTTGAGCTGTTTATCTCAATTCTATCGAGAGTTATCGTCTGGAGTGACACATATATAAATAAATATATATATATATATATATATATATATATATATACATATAAAAAAGTGTTAAATTTCAGGAATCGTTTTAGAATGGTCTGAAACGGATTTCTATGAAGAAAATTTCCAAAAATTTATATTATTTAAATTTCGAAGCCATTGCAATAGCTTCATTTTCTTTGAAAATTCGCTAAAAAAGTGTTAAATTTCAGGAATCGTTTTAGAATGGTCTGAAACGGATTTCTATGAAGAAAATTTCCAAAAATTTATATTATTTAAATTTCGAAGCCATTGCAATAGCTTCATTTTCTTTGAAAATTCGCTAAAAGAACCTGCGTTTCTGAAGTAAAGGTTCCGTGTGTGAAAGAGCACAAAATTAAGAAATCGCACCAAACAGCGTTACAATTCTTTTTCTGATGAAGAAAGAACAAGCTAATTCTTAGTTACCTGCCTACTTTCAAGATAAAGCTTGTGATACAACATGAAAATGTCTTACTGTGTTGGGGACTTGTACGCAAGCGTTTCAACCCTAATCTTGTGACTGACATCGATTTGTGCTTTCTATGGATTACTAAGTTTTTTTTTCCAAATTATCTTTGATCATTGGTAGTGCCATTTAATCGTCTTGATCCACGTGTTGACACTTTTGCACACATTTTCACTCATAACACCCCTGGGTATATTCCGATCGGGCTGCAAAGTTTCGGGACACAACTAGGGCCCAAATGGAGCACGTGTGCGAAAGGACGAATTTTGTTTACTGACCTCCCCATTAGCCATATCCATGTAAAATAAACTACTTACGTACTATAATCACTAATAGGTAGGTATCGTTCTTCAAACCCTTCTCCAAACTCAAACCGTCGTCATTTACGAGAAGATCAATCACACTGATAAATAGTGATTGAACGAATCTACGATTTATGTATGTAATGTATGTATGTGTGTATGTATGTCTGTATGTATGTATGTATGTATGTATGTATGTATAAGTACTAACATTTCGGAAATTACCCTTACCCAGCACGTCCTGCTGAGGGAACCATTTGGACGTCATGACGTTGGGCGGCTTCTCCGGGAAATCGTCAGTTTCCCATTTCCAGAGAACTTTTAGCTTCGCTCTCCTGAAAACGTTGCAAAAAGTTTTTCGCATTTCGACTCCTGTGACTTCCGAGACGCTAACGACGGAGCCCAAGCTGAAGTAGATTGCGCCGTCTGTTGCGCTGTCCAGAAACTTTTGCAGAACCTGATGACAACACAGAAAATCCCGTTCGATAGGTTCGTTGATAAAAATCGTAGGTTTGTAGCATGCGTTCTGCAGTGTAAGTGCTCACATGTCAAATATTGACTCAGCAAAACTATTTCCTCTTATGCCTGATAAACGTTAGAGCTGCAATTGTTGTGATTTAACTCCTGCCTCAATTCAGTCTTTACCTTTGCAGCGTAGTGATACGTTTAAATCCTTGAGTAGGGGGATTAAGGGGTTGGGAGGTCTTGGACGTACTAACTTACTAACCCTCAAATCAACTCGAGCTGATTATAGTAGGTTCGTTTGAATTAAACTTGAGAGACCAGGGTATCTAGAAGTTTTGATGAAAAAATCAACGGGAAGAATGAATAAATGAAAGAATAAGAATATAGCATTAAACAAATTAAGTAACGGCCATTTCAGGCTGGGGCTATTCGTCCCACTACCCTGCTCAGAATCTAGCAATGAGCCTTACTTCTATTTCCAGCGGATCCTTCACGAAAATTTCGTCTCCAAAACTTCCCTAGTTTTGGTTTATTATTTTCACAACCCCCCCCCCCCCCCCCCCCCCCCCCCAATTGATGGTTTCCGTTTCAAGATAGGTACGTAGAATCCGAAAATGGAATTACAAAATTTCTGTCCGTCCACCGTACGCCGCACTTCGCACTTTTTTAAGTTATTATGAACCAAAATTAATGAACTTTGGTTTGTAGGTCCCATTTGGGGTAAAGCTGGTCACCGAAGCTCGGCGTTACTGTCAGTCATCTCTAGAGAATGAAAACTAGGAGTTGACATATTCAGAACGCCTTAGCTCGACAACCTTCAATAGATGGGTATGGTTTTTACGTTTTTAAATTGATCTCAAACCAAAGAATTATTTGAGACCACCCGGAGCGTTGTACGTCCAGCCGTTCGTTTGCTCCTAAAAGTACTTCGCACTTTTCTTAGTTACCATGTTACCTGATTATAATCTCGGATGGCGGTATGATGTCGAGTTAGTTGTTCTGTGATTTGGATTTTGTTGATAGGTACTTTTGCCACTTGAACAAAGGTTGAAGTATTATTGTTTAAATTATTACACAACGGTTTATTATTCTATCTACGCCAGGCATGTCAAACGTGCGGCCCACGAGTCGGTGCTAGCAATCAGTGCAATGCGGCCCACTCTACAATGTCATGAAAATTCGGCATTTCGCGGCTGAAATAATTTCTATGTTTGGGAGTACCTACCTATGTGAACAATTCTTCTTCATTACGAAACGAAATAAGTCTCCAGAAAGGTCCAGGCTTACAGACTGATCTAAGCTCGATTCTCAGAGTGGCCGCAGCAAACAATTTTGTTCCCAACGTGGAAAATTTGATGGAACGAAAAATATGTCAACTGTCCGGGAAAATAGAGAAACTTCTAATATAGAAACTTGATATAATTCCGTTTAGTGATTTTCTTGCGGCCCACACAACCTTTGAGAAGCAGCAATTTGGCCCTTGAGGAACTTTGAGTTTGACATGCCTGATCTACGCAGAAGGGGCATCTATACAGGTAAATAATAAACCGTTGTATTACAATTGGCAGTGTTTTTATTGCATTTTTGGATGCTACATACAAATAAAAAAAACCACAGTCATGCAGCATGGCTATAAGAGCGAATTTTCGAAGAAATAACCACGTTCCTTAATCTTCAAAGTGCTCCAGTTTGAGAACGGAATGAGATATCGCAATTCTGATTTCACCATCGTGTTCAGCGTACAAAAACCTTTAAAATGAGGGGTCACTTGTTAGAAAATAACATTTTGGGGATTTTTGGGTAATTTTTGCGCACTTTAAATGCTCTAATTTGAGAACGGATCAAGATATCTAAAATCCGATTCCACCATCGTGTTCAGCGTGCAAAAACCTTTAAAATGAGGGGTCACTTGTTGGAAAATAACATTTTGGGGATTTTTGGGTAATTTTTGCGCACTTTAAATGCGCCAAAACCCTCCTTAGAGTAGGCCAATTTCGCCCATCTTCGAACTTAGCCTTTCGATTGCCAAGATAGATTTTTTGTGCAAATTTGAGCTGTTTATCTCAATTCTATCGAGAGTTATCGTCTGGAGTGACATATATATATATATATACATATAAAAAAGTGTTAAATTTCAGGAATCGTTTTAGAATGGTCTGAAACGGATTTCTATGAAGAAAATTTCCAAAAATTTATATTATTTAAATTTCGAAGCCATTGCAATAGCTTCATTTTCTTTGAAAATTCGCTAAAATCAAATCAAGATCAAATTTTGAGAGGGGGTTAAATTTTTTTTCATGCTCGATATTATTGAGAATAATAAACCAAAAACTGCATTGAAATTCATACAGCACGCTGGCCATTATTATTTGGAAGTCGTAGAGTGTGGCGGGTAACGACGTTATATTAGCTCCGACTAAGCTGATTGTCTGTACGGTTTAATCAGTGCCATACAAGCAATTCGAGGCATCACATCAGCCGGAAACTCAAAGGAGGGAATATACCTAAGCCTCATTACATTTCACGTTACTCACATCTGGCAGAGCTTTGCTTTCCAAAACGTTGATTCCTCCGATTTCCTTGAAGTGCGGCGACTTGGGGAAGGAGTAGCCGATGGAGTGGTGGGAGTTGACGAGGACGAGAGCAGCGTCGGATGACATTTCCATTATCGAGGGCCGCCCTTCCCAACCAGGATACGTCAGATACCTGTGAAACTTGTCAGTTAATGAGGAAGTTACATCATGTTAAAAGTTATTTATAATTCTTACCTAATTACACACCACTTCAGGATCTTCAGGGGTATAATTTTGGTTTATTATTTTCAATAATCAACCTTTGGAACCAATCGAGCGTGAAAAAAAAAATTTCAACCACCCCTCAAAATTTGATGGTTTCCGTTTCAAGGTACGTAGAATCCGAAAATGGAATAAAAAAATTTCTGTCCGTACGCCGTACTTCACACTTTTAGTTACCAGGAACCAAAATGGGGTCTCGTTGGTTCGCGAAGCTCGGCGTTAGTCTCAGTCATCTTTAAGGAGTGAAAAATAGGGGTTGAATTTGAAGTCCCCCTCAACATTTGATGGTTTCTGTTTTCAAGGTACGTAGAATCCGAAAATTGAATTGAAACATTTTTCACTTCAATATTGTTTTATCGTCGGTTTTGAAATAAACAGTGCCGACCAAAGCTCTCTTGTAATTGATACTGAAGAATCGGAGTCATAAGGTATTTTAAATAAAAACTATTATTAATCACTGTTCATTCAAAAATAATACCTCGAGCACTTCGGACTCCCACATTTTCTTCGCGCGAAACATTGAGATGCCGAGACGATTTAGACCGTTAAATGCGAGGAATCACGTGAAATATACCAACTTTATAACTTATCCATGATTCAGTCATTTTCCGTGAAGCAGAGAAATGTGGATTTCTTGAGTGGGAGAAGAGAGAAATGGTCCTTACAGTGGCATGTTTGCGTTCTTATACCTCAAACGTACACGTGTAACATAATACCTAATACGTACCTACGGACGTACGAGTACCTTCTACGTACTCGAGTCATAAGAACTAAATCACTCGCAGAGAAATCGTGGAAACCCATTTCAAAGAAAAACGGAGTTATTATTCTGTGAATAATACACCTTTGTATTCGCTCAGAAAAAAATTTTTATAACACCCCCTCAAAAATGTTTTCTTTAAAATTTCAAGGTGCGTAAATTCAGAAAATGCAATGTTCGTCCGCCGTATCCGCCGGCTTCATTTTCGGTCTAGAAACTTCGTTCTTTCGCAAACATGCTCCATTTGGGCCCTAGTTGTGTCCCGAAACTTTTCAGCCCGATCACCCAGGGGTTTAATGAGTGAAAATGTGTATAAAAATAGGTACTTTTTGTGTTTTAGTAACATGTTAGTAAAACGAGCTTTTGAGGTAACGGTTTCCATGTTTTCGGGGACGAGGAGGCCGAATATGAAGTCGATTTTGACCAAAGACTGGAAAATTAAGGTTGTACCAGATGTTCAGCTCCCAAAATTGATTTTTATGAGTCAAAAACCTGCGAAATCGTCTGAAATCACCATCAATTTGTAGAATAACACTAGGAAAAGTGTCAACACGTGGATCAAGAAGATTAAATGGCACGCACTACCTATGATCAAAGATAATTTGAAAAAAAAAAGGAGCGTACCTAATTCAAGTGTGGGGGGGGGGGGGAATTGGTGGAAACCACCAGAAATAGCTATTTCAATTATTATACATGAAAGCAACAATAAATGAACAGCCAACATTTCTGTAGGTATGTCCAAAAGAATAATAAACCCATGTGACAAGGGCTTTGCAGCGTTTTTTGTGTTTTAGTAACATGATCATTTGAGGTATCGTTTTCCATGTTTTTAAGACGAAAAGACCGAATATGAAGTCTTTTGACCAATGAATGGAAAATCGAGGTTCTAACGAAGTTTCAGCCTTAAGTTTACGTTCAATTT
Organism: Leptopterna dolabrata; assembly: GCA_954871275.1. Classification (NCBI taxonomy): domain Eukaryota; kingdom Metazoa; phylum Arthropoda; class Insecta; order Hemiptera; family Miridae; genus Leptopterna; species Leptopterna dolabrata. The sequence continues at coordinate 3,240,173 of OX940985.1, read as the reverse complement.
TGCTTTAAAATCGTCGTTCTTCCGCAAACAGTTTGGGTCCCTATTTGGATCCTAGTTTTGCTCCGAAGCTCGGCAGCCCCATCGGAATACACCCAGGGGTGTTATGGGGGGGAAAGTGGCGTGAAAATAGTGTTTTTCGAGGTTTTAGTGAACGTGAGCTTGTGGTGCATCGTTTCCATGTTTTTTTAGGGCGAGATGACCGAATATGAAGTCGATTTTGACCAAAGAGTTAAGAACTGAGGTTGTAGCAAAGGTTATGCTCCCGAAATGCATTTTTAATGAGCCAAAACCCTGGGAAATTGTCTGAAATCACCATAAATGTGTATAATAACACTAGAAGTAGTATCAACAGGTGAATCGAGACAATTAATTGGCACTATCGAAAAATGGAGCCGAGGTCATGTTTTTGTGAGCCAAAATATTAGTGGAAACCATCTAAAATACCTATTTCAATCTCTGCGCATGAAGGAAACAATAAATGAACAGCCAACATTTCTGTAGGTATTTCCGATAGATATGTCAATTTCTATCTTATTCGGTTGTGATATGAATACGTATAACATTGAAATAATATGTTGTAAATGTGAGACGCAAGTACCTATAATATAGTAGTAGTAACAAAATGTCAGATACTTGTCCATCGTGTCTCTCTGTTTGACGACAGTAACGTAGAACTGCAGCGCCCTGTTGAAGGTCCAATACATAACGTTTTGTAGTCTCTCGACGAAAGTCATTCTTTCTGAAAACTCCGTGTGCGTGTTCATCATGTAAGACGGGTTATCGGGAGCCCCGGCCATCTCGAGCATGAAAGATACATCTCCGACAGGAACGATTTGTACGGTTGGCGCCTTGAATTTATGGCCCTTTCGTAATAGTGAAATAAAAGTTGTTGAGGAGCGCAAGAAAAAAATGGTTAGTTAAACTGGTTAATTAAAATGTTTATTAATTGGTTAATGAAAAATGGTTTTAAATAATGGTCATAATAATAGGAAAAATCACTCGATTATGGATTACTGGTTCCATCAGTACGCATCAGTGTGTAGTTAGTGCATTGAGTGAAATTCATGAGTGTCACCGTTTGTTTTCATCTTTCAGGTATTAACATGGGTCACGGAGGCAGTTATGATCACCAAATAGCCAGAATGATACGATTCTGGCACATCTGTCGAATTTATTGTGATTGTCTTTAACTGCGTTTCCTGAAGGTTGAGTTAGAAAAGGGAATTCGAAATTATTTTTACCTTCTTAGTGGCAGCAGGTAAATTAACTAAAATCAGGCCTTGTAGTAGTTCGGGGATGTCAACTCACCAGGGTGGAAATGCACTGTTGGGCATAGCCTGCAGAATTGATCACCAAGTCGTATTCTTCGTCGGATCTCATCAGATCCTGTACTTCAGGGCGTTTCACAATCATCTCCATGCTCTGGTGTGCAATCAAATACGTGGATATCGTCAACAGGAGAGGGTTCGTTTGGGCTTGGTATTTAGTCGAAATCGCCTTGGCCTCGTTGTCCTCTACAACGATAGTAACGGGAAAATTCAATCAGTTATAATCAAAAACGATATTTATGTATATTCAGTTTCAAAAATAAAATGAACTAGTTAGGTACTTATTGAGAATGGTTGCAAGCAGTAGTAAGTAGCACCTAGTGCAAGACTAATAACTACGTAGGGTGAACCTTGACAGCTTCAGGGACAGATCGATGACAGTCCATCATGACTCAGGAGGAAGGGTACGAGGGCAACAACTAATCATAACCCAAGCTGTTCCTGTGTGCAGCAACTAACTACGAGTAGTAATGCAGATACTGTAATCTCCAAGAAAAGCGCTGCAAATTATTGTGCAACAGTTTATTATTTACCTGTACCGATGTCCCTTCTGAGTAGATCACTGTTTTCCCAGAAAACACCTAAATCGATTACCGCAGCCGGCTGGGCAATTACATTTTCCTAATGTATTTATAATTATTTGTTGTTATGCATGACGCATGACGTGTAGTTTTTAAAAACGCTGCAAATTATTACAGAACGGTTTATTACTTACCTGTATAGATGCCCCTTGTGCGTCGATCACTCTTTTCTGTGGTCAGTACCCTCAAGCTCCCCGAGGAAAGCCTTGAATGGAGTACTGGAGCCGGCCCGGGAATTAACGTTTTTAAAAATGCGCGGGATTAAACAATTCAATAATTAATTATTTGTAGTTACTCATGAAGCATAAGGTAAATAATAAACCGTTGTGTAATAATTTACCTGTATAGATGCCCCTTCTGTGTAGGTCACTGTTTTATGCGGTCAATACCCTCGAGCTCCCCCCAGGAAAGCCCTAAATTGAGTATTGGAGCCAGCCCGGGAATAAAATTTGATGAAAATGCGCGGGATTCAACAATCCGATCGTTAATTATTTGTTGTTATTCATGAAGCATAGGTACTTAACGTTTGTTCCTACCAACTCGACTCCATACAGCCATCCTTGATTATACTCAGGTGTTCCCTAGCAATGATATCTGGGTCGGATTTATACGGTTTGATTCACGATGGTGTTGAAGCTTTTTGGTGCACACGAACGGCTGGTCGTACAATGCTCCGGGTGGTCCCAAAAAACATGCTTTAGTTCATGATCATTATAAAAATGTATAAAAAACCATACCCTTCTACTGAATGAAAGTAGGTATTCGACCTACGGCGTTCTGAAAATTTCATCCCCTATTGTTAACCCTAGAGATGACTGACAGTAACGCCCGGCTTCGGGACCAAGTAGACCCCAAATTGGACCTACAAACAGAATTTCATTAATTTTTGTTCATGGTAACTTAGAACAGTGCGAAGTACTGCGGACGGACAGAAACGTTTTTATTCCATTTTCGGATTCTACATACCTTGAAACGGAAACTATAAAAATTTGAGGGGTTATTATTTTTTTCTTTTTTCATACACGATTCCAAAGGTTCATTACTGAAAATAATGAACCAAAATTGAATGAAAATTTTCCACGCAGTTTGTAGAAAAGTTGCGGAAATTTTCATCGAAATCGGGCCATAGATGGATGCGAAAATTGAGTACCTCCGATGTCGCGATTGCGCATGCGCAATGGTCATACCAGTGATTGTAGCAGTTTGAAACTTATAGGGGACCACTCATAGGATCTTAACCTAAAACAACCCACCGAATTCGAGCAAAATCAAAATCTGAGGGGAGTTAGGTATATATTTTTATTTTTTATTCATTTTATTTATTTTTTGATGCTCGATCCCGAAAGTTCATTATTGAAAATGAGAAACAAAAAATTACAAACTTTTCACCGAAGCCATTGTAGGAGGTTTGAGCAAAACCGTTCTGAGATTCGCCGGCGGGTCCTCAACCGGGAAATGCGTGTAAAACGTGACGTTGTGGCCCCTTGCGGCCAAACTTCGAACTATTGGTGAGTAGACGGAATGGTGGCTTTTAGCAGGTAGCGGCAAGAAAACGAGGATTCTCGCTCCGCCTGCTGTGTTCAGAAGCACAGCCAGCAGGATCACTAAGTCCCTGCGCATAAAAATAGTTTGTTATTCTCCTAGGGATAATTCTTGTTGGAACTGATTGGATGTTGTTGGCAAATCTGTATTACTGATGAACAGAAAGGAAACTAGAAAAATCTCAACACATCATTTGCAATTTGTTTAATTATTTTGAATTACGTTTACTTTTATCTATTTTCACAGAACATGTGTTTACAGCTACAGGTTTGCTAATGTACGCAGTGCCCGTCTCTACATAATATATCAATTCAGTCTTTGATTTAACAATTTATTGTTGTTTGAGTTTCTTGGGTTTTGAATTTCCTAAAAATGAAAACACGTATGAGAGTAGCATCCGTGTCACGTATGAGAGTAACAAAACTCCTGCAGCTATCACGGCCAGAACGTCCAGCAGGAGAAGTTGGTAGAGAGGCATGTGCGCGGAAGCAGGCTGTAGAGCGTGTCCATGTTTTAAGACATATTCTATCCAATACACCGACTCTTCCACTGGTTTCATCGGCCGATCCCGGAATATCCTCTGTTGACGAATTGCTTGCTCCTTGTATCTGAAATTATATAGACACGTTTAATATCAACCTGTTGAACATTCACAGGAGAAAGGAGATGAATCTACGGCAAAGATTATGGATTTTTTTGTATTCTCAACATGTTCACCATCAAGTTCACTCTTTTCTCTCCCCACAGCAAGTAGGTAATTTGATCTATGGTTTCTCACAGTAGCGGTGCGTGGCCTCTGAAAACGGTGGGGCACCAAACCAGAACAAAAAGCCAACAGATTTGTCTACAAAGTACCACAAAATACAACAACACGCTTCCCTTATTTACTGATTGATATTCAGCAAATTCTCTTTCAATCAGCACTCAATCGTCTTACGAAAACGTCCACAACTTCTACTGAAAATTGGCCATCGACTTCATGTATTATAAAAATATAGTAAAATAAAATATAATAAAACAATGACCCATCGGCCAGTACCTACTTGAATGGAGAAGCTAGTGACTTGAAGCTAGGTAGTTATATATATATGTGTTAGGACGCCGATCAATCCACAAGACCACAAACAGCAAACAGGACAAATGCACGTAGGTACCACAAATACAAATCTGTCATCCGAACCGGAGAACCGGACCGAACGCAAGAAATTAAAAACTGACAACTGACTCAACAGATTACAGAGAAAGCGACTATAATTCACAACAAAAACAAATCAGAAGACGAAGAAGCATGACAAATTGAATCGAATGCACAAGAAGAAAATACGCAACCTCTAACCACCACTGTCGGCCTGAAGAGTGTTTCTTTGCGGCACGCTCAAGAAAAACAACAACAACAACAAATTGAATCGAAGGGATCGAATCGATCGTGTAAACGAACGATTTTGGAGTAGAAATCAGATTTTGGGGACTGGGCCCAATGTGGTCGTGGCAAATAACATTTTTACTCTACTGAGCATGCGCGGATGGGCCTTTTTTCTTAGTTGACATGGGGGCACACCGGCCCAGGACCCAGAACCTACCTGCCAGTTTCAAGAGCCCAGGTTTCGATTTCGATTGCAGGACATCGATTACTGTCGCTTTATTCCGATAACATGCTTGGTCTATGGAGCACACCGTGGATGCTCTACTATAGTATTGAATATCCATAGAATTTCCATTCCATAGCCATAGAAATCTGGCGAAACGCTGTTGAACCATGTGAAAAATGCAAGGTACAGTGTTGATTGTTTTCGGAGTCTGCTCCTAGTGTTGGCGTAGTGTTGCTACAGCTTTCGAGTAGACCTTTTCACCACCTCGATTATGTTTGATACTATTTGTTCGTATGTTATGAGTTCGCCTCCCAATGTCATAAAATAATGTCAGTTTTCCGGAAATAACCGTCGGCTTATATCAATATCAGTATGTATAATGTACCGTACAAAATTTGGTGCACCGTAATAGGGAAAGTCCGGAGCCAACTTTGGCTCGTCGGCCAGTCAATGGAGTCCCGTAGTAAAACCTTTCCGACTCCCAACTGAAGCCTGACTCCTGTGGAAAGTTTCCTCGGCTTTTCGCTTTTGATGTGGCCCGTTTACTTGAGGTTAAGAGCTAACATTACGACGGCCCCTGTTGTAGGGGGCTGCCAGGGGTGTGGCCGGAGTTACATGAAGCTGTGCGGGACCAGAACAGAGATTTATATCGACATCCCGAGGCAAACGGGAGCAATAAATGCTAGAGGTAACCTCGTTGACATAGACGCAGAACGAGCTCTACTGATATATGAGTAACTAAGTAGGTAGTAATATTTTAACGCATCCACCAGTTTACGGAAAACCTTGGATCGAAAAAAAGCTAGGCAGATACATTTTTTCTAAAATTCGCATTAAAAAAATCTGCCACTTTTAATGGCACATAGTTTCCTCGTATCAATAATTTGATCGACAAGATCAATTCAACATAATTTTATAATAAATTATTACATGATGAGACCCTAAATGATCCCTGAACAATAAATAAACATTGCAAATAATACCATTTGCCACTGGTTTGTGAGAAATTGATTACCGCGTTTTTCGCGTTTGCGCATGCGCAGTGGACAAACAATGATCCGATCGTTTTGAAACTCACAGCGGGCCATTTGGGAGCTGCACATCACCTTTCCACTGAATAAGAGCAAAATCGGACCATTGACTCGTTAGAAATTTAGTTCCCCGGATTTCGCGTTTGCGTATGTGCAGTGGCCATACAAATGGTCCGATCGTTCTGAAATTCCATCTGGTCGATCTAGAACACAACCCGCACGATCCCTGAATATTTCAGCAAGGGAGTTATGCGCGTGACAAGGATTTGCTGTGAACTGATGGACAGACGGACACGGATGTGGCTAATTTTACTATTCCTGCTGTCGAATTCACGTGATATCCCATTTTCATCCGCTGAATTCTTTCTAAATTATCCTTACAGTATTCAGTAGTCTTCGATCTATCGTTAGTAATCAGATTAATTCCTTACCTCCGGTTATTCAAGAGTTCGTTTACAGCCCATGAGATCGAGGATTCCGTCAGGTTCTCGAAGTCCAGCCCAACTCCGAACCCAACTGTCGAGATTTGCCGTAAGTTCTTCCTCTGGTCTGCGAAAAACGGGATGCCGAGCAGAGGAACGGCGCTGTTCACTGCTTCCGTTGTGCTCAGGAGTCCGCCATGGGTTATGAACAGCTTCACGTTTTTATGAACTATAATGAAGAACGAAAATAATTGTTCTTATTTCGTCCGTGAACGGGTAGCGGACGTACTTGAAACCGCCACGAAGTAATTGAAAACAGTAATGTAAAATTAAAAACATGAGGTGTAGGAGATGATGTTTCAATGAAATCGCTAAGTATGCACTTATATACTACATGAAATTTATCCACACCACACGCTGTTACGCAGGTTCTGTTCACGTGGTTAGGTGCATGGTGTTGTGTGTGTATGTGTGTGTGGATCTGAATCGTATTAGCCTCTGCTTATAGAGTATACTGAATGCCGTACATATATATCGTCCATAAACTCCGTTAATTCCAACCATGTTTTCAACGCGTATAGTCCCCATGAATGGATATCAATAAGGACATCATTAAGGTTTAGCTATGTATGTTTGTTTACGAGGAAGCCAAGGTGACAGGATACTGACTCTTTCTCTCCAGATTCGTTCCAAGCTCGATTATATTATGATCATTTCAGGAGAAGGAATAATATTGCTTTTGGTTAAATTTTACATGAGCCAACTCCCAGGTTCATTGATCTCCTGTTCTGGTTAATAATTTTCAATAACAAACCTTTGGAATCGAGCATGAAAATTTTTTTACACCCCCCCACCCCCCCCCCCCCACCCAAATTTGATGGTTTCCGTTTCGAGGAATGTAGAATCCGAAAATGCAATAAAAAAATTTCGGTCCGTACGCCGTACTTCGCGCTTTTCTTAGTTACCATGAACCAAAATTGACGAAATTCGGTTTATAGGTCCCATTTGGGGTCTGGTTGGTCCTCGAAGCTCGGCGTTAATGTCATTCATCGTTAAAGGGTAAAAAATAGGTGTTGAAGTCTCCAGGACGCCGTTTTCTCGAATTTTTTTACGGTTAGTTTTCGAACTTGGGAGTATTTCAAGACCACCGCATTGTACGTTCAGCCGTTCGTTCACAGAAAGGCCCCGGATGTATGCACCGACAGGCTTCTTCAACAGGAGAGTGAATAAAATTGGATACATTCAGCCCAGATATCATCACTAGGGACGCGGCAACAATCTGGGAACTGACCTGCGATCATCATTGCTAGGGAGCACATGATTATAATCACGCTGTATGAAGTCGAGTTGGTTGTTCTGTGATATTATTTCATTTTAAAAACGCTGCAAATCCCTGCACAACGGTTTATTATTTTGTATAGAATACCCTTCTGTTACAGATCACAGCTCTATGTATAGATAACCCGTCTATATAATATAATATGTACTATTCTATGCATAATTATGTAGATCGCAGACCCTCCGTAGGTTAGTACCTAACCCCGTACTCGTTACTAGGTACCTACCTAAATCACGAGTTAAATGTTGCTAAAATAATTCTGCCGATGACAAACAGTACCTAACAAAAAGAAACACACATAATGAAGTTCTGAAAAGAAATTGTTGATGAGGAGTGAAAAAAGTTGCAAAAGTACCTACCAACAAACTCCAGCCCCTTCTACGTAGATGGTATAATGAACCGTTGTGTAATAATTTACCGTTGAGTAATGATTTACCGTAGTAATAATTTACCCATCAATAATACTTCAACGTTTGTTCAAGTTTCACTACCTACCAACAAACTCCAAAAGAGCCATCATTTTTCAAATGAAATAATATCACAGAACAACCAACTCGACTTCATACTCCGCCAATATAATCAGGTGATCCCTACCAATGATTGGCCGTATTCACAAATTCCTATTGTGGGCGCGTCTCTGGTTACGAGATTTGGTTTGAATTGTATACAATTTCATTCACACTGGAGTCGAAAATGCCTGTCGGTGCAAACTTCGGGGCCTTACTGTGAACGAACGGCTGGACGTACGATGCTCCGGATGGTCTTAAAAAACTCGCAAGTTCAAGAACTATTTAAAACCGTAAAAATATTTACGTAAAAAAATGGTATAGGCGTTTTGAAAATTTCAACCCCTATTTTGAACCCCTTAGAGATGACTCACAGTAACGTCGAGCTTCGAGGACCAACTAGACGCCGAACGGAACCTATAACCCGAATTTCATCAATTTTTTTTCATGGTAACTAAGAAAAGTGGCCCGTACGGCGTACGGCGTACGGCGTACGGTGTACGGCGTACGGCGTACGGCGGACAGACAGAAATATTTTTATTGCAGTTTTGGATTCTACATACCTTGAAACGTAAACCATCAAATTTTGAGGGGGGGTAAGAATTTTTTTTTTCATGCTCGATTCCAATGGTTCATTATTGAAAATAATAAACCAAAATGATGGCTCTTCTGGAGTTTGTTGGTAGGTAGTGAAACTTGAACAAACGTTGAAGTATTATTGATGGGTAAATTATTACACAACGGTTCATTATACCATCTACGTAGAAGCGGCTGGAGTTTGTTGGTTGGGGTTTGTTGGACTTTTGCAACTTTTTTCACTCCAGATCAACAATTTCCCTTCAGAACTTCATTATTTTCGTTTCTTTTTGCCATTTTAGTTACTGTTTGTCATCGACAGAATTATTTTAACAACATTTAACTCGTGATTTAGATAGGTACCTAGTAACGAGTACGGGGTTAGGTACTAACCTACAGAGGATCTGCGATCTACATAATATGTATAGAATAGTACATATCATATTATATAGACGGGTTATCTATACAGAGAGCTGTGATCTGTAACAGAAGGGTATTCTATACAAAGTAATAAACCGTTGTTCAGGGATTTGCTTTGTTTTAAACTGGTTGTTTTGTTGCTATGTTCTTCGAGAATTCGTTAATATAAAAAGGTATAGGTATATATGACAGTCTTGGCCAGATCCTTCAGTATTTATTTCAAAATAAACTTCTGATTTGGATTCTCCACCTCAATAATTGGTTGCATTTTGTGGTTTATTATTTTCAATAATGAACCATTGGAATCGAGCATGAAAACAAAAATTCTTACCCCCCCTCAAAATTTGATGGTTTACGTTTCAAGGTATGTAGAATCCAAAACTGCAATAAAAATATTTCTGTCTGTCCGCCGTACGACGTACGCCGTACGGGCCACTTTTCTTAGTTACCATGAAAAAAAATTGATGAAATTCGGGTTATAGGTTCCGTTCGGCGTCTAGTTGGTCCTCGAAGCTCGACGTTACTGTGAGTCATCTCTAAGGGGTTCAAAATAGGGGTTGCAATTTTCAAAACGCCTATACCATTTTTTTACGTAAATATTTTTACGGTTTTAAATAGTTCTTGAACTTGCGAGTTTTTTAAGACCATCCGGAGCATCGTACGTCCAGCCGTTCGTTCACAGTAAGGCCCCGAAGTTTGCACCGACAGGCATTTTCGACTCCAGTGTGAATGAAATTGTATACAATTCAAACCAAATCTCGTAACCAGAGACGCGCCCACAATAGGAATTTGTGAATACGGCCAATCATTGGTAGGGATCACCTGATTATATTGGCGGAGTATGAAGTCGTGTTGGTTGTTCTGTGATATTATTTAATTTGAAAAATGATGGCTCTTTTGGAGTTTGTTGGTAGGTAGTGAAACTTGAACAAACGTTGAAGTATTATTGATGGGTAAATTATTACTACGGTAAATTATTACTCAACGGTAAATTATTACACAACGGTTCATTATACCATCTACGTAGAAGGGGCTGGAGTTTGTTGGTAGGTACTTTTGCAACTTTTTTCACTCCTCATCAACAATTTCTTTTCAGAACTTCATTATGTGTGTTTCTTTTTGTTAGGTACTGTTTGTCATCGGCAGAATTATTTTAGCAACATTTAACTCGTGATTTAGGTAGGTACCTAGTAACGAGTACGGGGTTAGGTACTAACCTACGGAGGGTCTGCGATCTACATAATATGCATATAATAGAATAGTACATATCATATTATATAGACGGGTTATCTATACATAGAGCTGTGATCTGTAACAGAAGGGTATTCTATACAAAATAATAAACCGTTGTGCAGGGATTTGCAGCGTTTTTTTCTAGTAGGTACGACTTTTGGTTTATTATTTTCAATAATTAAACTTTCGAATCGAGTATGAGAGAGAAAATTGTGTAAATGCCTCCAATAATCCGAGAAATTCATAGGGGACCATCCAGAAGCTACAACCAACTACCGAATTTGAGGAAAATCGAGCCATTGATTCGCGAGAATTTCAGTACCTCGGATTTGGCATTTTTGTGTATTATTTTCAATAATTACCTTTCGAATCGAGTATGAGAGAGAGAAAATTAACACCTAATAGCATTGAGTTGATATCGAGTTGATAGCGATATTATCGTCGAGTGTTGACGTGTTTTGCTCTCTTCTGACGGACACGATCGCAGCTTTGGTCAGATAAGTTCTTATCATATCTCCATTCGCATCGCTAATTCGATTACACTACTTAATTTTTTCTGGTTATCTTCCACGTCCGTATATTCTGACTGAACCTACACAACACCCATTGAATTGAGGGGCCCCTCCTCGTACACAGGCAACTAACACAAGGATAAACGACGAGCCCAACACTACAAATTCCACCTTGGGATCCAACAAAAATAGCGATCTATCAGCACACTTCCTACAATTTCAAGTTTTTGTAATTTTAAGTTTTGTAATTTTGTAACTTTTATTTTGAAATTTTTATTGAAGTCTTGAAGTACTAAAACTTTATTTTGGAAATGAATTTATAACGGCTGAATGGTCCTTCCGAAGCCAATAAAGAACGGAAAAAACGCTAATAATCCCTAAATTGTGTAAATGTCTTCAATAATCCGAGAAATTCATAGGGGACCATCCAGAAGCTACAACCAACTACCGAATTTGAGGAAAATCGAGCCGTTGATCCGCGAGAATTTTAGTAAGTACCTTGGATTTGGCATTTTGGTTTATTATTTTCAATAATAACCTTTCGAATCGAGTATGAAAGAGAAAAAACTAACCCCTAATAATCCCTAAATTGTGTAAATGCCTCCAATAATCCGAGAAATTCATAGGGGGCCATCCAGAAGCTACAACCAACTACCGAATTTGAGGAAAATCGAGCCATTGATCCGCGAGAATTTTAGTACCTCGGATTTGGCATTTTTGTGTATTATTTTCAATAATAACCTTTCGAATCGAGTATGAGAGAGAGAAAATTAACCCCTAATAATCCCTAAATCGTGTAAATGCCTCCAATAATCCGAGAAATTCATAGGGGACCATCCAGAAGCTACAACCAACTACCGAATTTGAGGAAAATCGAGCCATTGATTCGCGAGAATTTTAGTACCTACCTCGGATTTGGAATTTCTTGTGTGCATTCGCATTTGCCTTACAAATCATCTGATCGTTGTGAGTGCATAGGGGCCATCTAAGGCCCAACCCGCATAGTTCCTGAAAATTTCAGCTATCTCGGATTCGAACTGAGGAAAGATACTTTTTTTTGAGTAACATGCGCATACATCCATAGGTTTATACGAAATTGAAATTTTAAATGTTTATGTTACAATTTTAATAAATTTGAAAAGTTCTTTTTAAATTTTTAAATTTCTTGATGCAAGCATTGAGTAGTAATCCAAAGTGATTCACTGACGGGTAGACAGACACCGTACCAAACCTTGAGGGACTGAGAATAACTCTAACTCAGAAGGGTTTTGATTTCGGGTTCGGATTCTCCATCAAATATAAGGGCAGAGTTCCCTTCTCGAACTTTAAGGAAAGAGAAAGAACCCTTTCTACAGAAAATGAGGGGAGCATTTCTGTGACACCCGGAATAATAATATGTAAATGGGTGCTGTACAAACATGAGATCCCACTGTGTCGGACAAGTTGAAGCACAGCGTTTGCCGTCGGTAAATCAGCAAAATGCAATCTTGACACGTTGAATGGGCGAATTGACACATTCGAGATACAAACCCAATATATCCTGTTGAGGGAACCAGTCGGACATATAAACGTTGGCGGGGACTTGAGGGAAGTCCTTTCCCGTCCATTTCCAGAGAACCCTCTGCTTTAGTTTGGCGAACACGTTCGAGAAGGCGTCGCGAATCCCTTTGGACGACACTTGAGACATATTAATATTGGAGCCGAGGCTGAAGTAGATTACGCCGTCCGGGGAATCATTCAACAGCTGTTCGAGATCCTGAAAAAGTAGGAAACACTCGTGGGGTTTTTACCGTCTACTGGATATTTCACTGTCTTCGTTGCCCTGAAAGTTTATCGTCTTTAATATTTTATTGGGCTCTCCTCTTCCTGTTTTACGGTGACCCTAATCCTCAACTAGACCTCGCCTCTGCGTATTCAGACCTAGCATTAAGGCTAGCCGAACACATAAAAAACGACTTTTACCTATTATAAATTTGATGGATGGGCCTTACGGCAGACCCAAGTAGGAATAAGAACAACAATTTTTTAGTCTTATTCCTACTTGGGTCTGCAGTAAGGCCCATCTATCAAATAATTGTTTTATGTATATTTTTATTTTGTATGTACCTAGTTGGTGCAAATGAAACTTAATAACAAGGTAACAACTAAGGGATCTCGAATTTGCATCAACAATATTATACAGCTAATTCTGGTGGTCCGTAAGGTCCATTCCAATCATTAGTCCCATTCGGATATTGTTGTTGGGTTAACAATACACAAGCAGATAATGAACCTCTCGAGTTGTCATTTTTTACCTATAAAATCTATTCATGTGATAGCATTAAACTTCAGGACGAGAAACCAGTTCAGCCTGTCGCACGATTGTGTGCTGGGGTGTTCAGTCCTAGCCAACCGCAGACGGGATCATGTTGGTTTATTTTTGGCTTTTTGCATAATTCTGTTTGAGAGAGACAGTCTTCCGAACGGTAAAGAAACCCATCCGGTTAACCAGGCAGGTACATGGGTACCTACCTGGTAGGTTTATACAAAAATATAAATTTTACTCATCAGCTAGCAAAACAATGTACGGCTGTAGCACCGAGCTAATATGAGCCGGGGAATCCCATCCGGTTCAGCATTGATTTGTCTATTAACTCATATTACCCTACATCAATCATTGGTTCTACAATATTACAACTGAGTGCTGCAGAGGACTGAGAATTTTGTTTCAGACTGAGATTCAGACTTGTACTATTCGGTCTTAAAGAGCTTCAAAAAAATGCTTCACATTTGATATCCGATTTGATATATCATAGGTCCTATTATTATTTGCAAGTACCTCTTGCATTGATGTAGGATTACCTTTGGAAGGCCTACACAATTAACTCATAATTACTGTACATCAATCAGTGGTTCTATGCAATTAACTCATAATTACCCTAAATCAATTATTGGTTTTGCAAATACGTCTGAGTACAGAGGAGTGAGAATTTCGTTTCAGGCAGAGATTCAGACTTGTACTATCCTGTCTTATAGAGCTTCAAAAAAATGCTTCATATTTGATATCCGATTTGTTATACGGTAGGTATTATTCTTTGCAAGTACCTCTTGCATTGATATAGGATTACCTTTGGAAGGCCTTCACAAATAACTCATAATAAATTACTCTAACTCAGTCAATGATTCCATGCAATCAACTCATAATTACCCTACAGTAATCATTGTTTCTATGCAATTAACTCATACATAATTACCCTACATCAACTAGTTCTGCAAATATGCCTGATTACAGAGGAGTCAGAATTTCATTTCAGGCAGAGATTCAGACTTGTACTATTCGGTCTTAAAGAGCTTAAAAAAAAAGCTTCATATTTGAATAGGTATTATTCTTTGCAAGTACTTCTTGCATTAATACAGGATTACCTTTGGAAGGGGCTTAGGTGTACGGAGATTGATCCCCCCGACTTCCTTGACGTGAGGTGCTCTCGGGAAGTTGTATCCGACCGAGTGGTGAGAGTTGACCAGGATGAGCGCCTGGTCCCCCAGGAGGTGAACGATCGACGGACGATTTTCCCAGCCGGTGTAGTTGAAATATTTGTCCATGAGGCCTTGCATGCTGTAGAGTTGGGCGTAGCTCACGAGCAACGTCGACGTCAGGTGGTAGAGGTTGTGGACCCTTTGAAGGAACGTTAGCTTGTCCGTGAAGTCCGTCTTGAAGTCGATCATGTAAGCCGGGTTGTCCGTAAGACCGGACATCTCGTGGAGCCAGGAACTGTCTGCTAGAGGCATCAAAGCCACTCCAGGCGCTGCCCAAAATGCCACATCATAATATGTTGATTTCTAATTTGAGCTGATAATGTCAACTGAGGAAACAACAAATTATGGGTAGTTTCAATTAAGGTCAAACCTAACTGTCGTGATATCCTCCCGGAATACCTACCACTCCATGTACGTATTAAGATTGTCCCAATAAACCGAACGAACGGAGGGCCTACGTGACTGAAGTGGGGTAGGTCTCTCTTCCCTCCATCGGTCTACCAACGGTTCATAACGACCGTCAGAGGACCGGAGGAGGGTGGAAGAGCTCATATCAAACCCGCTCTTCTCATCCGGCTCACCATTCGATGCTCAAATCTCAAGTCGATGACTTCTCTCTCTCTCCTCTCATACCTCCTTACCTTTCTCACCTAAAAGAACTCGGAGTGGTGGAACCGGTCTGGTAATAACAGACCTGGTGGAACTGTCTGGGCACATCCCCTAGCGTTTCTTGTGGTGGTAACCTTCCTGGCTTTACTTTCAAACGCTAGCTACCAAAACGACATTCCCAACTCAATCTCACCTATCCAAGCCACCTTTCTATCACCACACTAACTATGGTGATTCTTGTTTGGTTTCGTGTGGAAAACCAAAATCATGCATGCATACAAAATCTTGACTCTTCAATCTCGGGCTGCCTTTACCGAAGAGTTTCTATTCGCGAATTTCTGCAGCAACCCACCTAGAAAATATTATTGTCCCTCCGGGATTCTTCTAAATTCAGGTTCCATTGTACTTGCGTTCGTTTGCATTGCTTACCTCCGAACTTGTGTTGCAACGCTACAACAGGCTCTGAAACGAAAAACGCTTCGTGTATGACCAAATCGTACTTTTCGTCTGAGTGGATGATCTTTTGGGCCTCTGGGTGACCCAGTGTGGCGTCCATGACGGTGTAGCCTGCCTTGCCAAAATACAGACTCTTCATAGGAGTCGACATCTTGCCGAAAGATACGAATCCAGGCAACACATCATCTGTTGAACAAGCGAAGGCAGTAAAAATCCTATTATCGTTGGTGGCATAACTAAAGTAAACTAAAATTGAACCTTAGGAAGTTTACAGCGTTTACTCTTACAGCGTTATGAAATTCGTTTCGTTCTAAATGAGTTTTGTAGTATTTCACAACACACTGTCAGTTAGATAATTAGGTAGATACCTATTTTGTAAATTATCATAAATCGATGTTGAACTTCTCAAACAGAACATAAACCTCTGGCTTTGGTAGAGCATAGTCTGGTTTGGTATAAGGTATAAATTATAACACTTTTTGAATAGCTTGTCGTACAGAAAACTTTTTGGTATAACGGACTATTAGAAATCCTTCGATGACCATTTGCAGTTTATTATTTTCAATTGATAGATACTTTTGTATTATGAACAAACTTTATGCTCATGAATAAAAATAAATAATTAATTAATGAATTATTGATTTATGAAACTGTAATTCCCGGGCCGAATCCAGTACTAGATTTAGGGCTTTCCTGGGGGGAGCACGAGGGTAGGTATTGACCACAGAAAAAAAGCGATCTACGCAGAAGGTACATGTATACAGGTAAATAATGAACCGTTGTGTAATAATTTGCAGCGTTTTTAGTTTATTTTAAACATAAAAAAAAAAGGAGGTGAAGAAGAAGAAGAAACGCCTGCTTCATACAATTTCCACGGGTGAGCTTGGTTTTACAGCCCGTTACGTACGATTTGAGATGAAGGTAAATGTAGCAGGTCAACCAGCCCCGAATTAGAATGCTGGAGATTAAGAGACTCGATTTCTGTAGTAGACACATAATTATGTAGTTTGTTGTTGTGGTATTATAGTGTTCAGGTTGCTTACGTTGAAGGGTGTTCAGAACATTGGGAACCAACACCTGTCGTAGATTCGTAGGCAACGGCTTCTCCATAGGCACTGCCGTCAGGTAAGTAACTTGATGACCCCGTTCAGCCAGCTCCCTCACGATTGGCTGGAAGGCGAAATGGTGGCTTTTCATAGGGAACGGGATGAACACTAAAATTTTGGCCGGTTCCGCGACTTGTAGCCAGATCCCAAGCAACAAAAACACCCTGAAATATTTATTTATTTAGTTGCATATATATACCTTACGTAACTGACTTATTCTATAAATGTAAAATGGAGAAAGAAAAAAAGAAAATACTCGTTGCAATATTATTGTTGGGCGCTTCGGGCCTGTTGCCTTTAGCCGTCGTTCTACAGAACAAAGAAAATTAGGTAAATTCCTCTCTAGAAAGTAGGAATTATTTCATCATTTTTAACATAATATATAGGTACTGATGTTACACATAGTGACTCGTGATTATGTCCTCACCCATTACTTGGCTTAATGCAACCAACCAGGCTAAAATCTTTTTCTTAAAAGTTGTCCTTGAGAACATGCTGGGGGTTTCTAGCTGTACATGTAACAGTGCGGCTGTTCTCGAGTAGTTTTCTGGTCCGGTGGAGATGGGATCGGTGGGCGGAAGCCTAATCGATATCCCTTCTTAACGGGTGATAATCTCGCTGGTCTAGGAAGGGGACTCTCGAGGGTCCACCCCCACTTTCACACTCCATCACAGCACTCAAGTTTCGTAGCAATATAGGTACATTCTCATGGCTTCGGAATCACTAACTGCCCTCTAACCGGAATCGCGTTGGGTAATTATGAACCATTAACGTCATTGACCATTGTGTGGTTGCTATGGAAAAGTAACAGTAGGGATCTAATGAAGAGCTAGCGTGGTGTAAATACTTTCATTTCTCGATATAATCTGCTACTTGAGTACAGCCGAGGCTTTTTCAGGGTTACCTTTATGATCGATCGCTGTACGACATTTATTAATTCCAAGTGATTCGGATAGGTGCCACCCCATACTGCAGAACAGGCTCGACGAGTGCGATATACAGCAGACGTAGCATATCAATATTTAATGTGTCCCGAATATGATAAAAAATATAAACAAATTTACGCATTTTCGCATACAGTGCGTCCATTTGCCCCTTCCATTTCAAATAATCGTCAATCACAATACCCAGGTAACGATACTGTGGTACCCTTTCGATCGGTTGGCATGCGCAGCTAGTACGATCCCTGCATTTATGAGCTATCAGGTCCAGGTTGGATGGGAGGGTGGCTTTGCTACCGAATGCGATGTATTTCGTTTTACGCATACTCAATGTCAAACGACTCGCGGCAAACCAGCCTTCAAATATATAATGATTCCCAAAACGAGTTGATTAGACGTTGGAGTAATTACGTCAGGTAGAGCTTGACATTCAATTTGTGGGCCACTACCCTATTATTTATAGCTAACTAAGTGCATACACAGCTATCGATGCAACAGCTCTTGTTGTCCTGAAAATTCGTCTGTTTCTGTCTCATCTCATTTCACTTAGTTTCGATGGCAGTCCTTCTTTTCCGGAGCCCAGTGAAAATTGGTTCTAATCAGAAAGAACGGTATGCCAATCAAGTACAATTGGTGCACTCTATTATAATTATTATACAAGGTGAACATTAGTGTTGGTTTTGTCTGCTCAAGCTGCTGATCCATGAAGAAAATAATAATTTATTGTTTAGGAATTCGCTGCGTTTTATCAAGCAAAGATTTCTGTCTTCTTCGTCTAAATATTTATAACATTATCGGCCTTTATATCAATTTTCAGCTCGAAATTCAGAACTGTTTTGCCACATAACAGATGGAAAAATATCTGAGGGTCGTCAACGTCGATTTAGATCAGCTAAACTTTTGGTTTATTATTTTCAATAATGAACCATTGGAATTGAGCATGAAAAAAAAAATTCTTACCCCCCCTCAAAATTTGATGGTTTACGTTTCAAGATATGTAGAATCCAAAACTGCAATAAAAATATTTCTGTCTGTCCGCCGTACGCCGTACGCCGTACGACGTACGCCGTACTGGCCACTTTTCTTAGTTACCATGAAAAAAAATTGATGAAATTCGGGTTATAGGTTCCGTTCGGCGTCTAGTTGGTCCTCGAAGCTCGACGTTACTGTGAGTCATCTCTAAGGGGTTCAAAATAGGGGTTGAAATTTTCAAAACGCCTATACCATTTTTTTACGTAAATATTTTTACGGTTTTAAATAGTTCTTGAACTTGCGAGTTTTTTAAGACCATCCGGAGCATCGTACGTCCAGCCGTTCGTTCACAGTAAGGCCCCGAAGTTTGCACCGACAGGCATTTTCGACTCCAGTGTGAATGAAATTGTATACAATTCAAACCAAATCTCGTAACCAGAGACGCGCCCACAATAGGAATTTGTGAATACGGTCAATCATTGGTAGGGATCACCTGATTATATTGGCGGAGTATG
This sequence comes from Leptopterna dolabrata, assembly GCA_954871275.1. Lineage (NCBI taxonomy): Eukaryota > Metazoa > Arthropoda > Insecta > Hemiptera > Miridae > Leptopterna > Leptopterna dolabrata. The sequence continues at coordinate 3,220,979 of OX940985.1, read as the reverse complement.
AAGTCGAGTTGGTTGTTCTGTGATATTATTTAATTTGAAAAATGATGGCTCTATTGGAGTTTATTGGTAGGTAGTGAAACTTGAACAAACGTTGAAGTATTATTGATGGGTAAATTATTACTACGGTAAATCATTACTCAACGGTAAATTATTACATAACGGTAAATTATACCATCTACGTAGAAGGGGCTGGAGTTTGTTGGTAGGTACTTTTGCAACTTTTTTCACTCCTCATCAACAATTTCCTTTCAGAACTTCATTATGTGTGTTTCTTTTTGTTAGGTACTGTTTGTCATCGGCAGAATTATTTTAGCAACATTTAACTCGTGATTTAGGTAGGTAACTTGTAACGAGTACGGGGTTAGGTACTAACCTACGGAGTGTCTGCGATCTACATAATATGCATATAATAGAATAGTACATATCATATTATATAGACGGGTTATCTATACATAGAGCTGTGATCTGTAACAGGAGGGTATTCTATACAAAATAATAAATCGTTGTGCAGGGATTTGCAGCGTTTTCAGAATTCCTGTCGAGAAATCGCCCCGAGTACGTTTCACTCCACCTTGGCAATGGACAAGGACACTGACTGATTCTTATTCTAAACTATTTTTTATCTCGCCGTTCTATTTATTCGCTATCAGTTTCAATTATTTTACATGGCTCATTATTACGTCACAGTGTTACATAAGACCCGTTCTCTAGTTGTTGATGTTTGGCAAAGTTCCAAAGTCAGCAGGCTTGTGGCTACGATGATTATACGATGCCATTTTCAAAACATTTCTTATGAGCCATCTGTAATTACTGCTTTTCCTGTAAGTATTGGGGTTCTGCTTAGTTTTGGCTGGGGGTCAGTTATTATCAGTATAACCAGTTATAATGGTCAGTTATAATTGGGGACGTTATGAAAGGAGACGGAATAGAGTCAGAATGTCATATTTGAGTTGTCATCGAGATTTTATGGAAGTGGGCAACGGACAAAAAACGTCTGCCAAGTTGGGTGGGCAGCATAGCTTCGTCACTTATTGTAACACGGACGTGTAGAACAAAATCAGTTGGTAAAAAATGATGCGTCGAAATGATTGAATAGCAATAAATAGAGTGGTAATAAATTACCTAACATGCGTAATAGGATCAAACATTTCATGTTCGCGCATGCGCAAACGAAAGTTATAGCAAAATTCCAATAAAATTCGTGCGGAACTATTGAAGTACCTACTATTCCTGATCGACTCTTCAAGTTTGAACTCATTTCAGCGATATTTAAGGTAGTTCCGGAAGTTCCAAGTAGTTTACGTTTACGCATGCGCAGACGAAAGTTACCGTGCGATTTCAATGAATTTGATAAGGGACTATCTGCGATCCAACCCGCGTATACCCTCTGAATTTCAGCTCTCTACGACTTCTTTTTCGCGTGGTTAACAGCGTTACAAGGAAATAGTCAACATTTCATGTTCACGCATGCGCAGACAAAAGTTACATTACTTTTTCAATGATTATTGTGTGGGAGCACCTACCTTCCAAATTTCAGCCCATTTCGACCATTATTTCGGGTAGTTATGGGCGTTATAAGGAATTACCACAGACAGACAGACAGACACGTAACCAAAGATGTTCCTTGATTTCTGAAACGCAAAATGGTAGTGGAAATTTTCATTTTGGAGGACATTCATATTTTTTTTTACTCAATCACGAATCCAAGGCTTCCCTACCTTCGATAGTGAGGAAGCAAAAAATAAGTGAAAAATATTTGTTTCAGGGACAAATGGAGAGGACTGTTAGTAGGATGGTCCAATTTACATGCGCTTTACGTGGGAGCAACAGAGTACCGTGTATTTCTGTTAGTCGAACGTCAAATTCTGTGTTTTTTTTTTTTTTTTTTTTTTTTCAAATCAACAGGGGTACATTTCAGGCCTTGGGATCAGTTGGAAATTCGCATGGCTAAAATAAATTAAATTTATCGCTTGTATTTAGAGTGTGAATTTTATTCTAAAGTATTAAAAATGAAGAATTTAATCTTAGATATCTCCTGAAAATGAATTTACACCAACAATTGGTACTAACCATTCGCTTTTTCGTTTGAATGTCTGGAACTGCATTTCTTTGCCGTATCTTCAAGTCCTCGAATTGAACTACCTACAGACCGAAAGCTTCGCAACATTAATCATTCCATTAATTGTGCGCTAACCCGCCAATCGCTCCCTGATATGAATAATTATAGGTATTTGTAGTAATGTTGAGAATAAACTGAAGTTTTCTATTATTCTAACGTTTTACTTAATTATGAAGAAAAACATTTTGGTTAATAATTATTTCCAATAATGAACCTTTGGAATCGAGCAAAACAAATTGTTTTGCCCCCCCAAATTAAAAAAAAATAGTTTCCGTTTCAAGGCACGTAGGATCTGAAAACGCTGCAAATCCCTGCACAACGGTTTATTATTTTTGTATAGAATACCCTTCTGTTACAGATCACAGCTCTATGTATAGATAACCCATCTATATAATATGATATGTACTATTCTATACATATTATGTAGATCGCAGACCCTCCTTAGGTTAGTACCTAACCCCGTACTCGTTATTAGGTACCTACCTAAATCACGAGTTAAATGTTGCTAAAATAATTCTGCCGATGACAAACAGTACCTAACAAAAAGAAACACAGATAATGAAGTTCTGAAAAGAAATTGTTGATGAGGAGTGAAAAAAGTTGCAAAAGTACCTACCAACAAACTCCAGCCCCTTCTACGTAGATGGTATAATGAACCGTTGTGTAATAATTTACCGTTGAGTAATGATTTACCGTAGTAATAATTTACCCATCAATAATACTTCAACGTTTGTTCAAGTTTCACTACCTACCAACAAACTCCAATAGAGCCATCATTTTTCAAATTAAATAATATCACAGAACAACCAACTCGACTTCATACTCCGCCAATATAATCAGGTGATCCCTACCAATGATTGGCCGTATTCACAAATTCCTATTGTGGGCGCGTCTCTGGTTACGAGATTTGGCTTGAATTGTATACAATTTCATTCACACTGGAGTCGAAAATGCCTGTCGGTGCAAACTTCGGGGCCTTACTGTGAACGAACGGCTGGACGTACGATGCTCCGGATGGTCTTAAAAAACTCGCAAGTTCAAGAACTATTTAAAACCGTAAAAATATTTACGTAAAAAAATGGTATAGGCGTTTTGAAAATTTCAACCCCTATTTTGAACCCCTTAGAGATGACTCACAGTAACGTCGAGCTTCGAGGACCAACTAGACGCCGAACGGAACCTATAACCCGAATTTCATCAATTTTTTTTCATGGTAACTAAGAAAAGTGGCCCGTACGGCGTACGGCGTACGGCGTACGGCGTACGGCGGACAGACAGAAATATTTTTATTGCAGTTTTGGATTCTACATACCTTGAAACGTAAACCATCAAATTTTGAGGGGGGGTAAGAATTTTTTTTTTCATGCTCGATTCCAATGGTTCATTATTGAAAATAATAAACCAAAATGAATAAAATAATTTCTCTCCGTCCAACGTATACTTTCCTTATAGTTGCATTGACAAAAATTAATGAAATGTGGTTTGTGGGTCCCATTTGGGTTCTAGTTGGTCCTCGAAGCTCGGCGATACTGACAGTCATCTCTAAGGGGTGTGAAATTATAGGGGTTGGTATTTCCAGGGCGCCGTTATATCTCGAATAGCTTCCTCAGCATGATCGTGAATGAAACGATATACATCCAGCCCAGTAATTTGTTGGAAATTCCATTCACTCCAGTAAATAAAGGAGGTTTGCTGTCTTTCCAAAATGAATTTGGCTTTTTAAAATTGTTTCAAGGTAGTCTTGGTATACAGTGATCAGTAATCAACCAAAAATCCCCAAGAATTATGGTGATCAGTAACATCAACCAAAAACCCCAAAACACATTATGGAACAAATAATATCAATTGCGTAATCGACTCATAATAATTCGTTATCAAAAATAAAAACCGTATGAAACAATTTAATAATATCAATTTTCCAATCGGCTCATAATAGGTAATTCCTTGCCAGAAATAACATTTATAATATTATTTGATGCCTACGGGCTGGTGTCACCAATGCTTCCTAATCATGGTTAAGGCTAAAGGGGACGGGCCTCTAGTGTGATTCTGTGATAAGAGATGGCGTTGTCGCCGCGTCAAAAGTTTTCCTAACTTTTCTCAGCTTCCAAAAAAGATTTTTTCAATCTGAAAACGGGGATTTACTCAGAATAAATAGATGAAGGGAACCAACATTGAGTTTTGAGTTTCCACTTTTTTTAAATTTTGAAACCATGGAATTTTGAATTATTTATGGTTTTTGTGAAAAAAAAGGCAAGCTTGCATGATCAGTATGTATAACAATTGACAAATCAATCAGCAGAATTTTTATAAATGCATAATTAGCAACAGAAAGCGTCAACGAATAAAACCAGCTCATTACTGTTGTTTGTTATGCAACCTTTCCCTCCCGCTCTTCTGAACCCTCTAGGTAGCATTCCCTCAACCCTTCAAAGAGAACACCAGCTTCCTAAAGAAAGTGACAGGGGAAGCAAAGTGGGCGGCAAATTACCTAAACGTTGGCAATGAACAACTTAGGTACCTAGGTACTACCTAAATGTTCGCGTATCAAGATTATCTTCCTACTTCCATGGATTGCACTGAAGCTCAAAATTTGTGAAATTTAGTTCAAAAGAGTATACTAGTAATGAGACATTCTCATTATAAACGTGATCTAATCATTTTTCCAGTTTTTCAGGAGTATATGTAATGAATAACAATAATTACTGTATATGATAACCGTATATACTTGGAACAGCCCGGATAGTAATGACTCACAGAATAACTGAAAAACGCTGCAAATCCCTGCACAACGGTTTATTATTTTGTACAGAATACCCTTCTGTTACAGACCACAGCTCTCCGTATATATAACCCTTTATATAATATATACTGGGAGGTAATGGAGATTGATAACGCTCTTGTTGGCGTGCACTGTGAGGTTAAATACCTAATTGAGCTCATTATTTGTTTTTTTGGCGTTGTTTACAATATTGTTGATTGTGGCATTGGCTTATTTCTGAAAGACAGTTTGATGACTGTCGAAATCGCGGAAACCAGCGTGGAGTCAGCGTCGCAAAAAATAAAACGCGGGCCGAAGTTTGAAGCCAATCAAAAACATATTTCTGTTGTCATTGTTCGCAAGTATACCTATTTCAACATTATTGAGTGTAAGGAAACCGACGGTGATTCATCTGTCGTTCCTGTTATAAAATATATTTTTTGTGCAGTACATCACAATAATTATTACAATAATAATGTGTCCCGCTGAGCCTCCCAAGGTGGTAAGGTATTGTACCTCGTCAGAGAATCGATACCATCGAGCTCAAAATGTGCCCTCTCCCAACCATCGAAGACGGCGAATCGTGAAGACTCATCTTCGTCCTCCAGTACCAACCGAAATGCCCTGATCAATCCCCTACTAATTTTTGTGGATGTAGAAGAATAATAATATCAAGGATGATAATAATAGAACAATGGTTATCATGAAAATTTCGAAGTGGCAAGATGGCGAAGTGGTAAATTGTTATTTAGGACTTTGACCACCCAAAATCGGCTGGTGGGTTTTTGTCGTGAGTCCCTCCCGGGAACACTCCACTACAACCTTAAAGCTCTCACCAATATTCCTATGTAAAAATTACCTTCCGCTAATAAACATCTGAGTGGGGAGACAGGCAACAGAATCCAGGGGACACAACCTGGGCCCCCCCCAAAACTCCCAACAGGGGAGTTGGAGGGAGAGGCCTCCAGTTCCTATATAACCCTGGATCCTGGGGCTTTAGCTTCATTCGACACTTCCTCTAACCAGCTCTCTCTTCTCTCTCTACCTTCCTCCTCCCAGATGCCTGGTGGTATCCGCCGCTCTGGGAATTCACCTCCTACCTTCTCCTCTTGTCTACATCGGTGGATTACCGCCGCCTAGACAAGCACCTTCCTTCCTTCACCCACATCGGTGGATTACCGCCGCCTGGGTGAATTTCCTTCCTCTCGCCTACATCGGTGGATTACCGCCGCCTAGACGAGCTTCCTCCCTTCACTCACATCGGTGGATTACCGCCGCCTGGGTGAATTTCCTTCCTCTCACCTACATCGGTGGATTACCGCCGCCTAGGTGAAATTCCCCTCGCTCTCATCTATTCACTCCTTCACGCCACCGTGATGATAATTTTAAATTCATCACAGTGGTGAACCCGACGTTCATCCAACCTTCTACCCTTCCTCCCTTCTTACCACCTCATGTGTCGCCCCCAGTCTAGTTCGGTGTCCCGCATTTTAAATTCACATTTAAAATAGTCAGTTCAAATTCGCAATTTTGGCCCACCCGCATCCGCTCACACAACTCTCAACACTCCGCTGCAACCACCTCCGCTGCCGCGAATTGCGAATTTTAAAAATTCAAAACCTCAACCAATTTGAATTTTGTTTCCAGACGCCTCAACTATGGACCCGAACTCGCCGTCACCGCCGCTCCTCCGGCCGTCCCTGCTGCAGCCGCCGACCGCTGCGACATCTGACGCAACCGACAACCCCTTCACCAGCCTCTCACCACCCGGCTCCACCGCATCCGCCGCCGCCGCTGCCGCCGCCGCTGCAGCTGCCGCACACGCCGCCGCCGACGTCACGACGGCCTCTGCGTCGTTCCCGCTGTCGCTACCCCCCTTCTACACGCACGACCCCGCACTCTGGTTCTTCCAGGTCGACGCTGCGTTTTCTGCCGCCAACATCCGCAGCCAGCGTACCCGCTACTCACGCATCATCTCTCTGTTACCATATGAGATCCTCCTGCAGACATCTGACATCTCCCCCGACGCCACGGCCGCCTACGACGACCTCCGCAGCCGCCTCATCAACTTATACCAGCCCTCCAAGATCGCACGTATCGCAGCGCTGTCCCAGCCCCAACATCTCGGCGATTTGAAACCTTCCCACCTGTACCGTCGCCTACGTCATCAACTGCACGACGTCGTGACGGCCGACATCGCTCGGACGTTCTGGCTGCGAGCCCTCCCCCACCCCATCCAGATGGCGCTCGCCAGCCACCTCGACGGACCGGACGAGCCGCTTCTCCGTCTGGCCGACACGGTCTACGACCTCGCCGCGGCCGCCAGCGTCACGGAGGTCGCCGCACCCCGCTTCCCCACCCCACGCAGGGACCGATCGCCGTCTGAAGAGCGCCGCCGACCCCCCTCCCTCCACCGGCGCCGCTCCCTCTCCGTCGATCGCCGGCCGACCCCCTCCTCCGACCACCGACGCCAGCGCTCGGCCGACCGCCGCACCGTCTCCCCCTCCCAGCAACAGAGAGGGAGGTCCCCAAAAACGGCGCCCCACTCCAACTCCACGCGCCCCACCAGGACCTACCTCCCGGCGGACCCCCCCCCCACCGATGTTTCTACCATGTGAACTTCGGTGGGGAGGCCCGCAAATGCCAGCCCCCCTGCTCCTACTCCTCCAAGCAGGGAAACGCGGACGCCCGCCGGTAAATCCGGCGGGCCCCCCTCCTCGCCAACACGGGGGGGACCACCACCAACCCCTCCCCGCCCGCATTCACACCACCTCCACCTCGCCTCGCTACCCCTCCTACGCCGCCGCCACGGCTGCCAACCTCCCGACCGCATCTGACGGCGCCGCTAAACACCCCACCTCTCCATCAACTGCTCCCCCACCCCGAGTCAGCCCCCCCAAGCCCGCCTCCAGGGCTGCCAACCTTCCGGCCGCCACTAGCGCCGCCGCTCCCGTTCCCCCACCCCGGAACGGCCCCTCCAAGCCCGCCTCCAGGGCAGCCAACCCTCCGGCCGCCGCCAGCGCCGCCACTCCCGTTCCCCCACCCCGGAACGGCCCCTCCAAGCCCGCCTCCAGGGCAGCCAACCCTCCGGCCGCCACCAGCGCCGCCGCTACCGTTCCCCCACCCCGGAACGGCCCCTCCAAGCCCGCCTCCAGGGCAGCCAACCCTCCGGCCGCCACTAGCGCCGCCGCTACCGTTCCCCCACCACGGAACGGCCCCTCCAACCCCGCCCCCAAGACGACCACCCCTCCGGCCGCCACTACCGTTCCCCCTCCCCGGAACGGCAAAAAATCACCCCGCGTCTCCTTCGCGGGGGACCAACCACCACCATCGCACCCGCCCATCACCTCGGACAAACCAAGCCCCCCCCCTCCGACGGACTCCAACATCTCGCCAGTTTTACCTCACTCCGCCCCAGCTCATCAACGCCTGTTCCTGAAGTGTTCAAAGACGCACGTCCCCTTCCTCGTTGACACAGGGGCGGCGCTCTCTATCTTCCCCAATAACATACTCCGGCGACAGGCGCGTTGTTACCGGCAACTCCTCTACGCCGCCAACGGTACTACCATCCCCTCGTACGGGACGTACCGCTCATCAATTCATATGAGCGGGCTCGCGTACGAGTGGGAATTCACCGTGGCGGACGTAGAGAAAGCTATCCTGGGGGCCGATTTCCTCGCATATTTCGGCCTCCAAGTAGACGTCCGTAACGCGCGCCTGCTCGACCCCTCCACCCAGAAACCCATCCCCGGGTTCATACATGCGGTGGATCGACCCCCCTCCAAGTTTGAACAACTCCTCCTCAACTACAAACCCCAGCGCCGCCCCTCAGCCCACATCTCACAGACCCAACACTTCATAGAAACCTCTGGCCCCCCAATATCCGCGAAAGCCCGACGCCTCCACCCCCTCCAACTCTCACAGGCCCGCAAACATTTTGACCTCCTCATCAAAGACGGCATTATCCGTCCCTCCAAATCCCCGTGGGCTTCTCCACTACATATTGTGCAGAAGCCTAACGGGGATATCCGCCCATGCGGCGACTACCGCCGCCTCAATGCCCGTACAACGCCAGACCTTTACAACGTCCCGCACCTCAGGGATTTCTCTTCCCACCTGCACAACACCACCATCTTTTCTACACTCGACATCTCCCGTGCCTTCCATCACATTCACATCTACCCCCCTGACGTTCCTAAAACAGCTATCATCACCCCTTTCGGCCTGTTCGAGTATATCAAAATGGGATTCGGCCTCCGTAACGCTGCCCAAACATGGCAGCGTTACATGGACAACATACTACGAGGCCTACCCTTCGTCTTCTGTTTTTTGGACGACGTACTGATCGCTTCCCGAGACCCAACCGAACACCTCGCACACCTGACACAAGTACTTGACATCTTCGCGGCCGAGGGCCTCACCATTAACACTCCAAAGTGCGTCCTCGCCCAGCCCTCCGTCCGCTGCCTCGGCCACCAGGTTTCGTCCGAAGGAATAAAACCCCTACCAGACAAGGTTCACACCCTCACCGATTTCCCACGTCCCAACACTGTCTCAGAACTCCGCCGTTTCCTGGGTATGCTGAACTTTTACCGTAGACACATCAAACACGCGGCACAACACCAACAACCACTCATACACGCTATCCCACAACCGGCTAAAAAAAACGATAAACGCCCCATTTCATGGACCCCCGCCCTCACTACCGCCTTCCAACAATGCAAACAGGACCTAGTTGACGCCGCTCTATTGGCCCATCCCGATCCCCATGCCCCCCTCTCCATCACCACAGATGCGTCCGACTGGGCCATCGGGGCAGTACTCCACCAACACACCGGCGCCACCCCCCAACCTCTCGGCTTTTTCTCCAAAACTCTGTCCCCCACACAAAAAAATTACTCCACCTTTGACAGAGAACTCCTCGCCATCCACGAAGCCATCAAACACTTTCGTGACTTCGTGGAGGGCAGGCAGTTCTCTGTCATAACCGACCACAAGCCCCTCACCCACGCCCTCCTCCAAAATCGAAAATCAGCCTCCCCCCGTCGCCTCCGGCAACTCGAATTTATCGGACAATTCACGTCCGATATTCGTTATTTGCCGGGGGCCGACAACTGCGTTGCCGACGCCCTCTCCCGCCCCACCCCTGCGCCGGTGGCGGAGCTACTGCCCTTCCCTTCCCCGCAAACCCTCAAAAACCATCAAACTCCTACCTCCGATCCCGCTCTTTCCCATCTCATCTCCGCCTCAAAATTGGAACAGCTGCCTCCCCTAGACCTCTGGTGCGACGTATCGGCCGACACACCGCGCCCGTACGTCCCACCGGAGCTGAGGAGGCAGTTGTTCCTACACTACCACTCCCTCCATCATCCCGGCATTCGGGCGAGCCGGGACCTCATCAAAACGCGGTACTTCTGGCCCCATATGAACACGGATATACGTACCTGGGTTCTAGGGTGCCAGAAGTGCCAGCAATTCAAGGTCTCGGCTCACCCCCATGTACCTCCTCAACCTATCCCCGATTCTCTCCCGTGGGAACACGTCCACATGGATCTGGTCGGCCCTCTTCCCCCCTCCGAGGGGAAGAGGTATTGCCTCACCATGATCGACCGTGCGACAAATTGGGTAGAGTGTATCCCACTCGCCCACATTACCGCGGACGCCGTCGCCGCGGCCTTCCTCACTCAATGGATCAGCCGCTACGGTTGTCCGCGGACACTCACGGTCGATCAGGGGAGGCAATTTGAATCAGCCCACTTTGCCGACCTGCTCCGTTCCCTCGGGATTCAGAAAATCCGCACCACTCCTTATCACCCCCAATCCAACGGGAAAATAGAGCGGTGGCACTCGGTCCTCAAGCAAGCCATCTCCACATCAGCCACTTCCCCTTCATGGACCAAAACCCTCCCCTACGTTCTACTTAGCCTCCGCACTTCCGCCCGTCCTTCAGACAACACAAGTCCCGCACAACACGCTTTTCGTGACCCTTTACGTTTGCCAGCCGACATCTTCACCCCACACCCCACCCCGTCAATTAACAGGGAACCACTCCGCACAACAACACCACACAACGACACCACCTATCCCACACGTTTTTACACAGCCACTCACATGTACTTGAAGGAGCCCGGCATCCACAAAACATTTTCACCTCTCTACGCCGGGCCCTTCCACGTCATCCGCTCCACAAACACCACGGCTACCCTGTTAATTGACGGGAAGCCCCACACTGTACCCCTCGCCCGATGTAAACCAGCCCCCGTCCTCCCCGACACTTCGCCCCACACCACTCACCCGACCACCCCTACACCACACGCGCCACACATCACCTCCATTTCGCCCGCCGGACCCCAACGTCGCCACCCACCTCCGCGACGTCCCGGGTACCGGCTCCCACCGGCTCTTCCCCTTCACCACCGCCCCGGCAGTGAAGGGGCCCCTCTGTCAGTCTTCACTAACGTGAAGACTGTTAGAGGGAGTCGCCTCCCTCACCCCATCACCTCACCATCATTACACACTCACCACATTACACTGCACACTGTCCACACCCAGGGAACGGCGGATTTCACAACCCCGCTCCGATCTGCCTCCCCTGAAACCGTACCAAAAAATTGTACATACCTGTAAATATCTAGCTATCTATCTGACTATCACCCCTCTTATCATCATCATCGAACTCATCACCTTTGTACATATTGTCACTTCATCAAATTTTTCATCACACCCTCCTTGTACATATGTTTCCCATCATCAAATTTCGTCTACTTACATCTACTTACATCTACTTATGTCTTACTTCTACTTATGTCTTACATCTACTTACATCTCCTTACATCTACTTACATCTACTTATCTACTTATGTCACCTTATGTCTACTTTTGTCTACTTAGCCCTACTTATGTCTACTTATGTCAACTTATGCCTCCTTGTTCTACTACTTGTATATCACCCTAGATTTAAGACACCTCCGGTCACTCTTCTGCCTTCAGCACTGCAATTGTTTGTTTCAGCCTTCAGCTCCTGTATCCTTGCGCCTTCAGCTTCCCCTTTTTGTTTCCGCAGCCCTCAGCCACTGTCAACTTGAGCCTTCAGCTACCTCAAACATTGGTTCGAACTGGGGGGACCTCTGTCGTGAGTCCCTCCCGGGAACACTCCACTACAACCTTAAAGCTCTCACCAATATTCCTATGTAAAAATTACCTTCCGCTAATAAACATCTGAGTGGGGAGACAGGCAACAGAATCCAGGGGACACAACCTGGGCCCCCCCCAAAACTCCCAACAGGGGAGTTGGAGGGAGAGGCCTCCAGTTCCTATATAACCCTGGATCCTGGGGCTTTAGCTTCATTCGACACTTCCTCTAACCAGCTCTCTCTTCTCTCTCTACCTTCCTCCTCCCAGATGCCTGGTGGTATCCGCCGCTCTGGGAATTCACCTCCTACCTTCTCCTCTTGTCTACATCGGTGGATTACCGCCGCCTAGACAAGCACCTTCCTTCCTTCACCCACATCGGTGGATTACCGCCGCCTGGGTGAATTTCCTTCCTCTCGCCTACATCGGTGGATTACCGCCGCCTAGACGAGCTTCCTCCCTTCACTCACATCGGTGGATTACCGCCGCCTGGGTGAATTTCCTTCCTCTCACCTACATCGGTGGATTACCGCCGCCTAGGTGAAATTCCCCTCGCTCTCATCTATTCACTCCTTCACGCCACCGTGATGATAATTTTAAATTCATCACAGTTTTGATCGCCGATTGGTCACTTTGGCTCATTGATTAAACGAGGCTGGTGAAACCCGACGTCGGTGTTTAACCCCTGTGGTTTTCGGTTTAATAAGTAGGTAAACGTCGATTGAAAACTTCGGTGAAACCGGCACTAAATTAAACGCTCTTAGTGAAATTTGGAACTTGAACGTAGTAGGCACTTGTCTTACATTACTACTGTTAGCCGCTATTTTGATAGTAATAACCTGCTGCCTGGTTGGCTTGTATCTTTCGAAACTCTTTGGAGTTTTGTTTGGAGTGAAGAAGGGCTCAAGTTCAGGGTAACACCTGTTGTTGCATTCGTCTTATGTCATTTTAGTACAAAATTGAACCAATATGAAACTACTTATTTCATGTTTTATATTTACCTACTCGTAATAACTGATGGTCTGGAACGAACATAAAATTGAACGTGCCTACTTACCTCATAGTTATGCCTTATCTCAGTCCTGCTCAGCTCTCACTGGACGGTGTCCTCCGAAGGCCGCTGGAGATGGTTTGACACTTTGGAAAACACTCCCTTTTCACTGATAGCTCTCTTGGGTTCTTATCGGTCATATCTCGTAAATGCGTGGTATAACAGTTCTTTCCTATTAATTATTGTCGACGCCGCCTGTCTGTCACCGAAGTTCTGTACAAGCCGAAGCCCTGTGGCGCAATAATTGTTTGGTTTTGATTTTATTGAGTTGGGTAAATCGATTGCTGCTATCGAGCGGTTGAATATACTTACCACCCACTGCTTTGACCAAGGGAGGGGATCAAATTTTGATTATCATTGAGTGAGGAGCACGTGGTTAGGTATTGACCACAGAAAACAGTTATCGATGCAGAAGGGGCATCTGTACCGGTAAATAATACACCGTTAAGTAATAGCAGCGTTTTCGGTTAACTGAGTTGTAAATTTCAATAAATAGGTATCTGTGTGATAGCAGGTGGAGTGCACTGTGTTTTCAATTGCCCTGTAATAAACGTTTGTGTAATAATAAACCTTTGTGTAATAATTTGCAGCGTTTTTATTAGTGTATTTGCGTTAACTTGGTTTTTTAGCCTTGAACTTGTGTGGGCGTGAGAGAACTCTTATCATCGATTTCAGAATACAGAAGGGAGGTTGGGAACAAACAACCAACTTCATTGCCGACATAAAGCAGACTTATCTATTTCGCTCACCTCAAAATCATCTTTGTGCGGAAAGTTCTTGAATCTACCCATGAATAACTGGAGGTGCAGTTACCTAGTTACTACTATCGGCCTAATCTCAAATGACTGATAAGATACCAACCGCAACCTTTATTAACCACCTGGGACTAACACCGTTCCTTTATAAATGGCTGCCATTAAAAAAATTACATTTTGTTGAATTCTTATCACTCGCTGTTAAATAGATCGCCCAAGTTATATTGCATATTTGATCTTATCAACCAGCAAGGGTCAATTACCTTCTTTATTGCGCGTTTCTTATTTTTATACCATACCATAGGTACTAAAAATACTAGATACCATCGAAATATCCTAACTGACCGAAACGAAACATTCAACAATAACACGGCATCCCTCATCCAATAGAATTTAATTATGGGCGTCCATAAAAATCGTTCTCTTTTGAAAGGTTATACATTTTTCTACTCCTCCAACGCCATTTCTTTTCCAAAAACCTCAAGCTTCTAATTTTAGCTTCAAGATTGTGTCGATAGCAAGGTCGGTTTCCTATAACTGTACCTTTACTTTACACAACAGGCTGCTATAATTAGTATAAATGATGAAATAGTGGGCATGCAATCTCACTGAACACAAAATTATTAATTATTATCATAAATAACTAATTACATAGTACTCGTTTTGATTTTTGAAATTTCTTGTTGATTTGTTTGACTAGAAGTCTCGTCCCATTGTGATATCGTCATTCTTTCTTTGTTTTCTTCATCGTGCTTGGAGTTTTCTGCCATTTATTGCCTCTAATTAATGAGTAGACGCAGCAGAGTATCCTTTTCATGGCGTAGACCACCAACAAGAACCCAACAGTTATAGTTGTCAGGACGTCCAACAAGTACACTTGGTAGAACGGCATGCGAGCTGATGCCGGTTGCAGGACTTTCCCGTGTTTTATAACGTACTCTGTCCAGTAAACAGCTTCATCAACTGGCCTCATACTTCTGTCCTTGAATAACTCAGATCTTCTCAATGCTTCTGATTTGTACCTAAAATCCAGAACGAATTCCAAGAGCAATGAAATGAGGGATTTAGTTAAATAAATAATATGATGTTCAACGTTTAATAAAATTGCACCTTCTCACAAGTGTAACTTTTCTTAATCGAATGGACTTTTCTTATACTTTCATGTTCAACTAGTGAGCCATTTTTTCACCAGTTCTTGGCTGACACACCTTTTGCGTTTGGTTGCTCGTTCTATTATGTTGTATTATTAAAGCACAAGAAGGTCTGCCCAGCGCACGTAGCTGCCGTGCCCTCAAAGATATGATTGTAATAGATTTGAAATTTTTCATCTAAATAAACCGAAGGCGGAAGTTTTGAATTAGAAGGCGGAAAGGTTGAATTAGATAACACTGTCAGAAAATGCATTCGACCTTATGGTAACTGCAATCATGTTAACAATACAGTAGTATTACTACCTGAAAATAATGCCTGTATATTGGGTGCTTATGTACTGCTTATTATGTATTTCGATGGCTCAGAAACTAAGAATTTACTACAACTAAGAAGTTACCGAAGAGATACTTACTTCCTGATCTGATGGGTTTAATAATCATTATTATCATGTCTTGTGTCTGTCAGTTATATAGGCAAATTAACTTTCTAATTCATTATCAATCAACGTGATTCTTCAATATTTTCTTCATCAATGATTAAGTGTTCGACATTTATTATTTTAAATATACCCTCTTTCCGCTCATTTCCCCCCAATTCTGACCTTCGTATCTTATTTTTTCGGCAATTATTATAATAGGTAAATAAAATATTATTCGATACTAAAATGCACTGTTCCCTTTCCCTCACATCGTGAGCAGGCGAAATTTTCGGCGCCATGGAATATACTGATTGTCTCATGAAAGTTTTGTGGATGGAGAACTTCTCGTGTTAGCATATTGTGTTAGTTTCTTGAAGCAATCTCAACGTCTCAGATTTCAATGCTCCTTTGAGAGCTCAACGTCTTTATGACTTTGAGATTGTTTCAATTGGGGACATGCGGATATCTTTACGCATAGAACTTCGGTAGAAATGAAGTCGTTCGGTTATTACGTTGGTTTTTTGAGCACTTTGCTCACAGTTGTAGCGATCAGAGATTCCGACATGTGAGGGTTCATGATGTTCAGTTGGATTCCATATCCGTGACCGACAGCTCTCTTCACGTTCATTGGTTGATCGCCGAACACGGGCATCCCAACCACAGGTACACCAAAAGTTATGGCTTCGCAAATACTCAAGAATCCTCCATGAGTTACGAACGCTTTGATATTACTGTGAGCTGTAGAAACATAAAGTGAGAAAGAAACCTGTCAGAGTATGGTTAGTACAAAACTATACTTCGGAAAACATCATTAATGAGAATAATTAATTTGATAGACTAATTCAACGGGGAATTATAGCCGATCCATGTTGCTAGGAATAGAAAGTTTGCCACTCTTCTAGCCAAACTAGCTCCTGCTGAAGTATAATAATGTGGACTTGTTTAATGCTTTTCACGTGTCCGGACCTTCAATTTATTACACGTGGGTAAAAGTCCACTCACCTAATATTTCCATTTGCGGTAGAAACTCGTTATAAAGGAGAATGTTGTTTGACGGTGTTTTGGGACTGTCGTTACCGTTCCATCTCATCAGAACGTTTACACTGAGTTTTGAAAATGCACCATACAGTTTCTCAAAAGCTCCAGGTGGGAGCATCAGAGCTGGTTTGACGATCGATCCCAAACTGAAGTAGATGAAGCCGTCTTTGGAATTGTCCATGAATTCTTTGTATTTTAAATATTTGGTTGTGTTCAGCAGCTGAAAATAAATGCAAACTATGTTCGTCTTAGTTGCATTTTGTATTATTCATATGAAGGAGATGAATCTCCGTTTCTTCTTAATTCCAGTTCGCCTATTGTGTCGGCATGTGTTCTACACCCTGCTCCTACCCTGGGCATCACTGGTCATCTATTCTGGGAGACGACCTTTAGTCGCACTTTGAACGAAGTCGGGGTTCTGAGAGGGAAAAAAGAAGCATCCTCGACACTTCTATTGGGACTGACCGAATTCAAAATGTACTGAGGAGTGTAACAGTGCGGCTGTTCTCGAGTCGTTTTTTGGTCCGGTGGAGACGGGATCGGTGTGTGGAAGCCTAATCGATATCCCGGTGATAATCTTGCTGGTCTAGGAGGGGGGACTCTCGAGGGTCCACCCCCCACTGTCACACTCTGTCACAGGAGTACGTCACAGGTCTGTACTCAAATTTTAAAAATAACGGAATCAATGCCAGCACAAATTTCTTATCAGAAATTTTGTGCTTATCACAAATCTACCATACTTGACGCGAGTTTACCCATTTTTAGGCGAAAATTCATCAAAAATCAAACCAACTTATCTTGAATGCTCGATTTAGTGTCGTTCGACGTAGAATTTAATGTCCTACAACGTTTAATTTGAGATGGTTTTTGGTTTGAGCGTTCTTTACTGTATAATATTGTCCTAACCATCGAAGAAATTTGTTATTTTTTTCCTTCGAACTCCATAAACTCAATTTTTGGCCCATAAAATATGGTACATATTTGTGATCAGTGTGAAATGTCCTGTAACAAGTGTCACAGTCATAGGTTGGACGGATTGATGGTAGGTAAGAACGCTGAATATTTTACTGAAATTGGATGGCGGACGCGACCAGGTCGAGCGAGAAATGATCACAGGTACTGTCGGACTGACCTGATCTTATGCGAGTTAGGAGGGAAGGTTTAGGCATACAAGAGGCAGAGTCCAATGAGATGAGCTGATGGAACAGCAAGATATCGAAGTTTGTAATTATGGTTTGGGATCAGTGTATGGGGAGTGTTAGCTGCATTTAAAATCTGCGCTTGAAAGATGTACTTGGTTTATAAACCAAGATAAATACGCGCATACCTGGTGCTCTTAACAAATGCTTCAGTTTATAAACGACATTCAACAACCATAGATCTACATATTCTCATGTACGAATATCCTTTGACAGTAGGAGTGCATGTGTCATATGCAGCCACTTTAAGCGTCAATATTTCCTTTCTTCGCATCTAGTAATTGGCCATTTTCCCCTTCTACAAAACCTGAGGAATGAAAAACTTCAAAAATTGGCGTGGTTAAGTTTTTTGGAGGCTTCTTCAGTGTTGAAAGGTAGGTATCCCGACGAGAAGCTGTAATCATGTGAGATTTTTCAATTTCCCCTTCGTACTTTCATTGATTTAGTGTCTGAGGGATATTTCTTTCACTTCTTGATTTCGTATCCTAGCATTCACATTCTTGAGTTTTTGTGGTTTTTCTGTCTTTGTGAGCATTGTCAACTCGAAACGAGTGTTGACTGAAGCCCATCTACTGGATATTCTTGAAGGTGAAGATGGAATTCTCAAATTTCGATGTTTAGATCTGACAATATCACTTTTCTAGATTCAAAAATCAGTCTGAGAAATTCATAAAAATTTGCTAAATTGGAACCACAAACAATTTTGGTTTATTATTTTCAGTAATAAACCTTCCGAATCGAGGATGAACATCAAAAATTTTAACCCCCCCCTCAAATTGGATAGTCTACTTTCAAGGGTCGCAGAATCCGAAAATGCTATTAAAAAATTTCTGTCTGTCCGCCGTAAGCCGTACTTTGCACTTTTCTTGGTGGCCATGACCCAAAAGTAATGAAATTTGGTTTGTAGGTCCCGCTTCGGGTCTAGTAGGTCTGCCAAGCTCGGCGTCACTGTCAGACATCTCAAAAGGGAGAAAAATAGGGGTTGCAATTTTCAGAACGCCTTAGCTCGAAAACTTTCGATAGGAGGGTATGGTTTTTTTACATTTTTAGATTGATCTGGAACTAAAGAATTTTTTGAGACCACCCGGAACATTGTACGACCAGCCGTTCGTTTGCACGGAAAAGCTTCGTCAACATGATCGTGAATCAAACGGTATAAATCCGGCCCAGATATCATCGCTAGGGAGCAGCACCTGATTATAATCACGGATGGCTGTACGAAGTCGAGTTGGTTGTTCTGTGATATTATTCCATTTGAAAAAGGATGGCTCTTTTGGATTTTGATGATAGGTTACTTACTTTTGCGACTTGAGCAAACGAAGTATTATTGGGTAACTTACAACTAGACAACGGTAAATTATTACACAGCGGTTTATTATTTACCTTACGCTTCATGAATAACTACAAATAATTAATTATTTAATTAATGAATCCCGCGCATTTGTATGAAACTTAATTCCTGTGCCGGCTCCACTACTCCATTTAGGGCTTTCCTGGAGGGAGCTCGAGGGTATTGACCACAGAAAATAGTGATCTGCGCAGTAGGGGCATCTATACAGGTAACCGTTGTGTAATAATTTGCAGCGTTTTTGAGATGATAGAAATCTCCAATATCCCTCAAAATGCAGTGACGACCAGGCTAACTCATCATGCCAAACAGCGATTCGGCCAAGCTGCCTGCTTTTGACACATGCACGACGACCGCTGCGCCTATTGACCACTTCCGCCATTCAAGCGCAAAAGGATGTACTAAAAGTAATCGTAACACGATAGAGAATATCAACATCCACTGCTATCATACTGGATTAGCTTTTAAAAATGATTTCAAGGTTTAACTCACTTGAGGTTTCTTATCCAAATCGAAATCAACGTTGAGGCCCCCGACGTCCTTAACATGAGGAGCTGTTGGTGCTGGGTATCCTATGGAGAAATGAGTGTTCCTCAAGACGAGGGCAGCGTCTGCGGCCAACATCGACAGCCTCGGCCTGTTCTCCCAACCTGGATACCTGACCAGCTCATCGACGAGGCTCTGAGACTTGGTCTGGGTAAACCAGTAGGGTACGCTCAAGACGGTCAGTGTATTGTAGAGGTTATACAATCTCTCCAACAAGTTCGCGGGGTGTTCAGCTTTGAAATACTTCAAGTCGTACATCCAGGAAGGGTTGTCCGGTAAGCCGCTCATCTCGTTCGTCCACGCATGGCCACCAAATGTTTGTATTACAATATGAAGGGCGTTGAACCTGTTGAAATTGCCAATTGAGGGAACTTAATTGAACGCACGTTGTTGTTTGGGTTTGGTCAGCATCCCCTTGCGTCATCGGCCACAACCTGTGTACACATGAAGGCCCCTGGGCGGTCACAAACCACCACCTTGAGGTTGATAATGGGTGATAACCAGCCAATCACCTGATAAAGAGGTTCACCGGTGAATGTGCCACCCTTCGATTGGAAGAAATAGTGCAAGGATTGCAGAAAGACGAAAAAACATCACAAATTGTAAGTGGCATGGGAACCCCGTTCTTGTTCCGACGATCCTACCGCATAGACTAAACCTATTACCTAAACTGAACCCGGTATTGAGTTTTTCTTCCATCTCCCAGTAATAAATGAATACCTGAGTATATGTAGGTAGTGCTAATATTAAATAATAGGTTTCTAATATAACTCATCCATCATTGAGTTGGTAGAGGTAGAAACGAGGAATTTCCTGACGATTTCAGGAGACCACACAGATTAGTGCAATATTTGGAATGAATAAGTTTACTAGATTTTGAGTCCTCAATAAGGAATGAGAAGGGAAGTGTCTTATTCGAAATGTCTTAAAAATTGCCAAGTTGGACAAATTTCTCTCTTACTGGGAAAAACATCTGATGATGGATATGTATGTTTTTCGCAATAAGGGAGAAATTAAGTAATTAGCATAGAGTGAATAGCATAATAAATTAGCTTTAGGTGCCACTTAGCTGATCCGGGGCTGGGCAGCTCAAGTTAAGGTCCTAAGGAGCCTACATACCAAACTACAGCTTATCATAGAGTCAATAGCATAGAAATTAACTGTAGGAGCCACTCAGCTGATTCGGGGCCTACGCTGCTTAAAGTATAAGTCCTAAGGAGAAGACAAGTCTCTACCACCACGGGAACTGCGCCAAAAAAGTCACTTTTTTTGTATCACGCAAATTTTGGAATGGCCCCCAGCCATAAGACATATCCATGTCAAAAACGCTGCAAAGTCCTTGTCACATGGGTTTATTATTCTATTATTTTATTGGTCTACAGAAATGCTGGCTGTTCATTTATTGTTTCTTTTATGCGTGATAATCGAAATAGCTATTTCTGATGGTTTCCATTAATTTTGGCCCCTAAAACACAAATTAGGTACGCTTTTTTTTAAAACTATCTTTGATCATTGATAGTGCCATTTAATCGTCTTGATCCACGTGTTGACACTTTTTCTAGTGTTATTATACATACTGCTTGTGATTTCAGGCGATTTTCCAGGTTTTTGACTCACGAAAAATCAATTTTGGGAGCTGAACATCTGGTACAACCTCAATTTTCCACTCCTTGGTCAAAATCGACTTAATATTCGGTCTTCTCGTCCCCAAAAACATGGAATACGATAACTCAAAATCTCATTTTACTACTATGTTACTAAAACACTAAAAGTAGGTACCTATTTTTATACAAATTTTCACTCATAATTCCGCTGGATATATTCCGATCGGGCTGAAAAGTTTCGGGACACAACTAGGGCCCAAATGGAGCATGTGTGCGAAAGAACGATTTTTTTAGACCGAAAATGAAGCCTGTTCACGTGATACGGCGTACGGCGGACGGCGGACGGACATTGCATTTTTGGAATCTACGCACCTTGAAACGGAAAAGAAAAAATTTTGAGGGGGTGTTATAAAAATTTTTTGCTGAGCGAATACATAGGTGTATTATTCACAGAATAATAAACCAAAAGGACGGCGGGATGGTAGCATCCCGTGCGTCGGATCATTCAATAATGATACAAACAAGATGGTGTTGAAAATTGCACCACACTACTCTTACTATGGGTAGAAAGGAGGGTGGGGTGTTTTCGAGCCTCGTTGCTCAAATACGACAGAAGGGTCGGTACCCAGTAACGTTATAATCCATACCCAGCAGTCCTCAAGAGGTACCCTGTCAAATTTCAAGCTGGTAGCACAAAACATGGAAAACAGGTCGCTCATATGATTAGGGTGGAGCAGGTCATGGTATTGGTCCTCAGGGGTCCCAGAGAGGGTCACCACATTGGGTTGTAATAAACAACAAGCTGCGAGGAGCTGATCATCTAAAATCGAAGCGTATCTAATATAACTCCGTCAGTTTTGGTCCTACAGAAATCGTTCTCCAATCGTTGGAAAGCTCCCGATTCATACGACATTTTTATGCTCCCCATTTTTACGAAATTCGGACGCTGACTAAACAGCAGGCATAGATCCTTTGCCGTTTCATTTTTTCGTGACGTTACGCTGGCAAAGCCAAATGTTCTGTCAATCATTATTGGATGATAACAAAATTATGAAAATCTGGCAACTCTATTTAAAAGGGAGGAGCTATGCAGGTAGTTGCGTCACCCTTCCCACCCAGCCCTTCGCCCACCTTCCTCCTTCCACCTCAAATCCAAATTCAGAGCATCACACTTTTACAACAAGATTTCGTCTTCGGCCGCTAATTTTCTCAACACTGGTGCACATAAAAAATGTCCTAATATGGGCGGACGTGTTTTTGCAAGAAAAAAAAAAAACAAAAAAACAATCGGGTTCAAGTAATGATAATTAATAGTAATGTTAATCTAATCCAAAAAAAATTGGAAAATTTGTTATTCTTTCATACAGCCGTGTTCTATAGACTAAAAGAAACTCAAATACATTTTCAGATTGAAAATTGATTGAAATTTGAATATTTAGGAATGGGTGATCTTTCGAGCGATCGCAGCGCCATCTCTAATCGTAGAATCTCACTAGAGGCCCGTCCAAATTGGCCTCAAGTCCATCAAAGTGATAATAGTCCTTGGAAAGGTTCCACATGTTATCTCCTTGTAAAACTCTATCTTTTCAAAGTTCCAAGTTCTGAAAGCATTCGTTACCTGTGTGAGAGGACAGAAGCGTATTCCTGGCAGAACCAGGACTCGGAAACCACTACATCGTACTGTCTGTTTGAATGGAGGACATCCTTTACTTCTTGGCATCGCAGGGAGGCGTTACCAAGCTGATACAGTGCCTCGTAAAGAAACGATGTGGACCTCAATATGGTCGGCGTGGCATTCTTTTGCGACTCATACACTGTAAATGACAAAAGCGATTGATCGGTTTTTGGTTTGAATAGCGTTTGGTTTATCTTAAATCCTTTCGCTGCATGCTAAATGTTAATTATTTTTCTTTATTGATGAATTACGATGCTGTATTCTAAGGAAAGTATACAAACTACCCCTATCTTCCTAATCAATGTAGATCTACATGAATGCATCCCACTGTGCTTATCTTGTTTATCTGCACTCACGGTTGGATGATTCGTTGGATACTATCAGTAATATAATAGCAGGCACTCATAATACGTGAATGGCCAATGTATATCAACCTGCTCTACAAGTCTTCTGCGTTTTCAGGATACTAGATGTCCACTAAACGTCCCACCCGTTGCCATCCGTCGTTGCCCAGACCTTTCCGCCTTCCATTCGCTAATTTTCAGCATTTCGGTACCATAGACCATTCATAAAATTATACATTTTCATATCTTACGAAGTAAAATTTATTTTCATCTTATTTTCCACAAATGTTTGATGTTTTTGTAAAAAAATAAATTTTTAGTTCTTTTATTATTATTATTATTATTTGGTGGTCATCACCCGTGGGGGGTAAAAAGTGCCACGGGGTGACGCGAGTGGGGGGCCCAAGAGCCTATTCCCACCCGCAAGTGCATGTGGAGGGCTCAGTGGTCGGGCATAATAGCCTCCCCCAAAAACTCCCTCACCAGGCTACACGAGGCAATCAGCACGGCCTTCTGCATGTTATTATTCCTGTGTTATTATTATTATTATTATTATTATTATTATTATTATTATTATTATTATTATTATTATTATTATTATTATTATTATTATATTTATAAGAAGAGCTGTAATTTTTCGCTTTCACATAATCCTAAAGACCCTTGAGGTCCAAATTAATATGGTTGTTATTTTTGTCTAATAAAGTCTTCTTCACTCACTATAATAAATGGGACAAAGTGCAATGGTGCGGATTCCAACGGAATTCCACCACTCCTAGTACTATTCGCTCAAGTTCTTCTGTGTTTCGTAACTTGATAAGTATTGATTCTCGCTATTTCATGATCCCCTGCATTTTGAACGATGGAAATTGATACATGGATGTCTATACAGCAGCTATATATACACAAGTCGTTGCAGAAGTTTAGTGTGATGGATTTTTGGTTTGGCCGTTGGCTGAACGCACCAAATTTCTCGTAGTACCTACCTATAACTCGTGAATGTCTCATTATCGATGTGCAATGTATTGTATCTTGTTTAAATTATAGCGTAGAGATAATATTTATGAAGGTTCCGGTGTGGAGACTCCCACAAAATACTTCCACGTTCTTTATAATACGAGTAGTATGCACATAAGTTTGGCTTCAGGGGCCCCCACTGGCCGCCAAACACTACAGGCTAACAATTGCGGCCCGACTTGATGCTAATGTTGGCCTGACAGGACAATCGTGAGAATTATACCGAACACGGAAATATAATATAATATGCATAGAAACCTCACTTTCAACCTGTTTTTGACACCACACCATCGTCATTGAGCTAGTAAACCTAGAAAATTTTGGACCCTTTGACATATTGTTTGCTGTAAATCAGCCAAATCAGATGCGGTCAAGTTCAGAATCAGTAGAGATGATCTTGACATCCTAACGGACATTTCGGCACCAACCGCACTAATTTTGGTCCAGTTTTACGGCAGTTACCGTTGAAAATCGAAAAATTAAAAACCCATCGTAACCCCCTTGTTTTTCCACATAGAAAGCTCATTAGAATTTCAAATTCGACAGTTTACCGAGCTCAACAAAATCCAAAAAGACCGCATTTTTTGGAAGTTATGATCATTTTAAATTCCATCATACATACGTACATCAAGCGGAAACCGTCTAGAATCTCGTTTGAGCACTTCTGAACAAGATTCCATGGTTTCCACAACACCCATTTTTGAGAGCATCACCACACTTCCATTCGTACGTAATAGCAACATGGAAGTAAAACAAACTACAATTTTACGAAGCACTCGGTTTGCAGCACTCGCCCACTGCTCAGTTGCCTACACCGACCGAGCAAAGGGCGAATGGAGTTCCGAGGAGGACGGATTGAAGTTGGGTAGACCAATTCGGGCGAAAAATGGAGACCATGTTGTGTATTCACTGTCTCGGCTCGAAATACCAGGCCAGATACTTTGCTCCCCTGGTTACCACCAGAAATACTCGGCCTAGCACTGAGGACGACCTCACTCTCGTCTGTAGACGTGTAATTATACCTTAACATGTACCGAATTTAATGGATTTTGTTCTGGTTTTGGACAGAATAAACACATAGCACCTTATCATTTTAACTATTCTGCCGTGTGAAGGAAGAACGACTCAACTCAAAAATTGTCGAAAATGGGATTTTCACGTAACCCCCTAATTTCAACCCCACCTTTTTGATGGTCAAATCGAAATTCCAAAATTCGACCCAGAAGGGGTTCAAATTGTTAGGGATGAAATCTGGAAATTGCTTAATTTTAAGGAAAAACGTCTCAACTCCGTGTTTTTTTTTTTTTGTAAAAACATCTCAACGCCTCGATTGAAACACCCTAACTTGCGAGTTTTGTTATTTATTTGTTGAGGAAAAACGACTCAACGAGTTGAAAACGCCGTTGAGTCGTTTTTCCTCCAAACCGTTGGCTTCAGGATCGGGGTCCAAACCGTTGGACTCAAAGGGGATTTGAGTTTTTTACTCCACAAACATTTCAAAAATCAACCATGAATAATCGATATTCGACTCGACTGCAATAAATCGATTGACAAAACTTGTGTTTGGAGTATTTTTTGACAGTTATCGATCAAGTTGAACATGACCGGACATTTTGAAAAAAAGGGGGCTGTGGGAATGCCCTGTAGTGAACCTATAGCGAGTTTTCGTTGGAAAACTTCGAAGCTGATTTCTGAAAACTCAATAATTTTGAGTTGAGTTGTTCTTCCTTCACACGGCAGTATTATTATTCATAGCTGAGTTACTTGTACCAATTACTGAATCATTCGTTTCATTGACATCTGACGACGTGATACCTGGATCGCAACGGACCTCCCCTCATTTTAACTATGATAGTTCAACCATACAACAATGGAACGGATCGTTCTGCAATTTTTCACTTCTAAATCTTGGTTGAACGTGGTTAAAACTTGATTTCCTGGCTGTGGTTTATGTATTATGTGCATAGCTCTAGGAAGAGATTAGCAACGCGTCGCGGAACAATACCGTACGTATTTATGTAACATAATGTAAATTGCATTTGATTTGCAGATGTGTCTGCGCTTCTGAATATTCATTTAAAGGGACCATAAATGCAGTAAAAGATCAACTCCATTTCGGTTTGATAGTCATGAATGTTGGTATGTACGGGTATCATCTTAAAAATATTGAAGAGCGCAAATTATTAATACGCACGTATCTAAAACTCAAATTGTTCAACTCGTTCCGCACGATGAGCGAATTTTCGAAATAACATAGGTACCTACATTAATTGAATGAAAATAATTAATGGTTTTTAACCACGGAAATCGAAACTTCAACACATTTTTTTCCCTCTCAAACATTTTACCCTTCAAAAGATCATTTTTGCTGTATAAGATTATCGCCTATGATGACTTCAGTGTCGTATTCGAGTTATAAAATGTACATTGTATTCTTATTATAAAAATTGAAAATTGGGGCAAGTTATAAATTTTGAAAGAAAACGCTGCAAATTATTACACAACGGTTTATTTTAACCTGCATAGATTCCCCTTCTGCGTAGATCACTGTTTTCTGTGGTCAGTACCCCCGAGGTCCCGCGGGACTGTCATCATTTGCAAGTAATGGTAATAATAATTGTCCCCTCTACCATTTTATTTATTTATTTATTTTTTTTTTTTAATAGGTACATAACCGTTTTTCAAAGCTATTTCAGCGAACTGTCGTTGAAATTAAGCTATTGCAAGATTTTTGCTCGTAATAAAGATTTTGTGATTCTTTTCCGGTTTCGAGAATATAAAAAAAATTTCCTACTTATCTATTTATAATTATTATGCTCATGGAATAGAGAGAATGTTCATGGAATACAGAAAATGTCATTCTAGATTACATGAGTAATATCTGACCTGGGCTACGAGATAATAAATACGAAATTTCGCCATTTGTTAAGGCAAAGGAAGGACGAGTTCGATGATTTGCAAGTTATAAAAAATAAAAATTGGGTCAAATTGGTGTTTTTTTGGGGTCAAAAAGGTGAAAGTAAATTAAAATTACTTTAGGTAATCACCAAAAATGGTTTCTGAATTATTAGAATTGTTTGGGGAGATAGTTAGATCAATATTTCGCTCACAGTGTTAAAATCTAGCTGTTAACCAGTGATAAAGTCATACTAACGCTCCTTCTGGATGGGTGGCCAGAAGTCCGGGAAGGTAATTTTCTCGAGGTTAGGGACGTCGCCCTTGAACTGGGTCGGCGAGAGGTATGTGATCTGATGCCCTCGCTCGCAAAGGGCTCGTATCCAGGGTTCGAAGAGAATGTGATGGCTCGTGGCGGACAGTGGGAAAAACGCTAATATCCTGGCACCCGACCCCGATCCGGCCAAACAGAGCGACAGTAAAGCGTACAGTGACAATCTGCAAAAAATTAGTTTCATTATACATTTGCTGCGTTGCACAGGGCAGCAGTCGCTCATGACGGCGGTCAAGTCACCAGTCATGTCCCTTAGAACGACGGTCAAGAGACCAAACAGACATGACCATTACAGCCGATAGTCGTTAAGTATAACTGACACATGTAAAGACCTGTAAAAATACTTATAAATTGTAGTATTTGTAGTATATGTAAGATTATTTTATTTATTTTCCAGGCTGTATGAATTTTGTAATGCCAATAATAATAATTTTAAAAACAATTGTTATTTCATATTTTCGCAAGCGTGATGTCAATTACACTGTGAACTGTATTGCTGTAATTTTGACCGTCATTTAAATGAAGTACCTACAGGGCCATACATTGTCTTCATGTCTTGATTTCGTGTTAGGTATATTCGATGTCGCTACGAAGACGACTTTCTTTGTGTAGACGGGTGTCTATTTATATTAGGCAAAGTTTTACCACAAAACGCAGAAAAGTCCTTGTCACATGGGTTTATTATTCTACTGGACACGTACAGAAATTTTGCCTGTTCATTTATTGTTTCTTTCATGTGCAATTATTGAAACGGCTATTTTTATGGTTTCTACCAATTTTGGCCCCCAAAAACACGAATTAGGTTTCTTTTTTTTTCAGCAGATTATTTTTGATCATTGGTAGTACCATTTAATTGTCTTGATTCACCTATTGATACTACTTCTAGTGTTATTATACAAATGCGTGGTGATTTAAGACAATTTCCCATGTTTTTGATTCATATACAATTAATTTCGGGAGCTTAACCTTCTTTACAACCTCAATTCTTCACTCTACGGTTAAAATCAACTTCATATTCGGCTCGCTCTAAAAAACATGGAAAACGATACCTCACAAGCTCATGTTCACTGAAATCTCAAAAATCCCTCGAAAACCCCTATTTTTATACCCATTTTTTCTCCCATAACACCCCTGGGTGTATGCCGATCGGGCTGCCGTGTATCGGAGCACAACTAGGACCCAAATGTGTTCCCGAGCGAAATGATCAGGTCGAATTCTGATCCTCCCATTGGAGGACAAATGATCACGTCCGCGACGCTGGCAGGGCAGTCGGACGAAATGCCCCAGCCTGGATTGGCAATTAATTTACTTTTTTCACCTGCTAATACTACTTCTAGTGTTTTTATACAAATTTATAGTGATTTCAGACAATTTTCCAGGTTTTGACTCATAAAAATCAATTTTGGGAGCTTAACCATCGGTACAACCTCGATTCTCCACTCTTTGGTCAAAATCAACTTCATATTCGGTCTTCTCGCCCTAAAAAACATGGAAAACGATACATCACAAGTTCGTGTTCACGCAAAACAATCTCGGAAACCCCTATTTTTACACCCATTTTCCCCCCATAACACCCCTGGGTGTTTTCCGATTGGGCTGCCGAGCTTTGGAGCACAACTAGGACCAAATGGGGACCCAAACTGTGTGCGGGAGAACGACGATTTTAGACCAAAATTTAACGTAAATGTAAAGCCGAAACTTCGTTAGAACATCAATTCTCCACTCTTTGGTAAGAATCGACTTCATGTTCAGTCTTATCGTTCCAAAAACGTGGAAAACGATACCTCAAAAGCTCATATTACTAATACACAAAAAGTACCTATTTTTACACCCATTTTCACTCATAACACCCCTGGGTATACTCCGATCTGGCTGTACAGTTCCAAATGGAGCATGTTTGCGAAAGAACGAATTTTTTAGACCGAAAGCCGGTATGCATGATACGGCGGACGGACATTGCATTTTCTGAATCTACGTACCTTGAAACGTAAAAGAAGAAAAATGTTGAGGGGGTGTTGAAAAATTTTTTTTGATGAGCGATTACATAGGTGTATTATTCACAGAATAATCCAAAACCCGTCGTTCTCCTTAAAATTTTGTCGCGAACAAATTCAAGTTCACGGTGACTTCATTTGAGATGACACAAATTTGAGCTGAACAGGGGGTTGACCAGTCAACCTGGACCCCACCCCCAGACCCGAGGGTAAGTATTGACCTCCTCAAGTCCCTATTGGGTCAGATCAAGGGTTGTATTTCCGTGATCAATGTTGCGGTTGACTTTATTGTGGTAAAAATGCTATAAAATAGGCGAAATACGAAATTACTATATAACTTAAATCACTTGCGGCGGAGTAGTGGAAATCCATAGCAAAAAACTACAGGATAAAAATAGAAATAGTCTATTTCCACGTCAAAGTAACAAACTGTAGACCGGTTTCGGTTGTTCCACCATCATCAGTACTCCGATAGAATTCTACCGTGTACTGTTGATGGTGTAACAACCGAAACTGGTCTACAATTTGTTAGTTTGACGTGGAAATAGACTATTTCAATTTTTATCCTGTAGTGTTTTTTTTTTTAACGAAATCCCTTATAAACCAAAACTTCTGATGTCCAAGTTCCCGACACCGACAAAACTTGAAATCAGTTAAGCTGCCTTTGCGTAAGTAGAATCCACCTTGGAAGTCGTATCGTATGATTTTCTGGTCCATCATCAAATTTTAGCTGTAAAACGTAATGGGTCAGTAAAAACGTAATGGGCTCTCACCTCATCTCGATAGCGTCCCAGACGCGGCGTTACGTGTCTAGGCGGCTGCTCTCGTCGCCTCAACTTATCTCCAACGAATACTGAGACACTCCACCGACAAGATCGCTGATAGCGCTGTATAAACAATCTTCCTATCGGAATTGTCCGGTTTTTACTTTCATTTCTTAAGAATGAATATTATGTAGGTGTATGTTATGGTTTATTTCGATATTATAAGCATTATGTATTTGCCACAGGTTTTGGTTTATTATTCTGTGTGTTCGCTCAGCAAAAATTTTTGTATACTCCTAACCCCCTCAAAATGTTTTCTTTTACTTTTGAAGGTGCGTAGATTCAGAAAAGCAATGTCCGTTTGCCGTACCACGCACACCGGCTTCATTTTCGGGCTATCAAATTCGTTCTTCCGCACACAGGCTCCGTTTGGGCCCTAGTTGTGTCCCGAAACTTTGTAGCCCGATCGGAATGTACCCAGGGGAGTTATGAGTGAAAATTGGTATTTTTTTGTGTTTTAGTAACATTTTAGTAACATGAGCTTTTGTGGTATCGTTTTCCATGTTTTTTTGGGACTAGAAGACCGAATATGAAGTCGATTTTGATCGAAGAGTGGAAAATTCAGGTTCTACGAAGTTTTATTCTTAAATTTACGTTAAATTTCGATCTGAAATCGCTCTTCGTCCGCACACAGTTTGGGTCCCCATTTGGGTACACATTTGGGTCCTACTTGTTCTCCGAAGCATACACCCACGGGTGTTGTGGGAGAAAAGTGGGTGTAAAAATAGGATTTTTGACGTTTTAGTGAAAATGAGCTTGTGAGGTATCGTTTTCCATGTTTTTTTTGAGGGACAGAAGACCGAATATTAAGTTGATTTTGACCGAAGAATGAAGAAGTGAGAATGTAACGGAGATTAGCTCCCGAAATTTGTTTTTTATGAATCAAAAATCTGGGAAATTGTCTGAAACCACCATAAATTTGTATAATAACACTAGAAGTAGTATCAACAGGTGAATCAATACAATTACGTAGTAAGTATTATTAATGACCAAAGATAATCTGTAAAAAAAACCAAGGCTAATTCATGTTTTTGGCGGCCAAAATTCGTGGAAACTATCAAAAATAGATATTTCAATTGTTGCACCTGAACGAAACAATAAATGTCCAGCCAAAATTTCTGTACGTATGTCCAGTAGAATAATAAACCCATGAGACAAGGACTTTGCATCGTTTTTTTGTTGTTGTGAAGTTGCATGTATCTTTTGGTGACTAATTTTGACAGTGTATTACATTTACCTGTTAAACACATCTCGCCCGCCAAGAAAACCAAAATCCTGTTTACACCACAGGATGTGTAGGTACCCAAAATACCATGCTCGGATTGCTCAGCGCTTCGCATTTCGCTCTTGGATGTGCACAAATATTGAAACCTGTTCCTTCCCCCTCTGTTGGATGTGTGCATAGAAACCCGTTCCCCCCAATCCATGAAATTTCTCTCAACGCTGTTTGGCGGGTATCTTTTTGCCCTCCAGGTGAAAAGTTACGAATACAAGTATGTTCGTATATAAATGCACGACAGTAGATTATCACTCGTCTTATAATTCCATTAATTTGCTGTACAAAAATACAGGTATCTGTATCTGTGTACAAATCTTGTACACAGTATTGTGTACAAATCTGTACACAAATGTATGTAAATGCACGATAGTAGACTCACTTATCACTCGTCTTATAATATAATTAATTTCGGCATCCTCGATCTACTTACCTGTACACTAATACAGGTATCTGTGTATAAATCTTGTGCTCAGTATTTTGTACAAATCTGTATATTGTACTTATCTGTACACAAATGCAGGTATCTGAAATAGGTATGGTTGCGGGAGATGGTTGAAATTATTGTAGTGAAACCTTCCTGGGTGATATTTTAGAAAAACTAGTGCACTTACATATCGAGCGTAGGTAATTCAAATTGAAATGTAATGCTCGTTAAACTGGAATATCAGTTTAGTAAAAAACTTTATGTAACATATTAATCCCCATAAAGATTCACACAGAACAGAATCTAGAATTTAAATTTATTAATTAAACTGTCCGGAGTTGCTAGCGTGTTGAAACCTGGCGTGGATAACAAAAGCAGGGTAACAAACCTATTTGATCGTTCTATGGTATTCTACCAACCCTCAATACTCACTATTGGTTTTGAACTCATTCTTTTCTGCTTTCCTTCGGAACAAACGAAAATTCAGTTAAGGTGTTTTAACGAATGAAAACCGCTGTGTTGATTCGCAGGAATTTTCTTTGAGGGGAATACCAAAAAAAAAGAAGCGTTTGATGTGTCATAGGGGCCCAGGTAAGAAAGGGTGAAACGAGTTCTCTTTGAGGCAAGGTTTGGTGGATTTTAAACACTAATCACGATGAGCATTACCTTCTGAGGGTTGAAATTCAGCTGTATGATCACTCCCCGTACTTCAAATTCAAACGAAGTGGCCTGAAATATCATTACATCATGTATATATGTGGTAGCAATCATGTTGTACGGGCTGGCTGTTTTCTGAAATGCTGTTCGGGCTGACTGTCTGTATGTTTCCCGACTATCTTCAAAATAGTTCCTATAACCTCGAACAGTTGTGCTTGGACTTACTGAGGTGGGGGTATATCATTGATATTATTAGTTTGGTTTCATTTCAGCGTACTGTCGAAGAAAAATAAGCAATACGAATACGCTCACCATATGGGTACCTTCCTGTCTGTGTAGACTTGGACGCACGATCTCTCATATTTTTGTTCATGTTCACCATTTGGTTCTGTCGTGGTACCCCTCTAGAATACCACTCAAATGTGCATAATTAGATTGTCCTAAATAAAACAAGTGAATGGTGGGCCTACGTGACACAGGTCCCATAGGTAGTCCTCTCCCTCCATCGACCCCCCAACCCTCCTAACGACCATCAGAGGACTGGAGGAGGGTGGAGGAACTTCTATAAACCCGCTCTTCTCACCAGGCTCGCCATTCTACGCTCAAATCTCAAGTCAACGACTTCTCTCTCTCCTTACCTTCCTCCTTCAAACCTCTCACCTAAGAGAACTGAGTGGTGGAACTAGACAACCTCTAGCGTTTCTAGTGTTGGCAACCTCCCTGGCTTTGCCATAGGTAATTTTTCAATCACTAGCCATCCAAAACCTCTCTCTACCTTCACATCTCAATCACCAGTCCAGGCCAAGCCTTAACTTTCACTTCACTTCAACAAAGGTTTTTATTTGATGAGGAAGACAAGATCTTGAAAATTTGAGAAAAATGGACCCTGAAACATTTTTAGAATTTTAGTAACTTCTGTCAGCCGAACCCTTGAATAAGAGTAGGATGTGGGTTCAATTGCCATCAGCGTATTCATGTGTCCTTCAAGACAAGGCTACGAAGTAGAGAAAGCCAAATTTCGCTAAAAGGTTTTTATTGGCAACCGAAAAAATAAGTTTCGCTAAAATCAAAACGGCTAAAAGCCTAACAAGACTGTTATAAAAACATCGAAAGTTGTGTAAAATGGTAACTCAAGACATGAAAGATGATTTCGAAACACAAAAATGTCTCAAAAAAAAAGGGGAAGGCGTATCAACCGTCAAAAAATGGGTCAGATTGAAGAGTTTGGGGGGTCACAAATCGGTAAATTTTCTAAAATTATCGGGTTTTATAAAATTGTGACTGGAGACACAAAGGATGATTTCGAAGCTCAAACATTTTCAAAAAAACGCTGCAAATCCCTGAACATTGGTTTATTATTTTGTACAGAACACCCTTCTATTACAGATCACAGCTCTCTGTATAGATATCTCTTCTGTATGACATATGTACTATTTTATACATATTATGTAGATCGTACACCCTCCGTACCTTTTTATCTACTAGGTACTTACATAAACCACGTGTTATATGTTGCTAAAATAATTCTGTCGATAGCAAACCGAAGCTAATATGGCAAAAAGAAACACGAATAATGAGGTTCTGGATTGTTGATGTGGAGAGAAAAAATATTCAGTCCCGGTAGGGTTTCGATCTCGGGAACTTTAGCGTGTCAGTTAGACCACTACGCTTCTTCGTCCAGCTAGTCGGAGACCAGTGATGTGCGCTCTCAACTCAGCTTGATGCCTGCATACACCCTGCTCTTGACGGCAAATTGTATAGCAAATGTTATGGGAACATCGTAGAATGATTCGGACGGTCTCAAAAATTCAATAAAAATATACTACTTGAAAATGTGAGAAAACCCACACCTCAAAATACAGTTTTCCGAGATAGGGAACTCTGGACATTTCAGCCCCTATTTTTCACCCATTAACGTTGAGTGACTGTAACGCCGAGCTTCGAGGACCAAACAGGGCCCAAACGGGACCCATATAGAAAATTTCGTGAATTTTGGTTCATGGGAACTAAGGAAGAAAGCCACGGACGGTGTACGGCGGGCGGACAGAAGTTTTTTAATTCGATATTCGTATTTTACGTCCCTTGAAACGTAAACTTCCAGAAATTTGCACAACAATATTATGTAAATTCTCTTATTGCGAGGTGAGTGGAAACAAACACGCTGATAATTATTATGCAACGGTTTATTATTTCCCTGCATAGATGACCCGTCTGCGTAGGTCGCGGTTTTCTGTGGTCAGTAACCGCCCTGTTGATTCCCAAAAGAGAACCCTAGATCGTGTACTGGGGCCAGCCAGGCAACCACATTTCATGAATATGCAGTGGATTCAATAATTTTATCATTAATAAATTATTTGTTATTATTCATGGAGCATACAGTTTGTTCGAGTTACAAAAGTAGGTAGGCTATCAACGAAATCCAAAAGACCCATCATTCTTCAAAAGAAGTAATTAATATCTCGGAACAACCAACTCGATTTCGTGTTCCCCAGCAATGGGTATCTGTGCTGGATCAATGGATACCGTTTCATTCACGATCATGTTGACGAAGTTTTTCAGTGCAAACGAACGGTTGGAAAATCCCGGAAAATGCCCGTTAGAGATCAATTTAAAAACAAAAAAAGTCTATATAACGGCGTCTTGGAAACTGCAACCCTTATTTTTCACCTGTTAGAGATGATAGGCAGTAACGCCGAGCTTCGCGGTCCAACTTGACCCCAAAAGGGACCTACAAACCGAATCTCATTAGTAGGTAACATGGGGGGGGGGGGGGGGGGGGGTAGGTTCATGGTAGGTAACTGTGATGATCCAGCGGGAACTAAAGCTATGAAGAAGTACACGAGACTAGGTAGTCGGTTTGTGACTTGATGAATGCATGTTTATTAGATAATTACACCGCCTTTTATACCCCTGGTTACAGACCCGGAGGGGGGTAGGGGAACCCCGCTCCGGGAAGCCGCCACTTATACCTTATGTGACGCTAGTTACATTGTTAGGTAGGGAGCAGCCGATCACTACACTGCTCCCCCCAGAATTGAAGTTAAATACTGCAATTATAAATGTGTTTCTTGACGGTGAAACGTGTTGAGGCGTCGGTGAAGGTAGGAGAGGCTGCGTGTTGTCTTGATATGCCGGTGCGGTTTCATCCTGCATTAGCGGCGGCTGCGGTGCGGGATCCGGGAGCGTGCTCGTAAGTGGGAGCGTGCTTGGAGGTGGTTCCGCTGGTGATGTCGGGGGTAGCGTCTGGGAGACCTCTGAGCGGTGCGGCAGACAGGCGTGGTCCTTTGGGGCGGCGATGCAAGAGGCGCTGGAACCGGTGAAGTGGGCCTCAGCTGCGGCGTGGCTGCAGCGGTTGGCGGCTCCGTCTTGTTGTTTGTCGCCTGGGTCCCAGTGGTAATGGTGTCGGGGGACACCTGTATCCCGATGCTCTGGAGCTGAGGGCGGCGGCAGCCGTGTGTGCAGCAGTCGGAGCATTTCCCGGCGAAAGGCGGGAGCATCAGCGTGATGGTCTGCCTGTGAGTGGCCGTGTAGGTCATTAAGGGTATCCCCGCGGCGTCCTGCGGGTCGCTGGTGTGAAGTGGGGTGATTCCCTGTGGTGGCTTCATTTTCTGATTCATCTGGTTGATGGATGGCCGAGGTTGTATCGGGGCTGCGTTGAACCGTGTGATCGCCATTGCTTCTCGTGTCGTGGTGGTTGGGGGACACCTCCCCGGGAGTACTGGCTTCGTCTTTCTTCTCTTTGTTGGCGAGTCTTGATGGCCCGGAGGTGAAGGTGTCAGCGTGAGGTCCTTCAACAGCTGCTGTTTCGAGATGGTTTTGGAAGGCGTGTTCGGTGCCATCGTGAGAGTGAATGACCTTCGCGGGTCGCGGTTCGCGTTTTATACCCGCGGAATCCGCGGATGAATTAGGTTGGCCAATAGGGAGCGAGCTTTCTTGACCAATCACAGCTAAGGGAGGCGGAGCCGGCTTGCATCTATCAATGGAGACTGTTGGTGTTGTAGAGTCATTGTTTTCGAAACAAATAGTCTTCCCATCGTTTGTGAGAACTCGAAAAGGTCCTACGTAAGGGGGGTCGAGTTTACCTTTCGTGGTATCGACTCTTACGTATATGTGTGTCGCTCGTTGAATCGTGTTCGGCAAATAGGCTTCTGCGAATCTTCGGTAGGAGTCATGTGTGAGGAGTGGCACCATAGTGGGTGGTTGTTGTGTGAACAGGTCACCCGGAAGCCTCGGAGTGGCCGAAAACAGTCGTTGTGAAGGCGAGTAGCCGTCGGGGCCGGGCCTGTTGCGTAGGCCGAGGAGGAGGCCGTTGAGGTCCGATGCCCAGGTTTTTGACGTCGAGGTAGCGATGATAGCGTCCTTAAGGACACGGTGTAGGCGCTCCACGAGGCCTTTGGCTTGCGGGTGATATGTGTTCGTGTGATGTAGCTCTATCCCCATTTTTTCGCAGAATAGGCGGAAAGTGTTTGATGTGAATTGAGTTCCTTGGTAGGAGGTTAAGTGTGCCGGGGACCCGAATCGGGTGATCCAGTTATCGTGAAGGGCGTTGATTATGCTCTCTGTTGTTATTGTTGATAGCGGGACGCATTCTAACCATCCAGTTGCTCGGTCGATCATCGAGAGGACGAATTTATATGATCTAGAGGGTGGAAATGGTCCGAAGATATCAACATGTAGATGTGAGAGCGGCGTTGATTCCGGGAAGGTACCTAGGGGTGCTCGAACGTGCCGGGTAATTTTCGCCCGGTTGCAGCTAGGGCAGGCGCGTGTGAAGAGGCGAACCGAGGAGGTCAAATTTGGCCAATAATATCGGGCGCGTATCAGGGCAGTGGTGGCTTTAATTCCCGGGTGTGATAGTCCGTGTATGTGCCGGAAAACTGGGAGCCGTAGAGATGTAGGTATATACGGTCGTGGTGCTGAATCTGACAGATCGCAGAAGATTTCGTACCCGTTGATCATTTTTCTTTGAAGGCTCATCTCGCGGGTGTGTTCATCGGCGGACTGGGCTTCGAAGAGTTCTCTTGTTGAGAAGGGAGGTCTGTATTTGTCGACTGCGTGTGTGTCTAGGCCAGTGTTATTTTCTGTGGGTGGTAGACGGGACAAATAATCGGCGATGACGTTTGAAGATCCCTCGGCGTATCTTATATCCGTGGTGAATTCTGATATGAATCGTAGGTGACGGAGTCTGGTCGGAGGAGCGGTGTTCGACTGTGTAGTAAGGGCTGTGGTGAGAGGTTTGTGATCTGTGTACACGGTTAGTCCGTGCCTCTATTTGCTGGCGGAAATGTACTACGGCGAGGTATATTGCGAGGAGTTCTCGGTCGAACGTGCTGTAATTCTTTTGTGCTTGATTGAGGGATTTTGAGAAAAATCCTAGTGGTCTAAGATGGTCACCGTCTAGGAAGTGGAGGGCAGCGCCGACGGCGAAGTCCGAGGAGTCCGTGTGTAGGACTAGTGGTTGTGTGGGGCCTGGATGCGCTAATGTTACTGCTCGTTCGAGGACGTGTTTTGCTTCTTCGAATGCTGTTTCGGCGTTACTGGACCATTGAAGTAGACGTTTATCTTTCTTCCGAGCGTCGGGTGGGATCATGTCTATCAGTGGTCGGAGTGTGGCGGCAGCACGAGGTATCGCACGGTGATAAAAATTTATCAAGCCGAGGAACGTACGGAGGTCTTGTACCGTAGTAGGGCGAGGAAACTTAGCGATGAGGGCCGTTCGCTCGGGTAGAGGTGCTACTCCGCTAGGCGATACGATATGGCCAAGGAATTTGACAGATGTGCGGGCCAGTTGACACTTCGCCTTGTTGACTTGGAGGCCGTAATTCGCTAGAGTCTCGAGTAGTAATTTTACGTGAGTAAAATGTTCTTCGATATCTCTTGAGGCTACTAGAAGGTCGTCTAAATAGCAGAAAACGAAGGGTAGGTCTCGGAGAACGTGGTCCATGTATCTCTGCCAGGTCTGTGCTGCGTTTCTTAAGCCGAAATTCATTCTCTTGTATTGATAGGCGCCGAACGGGGTGAGAATCGTTGTTTTCGGGACGTCGTTTTTGCTGATTCTGCAGTGGAAGAAGGCGCGGGCGAGATCGAACGTACTGTATATAGTCGTCCTGAAAAGTACGGTTGTGAAGTCGTGGAGGTGAGGTACCGTGTACCTATCGGGGACGGTAAGTCTGTTGAGGGCACGGTAGTCTCCGACGGGGCGAATGTCTCCGTCTGGCTTCGGTACTACATGTAGAGGGCTTGACCAAGGAGCTTCCGATGGTTCTATGATGCCGGTGTCTAGAAGTTCTGTAAAGTGGGCTTTCGCTTTTGTGTAGATCGCCGGAGCTAGTCGTCGGAGTTTAGCATGACATGGTGGGCCTTTTGTTATTATGTGGTGTTCGATCGGTGCTTCGCAGGGCGTTTTAGAAGGAGCGTATGCGTCTAGGAGCGTTTGAAAACGTGGCGAATTATCTGTGGTTGAACAGATAGAGTTTCCCGGATGTACGAGGTTGATTGTGCCTTTGATGAAGGTGCTAGTCGCTGCGTTGATGAGGCGGGCGTTAGGGAGGTCAACTAGTAGGCCGTGGTACCGCAGGAAGTCGGAGCCGAGGATCGGTGTTGAGACGT
The DNA here is from genome assembly GCA_954871275.1 of Leptopterna dolabrata. Taxonomy (NCBI): domain Eukaryota; kingdom Metazoa; phylum Arthropoda; class Insecta; order Hemiptera; family Miridae; genus Leptopterna; species Leptopterna dolabrata. Next base: position 3,181,805 of record OX940985.1, on the reverse strand, counting down.
CTGCTACTACAAATGTCCATTCATATGGCGGTAGGTCGGGTAGGTGTACCGAGGCGGAGTGTTTGCCGTATGTGTTGATCTCCGAGCCATGGGCTGCTCGCAGGAAGCCGGGTTTCTTCGTTTTTCTTCGGAGTATCGAGTTAGGTACAATTGAAACATCCGAGCCTGTGTCTACGAGAAATTCTACTGCAGTCTTCTTACATCGGAGGAAAAGCCGAGAGTTGAGGTGAGTTCGCACGGCCGTTACGGCTGTTGGGGCCGTGCGTCGGCGTTTCCCGTCGGCTGGTTTCGCCAGGCGCATGGTTTGACGCATTTCTTTGCTCGGGATCCCCATCTTCTGTGGTAGAAACAGAACTTCTTGTTCGGTCGCTGAGGGGATGGTTTTCTGTGCGTAGAAGGCCGCATTCGTTGGCGTTGCTGGATCACTTGCACTTCCTCGTCGACTGTGGCCACACGAGGAGGTGTTACGAAGGGTATAAGGCGGTCGGCGGCCGCCGCGAGCTTCGTGATATCAGGTTCTACACTGGCTGCGATGTGAAGGCGAAGGCTCTCAGGTAGAGATCGTAAGAAGAGTTGTCGGAGGAGCGAGGTCGGAGTTTCCGAGGGTAGAGCACGTTGAAGGCGTCTGGCGAGGGCCGAAGGCAGTTCGTCTGTCACCGAAGGCTGAAGCAAAGTTGAGAGCTGGGAGCCATCCGAGGGTGCATGAGCTGCGATAAGCCGGTCTTTCAGCGTCTGGTAGCTTGTGGAGTGTGAGGCGACGATGTCGGTACAGATGTCCGCTTGGCGGGGCTCGAGCGCGAGGAAAGCTCGGGTGAAGCGGGCTTCAGATGTTTTCAAACCTTCCTGGGCGAAAATTAGTTCGAGCTGCGCGAACCAGACGTGCGGGAAGTCCGGGTCGAAAGGCCGCAGTTTGAGAGGTGCTTGTGTCGTCTCAAGTGTCTTCGTAGCTCTGGTTTCCATTTTTCTTCTTGGTTGTTCTCTTGGTGGTTGATCTGAGGCGAGTGTGCTCCGTTGGTGGTCGCTCTCGTTAAGTAGGCAGCGGGAACGATGAGAAGTTCTCTGATTGGTTCGCTGTAGAGCTGGTCGCTGGTTGGTCGCTTGTGAGAGGACGCTGATTGGTCGTGACGAGTGGTGGGGGGTTCGCTGTTGGTCGCAAGAGGACGATGGTTCTTAAAGAATCGGTTCAGTCCGAAGATGGTCGGGGCAAGGGTAAGTTGCTCTGACGATGTTGCGGTCGTGAAAATCCGATGTGGCTGAAATTGAAAGGCTGAAACGGACAGTGGTCCTGAAAAGGACCTTTGTAAATCCGCTGAAGGTCAAGGCGAATGTGCGTTTTTCGCGGTCGCTGGAAGCGAGAATGCAGGGCGCTACTCGCAGAGGGCAGGAAGCCGGCGAAGGTGCGTATCGGGCCGTCACTAGAGGCGAGAAGGTGGGATGTTGCTCGCAGAGGGCAGGAAGCCAGCGAAGGTGCGCGTTGAGCAGTCGCTAGAGGCGAGAAGGCGAGACGATGTTCGCAGGAGCCGGTAGCCGGTGAAGGTTGCGTGTTCGTCGTCGGGGTGACCAGTGTGATGATCCAGCGGGAGCTAAAGCTATGAAGAAGTACACGAGACTAGGTAGTCGGTTTGTGACTTGATGAATGCATGTTTATTAGATAATTACAACACCTTTTATACCCCTGGTTACAGACCCGGAGGGGGGTAGGGGAACCCCGCTTCGGGAAGCCGCCAAGACGCGGCTTATACCTTATGTGACGCTAGTTACATTGTTAGGTAGGGAGCAGCCGATCACTACAGTAACTAAGAAAAGTGCGAAGTACGGTGGACGGCGAAGTTCGGCATACGGCGGACTGAGATTTTTGTATTCCATTTTCGGATTCTGCGTACCTTGAAACGGAAACCATAAAATTTCGAGGGGCTTAAAAATTTTGTTTTTTCATGTCCGATTCTAAAAATTCAAGTACTGGAAATTAAGTATAAACAGAAAGGCGATTTAAGAAAACAAAAGAAGAATTAAGTGGGTATAGATTCGAGTTTGGTTGCTCAAAAATCACTCAAATGCTCTAAAAAATATCTAAAAGTCACTAACTGCGAAAACTCGCTCGTAGATTCCTTCTGTTGTATACTCCGGTTCAATAGTTGGTATTTTAGAATATCTCTGAAACCGAGTGTTTGAAACTCAAACTTCGAATACCGGTACAACTAGGAGTAGACAGAAGTGTCTCCGCAAACAAACAGGAGTTGGCAGGTTGTCACGGACCACTTTGTGTCAACAGTGCTGCACTAGTTGTTTGTCATATTCGTAGACCACCAGAGCCGGATTGAAACTACATACTGGTGGATATCGTCGTCAAAACAAATAGAGTCAGACTGCTTCATCACGCTCCCATTAGGTACTCGCCTTGTTGAATAATATTATGTGAAAATACGTATCCTGTTACCTGTACAGTTGTCTGTTACGAACCATTTACATTTAGATCATACTTCGAAACAACTTCTTTTTTATGTTAATGCACTCAAACCTCGTCATTTTCGTATGATCAGTCAATGAATTACATGTATGGGTAGGTAGGTATATGATTTTGCTACCGCCCTACCGAAAGTAGGCTTTTATTTAATTCACTTTGTTAGTTACTGTCGGCTTGGAATCTTGCCAGTCAATTTTTGGCAAATCCCTACTAACTTGAGGAATGTCTGGATGAGGACATAACGCTTCAACACATCACGCTCTCGCTTGTCCGTAGAATTAAGGATCAACTGCTGTGATACATGGGTGTGCGTAAATGCTTATTAGATTGTAGGGCCTAGACACCGTGATATTAAGTTAAGGGTATTCGAATGAGTATGGTGTGAATGTAATTTATAAGTATGTATGTTGTGTGCATGTGATCATGGGGTGTGGGCTGGGTGCTTGGGCCGGTCCGGGGGCGGCTCCCTTGGCGTTTTTCCCCTGTAGTGAAGGTGTGCAGTCATCTGAGTTCTTTAGGGCCTCCTGCCAGAAATTGGAAGGCGGCCCCGGGAGCCGCCAGTGGTGGGTGGAGCCGGGGCCCCTAGCCTGACCGGCCACACTTGAGTGTGGGTCAACTGCCACACCCATACTCAACCCTGTAGAATAAGCCCTGTTCTGCTGGCTCACAGAGAGTGACTCCCCTCCCGCATTTCAAAGCCTAGCTTTAAAGTGGGAGAATAATTTTTCTGATAAATGTCTTTATGTTCTGTTAAATGCCTTATATGGAAAATAAATGATAATTCAATTCAATTCAGTTCAATATTATTTTTATTTATCCGCTCGTTTAATTGATCTACTCAACACTGCTTTATTATAGATACTTAGTACAACACTGATTTTGAAATACTAATCCTGTCAATGCAGACAATAATGTGTAAAAAGAGTAAAGTGTATATACTTGAAGCTCAAACCCACTTCATCACACCCACCTCTTAGTTCCTGTGAGTTACTTCGTGTTGCTTCCTCACTACCGATGGTAGGGAAGCCTTGGATTCGTGAGTGAGTGAAAAAAATAATTTATGTCCTCCAGAATGAAAATTTCCACAACCATTTTGCGTTTCAGACATCGAGGAACATTTTTGGTTCCGTTTCTGTCTGTCTGTGGTAATTACTTGTAACGTCCATAACTGCCCGAAATAATGGTCGAAATGGGCTGAAATTTAGAGGGTAGTTGCGGGTTGGGTCACAGATGGTCCCATGCAAAATTTATTGAAAAGTACAGTAACTTTCGTCTGCGCATGCGCAAACGGGAAATACTTGAAACGCCCATAAAGACTCGAAATATCGTTGAAATGATTTCAAATTGGAGGGTCGATCAGGAATTATACTTTGATAGTTCCGAATGAATTTCATTGGAATCGCGTTGTAACTTTCGTCTGCGCGTGCGCGAACATGAAATGCTGACCATTTCCTTGTAACGCTCCTAACTGCGCTAAAGGAAGTCGCAGAGAGCTGAAATTTTGAGGGTACACGCGAGTTTGATCGCAGATGGTCCGTCTCAAAATCATGGAAATCGTTTCGCTTGCGCATGCGCAAACGTGAAATACTTGAAACATCCGTAACTACCTTAAATCGTTGAAATGAGTTCAGATTTGGAGGAATATTACTTTGATAATTGCATGTGACTTTTATTCGTCTGCTGTGCTGCTCACCGTTTCCTTGTAACGCTTCTAACTACGCGAAAAATAGTCGTAGAGAGCTGAAATTTTGAGGGTACACGCGGGTAGGATCGCAGATGGCCCCGTATCAAAATTAACCTACCCAACTATTCTACACGTTCATGTGATTCAAGTGAGAAAGCTATACTGCCTACTCGAATTGGCAGACGTTTTGTGTTGTTGCTCTGAGTTCCTTCATATTGTATCGAGTTCCTCATGTTATTTTCATTACCGTGATCGTCTAAAATGTTTTTGGTTAGGTTGGTTACAACTGAATGACGCACTTGCTGCACAAGGTCTCACTATAATCATTAGCTATAAGCCTTAGTCATGCGACTAGGTGATATTAGTGAACGAAGAGCACATAACAACATATATTTCAAGAGTACATTCACCATATGTCATACTTCGGTAACAAAGTATCACATAACTGGATCTTCCTCTCGCATACCTCGTTTATGTGACACCTAAGATTCACAGCTGCAGTGTTCACATCAAGCTTACCCATTTTCATCCCAAGCTAAACTAAGAGCTGTACTCGCAGGTTTTCACGCGTCGTAGCAATAGCCTTTGAATCACGGGGACTACACAGCTCGCATATCAAAATCGACTGATTCCTTGGTCTGAGCACTCTTCAGTTGTTTTTCTTCTGTTTTTTAGTTGTATTCTTTCCTCCAGATTTTCGATAAAGTGACGACTTGACTATGTAGAAGAAGACTTTTGCTATGTAGAAGAAGACGATAATGACAGTGAGTACAGAGGCTGCAACATCCAGTAAGTACAGTTGGTAGAACGCCATAGTTGCGGACTGTGGCCTCAGAACGGAGCCGTGTCGGAGGACGTACTCGATCCAGTAAACAGCTTCATCAACAGGTTTCATCGGTCTATCGTGAAACAAACTTTGTCGCTTTCTTGCATTCTCCCGATATCTATTGAAACACCATTCACAGAATCATTAGAAAGTCAAACTAGAATTTGTGTGCGGGATTATGTCATTTGAATGTCCAAATAGCTCACTTCGGATTGTCCAGCAGCTCGTTCACAGTCCAAGCCACTGTGGTCTCTGAGATGTCGTCAAACGAAAGCTTGAGACCCATTCCAATCTCAACCATAAAAGCTACATCTTTCATTTGGTCGAAGAAGAAAGGCATTCCCAAAGTGGGCACACCGTATGCTATGGATTCTACCGTGCTTTGTAGGCCTCCGTGGGTTATGAAAAGTTTCACATTTCTGTGGGCTAAACAATTAAAAATATTGGTTAAAAAATTGGCTTAATGTCGGCAGTCAAACGTGAGTGATCGAATATTAAATATGCGTGACCATAAAAGTGGTTTTTATGTTGTCATTAATGTTCCAAAGTTCAGGGCTTCTCGCTGAAGACATCACTTTATCTTGTCAAGCTGTGGAATTCGAAAATAGACCCATCAGTGGAGGTCTCCAAACATTTTCACATTGAAAAACTCACTTAAATAGGTCTTTTACCTATGTTTCATTGCCTTGCCCTCTGAGAAGCGGTTAAAGCCTTATGTTGCCAATTTGGCACTTCTTGGATACGCTTTACTTTTGGTCCGTGAACGGCGTATCCCACAGTTTCGAACACAATTATGTGAAGTTAAAAATATACTTAGTATACGAAATTAACCATGGAAAAATGCGTAGGAAATATGAGAGTGAAATACTAATACCGAGAATTCCCTGTTGAGGATACCATGTTTGAAGTTTGATGTTTGTATCGTTCACTTCTGGCATGCCTGGTGCTACTTTCCACATGACCTTTTGCTTCAAGTGGCGAAACACGCTCAAAAATGATTCAAATCTGCCGTGAGCGAGGAGTTCATTTGGGTCGAGAACGGATCCCAAGCTGAAGTATATCACTCCGTTGGGCGCATCATCCATAAAATCTTGCAGGTCCTGATGGAATAATGACAGAATTTGTTCAAATTTAACAATATTGCTTTCTGCAATTCCATGGATATTTTGTGATTCATTGGAATACAAATTGAATAGAATTCTCTCGACTCACTTTGGGCAGAGGCTGGAGTTCTATGTTCATTCCCGCGATTTCCTTGACATGTGGTGCCCTCGGGTAAGGGAAGCCTGTCGACGGGTGGGAGTTGGTCAGAATGAGAGACGTTTTTGAAATCATCTCCATCAACCTCGGTCTGCTCTCCCATCCCTCGTACCTGATGAAATCATCAGCGAACTTCTGCTGCCTCGTGAGCGTCTCAAGGTAGCCGGCGAGCGTGATGGAAGTGACCGCGTAGCTGTTGTAGAGCCTCTGCCAGAAGCTGAGCCTGCCTACGGCTGAATACAGGTAGCTGATCATGTATGACGGGTTGTCCGGTAGGCCCGCCATTTCGTTCAGCCAAGGGTAGTCCGGGAGACCCATGACGGTGATGCTCAGAGCTTGGAACTTGTGCGCCAAATAAGCAATGCCTTCGGATCCCATGGCGAATTCAGTGATCACGGCGTCGTAGGTATCATTCGATTTCAGCAGCTCTATACTGGCTTGATCTTGAGCAAATGATAGAGACATAATAGCGGCACTGCATTTTGATGACATCCTTTGCAAACCAAAGATGGAACTATCCGTTATCTCGTTTTCATCCAACGAAGCTGAAATGAGTCACATCAGACCATTAGTACCTATGCCATTTTCGAGAACCGCGCTAGAAAGAAAAACGGAGTTATTGGAAGGTTTTCTATGAAATACATTAATACACGAAAAACGCAAAAATACACTGTTATACCGGAACGTCAGTAACAAACAGCAACTCAGTCATTTGATCTCCGAAACTGGTGTCCTAACAGTGTATTTTTCACGTTTTTTCATGTATTAGAGGAAATAGACAACCTTTCAGTAACTCCGTTTTTCTTTGACATGGTTTTCCACGATATCTTCGCGAGTGAATTTGTTCGTGACCCCGCTAGGACATTCGACTAGGTACATAGTACGTAGGCAGCTATGATAGTATTTACATAATATGAGCTTGATCCTATTATAACATACCTAAGCCTTCGTTTTGCCAGTCTTTTACTGCTTGTTGGATAACACCTTTTGGAGGGTCAGGCATTGGAAACGATGTTATAAAATGGACGTGGTGTGCTCTGTTGGCCAATTCCTTCATCAAGGGTCGTATAAGAAATTGGTGGCTTTTCCAAGGTAGAGGGAAGTAAGCCAGAATTTTCGCTGCCGAAGAACACTCCCAGGTCACGGAAAAAAGAAGCAGGAGGTAACATAGCCTGCTACGTCAAAAACAACGTTATTTTATTCGTATTTTGACTCGATGTTGTATTCTAGTAGATCTAAAAATCCGATGTTTTTTGGTTTATTATTTTCAATAATGAACCTTTGGAATCGAGCGTAAAAAAAAATTATATTCCCCCCCCCCCCCTCCCAAATTTGATGGTTTACATTTCAAGGTATGCAGAATCCGAAAATGCAATTAAAAAAATTTCTGTCTATCCGTCGTACGCCGTATTTCGCACTTTTCTTAGTTACCATGAACCGAAATTAATGAAATTTGGTTTTTTAGGTCCCTTTTGGGGTCTAGTTGGTCCTCGAAGCTCGGCGTTACTGTCAGTCATCTCTAATTGCAATTTTCAGAACGCCGTAGCTCGAAAACTTTCAAAAGAAGGGTATGTTTTTCTTCACGTTTTTATATTGATCTTGAACTAAAGCATTTTTTGAGACCACCCGGAGCATTGTACGACCAGCCATTCGTTTGCACCGAAAAGCTTCGTAAACATGATCGTGAATCAAACGGTATAAATCCGGCCCAGATATCATCGCTAGGGAGCATCTGATTATAATCACGGATGGCTGTACGAAGTCGAGTTGGTTGTTCTGTGATATTATTCCATTTGAAAAATGATGGCTCTGGCTTTGCATTTCGTTGATAGGTACTCCCTTTTGCAACTTGAACAAACGTGGAAGTATTATTGGGTAAATTATGACAACGGTAAATTATTACACAACGGTGTATCGTACTATCTACGCAGAAGGGGCATCTATACAGGCAAATTATTACACAGCGGTTTATTATTTACTTTATGCTTCATGAATAAATACAAATAATTATTGATTGAATCATTGAATCCCGCGCATATGTATGAAACTTTAATTCCCGGGCCGGCTCCAGCACTACATTTAGGGCTTTTCCGGAGGGAGCTCGAGAGTATTGACCACAGAAAAGACACATCTACGCAGAAGGGGCATCCATACAGATAAATAATAAACCGTTGTGTAATAAGTTGCTGCGTTTTTACACTTTATGTACAGTAGGTATAGACAAAAATTTCAGTGCGCTAATTGTCTGCTAAAAGTTCTGTAAAGTTTGGCCATAGGACGGGTGTGGTGAGATTGCCGTCGACTAAGACGTAGGTACTGAGGTTGGTGATGTTAGAATCCCCAGATGACATTCTGTTCACCAAATCAAAAACTCGAAAGATATTGACACACATCAAAATCTAACTTGATTATTGATGACATAAGAATCATGTCCATTTCTCTAGTCTAGAAGTGGTTGGTGCGGTTATGACTGTAAATTATCATCAGCGACAAAACCAGTAAGACATCATGTTTGTTGAAAGTTACTTTTTTGTTTCGTGTGCAGTGATTGAGCGTATTGTACCTCTGGAGCAATCCTATTTATTACACGGCACTTGATTTGTACTACAGTAGTCGGCCGTATTTCGTTGATCCTGATTGTTCTGACGCAGCCAAAATATAGTGCAACAAACATAATGCGTTTACGATGATTATGCGCGTTTCACGCTTCCTAGTTCGTTTAATTTAGGCCGATTGAAACATCGATCTAACTGAAATATCTCATTTTGATTTATTATTCTGTGAATAGTGGTACATCTATGCGGTCGCTCAGAATTTTTTTTTTTTTTATAACATCCCCTCAAAATTTATCTTTTTCGTTTCAAAGTGCATAGATTCCAAAAATGCAATGTCCGTCCGCCGTATCAAGCGTACCTATTCCAATATTTTGGTCTAAAAAATTCATTCTTTCGCACACAGGATCCATTTGAGTCATATCCCGAAACTTTGCAGCCCGATCGGAATATACCCATGGGTGTTATGGGTGAAAAATGGGTGTAAAAGTAGGTATTTTTTGTGTTGAGTAACATGAGCTTTTGATGTATCGTTTTCCATGTTAATTAGGGCGAGAAGACCGAATATGAAGTCGATTTTGACCAAAGAGTGGGAAATTGAGGCTCTAACGAAGTTTCAGCCTTGAATTTACGTTAAATTTTGGTCTAAAATCGTCGTTCTTCCGCACACATTTTGGATCCCCATTTGGGAACGCATTTGGTCCTAGTTGTGCTCCAAAGCTCGGCAGCCCAATCGGAAAACACCCAGGGGTGTTATGGGGGGAAAATGGGTGTAAAAATAGGGGTTTCCGAGATTGTTTTGAGTGAACACGAACTTGTGATGTATCGTTTTCTATGTTTTTTAGGGCGAGAAGACCGAATATGAAGTTGATTTTGACCAAAGAGTGGAGAATCGAGGTTGTACCGATGGTTAAGCTCCCAAAATCGATTTTTATGAGTCAAAAACCTGGAAAATTGTCTGAAATCACTATAAATTTGTATAAAAACACTAGAAGTAGTATTAGCAGGTGAAAAAAGTAAATTAATTGCCAACCCAGGCTGGGGCATTTCGTCCGACTGCCCTGCCAGCGTCGCGGACGTGATCATTTTTGTCCTCCAATGGGAGGATCAGAATTCGACCTGATCATTTCGCTCTTTACTTAGCTGCTCATCGCTTCGTCTCCTTGATTGGAGAGGTGTTCGCCGAACAGCTACATGTGTCATACTTGGACGTGTCATCACATGTCACGGCGGTCACCCATCCAACTACTAACCACGCTTGAGGGTTCTTGACTTCGGTGATCTCATGGGAACCGGTTTATTCCACCTGACAAGGCCGTTGGGCTTTGGATTCTGATGCGATCCAGATTATCACGTCGTCAAAAATGACAAAGAAACAAGTGATTTAGTAATTGATACAAGTAACTCAGCTATGAATAATTAGCAGTTGAATCAAGACAATTAAATGGCAATATCAATTATTAAAAATAATCTTTAAAAAAAAGGGGGAAAAATTCAAAAAAAGGAGCCGAGGTCGTGTTTTTGAGGGGCCAAAATTGGTGGAAGACATCAAAAATAACTATTTCAATTATTGCTCATGAAAGAAACAATAAATGAACAGCCAACATTTCTGTAGGTATGTCCAGTAGAATAATAAACCCATGTGACAAGGACTCCAGCTTTTATTATCGGTTGTGGTGTTTGGTGCGGTGAGTTACAATGATCCAGATTATAATATACAAAGTAGGTACCGTGCATCACAATACTTGATGTCACCCGTTTTCTTCCTATATCCTAGGCAACGCTCGGGTAGATTAATCTAGACAGAGCAAAGCATGTTACAGTGCCATAGGTTATGACTTCTCCACGCTCGAATTGGCTCATGTCTCCACAGAGAGCACTTTTGGTACTGATTTTATAATTGCTTTGGGGTCTACTATTGCTGGTACTATTGCTTGCTCGCGTCACACGGCTCTAACGCGTCGACAGGCCATTTGAAGCGCTGAGAACGTGTAATTTCGAGTCGAATCCGTTCATGTAGACAACGCTGACGAGTGTCATTAACATTACAAACGCCCATTTCACGCTTATGAATGAATCAATGGTGACGAAACAAAAATGATGAACCCGAAAAAACTATAACAAAACCTTACTTGTAAGTAACCTTACTCTGGTGAATGTGGAGGCGGTGGCGAGAAAACCATTTCCCATCTGCTGCCACCGGTCAGCTAAAAAGAACCCACATCCGTGCGACGTCACAGGCTACAGCAGCTGCCCGTTCCCCGCACCGTTTTTGAACTCACAAAGTTTGAGAAAGTTTCTCAAAAAAATAAAGGAAAATGAGGCATATTTTCCTATTATCGTCTCTCTCACATAACGAACAACTGATGAAAAATGCTAACAGAATTCACGATAATTGCCCATTTTATTTGTTTACTTCGTCATCCTTCCAATTTTCAAATAATTTAATATTTTATTGGTCCCTAGTACACGTCAACTGTGGATAGAGCTACAAGTATTTGCATTATATTTACAACATCACTTGTCTAAACACTGAAAACGAATATTGAGATGACTTCATGCCTTTTGTCTACGAGTAGGTAATAATATTATCGAATATAATGTTGGTTGAGGGAAATACATTTTCGAGGAGACGTATTTGTTTATTTGCTGTTGTTGCGTGTTGCTAAGTGAAATGTTTTATAAATACAGCCGCTACTCACGTGTTGCTGAGTGAGATAACTACCATGATGAGGGCCTCCCGCGGACTGAAAGATTGTGGTTTCTCATCCAGCTCGGATCAAATTACAGTCAAGGACTACACGCTTTTTTTCCCCTCTCTTAAAACTCCCGCCGGGCCGGGGCAGTCCAGCCATCTCTTCCCGCTCTGCCCATTATAATATGCTCTTCCTCCGCCAGGGAGATTCGTCGCACTCTTATGAGTGGCTTTCGTACATACCTACCTGTAGGTAGCTCAATGGGCAAACAGGGGATTCCAATACTACTGTTCTATTCAGGTGGGACTGTAGAAAGTCTTGGCGAGTGGTGAGGCGGAAGTTCGCCACAAAGTTCAAGTCGAAGGAGGTCGATTGGAATGGGAGCAGCGAGGAGGAACCCCAATTTTGGTTTATTATTTTCAATAATGAACTTTGGTATCTACCACGATTTTTATTTATTTTTTTTTTAATCACCCGCACAGCATTCCATGGTTTACATTTCAATGGACGTAGAATAACAAATATCGAATTAAACAAAATTCGTTGCCGTAGGGGGCCTCTAGCCGCCAGTGGTTTGTGTTCATGACGGTACGTTTATTGTCGAATGAAATCTGGGGGACACCCCCAGCCCCCGGATTATAACAGTTTAGATCAAGGATCAAAGCAAGGAAACATGGAACATGTTTTTCGAATAGGTACCTACATGATAACAGAGGATATGGAGATCTGTAGAAAACCGTCTGCCAATTCGAGTAGGCAGTACAGCTTCCTCACGTGAATCACATGAACGTATAGACTAGTTGGGTAGGTTCGTTATGATACGGGACCATCTGCGATCCAACCCGCGTCTACCCTCAAATTTCATCTCTCTACGACTATTTTTCGCGTAGTTGGATGCGTTATAAGGAAACGGTCAACATTTCATGTTAGCGCATGCGGAGAGGGAAATTACAGTAAGATTCCAATGAAGTTCATACGGAACCATCGATGTATTATACTGATCGACCCTACAAATGTGAACTCATTTCAACGATAATTAAGGTAGTTATGGGCACTCCAAGTATTTCACGTTTGCGCATGCGCAGACTAAACGATTTTCATGATTTTCAAACGGGACCATCTGCGGTCCAACCCGCGTATACCCTCAGCATTTCAGCTCTCTACGACTATTTATCGAGTAGTTAGAAACGTTACAAGGAAATGGTGAACATTTCATGTTCGCGCATGCGTAGATCAACGTTACATTACCATTCCAATGAAATTGATTTGGAACTACCAAAGTATTATTCCTGACCGACCCTCCAAGTTTGAATTGATTTCAACGATATTTAGGGTAGTTATGGGTGTTCCAATGATTTCACATTTGCGCATGCGCAGACGAAAGTGACGGTACTTTTTCAAAGATTTTGGTATGGAACCATCTGTGACTCGACCCGCACCTACCCTCGAAATTTCAGCCCACTTCGACCATTATTTCGGGTAGTTATGGGTGTTGCAAGGAATTACCACAGACAGCCAGTCACGGAACCAAATATATTCCTCGATGTCTGAAACGGAAAATGGTAATGGAAATTTTCATTTTGGAGGACAAGAAATTTTTTTTACTCAATCACGAATCCAAGGCTTCCCTGCCTTCGGTAGTGAGGAAGCAAAAAAACGTCGTGGGATTTCCAAGCCACCAGCGACCTAACGCAATGTCATGTAATACACGTCCTCAGCTGCTTTTGGCGTTTTTCGGGTAGTTAGAACCCCCTCGGCAGTTTTCGGCGCAACCAGTCGTTCCCTCCAAGCTTCTAAAGTTGAAGCCAAATGATAAGTCGATACCTCACTTTAAGGGTAAATGTCCCGGGTTTAGTTCCAAGAACCGCCACCACCTTGTGCTTCAAAATGAGCCAATCCAATATTCGGTTTATCTCTTGAACGGGTCAACCGATTTTCAATCTGTAAAATGTTCTGTAATCGTTATAAACAACCACAAGTGCGGACATTCAGTTTCGAATTTTGAAATTTTTTTTTCATGGAGTTCCTGAAATTATTTTACTTAATTTCAACCTTTTAAGAAAAAGCAACTAGTACTTTTGTAGGAAAAAAATCGATGAATTCAAATCCGCTTTCAGATTGAAGATCGGATCATTAGATCGAAAGGCATCTGGGAAAATCACTATAACAATGGGGCCTATTGTTAGCCCTCTAATCCTCTACCTGGGCCCACCTTGCAACGATGCCTTCCCTTTCCTGTTGATTTGAGCTAGCAGGCGGACTGGGTTCACATCTAGGGGTGTATTTTTCCTTCTACATCTATTTCTTCAACTACAACATTTGCTTGGCAGAAATAGTTGGCTGCTGGATCAATTCAGGATACAGCCAAATTTTGGCTGAATCCTGTCAGGGTATCAAGAAGGGCGTTTGGTTTTTAGCATCTGACTGGTATCTAGTTTTCTTACTATGATTTCATTTTCTAAATTATTACTTTCTAAGTACCTATGTGACTGGAATTTCCATAATAAGCCATTCAGTAACTAATGATTTGCAGGGTTCTCATAGTCCACCAAACCCTATGAAGCCATAAAAAAATTGCCGTAAAATGAAGGAAGTTCAATAAAAGGTTCAGGCCACAACTATATTATCAGTTTCGAGGTTCACAAGTGACGCCTGGAAATATCACTGACAACGACCGAAGATAACAAATATGTTGAGAATCATCAATATAATAGCAATAACAATAATTCAAATGCAATAAAGTATCAATAGAATAATAATTACAAGAATACAAGTAGGTACATAAAAAATAACTTGCTATTGGAATAACAAAACAAGAATGTAAAATAATGAGAGTGCCAAGGATTTTTCATTTGAGCTGACGAACGGGACGATTTCAATGAATTTTATCCAACCCATTTATATTATATTGGTACAACCCGTGCCTATCCGAAAAGTCTGCTAACATTTTTCGGGTACTTAAGGGCGTCATAAGGAATTGGCTACATAATTATATTTCCATGAATACTACCGTTATAATTTTGTGAAACTCATATGGAACCTTCACTGTTTCACTCTAGATCCACCCTCCAAATTTGATTTCTTTGCTACGATTATAAGGTAGTTGTGGGCTGTACAAGGATTGCACGTTCGCGCATCCGCTAACAAAGCAGTATTTTTTAAATGATTTTGAGTTGGGACTATCAGTGACCCGACCTGCACCTGCCCTCTAAATTTCAGCTGGTGACAGCCATTTGTTTTCTGGCATTCATGGGCTTCATCAGGGATTGTACACAGACAGACACGGAAAAATGTTCCTTGATATGTGAAAAGCACCATGGAGCAGATACATAGGTATATGATAGGGGATGGGGACCACAGTGCATTTGTCAAAATTTCTCAAAATGTTTCGTATGGACGCAATATGACAAAAATTGAATTCGCCAATCACGTGATCAAAAATTATTCAAAACGGCTTTGTGGTTTGCAAAAAGATTCCCGGACTTACTCTAAAAATCGTATAGAAGAGGCATTGACGGCATGAAGAGACATTGTAACATTAGGCAAGGCGACGAAAAATTACATATAAATCGACCACTAACTCATTATTACACAACGGTTTCTTACACGACGTTTTATTACCTTATTATTTACCTTATGCTTCATAAATAACTACAAGAAATTAATTACTGAATTATTATATCCCGCGCATTTTTATGAAACATTTCCCGGGCCGGCTCCACTACTCGATTTAGGGCTTTCCTGGGGGTGGTCTACGCAAAAACGGGCATCTATACAGGTAAATAATAAACCGTTGTGTAATAATTTGCAACGTTGAATAATGCTGTCGGGAAAGTGGGGTTTCAGGGATCAAAATGGGTAAAAATCACCAAAATTGCAAAATCTGACCCAAAACCCCAAATATAATATAAATGGGTTGGATAAAATTCATTGAAATCGTGCCGTTCGTCAGCTCAAATGAAAAATCCTTGGCACTCTCATTATTTTACATTCTTGTTATTGTTATTCCAATAGCAAGTTATTTCTCATGTACTTGTATTCTTGTTATTATTATTCTATTGATATTTTTAATGCATTTGAATTATTGTTATTGCTATTATATTGATGATTCTCAACATATTTGTTATCTTCGGTCGTTGTCAGTGATATTTCCAGGCGTCACTGTTGAACCTCGAAACTGATAATATAGTTGTGGCCTGAACCTTTTATTGAACTTCCTTCATTTTACGGCGATTTTTTTCATGGCTTCATAGGGTTTGGTGGACTATGAGAACCCTGCAAATCAATAGTTACTGAATGGCTTATTATGGAAATTCCAGTCACATAGGTACTTAGAAAGTAATTATTTTAGAAAATGAAATCATAGTAAGAAAACTAGATACCAGTCAGATGCTAAAAACCAAACGCCCTTCTTGATACCCTGACAGGATTCAGCCAAAATTTGGCTGTATCCTGATTTGATCCAGCAGCCAACTATTTCTGCCAAGCATGTATGTTGTAGTTGAAGAAATAGATGTAGAAGGAAAAATAAACTCCTAGATGTGAACCCAGTCCGCCTGCTAGCTCAAATCAACAGGAAAGGGAAGGCATCGTTGCAAGGTGGGCCCAGGTAGAGGATTAGAGGGCTAACAATAGGCCCCATTGTTATAGTAATTTTCCCAGATGCCGTTCGATCTAATGATCCGATCTTCAATCTGAAAGCGGATTTAAATTCTTCGATTTTTTTCCTACAAAAGTACTAGTTGCTTTTTTTAAAAAGGTTGAGATTAAGTAAAATAATTTCGGGAACTCCATGAAAAAAAAATTTTAAAATTCAAAACTGAATGTCCGCACTTGTGGTTGTTTATAACGATTACAGAACATTTTACAGATTGGAAATCGGTTGACCCGATCAAGAGATAAACCGAATATTGGATTGCCCCCGACGGTGCAGCCATCTATTGAAAAAATTTCTTACTAAAATCCGTGACATTTACCCTTAAGGTGCTGCAGTAAGGGGCTCCAAAAATTATTCAGTTCAACTTTTTGTTTAAGGGCGTTTTGTTACTCGAAATAAGCATTGACGAAACTGTCCGTAGAAATCTCTTCAGCAGCCAGAAAACCCCAGCTGTCACTGCTATCACAGTAGCTAACACGTCAAGGAGGTAGAGCTGATAAAACGGCATAGTCGCCGACGCTGGCCGGAGTATCTTTCCATGCCTGAGCACGTATTCTATCCAGTAAGCTGCTTCTTCCACAGGTTTCCTTGGTCTATCTTCATACATCGATTTCTGCTTCAGCGCATGCTCCCGATACCTTAAAATGATTTTAATTGAATATAAACGTCTTTCCATCAACGAAAATATGTTAAACATTATCTTCCATTAAAATGGACCGTGATGCAAATCAAATACTGGATTGGGCTTACTTTGGATTGGACAAGAGTTCTTCGATCGCTCTTGACAGTGTCAGTTCAGTGACTTCTTCAGAATTGAGAGATAAAGCCATACCAGCTTTCTCCATGAAAGCAACGTCCTTCTTTTGGTCGAACAGGAAAGGCATTCCCAAACATGGAACTCCAAAACTTATTGCTTCAATCGTACTCTGCAGCCCACCATGCGTTATGAACATTCTCAGATTTTTGTGGCCTGCGATCCAGAGTAAAACAGTTTCGGTTCATATTTCAACTGCCCAGGAAATTTAAGTAGTAGGTATCATGAAAGTAAACCACGCATGTCATCATGCATGCTATGCACATTACCCAAGATTCCTTGCTGGGGATACCATGTTTGAAGTTTGATATGGGGGTCCTTAACATCAGGCATACCAGCGCTGACTTTCCACATCACTCTCTGTTTTAGTTTCCGAAAAACTCTCAAGAAAATTTCGAGTTTACCACCTTGCAACACTTCTGTCGGATTCAGGACTGAGCCCAAGCTGAAAAATATAACTCCGTGGGGGGCATTATCCATGAAATCCTTCAAGTCCTGAAAATAAGTTCACCGTTCAGAAAAAAGCTGCAAATTATTACACAACGGTATATTATTTACTTGTATAGATGCCCTTCCTGCGTGGATCACTTCTGTGATCACTACCTACCCCGTGCTCCCCCCCAGAAAATCGCTAAATCGAGTACCGGAACCGGCCCAAGGATTACAATTTCATAAAAGTGTAAGTGATCCAATAATTCAGTCATTAATTTTTTGTAGTTACCTATTCATTAAGCATGAGGTAAACAATAAATCGTCGTGTAATTTAGCTCTATAGATGTCCCTTCTGCGTATATCACAGTTTTCTGTGGTCAGTACCCTGTAGCTCCCCCAGGAAAGCCCTAATTCGTGTACTGGAGCCGGCCCAGGAATTGAAGTTTTATAAAAATGCGCGGGATTCGATTATAATTCGATAAATAATTATTTGACGTTATTCATAACGTTTGTTCAAGTTCCAAAAGTACCTATCAACAAAATCCAAAAGATCCATTTTTCAAATGAAATAATATCACAGAATAACCATCTCGACTTCAACAGCCACCCGTGATTGTAATCAGGTGCTCCCTAGCGATGATATCTGAGCCGGATTCATATCGTTTCATTTACGATCATCTTGACGAAGCTTTTCGGTGCAAACGAACGGCTGGACGTACAATGCTCCGGGTGTTCTCAAATAATTCTTTGGTTCAAGGCAATTTAATAACTTGAGAAAACCATAGGTACCTACCCTTCTATTGAAAGTTTTCAAGTTACGACGTTCTGAAAATTTCAACTCCTATTTTTCACCCCTTAGAGATGACTGACAGTAACGGGACCTACAAACCAAATTTCATTAATTTTGGTTCATGGTAACTAGGAAAAGTGCGAAGTACGGCGGACAGACAGGATTTTTTTTTTTTGCATTATTGGGTTAATTTGTTTTCCTTTTTTTTCATGCTCGATTCCGAAGGTTAATTATTGAAAAGAATAAACCAAAAATCAACTGCAAAACTCTTGAAACGAATTTAGATTGTGATCACAATTTGGAGAATTTGTCTTTTTAATGTTAGGTTTCAAGAGGGAAGTGATGATTCAATGCGCTCAGTATGAAGATAGAGATTCGATCAGGATAGAGGTGAAAAGGGATTCATTGTCAAAGAAACAAAGTTTAAAGTCAACTGATAGGTTTTTGTTTGAACCCAAACAAAAACCTATTAGATTAGAAAATTTAGAACTTACTTTTGGGAAAGGTTGCGATGTTGGGTCAAGATGCATCCCTGATACCTCCTTGACGTGCGGAGCTTTGGGGTAGGGGAAGCCTGTAGACGGATGTGAATTGGTCAATATGAGTGCTGTTTCTCCTATCATATCCATCAATTTAGGCCGACTCTCCCATCCCTCGTACCTGACGAACTTGTCAGCTCTCGCCTGCATGATCGTGTACATGTCGTAGTACCCCGCCAGAACGATCGAAGCTGTGATATACGTGTTGTACAGCCTCTCCCAAAAGGTCATCTTGTCCGTCGATGGATTCAATTGGCTCACCATGTAAGAAGGATTGTCGGGGAGACCTGCCAGCTCGTTTACCCAAGGGAAGTCAGGGAATCCAACTATGGCAACGCTCAGAGCATTGAATTTGTGAGCCAAATAGACGGCAGGCTCGTTCCCAACTGGGAATTCAGTGATGACCAAATCGTAAGTGTCATTGGTTTTTAGGATGTCCTGGCTAACCTTGTCGTGCGCAAATGTTTTTTCCAACACCCTCCCACAAAGTTGAGCCACAGCCCTGTGGACGTTGAACGGCGAGTACTTCGAAACTGCCTCCTCATCGAACTCTTCTGCAAGAATGACAAGAAAACTATTTGTACTGCAGCGGCGAAGCCAGGATTGTTGATTGTGTTGGGGGGGGGGGGGGGGGGTATCGGAACTAGAGAATGTAAAATTTGACTACAAATATAGCTGAATGTGAATTTAACAAAGCACTACATGTTACAGGTAACGTTAGGTAACATAAGCTAATAAAATAAAACACATTTATTTGGCAACAATGTAAGTGCATTTTCAAATAAAATGAAGCCATTGCAGTGGGTCCAAAATGTTGAGAACATAAATTTTTGAAATTGTTTTAAAGGTGAATCGTTTTCAGAGCATCTTGATTTCATTCCTTGATTTTAACAAAAATGTATAATATGTATATTATAATATATAAGTATATTTATTTATTTATGTGTCACTCCAGATGGTGTTGACCTTGGGTACATGGTACAAATTCCAAATTTTTCCGAAATGTTCCTAATGCCAAACAAAAGAATAAATTCGAAGATGAGCAATTTACTAAAATTCTAAGGGTCTAATTTCAGTTTTTAGGAGTCAGAAGTTGGTAAAAACGCTAAAATTGCGATTAATTGACATAAAATTACTGAAAGTGGTATGGAAGGGTGAGTGAAGACAGAAAAATACCATTTAGTTTTTTTTGTACAGAATATGGGTCAAATTTGGATTTTTGGTGGGTCAAAATTTGGTATTATTTGCTAGGTAAAATTAATATTTTCGCCTGACATTGTGCGGGATGGTGACTACCGACAGAAAGAGGAACTATTCCGATGATACATGCATTTTTCACAAAAAACAGGGTGGACTTTATAAGGGCCAACAATCGGTGAAAATGGGTCAACGTTGAGACGCCCACAGTTCGCTCACCGTCACCGGGCCGTCATCTCGAAGTTTCTTGGCGACAGTTACCCTGCTGGATGTGACTGCCGTCATTTGTCATTTCCGAGAGGTTTTGAGGTTGGTTCTCGGTTTTAAGATTGTTGTTACTCTTCAACATGGGTAACGAAAAACTGATTGAGGAAGTGCGGACATGTCCCCCGCTCTACCACTGCTCCAATCCAAAATGGACACTTATTTCAGGAACAGCATCTCGAGTAAAATAATTGGAGAGGAGTGTTCTACTTGCTCAGAAAACATTCACAAAGGCCATGGCATTGGTCGTTTGTAATAAAATAAACGTACCTAATATTATTTAACTGCTTATTCATGATTGATTTATCGTTTGCTTCTCTTACTTTTGTGATAGTTATTGTGGTGATAGAAAGGTAGAGGTGTGGCGTGGTAGGTGAGGTTGATAATATGTGAATATGTAAGGTTGGATAGCTAGCATTTGAAAGGTTACACCTATGGCGAAGCCAGGAAGGTTACCTCCACTAGAAACGCTTGGGGATGTGCCCAGACTGTTCCACCAGGCCAGTTATCACCAGACCGGTTCCACTACTCCGAGTTCTTTTAGGTGAGAAAGGTAAGGAGGTATAAGAGGAGAGAGAGAAGTCATCGACTTGAGGTCCGTTGCGGGATCGATGGAGGGAAAGAGAGGCCTACCCTACTTCAGTCACACGGGCCCTCCATTCGTTCGGTTTATTAGGACAATCTCAATACGTACGTGGAGTGGTCTTCCGGGTGGATATCACGACAGCCATCTTAATTGAAAATTTAATGTTGTGATGAAGTTTTCGAGCCGATGGGGGGAGGGGGGTTATGACCCCCACTGCTTCTTCTGCCTTGTCGAGTTCTATTTTTTGTTGAATACAATTGGTCTGATCCCAACTTCTTTGAGTGAATCCTAACAATTCATCAATCATTTCTGGACTACATGCGACCATCCGTGGGCCCTGTTTTGGATCAAAAACCTAAAACATTTTATGACACTAAATAAAGAATTGAGTTGGTACGTACTCATCACCTCATCTTGCCAATCACTGACGATAAGCTGAGTCAACCCCCTGGGAGGGTCCAACATCGGAAGCGGTGTAACGTAGTCCACCAGGTGCCCCCTGTTGGCCAACTCTTTCATCAAAGGTTTGAAAACAAAATGATGGCTCCTCCATGGCATCGGAAAGAACGCCAGTATCCTTGCTCCTGAGGCGCACTGCCAGCACGCAAAGAGCTGGAGGAATGAGAAAATCACCCTGAGAAAAAAAAAAACTCTGCAAAGTCCTTGTCACATGGGTTTATTATTATATTGGACATACCTACAGAAATTTTGGCGGTTCATTTATTGTTTGTTTCATGTGCGATTATTGAAATAGCCATTCTGGTTGTTTCCAACAATTTTGGCCCCCAAAAACACGAACTAGGCTCTTATTTTTGACAAATTATCTTTGATAGTTGATAATGCGATTTAATTCTCTTGGTTAACCTGCTGATACTACTTCTAGTAATATTATACAGATTTATGGTGATTTCAGATAATTTCCCAAGTTTTGGACTCATAAAAAATTAATTTTGGGAGCCGAACCTTCGTTACAACCTCAGTTCTTCACTCTTCGGTCAAAATCAACTTCATATTCGATCTTCTCACCCTAAAAAATATGGGAAACGATACCTCACAAGCTCATGTTCACTAAAACATCAAACAAAACCTCGAACAACCCTGTTTTTACACCCATGAACAAAACCCTATTTTTACACCCATTTTTCACCTATAATAACACCCCTGGGTGTATTCCTATCGGGCTGCCGAGCTTTGGAGCACAACTAGGACCCAAATGGAGCCTGCGTGCCAAAGTACGACGATTTCAGACCTAAATTTAAGGCTGAAACTTCGTTAGAACCTCAATTCTTCGCTCGTTGTCCAAATCGACTTCACATTCGATCTCCTCGCCCTAAAAAAACATGGAAAACGATGCCTCACAAGCTCATGTTAATAAAACACCAAAAAATCCCGTTTTTACACCCATTTTTCACACATAATATATAGGGTATATACCCAAGAGTTTTTGGATGAAAAATGGGTCGGGCTGCAAATTTTCGGGGCACAAATGGAGCCTGTGTGCGAAAGAACGATTTTTTGGACCGAAAATAAAGTAGATTATGGATGATACGGCGGACGGACATTGCATTTATTTGGATTCTACGCAACTTCAAACGTAAAAGAAAAAATCTGGGGAGTGTTCGAAAAATGTTTTGCTGAGCGAATACATAGGCGTATTATTTACATAATATTAAACCAAAACTGAGTTATTGAAAGGTTGCCTATTTCCACTAATACTTGAAAAATACACTGTTATACCGGTTTCAGTGATCAAACCGTCGTCAGTAACAAACAATAACTTATTTTCTGTTATCGTTTGTTACTGACGATGGTTTATCACGGAAACCGGTGTATTAATGGAAATAGGCAACCTTTCAATAACTCCGTGTTTATTCATTGGAATGGGTTTCCACTATTTCATCGCTGGTGATTTAGTTCGTTTAGTTTTAGTTTAGTTCGGAGGACTGGACTTCTATATTGGGGCTTTCACATATTGCAGGAATAATTCCAGGGGATGCGGTTTAGTAAATCAATGTAGTGTTCGTATTGGTGACGATTTCCACTTACCGCTTCATGCTAGCCGAACTGTGAGACGTTGAATCAGCCAGTAGCCATCAAACGACTGAATGAATCGGGGGAGTTTGCGGCTGCCGTTGACTCGATCATTCTATCTTGTCAAGGACGGAATAGTTTACTTTTAAAATTACCTACCGCGCCTAACACGGACCTCCTTTTAGGTCATAGAGAATTTGTACGGCCAACTTATGGTAAATTGTTCCACAATTCTCTCCGTAACTCATTCATTTAATGTGTTGAGATTCGTATATTTATTATGAAGTAATCTTATGGGAGTAGAGGAAATGTGACAGTTCTGCAACTTTCCCCCTCCACACCCTTAGCCTCATTTCACCTCGTCTCCTCCATCCATCCTCCACCCTCGTCCTCCATCAGCCACCACTTTCTGTGATCCGGTAGACTCTGTGACAGAGTATGGCAGTGGGGGTGGACCCTCGAGAGTCCCCCCCCCCCCCCCCCCCTAGGCCAGCGAGATTATCACCGGTTAAGAAGGGATATCGATTAGGCTTCCCCAAGCGACACCGTCTCCACCGGAAGAAAAAATATCTCGAGAACAGCCACACTGTTACACTCCTCCCCACACGACATACTTCTGGGTAGCAGAAGTATGAGAGGGAAAAAGGGGGAATGAAAAATTAGTATGAAGTTCTGGTTCAGGAAACGACATCTGAACAACTTCAAGATGACTAACCTCCATCGTAATGGTACTACGTCATTAATATTTTACTGGTGGGAACAATGCTCCTACATATGAGTATTGGCGGATAATGTTGTCAGATGTTGTTGTCCAGTGAATTGTGCTCATCTGGGCAACCTCTAGGTGATCAACCTCCATCGATAGAATGGACCAACTATTAGGACTTGTCAATTGGGACACGGCATCAATCGCCTTCTACTTCTAATGAGCTGAGTATATTTTAATTATATTGACACTCTACAGGGGGGAAATGGGGTGGGGAAGCCAATAGATGTATGTATTACCAAAGGGACAAGTTGTTAGTAAAGGGATCCTTCTGGGAAACCTTTGGACTTATCCTCCTGGTATGCCCACAAAAAGTGGATGGAGTATGGTGAACTGCTCAGTGCATACAACCGAACCACGCTCTGCTACCATGAGGCAGAGTGTGGCAGTGGGGTCGGACCCTCGAGAGTCGACCTCCTAGACCAGCGAGATTATCACCGGTTAAGAAGGGATATCGATTCGGCTTCCCCAAGCGACTCCGTCTCCACCGGAAGAATAAATAGCTCGAGAACAGCCACACTGTTTCAACTCGAAACCTCAATCTCCTGACTAGGAGTCCTGCCTGCTGTCGAAGCCAGTTAATAGAATGACGAGTACCGGTGATGGTGGGGGGGTGGATGGGGGGAGGTCGACTGAGTTTCGATGAAGGGGGGATGTAAGGAGGGATGGTGGTCATGACGAGGTGAAGGGGCTGATGAGGGTGTGGAGGGGAAAACTGCAGAGCTGTCATATTTCCTCTACTTATAGGTATCTTATCTGTTCCAAACTAAGAACTTCACCTTTTGTATATCCATGGCTATCTTCGGCATTCCAAACATCTTATTTTGCCTCTCTATACAATATTATCGCACACATAAACTGACTATAATTAAAATTCAGTGTTTGTAAACTGTTCAGTACCGATAACTGGGCTCATTTGCACATCATTATTTCTGGGCATCCTGGAGTATGTTGTATCAAGAAATATAAGTCGTTGTGGAGAATGCAGGAAGTTGCAGAAAAACTAATGGTGGTTGTTAGGGCGGCACGAGGTCTCATGCCGTCTTGTGTTAGAACTTGTGGGAAAAACTAAACAGTTCACAATTTTCTGTCAGCAACTCTTCGTCATGATCATCGTTCTGGGGGTGTTCTATTCTATGACTGTTCCTTGGCCATTGTGTATGTTTGTATTATCCTTGAACTTCCTCAACCATTCGAAAGGATGATCGTAACACTATGTTGTAAGTGTAGTTTATGAGTGGAGAGGGGATAGGAAGGTAGGGTAAGTGTAAGTTGGTACCCCGATTATTCCAGATACCTACATTATATAAAACCTTCATGGTACTGTAAGATTTTCCTGCGCAGGAAAACTTGTTGTTCTATAGAAAATCCTCAACACGTGCCTTGCAGAGAGTGGATTAAATTGAGCACCTTGTTTAATCGGGAACGAAGAAAGCTGTTGAGTTCTCAACTCGAACGTATTTAATAAAAGAATAATACAGTGCGATCAACTCGGATAACAATTTAACAATGCTGAATAGTTTTTTCAACAACTATCTTACTCAGGTTCTACGCCATCTTGACCTCCGAGAGGGGCTCAGATTTGCAGAAACCAAAGAACTACATGACATATTTCACAAATCTGACCCGTCGGATCGAAATTGCACCGCTAGTGATTGGCGTGAAGCTTAATGCAATTTATTAATATTCACACAAATATTTTCGTTCGTTCTTAGACCTTAGATTCAGCACAATCCCATCAACCCCGCGAGCCGGAGCTCTAACGGACACCAGACGCACTACTTCGGGCGTTCCTGTACCTCCACGTCCAAACAGACCTTTTTTGGGAGAGGAGCTTAGTTGAAAAATCTCTATGTAGCGACAGCTTTGTTAGTAAATTCATGCTTCCGTCTGTGAGTCCGTTCCCAACTAACCTCTGGATTTTAGCGAATTTTCAAAGAAAATGAAGCTATTGCAATGGCTTCGAAATTTAAATAATATAAAGTTTTGGAAATTTTCTTCATAGAAATCCGTTTCAGACCATTCTAAAACGATTCCTGAAATTTAACACTTTTTTATATGTATATATATATATATGTGTCACTCCAGACGATAACTCTCAATAGAATTGAGATAAACAGCTCAAATTTGCACAAAAAATCTATCTTGGCAATCGAAAGGCTAAGTTCGAAGATGGGCGAAATTGGCCTACTCTAAGGAGGGTTTTGGCGCATTTAAAGTGCGCAAAAATTACCCAAAAATCCCCAAAATGTTATTTTCCAACAAGTGACCCCTCATTTTAAAGGTTTTTGCACGCTGAACACGATGGTGGAATCGGATTTTAGATATCTTGATCCGTTCTCAAATTAGAGCATTTAAAGTGCGCAAAAATTACCCAAAAATCCCCAAAATGTTATTTTCTAACAAGTGACCCCTCATTTTAAAGGTTTTTGCACGCTGAACACGATGGTGAAATCGGATTTTAGATATCTAAATCCGTTCTTAAATTAGAGCATTTAAAGTGCGCAAAAATTACCCAAAACTAGGATAATCTTTAAACTCTTACCCCCCCCCCCACCCCCTTAGAGTGGTCAGATTGAAAAATGTGAGAAGTATTAATTGAAGACGAGAGTTCGAAGCAAAAAAGGGGGAGGCAAACGATTAGTACAACTCCTTGAATTTCCCATTTGACATATAATTGTTATGATACCTTCATAGATAGACAAGTACCGGCCCACGTATTACTAGAAGGAAGACGAAAGAAAAAATCTATTTCAAATTATTCAATTTAGGTACTAACAGTAGGAGGAAGAAGGTTAGGTAGGTATCTTATCAATTTATTATCAGTATCATACGAATATTTGATATTCAAAGGTAGGTAGGTACTTAACATGATAAAAATAATATTGTGATGATCCAGCGGGAGCTAAAGCTATGAAGAAGTACACGAGACTAGGTAGTCGGTTTGTGACTTGATGAATGCATGTTTATTAGGTAATTACAACGCCTTTTATACCCCTGGTTACAGACCCGGAGGGGGGTAGGGGAACCCCGCTCCGGGAAGCCGCCAAGACGCGGCTTATACCTTATGTGACGCTAGTTACATTGTTAGGTAGGGAGCAGCCGATCACTACACTGCTCCCCCCAGAATTGAAGTTAAATACTGCAATTATAAATGTGTTTCTTGACGGTGAAACGTGTTGAGGCGTCGGTGAAGGTAGGAGAGGCTGCGTGTTGTCTTGATATGCCGGTGCGGTTTCATCCTGTATTAGCGGCGGCTGCGGTGCGGGATCCGGGAGCGTGCTCGTAAGTAGGAGCGTGCTTGGAGGTGGTTCCGCTGGTGATGTCGGGGGTAGCGTCTGGGAGACCTCTGAGAGGTGCGGCTGACAGGCGTGGTCCTTCGGGGCGGCGATGCAAGAGGCACTGGAACCGGTGGAGTGGGCCTCAGCTGCGGCGTGGCTGCAGCGGTTGGCGGCTCCGTCTTGTTGTTTGTCGCCAGGGTCCCAGTGGTAATGGTGTCGGGGGACACCTGTATCCCGATGCTCTGGAGCTGAGGGCGGCGGCAGCCGTGTGTGCAGCAGTCGGAGCATTTCCCGGCGAAAGGCGGGAGCATCAGCGTGATGGTCTGCCTGTGAGTGGCCGTGTAGGTCATTAAGGGTATCCCCGCGGCGTCCTGCGGGTCGCTGGCGTGAAGTGGGGTGATTCCCTGTGGTGGCTTCATCTTCTGATTCATCTGGTTGATGGATGGCCGAGGTTGTATCGGGGCTGCGTTGAACCGTGTGATCGCCATTGCTTCTCGTATCGTGGTGGTTGGGGGACACCTCCCCGGGAGTACTGGCTTCGTCTTTCTTCTCTTTGTTGGCGAGTCTTGATGGTCCGGAGGTGAAGGTGTCAGCGTGAGGTCCTTCAACAGCTGCTGTTTCGAGATGGTTTTGGAAGGCGTGTTCGGTGCCATCGTGAGAGTGAATGACCTTCGCGGGTCGCGGTTCGCGTTTTATACCCGCGGAATCCGCGGATGAATTAGGTTGGCCAATAGGGAGCGAGCTTTCTTGACCAATCACAGCCAAGGGAGGCGGAGCCGGCTTGCATCTATCAATGGAGACTGTTGGTGTTGTAGAGTCATTGTTTTCGAAACAAATAGTCTTCCCATCGTTTGTGAGAACTCGAAAAGGTCCTACGTAAGGGGGGTCGAGTTTACCTTTCGGTGTATCGACTCTTACGTATATGTGTGTCGCTCGTTGAATCGTGTTCGGCAAATAGGCTTCTGCGAATCTTCGGTAGGAGTCATGTGTGAGGAGTGGCACCGTAGTGGGTGGTTGTTGTGTGAACAGGTCCCCCGGAAGCCTCGGAGTGGCCGAAAACAGTCGTTGTGAAGGCGAGTAGCCGTCGGGGCCGGGCCTGTTGCGTAGGCCGAGGAGGAGGCCGTCGAGGTCCGATGCCCAGGTTTTTGACGTCGAGGTAGCGATGATAGCGTCCTTAAGGACACGGTGTAGGCGCTCCACGAGGCCGTTGGCTTGCGGGTGATATGTGTTCGTGTGATGTAGCTCTATCCCCATTTTTTCGCAGAATAGGCGGAAAGTGTTTGATGTGAATTGAGTTCCTTGGTCGGAGGTTAAGTGTGCCGGGGACCCGAATCGGGTGATCCAGTTATCGTGAAGGGCGTTGATTATGCTCTCTGTTGTTATTGTTGATAGCGGGACGCATTCGAACCATCCAGTTGCTCGGTCGATCATCGAGAGGACGAATTTATATGATCTTGAGGGTGGAAGTGGTCCGAAGATATCAACATGTAGATGTGAGAGCGGCGTTGATTCCGGGAAGGTACCTAGGGGTGCTCGAACGTGCCGGGTAATTTTCGCCCGTTTGCAGCTAGGGCAGGCGCGTGTGAAGAGGCGAACCGAGGAGGTCAAATTTGGCCAATAATATCGGGCGCGTATCAGGGCAGTGGTGGCTTTAATTCCCGGGTGTGATAGTCCGTGTATGTGCCGGAAAACTGGGAGCCGTAGAGATGTAGGTATATACGGTCGTGGTGCTGAATCTGACAGATCGCAGAGGATTTCGTACCCGTTGATCATTTTTCTTTGAAGGCTCATCTCGCGGGTGTGTTCATCGGCGGACTGGGCTTCGAAGAGTTCTCTTGTTGAGAAGGGAGGTCTGTATTTGTCGACTGCGTGTGTGTCTAGGCCAGTGTTATTTTTTGTGGGTGGTAGACGGACAAATAATCGGCGATGACGTTTGAAGATCCCTCGGCGTATCTTATATCCGTGGTGAATTCTGATATGAATCGTAGGTGACGGAGTCTGGTCGGAGCAGCGGTGTTCGACTGTGTAGTAAGGGCTGTGGTGAGAGGTTTGTGATCTGTGTACACGGTTAGTGTACGTCCCTCTATTTGCTGGCGGAAATGTACTATGGCGAGGTATATTGCGAGGAGTTCTCGGTCGAACGTGCTGTAATTCTTTTGTGCTTGATTGAGGGATTTTGAGAAAAATCCTAGTGGTCTGAAGCAGGGTTCACATCCATCCGGAGCCGTCCGGAAATACGGATAGGGGAAGCTAGTGAAAAGCAGTGGAAGGGATGGAGGGGAATCGCGGAAGTTGGGAAGGCGTTCATAACCATCCAGAATTTTGGCTGACAACTCGTTTCCCGCGCTTCCTCCCACAGCTGTTTCGGTTGCCGACGCCATTCTGTATGCGCAGTAGTGAACTGCGCAGATGCGGAGCGGAAAATATCTGAAAAATCAGATGCGTACAGTTCGCTTCAAAAGTGCTTCTCCGGAAAGAATATTCCCCACTCCCCAGCTGATGTCCAACCAATCAGCTGCTCGTACGCACGTTCCGGATAGCTTTCCGGATGGATGTGAACCCTGCTTAAGATGGTCACCGTCTAGGAAGTGGAGGGCAGCGCCGACGGCGAAGTCCGAGGAGTCCGTGTGTAGGACTAGTGGTTGTGTGGGGCCTGGATGCGCTAATGTTACTGCTCGTTCGAGGACGTGTTTCGCTTCTTGGAATGCTGTTTCGGCGTTACTGGACCATTGAAGTAGACGTTTATCTTTCTTCCGAGCGTCGGGTGGGATCATGTCTATCAGTGGTCGGAGTGTGGCGGCAGCAAGAGGTATCGCACGGTGATAAAAATTTATCAAGCCGAGGAACGTACGGAGGTCTTGTACCGTAGTAGGGCGAGGAAACTTAGCGATGAGGGCCGTTCGCTCGGGTAGAGGTGCTACTCCGCTAGGCGATACGATGTGGCCAAGGAATTTGACAGATGTGCGGGCCAGTTGACACTTCGCCTTGTTGACTTGGAGGCCGTAATTCGCTAGAGTCTCGAGTAGTAATTTTACGTGAGTAAAATGTTCCTCGATATCTCTTGAGGCTACTAGAAGGTCGTCTAAATAGCAGAAAACGAAGGGTAGGTCTCGGAGAACGTGGTCCATGTATCTCTGCCAGGTCTGTGCTGCGTTTCTTAAGCCGAAATTCATTCTCTTGTATTGATAGGCGCCGAACGGGGTGAGAATCGTTGTTTTCGGGACGTCGTTTTTGCTGATTCTGCAGTGGAAGAAGGCGCGGGCGAGATCGAACGTACTGTATATAGTCGTCCTGAAAAGTACGGTTGTGAAGTCGTGGAGGTGAGGTACCGTGTACCTATCGGGGACGGTGAGTCTGTTGAGGGCACGGTAGTCTCCGACGGGGCGGATGTCTCCGTCTGGCTTCGGTACTACGTGTAGAGGGCTTGACCAAGGAGCTTCCGATGGTTCTATGATGCCGGCGTCTAGAAGTTCTGTAAAGTGGGCTTTCGCTTTTGTGTAGATCGCCGGAGCTAGTCGTCGGAGTTTAGCATGACATGGTGGGCCTTTTGTTATTATGTGGTGTTCGATCGGTGCTTCACAGGGCGTTTTAGAAGGAGCGTATGCGTCTAGGAGCGTTTGAAAACGTGGCGAATTATCTGTGGTTGAACAGATAGAGTTTCCCGGATGTACGAGGTTGATTGTGCCTTTGATGAAGGTGCTAGTCGCTGCGTTGATGAGGCGGGCGTTCGGTAGGTCAACTAGTAGGCCGTGGTACTGCAGGAAGTCTGAGCCGAGGATAGGTGTTGAGACGTCTGCTACTACAAATGTCCATTCATATGGCGGTAGGTCGGGTAGGTGTACCGAGGCGGAGTGGTTGCCGTATGTGTTGATCTCCGAGCCATTGGCTGCTCGCAGGAAGCCGGGTTTCTTCGTTTTTCTTCGAAGTATCGAGTTAGGTACAATTGAAACATCCGAGCCGGTGTCTACAAGAAATTCTACTGCAGTCTTCTTACATCGGAGGAAAAGCCGAGGGTTGAGGTGAGTTCGCACGGCCGTTACGGCTGTTGGGGCCGTGCGTCGGCGTTTCCCGACGGCTGGTTTCGCCAGGCGCATGGTTTGACGCATTTCTTCGCTCGGGATCCCCATCTTCTGTGGTAGAAACAGAACTTCTTGTTCGGTCGCTGAGGGGATGGTTGTCTGTGCGTAGAAGGCCGCATTCGTTGGCGTTGCTGGATCACTTGCACTTCCTCGTCGACTGTGGCCACACGAGGAGGTGTTACGAAGGGTATAAGGCGGTCGGCGGCCGCCGCGAGCTTCGTGATATCAGGTTCTACGCTGGCTGCGATGTGAAGGCGAAGGCTCTCAGGTAGAGATCGTAAGAAGAGTTGTCGGAGGAGCGAGGTCGGAGTTTCCGAGGGTAGAGCACGTTGAAGGCGTCTGGCGAGGGCCGAAGGCAGTTCGTCTGTCACCGAAGGCTGAAGCAACGTTGAGAGCTGGGAGCCATCCGAGGGTGCGTGAGCTGCGATAAGCCGGTCTTTCAGCGTCTGGTAGCTTGCGGAGTGTGAGGCGACGATGTCGGTACAGATGTCCGCTTGGCGGGGCTCGAGCGCGAGGAAAGTTCGGGTGAAGCGGGCTTCAGATGTTTTCAAACCTTCCTGGGCGAAAATTAGTTCGAGCTGCGCGAACCAGACGTGCGGGAAATCCGGGTCGAAAGGCCGCAGTTTGAGAGGTGCTTGTGTCGTCTCAAGTGTCTTCGTAGCTCTGGTTTCCATTTTTCTTCTTGGTTGTTCTCTTGGTGGTTGATCTGAGGCGAGTGTGCTCCGTTGGTGGTCGCTCTCGTTAAGTAGGCAGCGGGAACGATGAGAAGTTCTCTGATTGGTTCGCTGTAGAGCTGGTCGCTGGTTGGTCGCTTGTGAGAGGACGCTGATTGGTCGTGACGAGTGGTGGGGGGTTCGCTGTTGGTCGCAAGAGGACGATGGTTCTTAAAGAATCGGTTCAGTCCGAAGATGGTCGGGGCAAGGGTAAGTTGCTCTGACGATGTTGCGGTCGCGAAAATCCGATGTGGCTGAAATTGAAAAAAAAGGCTGAAACGGACAGTGGTCCTGAAAAGGACCTTTGTAAATCCGCTGAAGGTCAAGGCGAATGTGCGTTTTTCGCGGTCGCTGGAAGCGAGAATGCAGGGCGCTACTAGCAGAGGGCAGGAAGCCGGCGAAGGTGCGCGTTGAGCAGTCGCTAGAAGGGAGAAGGCGAGACGCTGTTCGCAGAAGCCGGTAGCCGGTGAAGGTTGCGTGTTCGTCGTCGGGGTGACCAGTGTGATGATCCAGCGGGAGCTAAAGCTATGAAGAAGTACACGAGACTAGGTAGTCGGTTTGTGACTTGATGAATGCATGTTTATTAGGTAATTACAACGCCTTTTATACCCCTGGTTACAGACCCGGAGGGGGGTAGGGGAACCCCGCTCCGGGAAGCCGCCAAGACGCGGCTTATACCTTATGTGACGCTAGTTACATTGTTAGGTAGGGAGCAGCCGATCACTACAAATATCAATGAAGAAGGAAGGATCTACCTACCTAGTAGAGCAAATCTTGAACTGGTTTCAGATACCAGGCCTGAAATCGTAGTCAAGAGGAAAGGCCATTCAGAAGGAACAAGGAATCTACTCATAACAGTTTATAATTATTACGTAGGTAATTATATGAAATTAATACCTACGTACAAAATGATTGTGTAAAGAGTTCGTAGCAGTTAATAACAAATTATAACCACATGGATAAATTAGAAATCAAGGTAATAAAAAAATATTAGTAACAGGGGCATCTAGTAGGAATATACCTAATAATTATGTTCCAAAGCTACCAATAGGTACTGACCTTCTTTTGAAAAAATCACAATATTGGTAATTACCTACCGATCATGTGATTTTTTTTAACAATAAATTAACTAAATTTATGTATTATAAGGAACCTACTTAATACAATATTTTCCGTTGCCTACCTACTAGTTTTCTTGAGCTGACGGGAATTTAAAAAGGCATTCCTTCTTTGTGTTTCTGCATGGCGGCGGCATCCAAGCTTCCTTTTCTCTTTCATTCACTCGATCGCCTGATCCCGTTCTATGCAAACGCTTTCACTAGCCCGAAAAAACTCTATTACATCATACTTTTTTGTGTTTGAATTGTTCACATTGCAGTTCAAATTTGTAGATCAATCAAGAGAACCCACATGTTCTTCCAAGTGATCCTTCCAGAAACCACATCCTTCCTTCATAGTTTATTTCAAGATTGATCCTGCATGAAAAACAACCTGCACTTGAAGCACTCATGATTTTCTATAACAACTCCTTTACCTACTGCACTCTCTTGAGTAGGTAAGTCAAAAGTCCTAACTACCCTATCCTACCTAATATGAACCCACAGCGATCAAATAAATAAGCACTTAGTACAATTACGTAATAAACAAACGGTAGAATCAGGATGGACAAAACGTACAAATTAAAATAAATACGAAGAGAATATACATAGAAAACCAAATTTTAGACCGAAGTTTTCCTTTATTCAAAACCATAGCCATTAATTCGAATATTTCTTTGAAAATTCGCTCATTAAGTCATGCTGCATGACTGGTTTTTTTTTTGTCTCAGTGAAGGTATTTGTTCTAGTTTCTGTCTCTTTACCTTGTAGAATCATCTTGTAAGTGCCACTTTTAATTTAAATATAACACGTGTGTATTACGTGGAGATAAGATTAGAACTCCTACTCTTATCTCGATGGTATATTACTGCTCTTACGTTTAGTAAGTACTTATTTCTCAACATCATTCTCTAGGGAATGAGTAGTACAGTAGGTACTGAGGTTCCACGTAGTCGTACACTTTCAATATTTACACTCTTTTATTCGTTCTTCTTCGATTTGGGCACACCGATTTTCTTTCTGCTACACAGTGACCACACTGCACATACAACCAGTTTTGTTAGGTAAACAGTTAGCAGTAGCCCTACTGATACAGTTCCAATGACGTCTAAAAGATAGAGCTGGTAGAAAGGTAACTGGACGCTTGCTGGCTGAAGAATTTTGCCATGTCTGGATACGTATTCTATCCAGTAAATAGCTTCATCCAGAGGCTTCATTGGTCGGTCTCTGAACATGAACTGCCTTATTTTCGCTTGTTCTCTGTACCTGAAAAATGACGATATTTTTGCATACTTCTCCACAACAAGTCACGTTGAATTTCCTTTGTAGTAAGATGATTTCATTACAAACCTAATTTATAAATTAGCCGTATTGCTAATTGTTGTTGCAGATAATCAAGTTACGACTCCATTGGTAAAATGAACCTATGCCAACGATTAATAAATTAAATAATAATATGAATAGTAAGACGAATAATAGTATAAATAGTGAGAGTAATTTATAATAGTAAGACAAATTATACAGAAAAGCTGTTAGAAAATTTAGATATCCCGTTAATTTCGTAACTTTTAATACCTAATTATATTTTGATGATATTGATTTGCGCGTCAAAACCGTTGGGGTTTATACCCAGTGCCGTCACCGGGTGTTAGTTTTTGGGTAAGATGTGTCGCATCTCAGGAATTTTTGGTTTTATGGTCCTATTCGCATACATACTTTTGTGGTACCCCTTTAGAATATACCACTCCATATATATATTGAGACTGTCTCAAATAAAGCCAAGTGGATGGCGGGCCTACTACAGGCATAGACAGTCGTCCAAACCTCCGTCCTCCAACGGCTCCCAACGCCCGGATGAGGGTGGAAGCGTTCCTTTATAAGATGCTGTCCTTACCCAGCTTGTCATTCCATGCTCAAACCTCAAGTTGATGACTTCTCTCTCTCCTCACCTTCTTCCTCATACCTCTAACTTAGAAGATCTCAATGTGGTGGAACCATCTGGGCAAAACCTCTAGCGTTTTTAGTGGTGATAACCTTCCTGGCCTAGGTATAGGTTTACACCTATTACTCGAGGATACGCCGTATCTCACGTTGGCTACGCTCGTAATATTTAAATGACGTTCGTAGGTAAAATAAATATACGAAGTATAATCAATCTCGTATATTTATTTAAGCAGACAATGTGTGACGTAATTTAATTATTTAATTACTTTATTTATTTTAATTATTTTAATTAGGTACGGCGGTACATTGGCTGCGATGGGACTGGATGTTTTGCCTTCGGGCATTTACGCCCGTACGCCCGCCGCAAGTACGCAATCAGGTACTTAAATATACGACGTATAATCAACGTGTGATTAGCGGAGGATACGCTTTATCTCAACCTCACCTATCCAGGCCTAGCCTTGATTCTCTATCACCACACCTACATTCTTTGCAATACATAATAAATTGCTGGCAGCATCAGTTTTCTTAAGTGAAAATGTACTTACATTAGACTCACCTTGGATTTGATAAAATTTCATTGATGGTCCAGGACAAACTGTCTTCCGTGATGTTGTCAAAATCCAACCTCAGCCCCATTCCCGAGTGCGTGAGGAATTCTACGTCTTTGTACTGGTCGAATACAGCGGGCATCCCCAATATCGGTACGCCACTGTTGATCGCCTCAACCATACTTTGGAGGCCCCCGTGCGTCATGAACAGGACAAGATTCTTATGCGCTGCAAATAAATTATTTCAGTCGAAGCAAAGAGTCAGGTGAGATATTCCAGTCTATCCCGCCAATCACAGTTATGATATTGGATAGTTGAAATTAGTTCTGTTTCACAAATGGAACATGAAGGATGTTAACTACCGAGAACGTCTTGTTGAGGGTACCACTCCTGCATTCTGATGTTCCTGTCTTCCAGCTGTGGCATTCCAGGGCTGATTTTCCACAAGACGTTTTGATCGAGTTTCCTGAACACTTTGACGAGAACATCAAAAACACTTTCTGTCTGAGCCTTGGCATCGATGTTAGTCCCAAGACTAAAGTATATCACTCCTTGTGGCGAGCCGTCTAAAAAGTCTTGAAGGTCCTACTAATAAACAGTACAGATATTGTCAAACTAAAAACCAGACTAATTAATTTTCTTATTTGAATAATGAATTCCAGTAAAGAAAATCTGCGCAATATAATGGTTGGCTAGATAAATAAAAACAGCCCATTAGTTGTAGGAGAGCCTTCGGCTAACGTTTCCGAAGAATGTAATAATAAAGGCAATAACATTATGGATAGGCTGGACCGGCCTGCCTAGAAGGTTACACTTGTTTTACAAGTTTTCCTCAACTTTTCCTGGCCTTTGCTAAATAATGATATTATGTAACTAAATACAAAAGAAAGCCGAGGCATCCTTAATATAATTTTGGTTTACCGTTTTCAATAATAAACGTTTGGAATCCAACATGGAAAAAAAGTAAATAGAAAAAATAACAATCCCCCCCCCCCCCCCCTCACTCAAAATTTCATGGTTTACGTTTCAAGGGACGTGGAATACGTATGTGGAATAAAAAAATCCCGTCCGTCCAACGTACGCCGTCCGCGACTTTTTCCTGAGTTCCCATGAACAAAAATTCACGAAATTTGGTACATTCGTCCCGTTTGTGCTCTAGTTGGTCCTCGATGCTCGGCTTAACTGTCACTCAGCTCTAAGGGGTGAAAAATTGGGGTTGAAATGTCCAGAGTATCCTCATCTCGGGAAATTGTATTTTGAGTCGTGGGTTTTCTCGCATTTTTAAATAGTTCGATTTCTTTCTGAATTTTTGAGACCACTCGGAGCATTGAACGATGTTGCCATAACATTTTCTGTACAATTTGCTATAAAGAGCAGGGTGTATGCAGGCATCAAGTAGTAGCGTCGAGAGCGCACATCACTGGTCTCCTGCTAAATGGGCGATATAGCGCAGTGACGGACTGATAGGTCAAGTTCCCGAGATCGAAATCCTAACGGGACTGAATATTTTTTCACCGCACATCAACAATTTCCCGTCAGAACTTCATTATTCCTGTTCCTTTTTGCCATTTTAGCTACTGTTTGTCATCGACAGAATTATTTTAGACACATTTAACACGTGATGTAGGTAGGTTCCTTGTAATGAGTAGGGGGTTGGATACTAAGGTGCGGAGGGTCTGTGATCTGCATTATATGTAGATATAGAATATTACATATTATATTATATAGAAGAGAGCTGTGATATGTAACAGAAGGGTGTTCAGTACAAAATAACAAACCGTTGTGTAGGGATTTGCAGCGTTTTCGTTTCCAACTGATCAGTGTGTCAAAATTGCAACGCATCATTATTATTTGTACTTTTCATTACACTGCAGTAGCTCTCGAATGAATACAGCCTTTTCAAAAATTAACCAAGTTTAGTCGCACCTTTGGTAGTGGTTGCGGATCTATGACGTGCAGCCCTCCAATTTCCTTAACGTGAGGCGCTCTGGGATAAGGATGAGACATTGATGGGTGAGAGTTCAGCAGAATGAGAGCGGCGTCTTTGACCATTTCACCCAATTTTGGCCTTTTCTCCCAACCTGTACTGAGAACAAGGTGATACATAGAAGAAGAATTTTTGTATTGATATTTTGTATAAGAAATGTATCTTACCAGTGAACTTGTGTATAGAATTACTCAGTATTAAATTTTATAATGAAGGGTGAGCTAAATAAATACCCGAGATTTTTTTTTTAGAACAAATCGATTATCTTTTGAGGGTAGGTGTATCGACGATCACAAAAATAGATTTTTAACGAATACATCGATATTTTTCCTTTTTTCAATGATTTTCAGACATCCATGTTTTTACTCTTAGACATCGATGTTTTTAATTCCTCCATTTTCCACAGTTCTTCTTCATTTTTCAAGAATCACCAATTTTTACTTACGGCATCCAAGAATTTGCTACGTCGCTTCTTTTTGAGAGGCTGATTTTAACCTCGCTTAGAAATTGCCTCTCAGAAGAAATGGCCTCCAAAGTTCTTTTTTGCCCGAGGAAAATGATAAATATTGGCTGGTTTGATCCCAGCTACTCCACAAATATATTACTTACAATTTTATGTTAAATAATATTTTGCAATTAAAAATTATTTACATTAATACTGAAAATACAATTCGATTGGAATAATTTATTATACTTCCGTGTGAATTCATCACCTGATTTTTTCCTTCTGTTGGCGTAAAATATGAAAAATTGTTCAAGATTTTCAATTAACTACGAACACAATGACCACTCGGATAATCATGAAATCAATGGAATTTTCTTTCTTCTTTATATAACAGAGAAAGTTCAATATCTTGGCTATACCCATCCATATTCTCTTATGGTTTCCGTTTAGATAACGAAGGTATGTTGGTATTTAGAAGAAAAAAATTGTTTAAAAAACGTGGATGTATAATACTAATCGATGTTTCAAAAAATCGATGTTTTTCCTCCGACGTTTTTCACCCATCGATATTTCCATTTTTTTAAACATCGATGTTTGGCTATCGCTACCCATCCGATCAAGGAGTACCCTCATTGAAATAAATAGCTGTATTAAATTGCTAATGGCGTTAATGTGAACTAACCTTTGTAGCGGATATAGGTATCCGCGAAAACTTGACCGTCATAAGCTAACTGTCGGTAGCCAGCGCAGATTTGCATGAGAG
This sequence comes from Leptopterna dolabrata, assembly GCA_954871275.1. NCBI lineage: Eukaryota > Metazoa > Arthropoda > Insecta > Hemiptera > Miridae > Leptopterna > Leptopterna dolabrata. Next base: position 3,143,387 of record OX940985.1, on the reverse strand, counting down.
ATCTGAAAGTGTTTTTGAACCTTTCTACGAAATCGTGCTCTCCGTTGGTTCTCGACTGGTAGCTCAACATGTAGGACGGATTATCCGGCAAGCCTGATATCTGTGGATTGTTGATTGATTTACTTATTAAATTATCTTGTTGCGTACACAGTTGACGGACAATTCCAGCGGTTGGGGACGTAAAACCTTCAGGCACCAGGTACATGAGGAAATGTGGGAGTTCCAAGAATTAAGAACGCTGCAAATGATTACACAACGGTTTATTATTTACCTGTACAGGATGCCCCTTCTGTATAGATGCTCCTCCGAGGAAAGTCCTAAGTCGAGTATTGGAGCCGACCCGGGAATTAGGTAAGTATGTACAGTTCCATAAAAATGTGCGGGATTCAGTAATTCGATAATTAATTATTAAGTATTTGTTGTTATTCATGAAGCATAAGGTAAATAATAAACCGTTGGGTAATAAACCGTTGTGTAATAAACCGTTATGTAATCATTTAATGCGTAGATGCCCATTCTGCGTAGTTCACAGTTTTCTGTGGTCAATACCTACCGTCGAGCCACCCCCGCCACCCCGGAAAGCCATAACTCGAGTACTGGAGTCAGCCCCGGGATTAGGTACAGTTTCATATAAATGCGCGGGATTCAATAATTCAATCATTAATTATTTGTCATGTAGCATAGCGTTTGCCAACGTTTCAAAAGTACCTATCAACAAAATCCAAAACGGCCATCATTTTGGTTTATTATTCTATGAATAAAACACCTATGCTCAGCAAAAAATTTTTATAACACCCCCTCAAAAATTTTTTCTTTTCCGTTTCAAGGTGCGTAGATTCAAAAAACGCTGCGACGTCCTTGTCATATGGGTTTATTATTCTATTGGAGTTCTACAGAATTGTTGGCTGTTAAATTTATTGTTTCTTTCATGTGGAATGATTGAAATAGCTATTTCTGTTGATTTCCACACATCTTGGCCCCCAAATCATGGAATAGGTACACTTTTTATTTATTTATTTTATTTTTTCAAATCATCTTTGATCATTGGTAGTGCCATTAATGGTCTTGGTTCACCTGTTGACAATTTTTTTAGTGTTATTATACACATTGATGGTGATTTCAGACAATTTTCCAGGTTTTTGACTCATAAAAAACTAATTTTGGGAGCCGACCCTTTGGTAGAACCTCAGTTTCCGCGTCTTTGGTCAAAATTGACATCGTATTCGGTCCTCTCGTCCCAAAAACCATGGAAAACGATACCTCAAAAGCTCATGTTACTAACATGTTACTAAAACACAAAAAGTACCTATTTTTATGCCCATTTTCACTCATAACACCCCTGGGTATATTCCGATCGGGCTGAAACGTTTCGGGACACAACTAGGGCCCAAATGGAGCATTTGTGCGTAAGATCGATTTTTTTAGACCGAAAATGAAAGCCGGTACACGTGATACGGCGGACAGCGTACGGCGGACGGACATTGCATTTTGGTTTATTATTCTGTGAATAATACACCTATGTAATCGCTCAGCAAAAAATTTTTATAACACCCCCTCAAACTTTTTTCTTTTCCGTTTCAAGGTGCGTAGATTCCAAAAATGCAATGTCCGTCCGCCATACGCCGTATCACGTGTACCGGCTTCATTTTCGGGCTAAAAAATTCGTTCTTTCGCACACATGCTCCATTTGGGCCCTAGTTGTGTCCCGAAACTTTTCAGCCCGATCGGAATATACCCAGGAGTGTTATGAGTGACAATGTGTGTAAAAATAGGTACTTTTTGCGGTTTAGCAACATGTTGGTAACATGAGCTTCTGAGGTATCGTTTTCCATGTTTTTGGGGACGAGAAGACCGAATATGAAGTCGATTTTGACCAAGGAGTGGAAATTTGAGGTTGTACCAGATGTTCAGCTCCCGAAATTGCTTTTTTATGAGTCAAAAACCTGGGTAATCGTCTGAAATCACCATCAATTTGTAGAATAACACTAGGAAAAGTGTCAAAACGTGGAACATGACGATTAAATGGCCATACCATGATCAAAGATAATTTGAAAAAAAAGGAGCGTACCTAATTCAAGTTTTGGGGGCCAAAATTGGTGGAAACCATCAGAAAAAGCTATTTCAATTATTTTACATGAAATATACAATAAATGAACAGCCAACATTTCTGTAGGTATGTCCAGTAGAATAATAAACCCATGTGAGAAGGACTTTGCAGCGTTTTTCAAGTGATATAATATCACAGAACAGCCAACTCGAATTTACACAGCCATCCGTGATTGTAATCAGGCGCTCCCTAGTGATGATATCTGGGCCGGATTCATAACGTTTCATTCACGATCATGTTGACAAAGGTTTTCCGGTGCTCCGGGTGGTCTCAACAAAAATGCTTTAGTACAAGATGAATTTAAAAACTTTAAAAAACCATACCCTTCTATTAAACGTTTTCGAGCTACGGCGTTCTGAAAATGTCAACCCCCCCCCCACCAGTTTTCACCCCATAGAGATGACTGACGGTAACGCCGAGCTTCGCGGACCAACTAGACCCCATACGGGACCTACCAACCAAATTTCATTAATTTTGGTTCATGGTATTCAAGAAAAGCGCGATGTACGGTGGACGGACAGCAATTTTTTTATTCCCTTTTTGGATTCTATATTTTGAAACAGAAATCTTCAAATTTTTTGAAATCTTCATGCTCGAGAGAAAACGATAAACCAAAAAGAACAAGTAGATCGGTGTTACTTATATTAAGCGTACGTATCACCTGGATTCTTATTACCTCGTTTGTCCAAGGGTGGTCAATGAGAGAAGTGACGACCACATTCAAGGCGTCGAATCTGTGGGCAATGTACGACAATGGTTCGGCCCACAAGGTGTACTCAGTAACGATTATATCGTACGTTCGGTTTGAGCTCATCAGCTCGGCAAAAGCGTTTCCCGTTGTCAGAGCTTTGCGCATCATGAAATAACAGCACTCGTAGTTGATTTCCATGTTCCTCAAAGGGGTGGAGTGCAGGAACTCGTCCATATCCAGAACCGTCCCTGAAACATGCGTGCAGTCCCGTCGAATCAGTGCCAAGTTATTCACTGAGTACTTTCACTGTGCTAATGTTTCAAACTTCGTGGCAACCGCTCTCACAGAGACTCTTGCTTTACTGCAGTAACCCTCGCCAAACCTCACCCCTACTCGCCCTCCACACAGTTGTTTACCGGAATCCCAAAGAATGTTGGATTGGTTTGCATGTATAACTCGATAACTTGTTTCGAAGGATTTCCTATGTGGTAACATGGATGTGAAGGTGGCTTTATACGGTGCGAATCTGCCTCGCGAGGTTGTAGGGCGAGGAAATCCCGCGAGGCGTTGCAGCGAATCTGATGCGTGAGTAGCGCCGATAAGCAAGGAAAACCGCGAGCGCTCAGTTACCGCGAGGCAACGATGGAGATAGGAGGTCCTTCACTACCTACGTTTTTACTGGCTCATCTTTGTCCATCAGAAAATCAAAGTGCATGAATGCGAACCATTTTGGCTCATATACGAGGGTGGATCAAATATAAACGGGACTTTGACCTCTGAGCGCCGACGGTTGACAGAAGCAGGCCATCACTTCGAGATTGTTTGGACAGGTTCATTAGAAGGTGGATGAGCGGGGCGTCTCCCCCTTTACGAACTTTCATGATTAGTGATCGCGATGTCTGAACAAAAGGTGCCCGTTTCCATTGAGCAACGAATTATCATGAAATTTCTTGCCCTTGAAAGAGTCAAACCTTCGGAAATTTTTCAAAGGTTGACCGCCCAGTTTGGGGACCAAACCCTCTTTAGGACCCGTGTGTTTCCCTGGCACAAAGAGGGAAGAGAACGAGTAGAGAATGAGGAACACGATCGTCGTCCCCGGAGCAGCATTGCGGATGAGAACATTCAAGCGGTTCGTGGCATTCTTGAAGGTGATCGACGTGTGACTGTCTCCGAAATTGATGAGAAGTAGGGATAAGTTATGGGAGCTGCCAGAGCACCTAGGATTCCGTTAAGTGTGTGCCAGATGGGTCCCTCGCCTTTTGACTGCAGATCAGAAGTTGAGACGTTTGGAAGTCTGTCAGAGGCTTTTTGCAAGGTTTGAGGAAGAAGAGGAAGCATTTTTGGCTAGCATCGTCACCTGCGACGAAACATGGGTCCATCATTACCAGAGCCAGGCAAATGCCATATTGCCATGGTGCCATGCTAAAATGCTACATTCGGCCGAGTTCTGTGGAAAATGCTACATTTGGCCAAAAAATGGAAATACTGCCATATTTTTGCTATACTTGCTCAAATTTCCCCCCCTTCAAGGTGAGCAACGTAAAGTGTCAAGACCTGAATTCGTTATGCGATGAATATCCTTTATAGAGGGCATCAGCAATAGGATATTTCCGGGGCCGATTGGGGAAAAAGTACAGGCCAAGGTACGAAACTGCGGTATGAAACCCTCTCTAGAACCGGAAAGAGGCCTCCCTGAGAGAAGAATGGACTACAGACGACGTCCTATCCATGAAATTCGCCCCTGTGACTTCGGCAGACTTGGAGAGGCCGTTTTCAAAGATGAAGTACGTCTTGAGTGAAAGAAGACTCAACTTCACGATGGAAAACTTGGCGGCGCACCTCATTCTTTTGGTTAATTATTGTGGTGTGTGTGTTTAATGTATTCGCTCGGCAAAAAATTTTTATAACACCCCCTCAAAATTTTTCCTTATCCGTTTCAAGTTGCGTAGATTCCAAAAATGCAATGTCCGTACGCCGTCCGCCGTATCACGTGTACAGGCTTCATTTTCGGTCTAAAAAATTCGTTCTTTCGCACACATGCTCCATTTGGGCCCTAGTTGTGTCCCTAAACTTTTCAGCCCGATCGGAATATAACCAGGAGTGTTATGAGTGAAAATAAGTATAAAAACAGGTACATACTTTTTGTGTTTTAGTAACATGTCAGTAAAATGAGCTTTTGAGGTATCGTTTTGGTTTATTATTCTGTGAATAATACACCTATGTATTCGCTCAGCAAAAAATTTTTATAACACCCCCTCAAAATTTTTTCTTTTCCTTTCAAGGTGCGTAGATTCCAAAAATGCAATGTCCGTCCGCCGTACGCCGTCCGCCGTATCACGTGTACAGGCTTCATTTTCGGTCTAAAAAAATCGTTCTTTCGCACACATGCTCCATTTGGGCCCTAGTTGTGTCCCGAAACTTTTCAGCCCGATCGGAATATATCCAGGGGAGTTGTGAGTGAAAATGTGTATAAAAATAGGTACTTTTTGCGTTTTAGCAACATGTTGGTAACATGAGCTTTTAAGGTATCGTTTTTCATGTTTATGGGGACGAGAAGACCGAATATGAAGTCGGTTTTGACTAAAGAGTAGCAAATTGAGGTTCTACCAGATGTTCAGCTCCCGAAATTGAATTTTTATGAGTCAAAAACCTGCGAAATCGTCTGAAATCACCATCAATTTGTAGAATAACACTGGAAAAAGTGTCAACAGGTGGATCAAGACGATTAAATGGTACTATCAATGATCAGAGATAATTTATTAAAAAAAAAAGAAGGAGCGTACCTTATTCGTGTTTGGGGGGCCAAAATTGGTGGAAACCACCAGAAATAGCTATTTCAATTATTTTATATGAAAGAAACAATAAATAAACAGCCAACATCTCTGTAGGTATGTCCAAAAGAATAATAAACCCATGTGACAAGGACTTTGCAGCGTTATTCATGTTTTTGGGGACGTGAAGACCGAATATGGAGTCGATTTTGACCAAAGAGTGGAAAACTGAGGTTGTACTAGATGTTCAGCTCCCAAAATTGATTTTTTATGAGTCAAAAACCTGCGAAATCGTCTGAAATCACCATCAATTTGTAGAATAACACTAGAAAAAGTATCAACAGGTGAATCAAGACGATTCAATGGTACTATCCATGATCTAAGATAATTTGAAAAAAGGAGCTTACCTAATTCGTGTGTTGGGGGCCAAAATTGGTCGAAACCACCAGAAATAGCTATTTCAATTATTTTACATGAAAGAAACAATAAATAAGCTGCCAAAGTTTCTGTAGGTATGTCCAATAGAAAAATAAACCCATGTGACAAGGACTTTGCAGCGTTGTTTACAATGCAAATTCTTCCATTGAGGCTGCAATAACTTTGTGGACACAATACAAATTAATATATAATGTATACATCTTATTTTTGTGTATGAATAAAGTATGAAGTAAAATAAGGCTTGTGTGAGGAGTATTTGCATTTCCTTTGATGAGGGGATTGTGGAGAGGGGTGAGAAAAAGTTTTCTATTTTGCCATACATGTCCCTAAAAGTGCCACGTTTTGACCAGAATAAGTGCCCTATTGCCACATGTTTCTGTGCCACATTTGGCCGAACTAAGTGCCGCATTGTGCCTGTCTCTGATCATTACACACCCGAATCGAAGCAAGCCAGTATGGAGTGGCCGTGGAGGGGGGAGACAGCCCCCAGTGAAAGCGAAAACTCGACTGCCTGCTGGCGAGGTCCTTGCAACTGTTTTGGTTTATTATTCTGTGAATAATACACCTATGTATTCGCTCAGCAAAAATTTTTTATAACACCCCCTCAAACTTTTTTCTTTTACGTTTCAAGGTGCATAGATTCCAAAAATGCAATGTCCGTCCGCCGTACGCCGTCCGCCGTCCGCCGTACGCCGTCCGCCGTCCGCCGTATCACGTGTACAGGCTTCATTTTCGGTCTAAAAAAATCGTTCTTTCGCACACATGCTCCACTTGGGCCCTAGTTGTGTCCCGAAACTTTTCAGCCCGATCGGAATATACCCAGGGGTGTTATGAGTGAAAATGTGTGTAAAAATAGGTACTTTTTACGTTTTAGCAACATATTGGTAACATGAGCTTCTGAGATATCGTTTTCTATGTTTTTGGGGACGAGAAGACCGAATATGAAGTCGATTTTGACCAAAGAGTGGAAAATAGAGTTCTACCAAATGTTCAGCTCCCAGAATTGATTTTGGTTTATTATTCTGTGAATAATACACCTATGTAATCGCTCAGCAAAAAATTTTTATAACACCCCCTCAAACTTTTTTCTTTTCCGTTTCAAGGTGTGTAGATTCAAAAAATGCAATGTCCGTCCGCCGTCCGCCGTACGCCGTGCGCCGTACGCCGTCCGCCGTCCGCCGTATCACGTGTACAGGCTTCATTTTCGGTCTAAAAAAGTCGTTCTTTCGCACACATGCTCCATTTGGGCCCTAGGTAGTTGTGTCCCGAAACTTTTCAGCCCGATCGGAATATACCCAGGGGTGTTATGAGTGAAAATGTGTGTAAAAATAGGTACTTTTTGCGTGTTAGCAACATGTTAGTAAAATGAGCTTTTGAGGTATCGTTTTCCATGTTTTTGGGGACGAGAAGATCGAATATGAAGTCGATTTTGGCCAAGGAGTGGAAAATTGAGGTTGTACCAGATGTTCAGCTCCCAAAATTGATTTTTTATGAGTCAAATACCTGCGAAATCACCATCAATTTGTAGAATAACACTAGAAAAAGTGTCAACACGTGGATCAAGACGATTAAATGATGGCACTACCAATGATCAAAGATAATTTGAAAAAATAAAATAAAAAATCGTACCTACCTAATTTGTGTTTTGGGGGCCAAAATTGGTGGAAACCATCAGAAATAGATATTTCAATTATTTCACATGAAACAAACAATAAATGTACAGCCAACATTTCTGTAGAATAATAAACCCCATGTGACAAGGACTTTGCAGCGTTTTGGTTTATTATTCTGTGAATAATACACCTATGTATTCGCTAAGCAAAAAATTTTTATAACACCCCCTCAAACTTTTTTCTTTTACGTTTCAAGTTGCATAGATTCCAAAAATGCAATGTCCGTCCGCCGTACGCCGTACGCCGTACGCCGTATCACGTGTACAGGCTTCATTTTCGGTCTAAAAAAATCGTTCTTTCGCACACATGCTCCATTTGGGCCCTAGTTGTGTCCCGAAACTTTTCAGCCCGATCGGAATACACCCAGGGGTGTTATGAGTGAAAATGTGTGTAAAAATAGGTACTTTTTACGTTTTAGCAACATATTGGTAACATGAGCTTCTGAGATATCGTTTTCTATGTTTTTGGGGACGAGAAGACCGAATATGAAGTCGATTTTGACCAAAGAGTGGAAAATTGAGTTCTACCAAATGTTCAGCTCCCAGAATTGATTTTTTATGAGTGAAAAACCTGGGAAATCGTCTGAAATCACCATCAGTTTGTATAATAACACTGGAAAAAGTGTCAAGACGTGGTTCAGGACGATTAAATGGCACTACCAATGATCAATGCCAAAATTAATGGAAACCATCAGAAGTAGCTATTTCAATTATTACGCATGAAAGAAACAATTAATGAACAGCCAACCTTTCTGTAGGTATGTCCAATAGAATAATAAACCCATGTGACAAGGACTTTGCAGCGTTTTTTTTCTACTATCGAGGCGTTTTGCTCACTGATTTTCTGCATGAGCAATCAATGCTGCCTACTATTGTGAGCTGCTGACTCAGGTGAGGGCTGCATATCGCAACAAAAGACGGAATCAACCAGTTCGTGACGTGATCCTCCTCCACGACAAAGCAAGGCCCCATACTGCAGCTCTAACTGTTCAAAAATTGGAAGAAATGCATTGGACTTCACTTGATCATCCTCCCTATAGCCCTGACCTATCGCCCTGTGATTTTCACTTGTTTGGGCCGCTTGAAGAAGCGCTAGGCGGACAACGATTCGAGGATGATGAGGGGTTCGACGGGTTCGTGCGCAATTGGCTTCAGACGCAACATTCATCGTTTTTGGTTTATTATTCTGTGAATAATACACCTATGTATTCGGTCAGCAAAAAATTTGTATAACACCCCCTCAAACTTATTTCTTTCACGTTTCAAGGTGCATAGATTCCAAAAATGCAATGTCCGTCCGCCGTCCGCCGTCCGCCGTATCACGTATACAGGCTTCATTTTCGGTCTAAAAAAGTCGTTCTTTCGCACACATGCTCCATTTGGGCCCTAGTTGTGTCCCGAAACTTTTCAGCCCGATCGGAATATACCCAGGGGTGTTATGAGTGAAAATGTGTGTAAAAATAGGTACTTTTTGCGTTTTAGCAACATGTTGGTAACATGAGCTTTTGAGGTATCGGTTTCCATGTTTTTTTGGACGAGAAGACCGAATATGAAGTCGATTTTGACCAAAGAGGGGAAAATTGAGTTCTAGCAAATGTTCAGCTCCCAAAATTGATTTTTTATCGGTGAAAAACCTGGGAAATCGTCTGAAATCACCATCTGTTTGTATAATAACCCTGGAAAAAGTGTCAACACGTGGATCAAGACGATTAAATGGCACTACCAATGATCAAAGATAGTTTAAAAAAAAAGTACCTAATTTGTGTTTTAGGGGCCAAAATTAATGGAAACCATCAGAAATAGCTATTTTGATTATTACGCATGAAAGAAGCAATAAATGAACAGCCAACATTTCTGTAGGTATGTCCAGTAGAATAATAAACCCATGTGACAAGGACTTCGCAGCGTTTTTTGATGGTGGGATTAAAAAACTTCGTACTCGCTATGAAAAATGCGTCACGAAAGCAGGAGACTATGTAGAAAAGTGTCATATACCTGGTTTTTATTTTCCAACGAATAAAATTTTAAAAAAAGTCCCGTAAAAGGTGTAGACATTTCATTTGTTTTATTTGTTTATAGTATGGGTACGATGCCCCATTACAAATGAGTACGAACAATGAATAAAAAGTTATGCAATAGACTTCTTGTACACAGTGGTATAGTGTATAGACATTTTACACAAAACAAAGGATTATTTACTGTCCTGATACTGTGATCCGGCTCTTCTTTTCCCGAGATATTTCACTGCGGAATGTGCCCATCAACGATTTCATTTTTGCCTTCAATTCCTTCACAGAAATGGATGAATCCTGAGAAATAATTCTCCACGCATCCTCTCTTTTGGTTTATTATTATTGAATAATACACCTATGTATTCGCTCAGCAAAAAATTTTTATAACACCCCCTCAAACTTTTGGTTTATTATTCTGTGAATAATACACCTATGTATTCGCTCAGCAAAAAATTTTTATAACACCCCCTCAAAATTTTTTCTTTTCCGTTTCAAGGTGCGTAGATTCAAAAAATGCAATGTCCGTCCGCCGTACGCCGTCCGCCGTACGCCGTCCGCCGTCCGCCGTCCGCCGTACGCCGTCCGCCGTATCACGTGTACAGGCTTCATTTTCGATCTAAAAAAGTCGTTCTTTCGCACACATGCTCCATTTGGGCCCTAGTTGTGTCCCGAAACTTTTCAGCCCGATCGGAATATACCCAGGGGTGTTATGAGTGAAAATGTGTGTGAAAATAGGTACTTTTTGCGTTTTAGCAACATTTTGGTAACATGAGCTTTTGAGGTATCGTTTTTCATGTTTTTTGGGACGAGAAGACCGAATATGAAGTCGATTTTGACGAAAGACGCGGAAATTGAGGTTTTACCATTGGCTCAGCTCCCAAAATTGTTTTTTTTTAGTCAAAAACCTGGAAAACTGTCTGAAATCACCATCAATGTGTATACTAACATTAGAAAAAGTGTAAACAGCTGAATCAAGACCATTAAATCGCACTACCAATGATCAAATATGATCTGGGGGGGAAAAAAAGTGTAGGTACCTATTTCATGTTTTGGGGGCCAAAATTGGTGGTTTTCCGTTTCAAGGTGCGTAGATTCCAAAAATGCAATGTCCGTCCGCCGTACGCCGTACGCCGTCCGCCGTCCGCCGTATCACGTCTACAGGCTTCATTTTCGGCCTAAAAAAGTCGTTCTTTCGCACACATGCTCCATTTGGGCCCTAGTTGTGTCCCGAAACTTTTCAGCCCGATCGGAATATACCCAGGGGTGTTATGAGTGAAAATGTGTATAAAAATAGGTACTTTTTGCGTTTTAGCAACATGTCAGTAACACGAGCTTCTGAGATATCGTTTTCCATGTTTTTGGAGACGAGAAGACCGAATATGAAGTCGATTTTGACCAAAGAGTGGAAAATTGAGTTCTACCAAATGTTCAGCACCCAAAATTGATTTTTTATGAGTGAAAAACCTGGGAAATCGTCTGAAACCACCATCAGTTTGAATAATAACCCTGGAAAAAGTGTCAACACGTGGATCAAGACGATTAAATGGCACTACCAATGATCAAAGATAGTTAAAAAAATAAAAAAAATAAAAAAAAAGGAGCGTACCTACCTAATTTGTGTTTTACGGGCCAAAATTAATGGAAACCACCAGAAATAGCTATTTCGATTATTACGCATGAAAGAAACAATAAATGAACAGCCAACATTTCTGTAGGTATGTCCAATAGAATAATAAACCCATGTGACAAGGACTTTGCAGCGTTTTTTCTTTTACGTTTCAAGGTGCGTAGATTCCAAAAATGCAATGTCCGTCCGCCGTCCGCCGTATCACGTGTACAGGCTTCATTTTCGGTCTAAAACATTCGTTCTTTCGCACACATGCTCCATTTGGGCCCTAGTTGTGTCCCGAAACTTTTCAGCCCGATCGGAATACACCCAGGGGTGTTATGAGTGAAAATGTGTGTAAAAATAGGTACTTTTTGCGTTTTAGCCACATATTGGTAACATGAGCTTTTGAGGTATCGGTTTCCATGTTTTTCTGGACGAGAAGACCGAATATGAAGTCGATTTTGACCAAAGAGTGGAAAATTGAGGTTGTACCAGATGTTCAGCCCCCAAAATTGATTTTTTATGAGTCAAAAACCTGCGAAATCGTCTGAAATCACCATCAATTTGTAGAATAACACTAGCAAAAGTTTCAACACGTGGATCAATACGACTAAATGGCACTACCAATGATCAACGATAATTTGAAAAAAAAAAAAAAAAAAAAAAAGGAGCGTACCTACCTAATTTAAGTTTTGGGGGCCAAAATTGGTGGAAACCATCAGAAATAGCTATTTCAATTGTTGCACATGAAAGAAACAATAAATGAACAGCCAACATTTCTGTAGGTACGTCCAATAGAATAATAAACCCATGTGACAAGGACTTTGCAGCGTTTTTGTGTTTAGCAACATGTTAGTAACATGACCTACTGAGATATCGTTTTCCATCTATTTGGGGACGAGAAGACCGAATATGAAGTCGATTTTGACCAAAGAGTGGAAAATTGAGTTCTACCAAATGTTCAGCTCCCAAAATTGATTTTTTATGAGTGAAAAACCTGGGAAATCACCTGAAGTCACCATCAGTTTGTATAATAACACTGGAAAAAGTGACAACACGTGGTTCAGGACGATTAAATGGCACTACCAACGATCAAAGATAAATTGAAAAAAAAGGAGCGTACCTAACTCGTGTTTTAGAGGCCAAAAATGGTGGAAACCATCAGAAATGGCTATTTCGATTATTTCACCTGAAATAAACAATAAATGAACAGCCAACATTTCTGTAGGTATGTCCAATAGAATAATAAACCCATGTGACAAGGACTTTGCAGCGTTTATTTTTATTATGATAGAATTTGTCCTTAGCGTTCCACAAATGTGGCGAACTTCTGTATTTTTTCACTAGCAATATGGTTTTTTCCTGGTCCATCTTTTCTCTTTCGATATTTCGTGATGGGTGGAGATTTAAAAAAAAAAAAAAATCACTTCTGGTTCGTAAACTCAACAAAAATTGCGAATCACCATCCACGAAACTCCTTTGATGCTCTCCAGAAACTGACTGATGAAGCATTCACCCTGAGTCAGCCTCGCGAATCAAGATTCGGGGACTAGGACCTTCTACACAGTGCGAGTCTTGACTCGCACATCAAGCCTCGCGAGGGAGATTCGCACCGTTTCGTTCTGGAAATCCTTGAAAGCCGCCTTGAGAGTTACTTACTCAGAGCCTCCTCCAAGCTGTCGTGGACCTGTATCTGGCTGGTGCTTTTGGGAGGGTCAGGCATCGGTACGGGGGTGTACAAATCGACGTGATGCCCCCTCGCGCCCAAGCCCCTGGCCAAAGCCCTGAAGACGAACTGGTGACTTCTCCAGGGTATCGGGTGGAAGATGAGGATCCTCAGGCATTGCGAAGCTTGCAAACATCCCAGCAGCAATAGCAGTATTCTGGAAATCCTTGAAACGGTATGTACAATTTATGCGGCCGGCTCTCATTAAAATGTAGTTATTATCAATGCGATCTACTATTACTGTTACGCACACTACTGATTATGTGTAAAGGAAATATTTTAATGGTCAGCTACACAGCTTGTCGACATGATATAATCCCATGAATACACTTTCTATCTTACTGCATTTCAAGGATCAATAATCGGCTTAAGCCCAAATTAGAACAATAATTCGGCCACGTTTTTTAACAGAATCATCTCTTTATTTCTCCATTTTGGTTTATTATTCTGTACTTATTCGCTCAGCGAAAAGTTTTCATAACACCCCTTCAAAATTTTCTATTTTACGTTTCAACGTGTGAGGGATTCCAAGAATGCAATGTTCGTCCGCCCTTTCATCCATATCTACTTTATTTTCGATTTAAAAAATTCGTTCTTTCGCACACATGCTTCAACTGGGTCCTAGTTGTGTCCCGAAACGTTGCAGCCCGATCAGAATATACTCAATGGTGTTATGGGTGAAAAATGGTTGTAAAAATAGGGTTTTTTGATGTTCTAGTCACATGAACTTTGAGGTGTCATTTTCCAAGTTTTTTAGGACGAGCAGACCGAATATGAAGTCGATTTTGATGAAAGAGTGGAAAATTGAGGTTCTAACGAAGTTTCAGCCTTAAATTTACGTTAAATTTGGTGCTAAAATCTTAGATCGTACGCACACAGTTTGGGTCTCCATTTTGGAACACATTTGGGATCCTAGTTGTGCTCCGAAGCTCGGCAGCCCGATCGGAAAAATGGGTGTAAACATAGGGGTTTTCGAGGGTTTTTTTGAGGTTATAGTGAACATGAGTTCGTGATGTATCGTTTTCAATGTTCTCGCGGGCGAGGAGACCGAATGTGAAGTTTATTTTGACCAAAGAGTGAAGAATTGAGGTTGTCACGAAGGTTCAGCTCCCAAAATCAATTTTTTATGAGTCAAAAACCTGGGAATTGTCTGAATTCACCATAAATTTGTATAATAACGTTAGAAGGAGCATTAGAAGTGAATTAATACAATTAAGTGGCACTATCAACGATCAAAGATCATTTGTCAAAAACAATGGATTAATTTGTGTTGGGGGACCAAAATCGGTGAAAACCATCAAAAATAGCTATTTTAATTATTGCACACGAAAGAAACAATAACTGAACAGCCAACATTTCTGTAAGTATGCCGAGCAGACCCCTGTGGCAAGAACTTTGCAGCGTTTTGGTTTATTATTCTGTGAATAATACACCTATGTATTCGGTCAGTAAAAAATTTTTATAACACCCCCTCAAATTTTTTTCTTTTCCGTTTCAAGGTGCCTAGATTCAAAAAAACGCTGCAAAGTCCTTGTCACATGGGTTTATTATTCTATTGGAGTTCTAGAGATTCTTGTTGGCAGTTAAATTTATTGTTTCTTTCATGTGGAATGATTGAATTAGCTATTCCTGATGATTTCCACCAATTTTGGCCCCCAAAACATGAAATAGGTACGCTTTTTTTAGCGAATTTTCAAAGAAAATGAAGCTATTGCAATGGCTTCGAAATTTAAATAATATAAATTTTTGGAAATTTTCTTCATAGAAATCCGTTTCAGACCATTCTAAAACGATTCCTGAAATTTAACACTTTTTTATATGTATATATATATATATTTATTTATATATGTGTCACTCCAGACGATAACTCTCGATAGAATTGAGATAAACAGCTCAAATTTGCACAAAAAATCTATCTTGGCAATCGAAAGGCTAAGTTCGAAGATGGGCGAAATTGGCCTACTCTAAGGAGGGTTTTGGCGCATTTAAAGTGCGCAAAAATTACCCAAAATTCCCCAAAATGTTATTTTCCAACAAGTGACCCCTCATTTTAAAGGTTTTTGCACGCTGAACACGATGGTGGAATCGGATTTTAGATATCTTGATCCGTTCTCAAATTAGAGCATTTAAAGTGCGCAATAATTACCCAAAAATCCCCAAAATGTTATTTTCTAACAAGTGACCCCTCATTTTAAAGGTTTTTGCACGCTGAACACGATGGTGGAATCGGATTTTAGATATCTTGATCCGTTCTCAAATTAGAGCATTTAAAGTGCGCAAAAATTACCCAAAAATCCCCAAAATGTTATTTTCCAACAAGTGACCCCTCATTTTAAAGGTTTTTGCACGCTGAACACGATGGGGGAATCGGATTTTAGATATCTTGATCCGTTCTCAAATTAGAGCATTTAAAGTGCGCAAAAATTACCCAAAAATCCCCAAAATGTTATTTTCTAACAAGTGACCCCTCATTTTAAAGGTTTTTGCACGCTGAACACGATAGTGAAATCGGATTTTAGATATCTAAATCCGTTCTTAAATTAGAGCATTTAAAGTGCGCAAAAATTACCCAAAACTAGGATAATCTTTAAACTCTTACCCCCCCCCCCCCCCACCCCCTTAGAGTGGTCAGATTGAAATATGTGAGAAGTATTAATTGAAGACGAGAGTTCGAAGCAAAAAAGGGGGAGGCAAACGATTAGTACAACTCCTTGAATTTACCCACAGCGATCAAATAAATAAGCACTTAGTACAATTACGTAATAAACAAACGGTAGAATCAGGATGGACAAAACGTACAAATTAAAATAAATACGAAGAGAATATACATAGAAAACCAAATTTTAGACCGAAGTTTTCCTTTATTCAAAACCATAGCCATTAATTCGAATATTTCTTTGAAAATTCGCTCATTAAGTCATGCTGCATGACTGGTTTTTTTTTTTTTTTAAATCATCTTTGATCATTGGTAGTGGCATTTAATGGTCTTAATTCACCTGTTTACACTTTTCCAATGTTATTGTACACATTGATGGTGATTTCAGACAGTTTTCCAGGTTTTTGACTCATAAAAAACCAATTTTGGGAGCTGAACCTTTGGTAAAACCTCAATTTCCGCGTCTTTGGTCAAAATCGACTTCATATTCGGTCTTCTCGTCCTCAAAAACATGGAAAAAGATACCTCAAAAGCTCATGTTACTAACATGTTGTTAAAACGCAAAAAGTACCTAATTTTATACACATTTTCACTCATAACACCCCTGGGTATATTCCGATCGGGCTGAAAAGTTTCGGGACACAACTAGGGCCCAAATGGAGCATGTGTGCGAAAGAACGACTTTTTTAGACCGAAAATGAAGCCTGTACACGTGATACGGCGTACGGCGGACGGCGGACGGACATTGCATTTTTGGAATCTACGCACCTTGAAACGGAAAAGAAAAAAATTTGAGGGGGTGTTATAAAAATTTTTTGCTGAGCGAATACATAGGTGTATTATTCACAGAATAATAAACCAAATGCAATGTCCGTCCGCCGTATCAGGTGTACCGGCTTCATTTTCGGTCTAAAAAAGTCGTTCTTTCGCACACATGCTGCATTTGGGCCCTAGTTGTGTCCCGAAACTTTTTAGCCCGATTGGAATGTACCCAGGGGTGTTATGAGTGAAAATGTGGTTAAAAATAGGTACTTTTTGTGTTTTAGTAACATGTTAGTAACATGAGCTTTTGAGGTATCTTTTTCCATGTTTTTGGGGACGAGAAGACCGAATATGAAGTCGATTTTGACCAAAGAGTGGGAAATTGAGGTTCTACCAAAGATTCAGCTGCCAAAATTTGATTTTTTATGAGGCAAAAACCTGGAAAATCGTCTGAAATCACCATCAATTTGTATAATAATACTAGAAGAAGTGTCAACACGTGGATCAAGACGATTAAATGGCACTACCAATGATCAAAGATAATTTGAAAAAAAAAGGAGCGTACCTAATTTTTGTGTTTTGGGGGCCAAAATTGGTGGAAACCATCAGAAATAGCTATTTCAATTATTTCACATGACAGAAACAATAAATGAACAGCCAACATTTCTGTAGGTATGTCCAGTAGAATAATAAACCCATGTGACAAGG
Source organism: Leptopterna dolabrata (assembly GCA_954871275.1). Lineage (NCBI taxonomy): Eukaryota > Metazoa > Arthropoda > Insecta > Hemiptera > Miridae > Leptopterna > Leptopterna dolabrata. The sequence continues at coordinate 3,126,235 of OX940985.1, read as the reverse complement.
ACTTTGCAGCGTTTTTTCACTCTTGCAAGTCGTAATATTGTTGTAAGTATAGAAAAACCATTTTGGGGCCAACGAAGGATCGAACCGATGTGACCTTCAGTATCTCGCACTTTCTGCTTCTGATTCTGCTTCAACATCTGGCAACTAATGGGAAGGTGGGCTGACTACAACGTCAGCGTTGACACGAAACTACAGGAAACACGACACGAAACTCAAAATTCACGCTACTCACTCACCAATTCATACTGTCAGAGGTACGTGAAATGTCTCCTTCCAGATGGAGAGACCGGTCCGTTGATCCCAAGGCTCCTCCAGCCACTCGCCAACTGAGAGCGCCAGGTTCGATATAAGACGGATCTAACAATGGTTAGCCTCGAAACCTTGAGGTCCGCCAGTTGGGGGTCCGTACAACCAATTGCTTATCGCTCGATCATGTTGAGGTTAATCTTTATCGATCTCTATCATGACGTTGTAGGCCGTGCGCAAACATGCGGGTTGCAGGCGAACCACTGGGTCCGCGAGCAAACATGCCTAAACGAACGAATGGTCGTGCGTTTGGTCGGCTATGGAAAAACAGTAGCCTACTGTTTCCACAAGTTGAGCGAATGTTTGCGCGAAGATCGAACGAAAAAATCGACCTGGCACGATCTACAGGTAAATGGCTCACCAACGCATGAATTTTCATTTCTGTTCGGACGCTCACCTGTTTCGACTAGACGAACGCGGGTGAACAAATGAAGATTCGTTCGTTTACTGTTTCCACCAACCGCACAAACACAAATTTCCTCGGGTCGTCTCTGCTCGCGCGCTCGGTGGAAACGCACTTTTAGCTCGCATTTTTTTCCGTCAGCCACCAGCTTGTCTTTTGCGATTCGTACGTGGCTTGTGTTTTGTTTGAGATTTTTATTAGTAAATGGAAAAACCAAGATTATGGAAGGCTTTTAAGGATTTAACCAACGATTTTTAAAGATTTTGGTTTAATATTTTCAATAATGAACCATTGGAATCGAGCACGAAAAAAAAAAAATTATTACCCCCCCCCCCCCACCCCTTCAAAATTTGATGGTTTACGTTTCAAGGTATGTAGAATCCAAAACTGCAATAAAAATATTTCTGTCTGTCCGCCGTACGCCGTGCGGGCCACTTTTCTTAGTTACCATGAAACAAAATTGATGAAATTCGGGTTATAGGGTAAAACCCCCAATAGTCGGCACTCTTAAGGAACTTTTTGACGTTAAAAGTCCCATAAGAATACCAGTTTTGGGTTATTTTAAACCAAATTTTGAGGTTATGACAATCAATGTCTCTGTTTTCGTTATCTGAAACCGGAATTTACGTAGATATATTAGTATTTTTATGAAAAATGCAAATGCTTGAAAAAGCTGTTGGCCCCGATAGTCGGCATACTTTTCGCCAGTAGTTGGCACCAAAAAGTGCCAATAGTCAGCACCCCACTGGAACCCACGGAACTGCATAGAAAATTTATTTTAAAAACTCTAAACACTTTAACACGGCACGAAAAATTAGAAAATGAGTTTAAAAATGTCGGAATACGTGTATAGAATAATATGTTGTTCTATACACAGTGGCCTACACGCCCATGTAATGGTCCAGGCACGGTGAACAAACAAAAAAGTCTTCCGTTTCAATTTATTTTCATCCTTAGGGCGAGTGCACTTCTTGTGGAAGTTTTTCTTACGCAGTTCACAATGGCTCTTATCTGTCTCGTTCGCGTTTCCACCGCATTTAATACAAAGACTCCGTTTTGAGTTGGAATTTGTAGAGGTACTATTATCTGTTGAACTGCCAAAATCGTCAACGATTTCTTGGGCAAGAGAAGCTTCATTCGTTCTCATTTCAACGCCATCAGATGTTCCTGGGATGATATGAACACTCACGGAGTTTATTGGAACAATTTTGATACTTCGAAATTTTGCATTGCTTGTTAGTTTTTTAAAATCATTTTCTTTTGTTGTTATATTTTAGTCTCGAGTTTTTTTCTCTCTTCGTTCGCAGCCTCTTCGATTTTCTTCTTCTCATCCTTTGCCTCAAATAATGTTTTTCCATTGTTTGCTAGATATGACATATTTATAGAACTCTTTCACTTGTTCTTTTCCCCTTCCTTTTCAGCACCATCCAGTGCAGAATAGCTTCTGCTTTCCGCCAGTCTTATTTACCTCCTTCACCTTTGACTGCATCTTTGTTTTTGCCATCTCACCCATGTTGAAAAAAAAAACACCTTAATGTCTATAAAAGTTTATAACAGACCATAAATTATTGGTAAATTCACATAAACTAGTTAAGTTCCATTTCCTAAATTCAATTAAATTCTGCTCAATTCTTATTTGGACAACCCACCTCAGTTCATTCGACTTTTCAGCACGAATTGAAACATCTTTGTTCATGTTATTATATATTTAATTGATTTATACGTCATGTGCTAAATTTGTGAGAATGGGTTTAATTATTAAATTTAAAAAAATCATCCCTTTTTAATGAGTAAACTAAAATCATCCCTTAATTTTCAAAACAGATAAGAACGGTGCTGAGACAAAAACCATTAATGGGCATGCCGAATACACCAGTACCCGGCAGTGCTGAAAACTAAAATTAGGGGGTGCCCAAAACTGATATCACTGTCATCATTACTCGGCACCCCCCTGTGCCGACTATTGAAAAACTCACTGTTTTGGGAATCGATGGTCGGCACCCCTATTTTTTATTCACAAAACTATTATTTGAGGTAATATTGAAGGTCAAAACCAAGGGAAAGCTATGTAGAACAAGTTAAAAGCTTAAAATACTAAAAATTATAGGTTTACATATCAAATTCTTCTATAGATGAGGAGGCGGAAGCTTACCAAAATCACAGCGGACACCTTCTCCAAACAACAGGTCGACGCCGAATGTACTTCATTGAGGCTTAATACAGCCTCATGAGGCCTCTAAATCAAAACAACACACTTTTCGAGCGCAGTTAGACTTCCCTCGTCCAATGAGATCATTCTAAAAGTCTTAAGCCCAACGGTTTGCTTGTTATTGTTGAAAATCCACGCAGCAGTGCCGGCTATTGGAGGGGGTGCCGACTATTGGGGGTTTTACCCTAGGTTCCGTTCGGGGTGTAGTTGGTCCTCGAAGCTCGACGTTACTGTCAGTCATCTCTAAGGGGTTCAAAATAGGGGTTGCAATTTTCAGAACGCCGTAGCTCGAAAACTTCCAATAGAAGGGTATGGTTTTTTTAATATTATTAAATTTGCCTTGAGCTAAACAATTTTTAGAGACCACCCGGAGCATCGTACGTCCAGCCGTTCGTGAGCACCAAAAAGCTTCGTCAACAAAATCGTGAATCAAACGGTATAAATCCAGCCCGGATATCATAACTACGGAGCATCTGATTATAATCAACGGCTGTATGAAGTCGAGTTGTTTGTTCTGCGATATTATTTCATTTGGCAAGTGATGGACTATTGGATTTTGTTGGTAGGTACTTCTGAAACTTGAACAAACGTTGAAGTATTATTGATGGGTAAATTATTACATAATGGCAAATTATTACACAACGGTAAATTATTACGCCACTGTAAATTATTACACAACGGTAAATTATCACACCACTGTAAATTATTACACAGCGGTAAATTATTACACAACGGCTCATCTACCCAGAAGGAGCTGGATTTTGTTGATAGGTACTTTTTCAACTTGAACAGCCGTTGAAGTATTATAGATGGGTGAATTATTACACAATGGCAAATTATTACACAACGTCAAATTATTACACAACGGTAAATTATTACACAACGGTAAATTATTACACAACGGCTCATCTACCAAGAAGGGGCTGGATTTAGTGGATAGGTACTTTTGCAACTTGAACAACCGTTGAAGTATTATTGATGGGCAAATTATTACACATCGGTTCATTATTCTATCTCCGTAGAAAGGGACTTTTTCAGGTTAATTATTACACAACGGTTTAGGTAGGTACCTAGTAACGAGTACGGGGTTAGGTACTAATCTACGGAGGGTCCGAGATCTACATAATATGTGTACAATAGTAGGTACGTATGTTATGTAGAAGGGTTATCCATACGGAAACCTGTGATCTGTAACCGTTGTGCGGGGATTTGCAGCGTTTTTGGTTTATTATTCTGTGAATGATACACCTACGTAATGTATTCGCTCAGCAAAAAATTTGTATAACACCCCTTCAAAAATCTTTCTTTTACGTTTCAAGGTGCATAGATTCCAAAAACATACACCGTACGCCGTATCGTGCATATCTACTTCATTTTCGTCCTAAAAAATTCGTTATTTCGTAAACAGGCTCCATTTGGGCCCTAGTCGTGTCCCAAAACTTTGCAGCCCGATCGGAATATACCCATGTTCCGGTGTTATGAGTGAAAATGTGTGTAAAAACAGGTATTTTTTGTGTTTTAGTAACATGAGCTTTTGAGATATCGTTTTCTATGTTTTTTAGGGCGAAAAGATCGAATATGAATAGATTTTGACCGAAGAGTGGAAAACTGAGTTTCTAGCGAAGTTTCAACCTTGTATTTACGTTTAATTTTGGTCAAAAATTGCCGTTCTTCCGCACACAGTTTGGGTCCCCATTTGGGATCGTAGTTGTGTTTCGAAGCTCGGCAGCCCGATCGGAATAACTCGGGAAAAAAATAGGGTTTTTTGTGGGATTTTTGAGGTTATAGTGAACATGAGTTCGTGATGTATCGTTTTCAATGTTTTCGCGGGCGAGGAGACCGAATGTGAAGTTTATTTTGACCAAAGAGTGAAGAATTGATGTTTTAACGAAGGTTAAGCTCCCGAAATTCATATTTTATTAGTCAAAAACCTGGGAAATTGTCTGAAATCACCATAAATTTGAATAATATCACTGGAAGTAGTATCAGCAGGTGAATGAATACAATTAAATGGCACTATCAATGATCAAAGATAGTCTGAACAAACAAAAGAGCCTAGGTCTTATTTTTGGGGGCCAAAATTTGTGGATAAAATAGTTATTTCAATGTTTGCGCACGAAAGTAACAATAAATGAACATCCAACATTTCTGTAGGTATGCCCGACTTTGCAGCGTTTTTTTCCTACTTCCAAACATTTTCAAGTTCTAAAGTTTTTATCAAAACTCGACATCTCCACGTGTCCACGTCAAAACTCGACATCTAAAAACATTTTTCCTTGTTACTGGGTCTGGAAGGGGTGGGGAAGGAACTCACTGACAGAGCTGGTTTGATTTTGAAAGTTGTCGCGGCTCTGTATCACGTTTTTGGGCCCTCCTGAAAAATTTCTGAAAGTGTAGATGTTGAGTTTTGATTAACCTCTCCTCATGTAGGCTGTAACACTACAACCTGTCTTCTAGCCATCCTACTTTGTCCTTACATTACCCGGGTATATTTTTTTACCGTTCTTGTGGATGTACAATTCGCCGCTTAGCTATGTGCTTATATTCTTAAATTACTGAAAAGACACAAGAGTTTGGGGTGTCATTTAATACAGTTTGTTGTAAGCAATGGCAAGCAGTTAATTAGATTTTTTCTTCAAATATTTCGAATCCTTCGACTCTCCTCCACATCGTGAGAATATCATTGCACATACAGCTGTTGTCGTTCGTCGTAGGATACAAATGAAAACAATAATCGTGAGACCTATCGTCCCTAGTACGTCAAGTAGGTAAACCTGGTAAAATGGCATTTCGACGGACGCTGGACGCAGAACGCTGCCGTGACGCAGAACATATTCCACTCAGTAGTCGGCTTCATTAACAGGCTTCCTGGGCCTATCTTGAAATACTCCCTCTCCTGGCATCTTCTTGGCTTGCTCTCGATACCTGTAAAATTTACCATTGATCAAGGCTTTTGGTATATTTAACTAAAATCCTTTAATTATATAATTAAAGGATTTAAAATCAAAATCATAAATAATAAGTAATATTAAAATCATAAATAGTATATTAAGTATTAAGTATAGTAAAAAAATCATTAAATAATTAATCATTAACTCATATAATTAAATCATTAATCATTCAAATCATCATAAATCATTTGAATTGTATCATTTAGATCGTATATCATTAAAACATCTCATCATTTAAATCAAATAATTTAAATCATATCGTAAATCATTAAGTATAGTAAATAGTATAATAAGTATTTTAAATATTATTAAATCATTAAATAGTATTAAATCATTAAATTATTAAATCACATCATTATGTCATTAAATAATTATATCATTAAGTATTAAATCATTAAATAGTATTAAATCATTAAATGGTGTTAAAGTATTACATCATAAATAGTATAATAAGTATATTAAAATCATAAAGTAGAAAATAATAATAATATTAACATCATAAATAGTAAGCAAAAGTGCGGTAATTCAATCTATCTATGAGAGATCATCATCGAAAGGCCTGACTCACGAAGGATTGTTGAAGACTTCTATGATCGCCCCGGACAACGCATGCTCAGAGACATCGTAGCTGAGAAAGAGCCCCATTCCGACAGTCGTCATGAATTTCACGTCTTTGTACTGGTCGAAGAAAACGGGCACACTGAAGTTAGTGCTTTCCACCCTGCTCTGCAAGCCTCCGTGTGTGATAATGTGACAAATAATAGTGCTTGTTGAGATTATTCAACACACTGGTATACATATTGTAATACTGAGAAATTTCCATTTGTGTAGGCCACAAAATTGGCGAACCAAAAGTCTGAGGGAAACTGGCTTATTGCGCAACAAGTAGGTAAACGTCAAAAATATTTATAAATAAGAATTCCGAAAGCAAAATGTGTAGGTACACCATCCACGGGGCAAGCCACTGATGGTTCCTGCATATCAGAATACGCACTGTCGTTACTATTATGAGTATGGACCTCTTTTATACATGCATGTATTGGTGAATGACCATATATATACTTTATTGTTAATTGTTGTTTATTGTTAATTGTTGTTTATTTATGTACGATCTATATTTTTATTTGTATACGATTATAATGTTCGTATAATTATTTTATAGCAGGTACTATGGCCGTGGTTGACGCAACTGAATACTGCCCGTTGAATATTAGACTGAATCCGGTTGGATATGCCAGGCCAGAAGTGTCAGATTTGTTAATTACTTGATGGGCCTATCATATATAGATGTCAAAAATGTCATTAAAAATGTTTGCTGTTCAATGAATAAATCTTTGAAGTGGTTTTGATCGGAACGCTATTTTAATGGAAGGGATCTGTAGAAAGTTCTTATAATTATTTTACAGTAGGTAGGTACTACGGCCGAGGTTGGCGAAACTGAATACTTCCCGTTCAATATCATACTGAATCCCGTTGGGTATGCCAGACCAGAAGTGTCAAATTTGTTACTTGAAGGGCCTATCATATAGATGTCTGAAATCTCATTAAAAATGTTTGCGTTCAATGTATAAACCTAAAAGTGGCATTGATGGGAACGATGGGAAAAAAAAAATCGTGTTTCCGCCCGGGATCGAACCGGGGACCTTGTGCGTGTGAAGCACACGTGATAACCACTACACTACGGAAACTGCTGAGTACTCAAGAGATTCATATGGCCCTCCGAGATGTAGTAACTAATCTCCCATTTAGTCCACCCTTATCAGCTTATTCTGTTGAATGTATTCTACCTTTAGATTTCATGTTGATATGTACCTGTACTGTTCTACCCGCGTAGTAACAGTGTACTCTGTTACGTACCCCAGGTTAATAGTTAATATCGTTAGAAGGTATTATAGGACAAGGAGCTCGCCCGATTTTATGACTTGCAATGATTACCATCCATAAAATATTTCATAAACAAGAGGTTCAATTATTTTGAATTGCAACCTTTTTCGAAAATTCTTTGAGGGTAGGTAATTATATACAAATAACTTGTCACCCACAATTGTATTAATATTGCGATATTTTGTTCAGAATGCAATTCTGAAGATAAAGAAAGACGAATAAAAAGTCGGAAACCCCAGGTATTTGTAGATAACCGACAACAAACGTGGTTATCGCGAGGTCTTTGTGTAGCCCCGAAAACGTGCCAGCGCCATAGCTTCCAAATGACGACAACAGCTCTTCTGAGGACGACGACTCCGACGAGGAAATCTCCACATTTTTTACATTTATACTCATTCCGACCTTTTTTTTGTATTTAATTTTTCTTTAAATTGTATTTCAAGTAAAATATCTCAATATTAACAAAATCGTGGTTGACAATATTGTGTAGTATATAATTACCTCGTTGACATGCTACTTACGTAACAGATTCAAATCTAATTTAATGCTATGTTTTATAAAAGTCGCACGACCGCATGTAGGTCCTATGCAAGTTGAACTTGAGATTGATTATAAGTGTAGGAGGGGACATCTTTGCTCATATCCAAACACAGAAGCTCAGAAGTCCGTTGGTGGAACGATCCCGATTACCATAAAGTGTCAGTAAATCAGAGGCTGAGAACAACAATAAATGTCCGCCGTCCGGAGCAGTTCTGACCGATAAATTCAAACTCAAGCACATCTCAAGCCCATCTAACACTCTGGGCCCTTACTACAGTCCCTAACAGGGATCTGAATCACCGAAGAAAACGAGGATGGCAATTGGGAGGGAATGTGTATTCGCTTCGTCGCTTTCGTAAAGAATTGCCATAATATTATATTATACGCGAGTGTGAAAATCTTAATTTAACGTAGCAGGTATAATGCAATCGGTAGTTGAGCTAATACAAGAGTGTCTTAGATCTCAGACCATGTACATAAATATACAGCGTTCAATTTATATCGGGTGAAACTAAATTATTATTCACTGGATTATTGCTGTAAGTACTTAGCTACTGATTGATATGTATTGAAAATGTTTACCCTCAGAACGAGATTTGTTGAGTATCATTACACTGATCCATACGAAAGAACTACAGGATAAAAATAAAAATTAATAGTCTATTTCCACGTAAACTAGCAAACTGTAGACCGGCTTGGCTTCGGTTGTTACAACATCGTCGGTACACAATAGAATTTTATTGGAATTCTATTGTGTACTGACGATGGTGTAACAACCGAAACCGGTCTACAGTTTGCTAGTTTACGTGGAAATAGACTATTTTGCTTCCAAGTCTGCGAAGCAGCGGAAGCCTTGTGTTCACTTTCGTGAGCCAAAAAATTTTTGTCTTCAGAAATCAAAATTTCCACTTGCATTTTGCGTTTCAAAGCCTACTGAACAAATTTGGTTCCGTGTCTGTCGGTCTGTGAGTCTGTGAGTCTGTGAGTCTGTGAGTCTGTGAATCTGTGAGTCTGTGAGTCTGTCCGCATTTCCTTGTTACAGCCATAACTTCCACGATTTTGAATTGATTCAGCTCAAATTTTGAGTGATGGTGCGGATAAGGCCCCTTGAGGTCCCATACAAATTTCAACATGATTGATCCAGCGGTACGCCCTGCGCATGCGCTAACGTTAAATTCAACAAACACGCATAACTTTCACAATTTTGATTCAATTTCGCTCAAATTTTCAAGGGTTGTTTGGACAAGGCCTTGTGAGTTCCAGTATGAATTTCAGCATGATCGGACCCTCGGTGCGCTCTGCGCATGCGCTGGCGTGAAATAGATTCAATTTCCTTGTTACAGCCGTAGTAACCAAAGATTTCACCCAATTTCAATGTAATTCTCAGGGATTAAGCGGGTAGGGCCCATTGAGGTCCCATATAAATTTCAACATGATAGAGCCAGCGGTTCGCCCTGCGCATGCGCTCTGTCTGTCTGTCTGTCCTTCTATGCACGGCCAAACGGCTCGACGGATATCGACCAAATTTGGCACGAATATCGAGTAGGCTCCCAAGTTGTGCAACGTCGCATTTTCAATTCCCTGACCATAGCGGAACTATGGTCGACCATGGTCAACTCCTGAATGGCTTGATGGATATCGACCAAATTTGGCACGAATATCCAGTATGCTCCCAAGTTGTGCAACATCGTATTTTTAATTCCCTGACCATAGCGGAACTATGGTCGACCATGGTCAACTTCGTTAATTGAAATGGTAACCCCTATTTTTTATCGCGTATTCGTAATCTACGTGAAATTCTATCTACGATCGACCCTTCGGACTACCCCCGCGGTCGACCATAGCGCATCCATGGGCCCCTCCATGGTCGAATCCCGAATTGCTCAACGGATATCGACCAAATTTGGCACGAATATCCAGTAGGCTCCCAAGTTGTGCAACGTCGCATTTTTAATTCCCTGACCATAGCGGAACTATGGTCGACCATGGTCAACTCCTGAATGGCTTGACGGATATCGACCAAATTTGGCACGAGTATCCAGTAGGCTCCCAAGTTGTGCAACGTCGCATTTTTAATTCCCTGACCATAGCGGAACTATGGTCGACCATGGTCAACTTCGTTAATTGAAATGGTAACCCCTATTTTTTATCGCGTATTCGTAATCTACGTGAAATTCTATCTACGATCGACCCTTCGGACTACCCCCGCGGTCGACCTTAGCGCATCCATGGGCCCCTCCATGGTCGAATCCCGAATTGCTCAACGGATATCGACCAAATTTGGCTCCAATATCCGGTAGCCTCCCAAGTTGAACGTAGGCGCATTTTTAATTCCCTGACCATAGCGGAAATATGGTCGACCATGGTCAACTCCTGTATGGCTTGACGGATTTTGATAAAATTGGGCACAAATACCCGGTAGGGTATGGGATTTTTCCTTCGTTTGTTGGTTCCACGATACTGCGTACAGCGAATCTCGGATAGCGAGCGAAGCGAGCGGTCAGGCTAGTTATGTATAATGGACGTAATGTATTATGGAAGTCATGTTATGTATAATATGTATATTTCATGTAATGTAATGTAATGTTATGTTATGTAATGTAATGTTATGTAATATGTATATTTAACGTTATGCAATGTTATGTAATGTAATGTAATGTAATGTTATGTTATTTTGCTTCCGAGTCTGTTCTATTTTATAATGGGTCACTCTGATTGTGACGAGGAAGCTCCTGTGCCATCACCTTGGCAGTGTATTTTTCTTTTTATCCTGTAGTTTTGCTTCCGAGTCTGCGAAGCAGCGGAAGCCTTGTGTTCACTTTCGTGAGCCAAAAAATTTTTGTCTTCAGAAATCAAAATTTCCACTTGCATTTTGCGTTTCAAGGCCTACTGAACAAATTTGGTTCCGTGTCTGTCGGTCTGTGAGTCTGTGAGTCTGTCTGTCCGCATTTCCTTGTTACAGCCATAACTTCCACGATTTTGAATTGATTCAGCTCAAATTTTGAGGGATGGTGCGGATAAGGCCCCTTGAAGTCCCATACAAATTTCAACATGATTGATCCAGCGGTACGCCCTGCGCATGCGCTAACGTTAAATTCAACAAACACGCATAACTTTCACAATTTTGATTCAATTTCGCTCAAATTTTCAAGGGTTGTTTGGACAAGGTCTAGTGAGTTCCAGTATGCATTTCAGCATGATCGGACCCTCGGTGCGCTCTGCGCATGCGCTGGCGTGAAATAGATTCAATTTCCTTGTTACAGCCGTAGTAACCAAAGATTTCACCCAATTTCAATGTAATTCTCAGGGATTAAGCGGGTAGGGCCCATTGAGGTCCCATATAAATTTCAACATGATAGAGCCAGCGGTTCGCCCTGCGCATGCGCTAACGTGAAATTCTTCAAACACGCATAACTTTCGCATTTTTGTATAATGGACGTAATGTATTATGGACGTAATGTTATGTACCTAATATGTATATTTCATGTAATGTTATGTAATGTAATGTTATGTAATATGTATATTTCACGTTATGTAATGTTATGTAATGTAATGTAATGTTATGTTATGTTATTTTGCTTCCGAGTCTGTTCTATTTTATAATGGGTCACTCTGACATTGTGACGAGGAAGCTCCTGTGCCATCACCTTGGCAGTGTATTTTGCTATGGATTTCCACTACTCCGCCGCAAGTGATTTGATAAGTTATATTCATACGAAAGATGTATAACATCAGATCATGGATGGATTACAGTCCCAATAAGAATAGCGCGTTAAACATTATTTCTAGTCCTCCTCATGCAACCGAAGTTACTCCTACTTAATTACAGCGATGCAGCGTAAAAAATTACCCACCTTTTCAAACTGTCATTCGTCCTCCCCTCCACTCCACCTGATCATATGGTTTTCTGATGTGATGTCACAGCCTCCTACATAATTTCCATGGATGTTATAAAGTGATTTATTCCCATGGATGATGTCAAGGTAAAGTATCCATTTAAATTCCTCTGGTTCCCACCAATTTTTCAAATGCTGTTTCCCTCTAATTTTCAAATACCTCCTCTCCTCCCCACCCATGAATGACATAAGACCAGCTGTTACCAAATTCCCGCCTTTTCAAACTGTCATCCCCCTCCCCTCACCGCAACCTGATCATATGGTTTTCCCTATCATTATCAAATACCCCGCCACACACCCATCAGTGACAAGATCAGCTGGCCCCCCTCCCTCTCACTATCACCACCCTTCACCCCGCCAGAAGTCACAGCTGATGTGATGTCACAGCCTCCTACATCATGACCGCCAATTTTTGAATTTCTCCCACCACGACCACTCCCCCTCAGGAATCAGCTGATATTCTCTTTCCCTCCAGTATTTAACCGCCAATTTTCAAACATGACTTCATACAAATGATAACCTATACGTTTTCCCACCCCCCACACCTTTAACACAACTTGGATCAGTTCATGGATCATATCTAAATTATAAGATCCATCCATTTCCACATATCTTTCCCATGGCCTTTGGTTTTCCCTTCGATATTTAAAATTATTTCCCTTCCCTTCCCCTTCCCTTAACCTCTCCTTGCCTAATGTTTTTTCCCTCGAATTTTCAATTACCCCTTCCCAACCTCATACCATAATCAGCTGAGGGCCCTCCATCTTCTTTTATCATACAAGATATCAACTGGTGTGACGTCATGTCCCGCCTATTGTTTTTTTGGGCGCTATCTTGCCACTTAATCGATCCTGGTTGGCGCTAATTTTCAAAAACTGGTTCCCCTCCAAATGACTGTGAAAAGGATGGTGCTGGAAAGAAAAGAGGGGTTTCCCGCGAAGTTTTAAAAACACGTGGCTCTTCATATTCTGTCTGCAGATTTCAAGAACCTGGGCCCATCAAACTGTTGGTAGGTGGGTCCTTCCCCCAAATTTAGGCAATTTACTCGAGCTAAACCTATGTAGGCTTGTTGGGGCTCTAAAGAAAGCACTTTTTCTGGGAGAATCGAAATCTATGGGTGAACAAAATAGTAAGATGCTGTCCTATTTCGGTGGTGGTCCTCTATTTGACAGGTCCTGGATGTGAAGTAGGTGGGGCCATAGCTGTTTAACCCCTCAAACGAAAGCTGTTTCAGAGGACGTGACGAATATAGGAACCTCGAACCCCTTAAAACACCCAAAATATACCAAATTTCGAGAAGGTAGTACAAGAAAGCATTGAGATTTATAAGGAGAACAGAAACAATAAGGAGCTATCGGTAGACTGAAATATGGAAACACGTGTTAACGTTTACGTTGAAGGAGAAAAAAGGGTGTAATATGAGGCGCTACAACTGCAAGCTGCGGGAACCCCGGGACACGACCGTTTCGAAGCAAGTCGTTGCAGTCGATATAATCAATTATATTCACCATCCATTCTTTGAACTTCCATCAGGTATCAAGGTAGATGCATACTATATTGTGGAATATACCTATACTTCGAAATAAATGTAGGTTCCAGTGTTTGAAACATATACCTACAACAACAATAATATTTTAGAATACTTATCATCAGTTTCGTAATTAAAGATTTTCCTATCACCGCAGCCGAAAATATTTTACAATCATCATCGTCGTTCTTGAGTCAGGTGTCGAAGAAAGGATTTCAACACAAAAATTCAAACATGTGAGTTAAACAATATATCTATATTTTCTCAATAATTATTCACGTAGGTATATATTAGAAATGGGTTCATACAGATTTGTTTGCTCTGGGGGCCTGCACTAACTACTAGGTACTTACAATAAAAATCAATAATATCTGAACGAAAGTATAAAACGTCACATCGATCATATTAAAATTTGGAATAATTTATTTTTTACCGATCTGTGGTATCAGTAAGGCTCGTCATACACCCTGAATTATACCGAATTTCGAAAAGGTAATACCAGAGCGTCGATTAGGTATATCGTGCTATGGAGTTTTTGTCTGATGATACCTCCTGATACATGAAACTTGTTTGATCATCTCTCAGGAATCAAATGAACGTGGGAAAGAGCTCTGTCAGCACGGAGCAAGTCGTAACAGGGTTTTGAGAATGAAGCCCCTACCAAAGTCTCCTTCCAGCTCTACAGGGAACTGCTTGGTCAGCTATGCATGTATTCTCATGAATCCTAAGGTTACTGACACTCCCTTACCACAACGGATGTCTAGGTTATATCCCCTCCTACACAATTAGATAGCTGTAGTGGGGGTTTTGTTCAAATAGGTACCCCCATCAGAAAACTCATTCTGTCTGAAGAAATCAATCAAGAGACTTCTTCTCTGTGATCACCCCTTCCATCAATACAAGGTAATTAATATTTACATACTCTCTTCAATCAATTATTTCTTACGATTATATTTATGTTTATGTTTCATGAATAATCTTATTTGCAGATGAACTCTTTACTTAACAAGATCCAACAATCTGCCGCCATTCTCGAACTTAGATCGGTGGACAGTCTAGTGATAGACACACCGTATGCTGTAATGAAAATGATGAGGGTGCAAACTCAACACGGACCTGCAGTTCAAGTTCATCTGCAGGAACTTCAAGAAGGGCAGATACTGAATGAGGGAGAGAATACATTCAGGGTATACCTGCCTAAAAGGATCTCGGAAGCTTTCACTCAAGAAGACGACGTAGACAATTACAATTCCACCAATACTATCTACACCCTCGTATACAGAGGAAAATTGGGGAGGGCCTTCCTTATAGATTTTTACTAATTAAATGTATTATAATGTAACTTATTGTAATAAAACAAAAACAAAAAACAAAAAAAATCAATAAAAGAACGACGGAAAAAAAGGAGTGTGAGTTCATAATGGTTGTCACACACTGAACATTGTGTGGATGGGGCAATGTTTATTTTAAAAAACCAAGAAGTTATTAGTCTCCCTCACGTGTATAAAACACGAAATTTCTGATATTATGAATTGCTAATACTCAGGATGTCTCACCGTGAAGAGGAAAAGTCTTATTGCTGCATCCTTAGATGTTTTGAGCATGCTGGAGATTTTGTCGACGGGATGGTATGTAAAATAATATGATATGTACTATTCTATACATATTATGTAGATCGCAGACCCTCCGTAGGTTAGTACCTAACCCCGTACTCGTTACTTGGTACCTACCTAAATCACGAGTTAAATGTTGCTAAAATAATTCTGCCGATGACAAACAGTACCTAACAAAAGAAACACACATAATGAAGTTCTGAAAAGAAATTGTTGATGAGGAGTGAAAAAAGTTGCAAATGTACCTACCAACAAACTCCAGCCCTTCTACGTAGATGGTATAATGGACCGTTGTGTAATAATTTACCGTTGAGTAATGATTTACCGTAGTAATAATTTACCCATCAAAAATACTTCAACGTTTGTTCAAGTTTCACTACCTACCAACAAACTCAAAAAGAGCCGTCATTTTTCAAATGAAATAATATGACAGAACAACCAACTCGACTTCATACTCCGCCAATATAATCAGGTGATCCCTAGCAATGATTTTATCGCCACCAAATTTCCTATTGTGGGCGCGTCTCTGGTTACGACATTTGGTTTGAATTGTATACAATTTCATTCAGACTGGAGTCGAAAATGCCTGTCGGTGCAAACTTCGGGGCCTTACTGTGAACGAACGGCTGGACGTACGATGCTCCGGATGGTCTTAAAAAACTCGCAAGTTCAAGAACTATTTAAAACCGTAAAAATATTCACGTAAAAAAATGGTATAGGCGTTTTGAAAATTTCAACCCCTATTTTGAACCCCTTAGAGATGACTGACACTAACGTCGAGCTTCGAGGACCAACTAGACGCCGAACGGAACCTATAACCCGAATTTCATCAATTTTTTTTCATGGTAACTAAGAAAAGTGGCCCGTACGGCGTACGGCGGACAGACTGAAATATTTTTATTGCAGTTTTGGATTCTACATACCTACCTTGAAACGTAAACCATCAAATTTTGAGGGGAGGTAAGAATTTTTTTTTCATGCTCGATTCTAATGGTTCATTATTGAAAATAATATACCAAAATGTCGTTACTTCAGTTTTTGCCATTGCAGATGTAAAACTTGGAAACGTGAACAACGACAACAACAGAAGTCAGTAGAGGGTAGTCTCAAATGCAGCATTTATTAAACTAACCAATAAAGACATCCTATTGGATTAACCCCCCTCCCTCTCTAGTTTTTGGTTTATTATTTTCAATAATGAACGATTGGAATCGAGCATGAAAAAAAAAAATTCTTACCTCCCCTCAAAATTTGATGGTTTACGTTTCAAGGTATGTAGAATCCAAAACTGCAATAAAAATATTTCTGTCTGTCCGCCGTACGCCGTACGGGCCACTTTTCTTAGTGACCATGAAAAAAAATTGATGAAATTCGGGTTATAGGTTCCGTTCGGCGTCTAGTTGGTCCTCGAAGCTCGACGTTACTGTGAGTCATCTCTAAGGGGTTCAAAATAGGGGTTGCAATTTTCAAAACGCCTATACCATTTTTTTTACGTAAATATTTTTACGGTTTCAAATAGTTCTTGAACTTGCGAGTTTTTTAAGACCATCCGGAGCATCGTACGTCCAGCCGTTCGTTCACAGTAAGGCCCCGAAGTTTGCACCGACAGGCATTTTCGACTCCAGTGCGAATGAAATTGTATACAATTATTCAAATCAAATCTCGTAACCAGAGACGCGCCCACAATAGGAAATTTGGCGGAGATAAAATCATTGGTAGGGATCACCTGATT
Source organism: Leptopterna dolabrata (assembly GCA_954871275.1). Classification (NCBI taxonomy): domain Eukaryota; kingdom Metazoa; phylum Arthropoda; class Insecta; order Hemiptera; family Miridae; genus Leptopterna; species Leptopterna dolabrata. The sequence goes on along the minus strand of OX940985.1, from coordinate 3,109,173 downwards.
ATATTGGCGGAGTATGAAGTCGAGTTGGTTGTTCTTTGATATTATTTAATTTGAAAAATGATGGCTCTTTTGGAGTTTGTTGGTAGGTAGTGAAACTTGAACAAACGTTGAAGTATTATTGATGGGTAAATTATTACTACGGTAAATCATTACTCAACGGTAAATTATTACACAACGGTTCATTATACCATCTACGTAGAAGGGGCTGGAGTTTGTTGGTAGGTACTTTTGCAACTTTTTTCACTCCTCATCAACAATTTCTTTTCAGAACTTCATTATGTGTGTTTCTTTTTGTTAGGTACTGTTTGTCATCGGCAGAATTATTTTAGCAACATTTAACTCGTGATTTAGGTAGGTATCTAGGAACGAGTACGGGGTTAGGTACTAACCTACGGAGGGTCTGCGATCTACATAATATGTATAAAATAGTACATATCATATTATATAGACGGGTTATCTATACATAGAGCTGTGATCTGTAACGGAAGGGTATTCTATACAAAATAATAAACCGTTGTGCAGGGATTTGCAGCGTTTTAATACCATGATTCATCTCACTCGCAACAAAATAACTATAGTTAGTGTTCGTCTTGTGATCAGTGTATTATCGCAGGTCGAAGGTTAGTCAAACATATTCTCGATGATTTATGGCAAACTGACTCGATTGATTTAACTAAGAATTCTGATAGAGGTTTCAAACATTTTACTGACAGTAATCGATGTCGGATCGAAGAAAGCATGGACAATACCCTTGAAGAAAGAACTAGAAAAAAAATTTCATGGGGAGGAAGAGAACGAAGACATTATTATAATATTATATCGCACATTAGTGATATTATTTCATTTTGGACTTGGTTGATTGGTGGGTACCTTCTTTTTCAACTTGGACAAACTCTATGCTCATGAATAACAACAAATAATATTAATTTTAGAATTCTTGAATTCACTCTGTATTTATGAAACTGTAATTCCCCGACCGGGTCCAGTACTCGATTTACAGCTTTCGCAAGGGAGGTATTGACCACAGAAAACAGCGATCTACGCAGAAGGGTACCTACCTTCAGCCACTAGAACTATCACTATGTCATAATTTGCAGCATTTTTCTGTAGTTTTCATAAACTTCTGTTTGCAAAGCAATGTCCGATGAATAAAGTTCTGTGTATTCCTTCAAATTTCGTATCTTGAAACGACCCCAAACGTCTTGAGCGTGGATGTAGTCCCCGTCAGTTATTTCATCTCCCGTTAATCCCACAACAGAATGCGTCAATCGGAAAGAATGACGTTTTCTCAAGAACCTCCCAATTTCTAATGTAAGAATAAGAATATACTCATATCCTCACTGAGAGAGCCCTATCGTCATCACTGGGGAAAGTTTGCATCATTTCGGGGAAGTTGGACGAATTTCCAACTAGTTCGGCTAAGCTATCGGTAAGGAAGCAAGGAAGCGATATGAATAGAGAAAACTAACCTTAACCTTACTCCCTTGAATTTATTGAGAAACGTATTGGTATAGTTCTCAGATGATTTTGCCGAAACATCTTCTACCTATATCTCCATCGTCCACATGCTTTTTGACAAGGAAATGCGTGTCATACTCACTCAGGTTATGTAAATACATCGGCACATAACTCGTAAAATTCAACTTTAAATTGCATCCCTCACATTGTGGAGCAATACTTACCACTGAGATGGTCGTAATGAGCGAATTTGTTTTCCCTTCGTTTGTACAGTCAAATTGTACATAATATAACATAATTCTCAGTGGGTTGAACTTTCATGTTTTTGGTACTCACCAGAGTCCAGATTATTTCATTGCTCGTATGATAAAATGAATCTCAATGGTAATTCTCTAACTTTTATCATATGAACTGGTCCTACGAGTTGTTACCTTTGAAGGTCATCAGTGGAGACTATCAATTCTGATTAATAAGACTTCAAGTAGAGATGCACAGATAAGGGAAGTAGACTCGAGAAAACAGGTTATAATTTACACAGATTTATTTGTGCACAATAATTTCCTCTCAGATAACACTATGTACAACTGGAAGGATATCGCCCGCTATAACCCCAACAACTAATCGAACCCAGGGAACTGTGGTTTCACACAGACGATTGTTTAACTTGAGCCTAACCTATTTTTCTACGACTAACTACGCACGCACAACCCGCTAGACCAAAATTTGGCTCATTACTCACTCACTCACAGCAACCACAACAGAATTTCCACAATCTAATTTCAATGAACCGTCGTGCCGCGCGTCCGCCACTGGCTTGACCTACGTCAGTTTCCCTCACACGCCTCGCCTTCACCACCATAGAGTTGTCAGATCAGCAGTTCTTATCACTTACACCTTCCTGTGACGGCTCGCGGTTCTCAACTTCACAAGTGAATTCACAGGCCATCTGGCGGTAATCCTCTGGACTAAAACGAGGGCCAGTGTCACCGCCAGAAAGCTTCGTGCATAACGTCGATTTTTACCTCCCTTAAATTACCGGTCAGTCCATGTGACATTTCGGCATTCGAAAAAGCGGTACTTTGGATGACAAATATGATGTAGACGGTATACCCTTTTGGGATAGGCATCAATATACTTAGCCCATGGCGTTCTACATTTCAATCTGCTCTACTTGAAAGATGGTGAAAACCGTCATTATTGATTTATAAAATATGTAAGTCGTTTAATCAGTAATGAACTCAGTATGCACTAACATGCTAGTGAAATTAGTACGCGATGCTTCAAGACACATAATATATCAGAGTGGTTGTTTAGGCATGATAGCGAAAGAGAGGCTTCAAGAACATGAATCAATCATTTTTTCCTCCCATCCGTTATCAATTTCCACAGAACGAAATGGTTGAATTTAAAAAAGTACAACATAATGATTGATGCCCCCTTGTGATTTACACAGATATTGAGTGTTTACTAAAATATATCAAGTCGTACCCCTATTCAAATAATAGTGATGGCACAATCGTGAACTAAGGATAATCATCTGCATATACAAACATGTGCAGGTCTCTATTTGGTCCTTATGTGGAGTACAATACCCAATTGAGAGCTCGATAGGTTTCGGAATTCAATAAAGATTACTACAAATCAACCTAAAACTCCGTCTTAGGACGATCTGTGATGAACAAGCGCAAGTTCAAAGATTTCAAATGGTAACCACCGACTCGATAATTACGAAACCAGCTAACAGAACAAATTTCAACGCTAGATTTACCTTCGATGTCCGGGTCTTGGTGGTAGAGAGGAGGTGTATATGGATACAGATGGATAGTGTGTAGGGTGGGTTCATCCCATATGTAAAAATTACTAAGACTACGTGTACAATATACCATAAATTTGAGAATACAGATAAGTAGGTGACTTGATTGATTTCAGCAACTATCCTAATCATCACCCTTGACTGTAACTTGCGAATAAGAAAGTAGTTGGGTAATGGAATTGTTGGAGGATGAGACAAGGTAGCAGGTATCCCTTTCATATAGTTTGTTGGTCTGCATGCCAAACTTAAGGACTCCAATATGCTGAAGCCGCGCAATCAAAAAGCTAAAGACGCCGGTCAAGAAAAACATCCTTTTCATAGATTTCATGAACAGACTAGGTAAACTCATGAGAGAACGTTTACTGTGAATTTGGGAAGATATCGTCGAAATTCAGAAATTAGTCCTTCTAATAATATTGATCAATGAACTAATGTGTCTAAGCTACTCGAGTCATATAGGTACTTGGTTGGCGTCATAGGAAATACCTTAAAACCAATGAAGATATGCAATGAAGATATTTTAAGGAAGGAGGACAAAAACTTTCATCGCCTGCTCAGAATTTTATTTATTCGTTTGTTACGTAAAATAGGTAAGTAGTAGGTACAGATCAAAATTTAAGTTTTTCTTTTCATTTCCCTGTGTCACCAAAAACAAAGCCATTTGACCAGAACTTCACCATTTCTTCTTCTTTAGTTTTTTCCCCACCAAATATTGATCGGGAAAATTGGTTTTCTTCATATCTTGCTCGTAAAATCATCCTTATATCTTATTTCCGTAGACATCATGCAAATGGAATTATAATATGTTATTAGGTACTTTATCATTTCGTCGTATGCGTGCGACGATTAATAGTTCGTTGGCTAATGAAGGCAAGTAGGTACCCCTTGTCTAATACCTAGATTTGTAATTTTTGGCACATGACCTCGCCTCACTAACGTCTTTGCCAAGTTTTTTCTTCAAGGGTATTGTCCATGCTTTCCTCTATCAGAATTCTTAGTTAAATCAATCAAGTGGAGGATGCCATAAATCATCGAGAATATGTTTGACTAAAACCTTCGACCTGCGATAATTAATTCGTTTAGCTCTTCAGCAAGATTTCTCTTCAAGCTCATGATAACGTTGAGGACTATTTGAGACAAATAATAATCTTTGTATAGTTCATGACTATTTAAACCGTAATTAAAAACTTTAAACTCAGTTTGACATAAAAAATTCTCCGCGCAATGGTTCGTATCCTCCTTGACTTATTAGTTTTTTCTCCTCATTTATGTGAGTCCAATCTTGAGTCGTTAGATCAAATTTTTTTGTTGCGGGGAGACTCGCTTCTGCTAAATTTTGAGGATTCTCAAAGACAATTGGTTCACAAAATGTGTACTGCTCTGATGTGTTGGCCAACGCTCCCTCGAAACTTGATGGATAATAAACTTCGACTCCTGTTCCTTGAGTCACGCAAAGGTAATCATTTATCTTCTGCGGGTTATCATAAAGCTGTGTAGCATCTCGACGAGTTAAAGCGATTTCGTTAATGCTATGATCACAATCTATGAACCATTCGAATTTTTCATATATAACAAGCGAGCGATGTTTAAGTGTAGAAGGAACACTAAACTGGACTCGGAATAGCCAAGTGTCTGATATGATGACTGGGTGATCCTCCTTTCGTATTTTCTTGTAGCTTAGAGAGATGTAAGCAGGCAAGTTTCTTAGTAGATTTTCCTCGATCAAGATCCATTCATCAGCGGGTATAACGATACGGTTTGTTCTGTTATGGATGACAACTTGTTTCAACCCTATGTCTTCATCCGTTCGTATATCGACTCCTTTGAGCCCACGCTTGTCAAAACATATTTTTTCAACGTGTAACACCATCACTGATCACAAGACGAACACTAACTATAGTTCTTTTGTTGCGAGCGAGATGAATCATGGTATTGTGAGGAAGCTACGGTGGAGATTTTGACACCAAGCCAGGTGATAAATACCTAGGAACAAAAATTGTGGGAATCGTGTTGTTGTTCGGGAATGTTCGTTGGGAAAAAAGCTCGTTAAAAAAGTGGTAGTTCTTTCTGTGTTCAACGAATTAAAATGGGAATAAACAAGTTGCACCCAAGCCGAGTCCGTCTTTCTAACAGTGGTGTCAGAAGTGGGATTTGAAATGTCAACGCGTTCGGGAGGGACTTATGGGGCACTTGACGAGGTGGGAGATGGTAACCCACTGGCGGAGTCCCTCCTTAATTTGCCCCAGGTTACCCTGCCGCCCACAGTTATGCCTCAAGCCTCAAACAGTATTCCCCCAAGGTCACTGGAAACCAGGATGCTGAAGCCAAAGCCCTTTGATGGCAGCGCAGAATGGGAGGCGTCCACCGGCAGTTTGAGTTGGTAGCGGAAAACAACGGTCGGAGCGAGGCAGCAAAGGCAACAGAATTAGGAGCTGCTCTGGCAGGCCCAGCACTAGACCTGATCACAGAGGTACCTTCGCCAATAACTTATACTGATCTGGTGGCTGTGTTAAGTGCCACATATGGCAGTAGGAATAAAAGGGAACTGTGTGTGGCCTTGCTGCAGGGGCGCAGGCAGCAGCCTACAGAGACAGTGGCTGAATACCATCGGCAGGTATGCGCATTGGCATGGAAGGCCTGGCCTGGGGCGGGGAGGTGGAGGAACTCCTTACCCTCCGGTTTATTGAAGGGCTGCGGGATCCGGCGTTGAAGGAGAAAGTTCTCACAGCCTGGCGGCGCACACTGCAGGACGCATTGACTAGAGCACTACGCCTGGAGGCCGTTGCAACAATGTTGTACCCCAACAGCGTTAGTGTCCCAGCAGCACAGCTGCATGCAGTGCAAGTGAGGGGCCAAGGACGAAAGCAGGTTGTGTGTTGGCGATACGACCAACTGGGGCACATCCTGCGGGACTGCCTCACCTGGGAGAGCAGGAAGGAGACTACAGGTGGTGCGGGAGGTTAATAAATGTTGCAATTGAGACTACCCTCCACTGACTTCTGTTGTTGTCGTTGTTCACGTTTCCAAGTTTTACATCTGCAATGGCAAAAACTGAAGTAACGACATTTTTTACATGCCATCCCATCGACACTATCTCCAGCATGCTCAAAACATCTAAGGATGCAGCAATAAGACTTTTCCTCTTCACGGTGAGACATCCTGAGTATTAGCAATTCATAATATCAGAAATTTCGTGTTTTATACACGTGAGGGAGACTAATAACTTCTTGGTTTTTTAAAATAAACATTGCCCCATCCACGCAATGTTCAGTGTGTGACAACCATTATGAACTTACACTCCTTTTTTTCCATGGTTCTTTTATTGATTTTTTTTTTTTAAATTACAATAAGTTACATTATATATTTAATTGTCGATTGCCCAATTTTCCTCTGTATACAAGGGTGTAGATAGTATTGGTGGAATTGTAATTGTCTACATCGTCTTCTTGAGTGAAAGCTTCCGAGATCCTTTTAGGCAGGTATACCCTGAATGTATTCTCTCCCTCATTCAGTATCTGCCCTTCTTGAAGTTCCTGCAGATGAACTTGAACTGCAGGTCCGTGTTGAGTTTGCACCCTCATCATTTTCATTACAGCATACGGTGTGTCTATCACTAGACTGTCCACCGATCTAAGTTCGAGAATGGCGGCAGATTGTTGGATCTTGTTAAGTAAAGAGTTCATCTGCAAATAAGATTATTCATGAAACATAAACATAAATATAATCGTAAGAAATAATTGATTGAAGAGAGTATGTAAATATTAATTACCTTGTATTGATGGAAGGGGTGATCACAGAGAAGAAGTCTCTTGATTGATTTCTTCAGACAGAATGAGTTTTCTGATGGGGGTACCTATTTGAACAAAACCCCCACTACAGCTATCTAATTGTGTAGGAGGGGATATAACCTAGACATCCGTTGTGGTAAGGGAGTGTCAGTAACCTTAGGATTCATGAGAATACATGCATAGCTGACCAAGCAGTTCCCTGTAGAGCTGGAAGGAGACTTTGGTAGGGGCTTCATTCTCAAAACCCTGTTACTCTTTCCCACGTTCATTTGATTCCTGAGAGATGATCAAACAAGTTTCATGTATCAGGAGGTATCATCAGACAAAAACTCCATAGCACGATATACCTAATCGACGCTCTGGTATTACCTTTTCGAAATTTGGTATAATTCAGGGTGTATGACGAGCCTTACTGATACCACAGATCGGTAAAAAATAAATTATTCCAAATTTCGATATGATAGATGTGACGTTGTATACTTTCATTTAGTTCTTATTGATTTTTAATGTAAGTACCTAGTAGTTAGTGCAGGCCCCCCGAGCAAACAAATCTGTATGAACCCATTTCTAATATATACCTACGTGAATAATTATTGAGAAAATATAGATATATTTTTTAACTCACATTTGTGAATTTTTGTGTTGAAATCCTTTCTTCCACACCTGACTCAAGGACGACGATGATGATTATAAAATATTTTCGGCTGCGGTGATAGGAAAATCTTTAATTACGAAACTGATGATAAGTATTCTAAAATATTATTGTTGTTGTAGGTATATGTTTCAAACACTGGAACCTATATTTATTTCGAAGTATAGGTATATTCCACAATATAGTATGCATCTACCTTGATACCTGATGGAAGTTCAAAGAATGGATGGTGAATATAATTAATTATATCGACTGCAACGACTTGCTTCGAAACGGACGAGTCCCGGGGTTCCCGCAGCTTGCCGATGTAGCGCCTCATATTACACCCTTTTTTTCTCCTTCAACGTCAACCGAGGTATTCCTAGCGTGTTTCCATATTTCAGTCTACCGATAGCTCCTTCTTGTTTCTGTTCTCCTTATAAATCTCAATGCTTTCTTGTACTACCTTCTCGAAATTTGGTATATTTTGGGTGTTTTAAGGGGTTCGAGGTTCCTATATTCGTCACGTCCTCTGAGAGAGCTTTCGTTTGAGGGGTTAAACAGCTATGGCCCTACCTACTTCACATCCAGGACCTGTCGAATAGAGGACCACCACCGAAATAGGACAGCATCTTACTATTTTGTTCACCCATAGATTTCAATTCTCCCAGAAAAAGTGCTTTCTTTAGAGCCCCAACAAGCCTACATAGGTTTAGCTCGAGTAAATTGCCTAAATTTGGGGGAAGGACCCACCTACCAACAGTTTGATGGGCCCAGGTTCTTGAAATCTGCAGACAGAATATGAAGAGCCACGTGTTTTTAAAACTTCGCGGGAAACCCCTCTTTTCTTTCCAGCACCATCCTTTTCACAGTCATTTGGAGGGGAACCAGTTTTTGAAAATTAGCGCTAACCAGGATCGATTAAGTGGCAAGATAGCGCCCAAAAAAACAATAGGCGGGACATGACGTCACACCAGTTGATATCTTGTATGATAAAAGAAGATGGAGGGCCCTCAGCTGATGATGGTATGAGGTTGGGAAGGGGTAATTGAAAATCGAGGGAAAAAACATTAGGTAAGGAGAGGTTAAGGGAATGGGAAGGGAAGGGAAATAATTTTAAATATCGAAGGGAAAACCAAAAGCCACGGAAAACATATGTGAAAATGGATGGATCTTATAATTTATATATGATCCACGAACTGGTCCAAGTTGTGTTAAAGGTGTGGGGGGCGGGAAAACGTATAGGTATTTCTGGGAATGGGGTATACTGATACCCTGGACTTAGGAAGTTTGCTAGAGTAAGGCTGGGGACACACATAGCTTTTATTTTCCATGCGGACGGACTTCCAAGGACATCGCGAGCAGAGAAAAATCCGTCGCACGCAAGCGACTAGGTGACACACAACAGCGTTTTTATCCTGCCGTCGCTCGTAGCTGGGAAGTGGAGGCGATGAAGGTGGGCTATTGACATATCAAATTTCAGTGTGGAATTCCGCCCGTTTTTTCCGTCGTCCGACGGGAATCCGGCGAGGAGCGGGCGCGTGAAAACCTGCCAAAGGGCGAAACATCTACTCTGCTCCGCTACACGCCGATGTGTGTTCCGTTCCATTTGACTGCACAGATGTCTGGTTCCGCGTATGGGGCGGGCGGAGTTCTTGGAAGGACGCCCGCGTCGGAATCGCGATGTGTGTCCCTAGCCTAAAGGTGGGTTGGCATCAGGGCCACGGAATCGAACAAACGACCTCTGCCGCCATTCCAAACCTTGTTACCAAGGAAGGAGCCCGACCACCCACCTGCTCATTCCAGGCGCCGGGTTGCGGGACCCTTTGGTATGGACTGGGTAAATATTTTCTCATGGATGTTCCTAGCTGTGGTGATCGGCTGCTCCCTAACACTATGCAATAGCGTCATCTAACATATAAGCCGCGTCTCAACGGCTACCCAGAGCGGGGTTCCCCTACCCCTCTCTGGGGATGTATCAGAGGGGTATAAAAGAAGTTGTATTCCAATAAACAATCATCCTATGTCACAAACCGACTCAAGAAGTCTCGTGTACATTATTCCTAATTATAGCTCCCGCTGGATCATCACACTGGTCACCCCGACGACGAACACACAACCTTCACCGGCTTCCTGCCTTCTGCGAATAGCGCCCCGCCTTCTCGCCTCTAGCGACGGCTCAACACGCAACTTCGCCGGCTACTCGCCTTCTGCGATCAGCGTCCCGCCTTCTTGCTTCCAGCGACGGCTTAACACGCACATTCGCCTTGGACTACCACAGACTTACAAAGGTTCTTTTCAGGACAACTGTCTGTTTCAGCCTTCCAGTTTCAGCCACCACGGACTTTCGCGACCGCAACGCCGGCAGAGCAACGTACCTTTGCCCCGGCCATCTTCGGACTAACAACGATTCTTTGGGCCGGTTTCACCAACGCGGATTATCCAGAGTTCAATCCCGGCTGAGGTTTAAGCCATCGATTCTGAGAAAAGACAGTTTCACGAACGCCTAACCTAGGAATAAGTCGCGGCAACGGCGTATTAAGTTAATACCTCGTTTCAGGTGGTTTAAACCTCTGATCTACGGTTGATCTCCGATTCTCCTCCAGGCCATCGCCATTTTGAAATCTATTTTATCAGTGTTTTTCATATGTACTTCTCAACTTGCAATCTTGCATCAACATTTAGTGCGAGGAATCGTTACATTGAAGTGTTTGAGTCATCCTTGGATGAATATTTCAATGAACTTCTGGAAGTGGCCGCGCCCAGACGGCGATAATACGCGAAAGGGTCGAGCATTTCCACAAGTGGGATGACGGCGATTTTTTCGCGAGTTTCCGCCTTCCGACGGAAGGGATGAGCTTAGTGCTCGATGCAAGAGAAAGCCTTCTAGTTCTCGAAACAGAAATGTGAGTGCAACCAAACACGTGTAATAAATATAATTTTACACCAAACCAGGTAGGCAACAACGTCGGACCCATCATTATTTATTTAGTAGGTAAACAAACCTTCATTGTACGTGGTAGGTACTCGCAGACTGCGCTAATAAGTACATGTATAACTTCTTCTGCATACAGCGAATTATTGTAAAAAAGTAGATACCTTTTATAGAAGAGCCTAGGTAGGCTATCTATAATTTATTACAAGAGCTGTCTCGAAAGATGTAAGATGGTCTTTTGTAGTAATGACAGAGTGGAGAATGACAGAGAGAGAATGACAGAGGCTAGCGGCATAAGAAAAATCGCGAAACTTCCGCAACTAGCTACTATTATGCAGTTTAATGTCTCCACAACAGAGGATGGCGGACAAAATTTAAGTATCCATAGAAGAAATATCACAGATCCACAACTCATGGATGAGCATCTCTCCTCCATGTCATCTGTAATACGGGATTTGTGTTTCTGGGGATAGCAATGCTGATGCAAACTGACCAATCTCGGCTTAAACCCAAGTTCGGCTAAACCGTGGATCAAAAACGTTGGTGAAACTGTCGAAGCTCTGAACCACAGATCAAATTTGAATCCAGGATTTATTGATACCAGGTTTAAGCTGCGTTGGTGAAACCGGCCCTTTATGAACCATCATCCTCTTGCGATCGACAGCGAACACCCCACCACTCGTCACGACCAATCAGCGTCCTCTCTCAAGCGACCAATCAGCTATCGCCTCCAGCGAACCAATTAGAGAGCACCTCGCCCTCCCCGCTGCCTACTTAACGAGAGCGACCATCAACGGAGCATTCATTCCTCAGATCTACACCCCGAAGAACAAATAAGAAGAAAAATGGAGACCAGAGCTACTAAGACATCGGAACCGGCACCAGCACCTCTCAAACTGCGGCCTTTTGACCCGGCCTTCCCGCACGTCTGGTTTGCACAGCTCGAACTTATTTTCGCCCAGGAAGGCTTGAAAAATTCTGAAGCCCGCTTCACCCGTGCCTTCCTCGCGCTCGAGCCTCGCCAAGCGGACATCTGTACCGACATCGTCGCCTCACACTCCACAAGCTACCAGAAGCTGAAAGACCGGCTTATCGCAGCTCATGCACCCTCAGATGGCTCCCAGCTCACAACTCTGCTTCAGCCTTCGGTGACAGACGAACTGCCTTCGGCCCTCGCCAGACGCCTTCAACGTGCCCTTCCCTCGGAAACTCCGACCTCGCTTCTCCGATAGCTCTTCTTGCGATCTCTACCTGAGAGCCTCCGCCTTCACGTCGCAGCCAGCGTAGAACCAGATATTACGAAGCTCGCGGCGGCCGCCGACCGCCTCGTACCCTTCCTACCTCCTCCTCATGTGGCTACCGTCGACGAGGAAGTACAAGTGATCCAGCACCGCCAACAAACGCGGCCTTCTACGCAGCGACAGTCACCCCCACAACATGCGAACAAGAAATTATGCTTCTACCATCGCAGATGGGGCCCTCGGGCAAAGAAATGCATTAAACCCTGTGCCTACCACCCGGAGGGAAACGCCGACGCACTTCATCGGAAAGTAACACAACCCGGCACCCTACGAACGGCTAATGGCTCGGAGATCAACACATACGACAACCACTGTGCCTCGGTACACCTACCCGACCTACCGCCCTATGAAAGGACATTCGCCGTAGCAGACGTCTCAACACCGATCCTCGGCTCCGACTTCTTAAGGTACCATGGCCTACCAGTTGACCTCCCGAACGCCCGCCTCATCAACACAGCCACCGGCACAATTATCCTCGTACACCCAGGAAATTCCATCTGTTCAACCTCAGATAATGCACCCCGCTTCCAGGCACTACTAGACGCATACGCCCCTTCAAAAACTCCACGCGAAGCACAGATCGAACACCACATAGTAACGAAGGGCCCGCCATGTCACGCGGAACTCCGACGCTTAGCCCCGGCCATCTACACGAAGGCGAAAGCCCACTTCACAGAACTCCTAAACGCCGGCATCATAGAACCTTTGGAGGCCCCTTGGTCAAGCCCTCTACACATCCTACCGAAGCCAGACCGAGACATTCGCCCCGTCGGAGACTACCGTGCCCTCAACAGGCTCACTGTCCCCGATCGATACACGGTACCACACCTCCACGACTTCACAACAGTACTTTTCAGGACGACCACATATAGTACGTTCGATCTCGCCCGTGCCTTCTTCCACTGCAAAATCAGTGAAAAAGACGACCTTCTAGTAGCCTCCAAAGATATCGAAGAACATTTTACACACGTAAAATTATTACTCGATACTCTAGCGAAACACGGCCACATCGTATCACCTAGCGGCATCACACCTCTACCCGAGCGAATGGCCCTCATCGCCAAGTTTCCTCACCCCGCTACAGTGCAAGACCTCCGCACATTGCCTGATCAACTTCTATCACCGTGCGATACCTCGTGCCGCCGCCACACTCCGATCACTCATAGGAAGGATCCCGCCAGATGCCCGTAAAAGAGATGAACGCCTACTCCACTGGTCTAAGAACGCCGAGAACGCCTTCGAAGAAGCGAAACATGTCCTCGAGAGAGCAATAACACTAGCACATCCCGGCTCTACTCAACCCCTTGTTCCTCACACGGACTCCTCGGACTTCGCCGCCGGCACTGTGCTCCACTTCCTAGACGGTGACCACCTTAGACCTCTCACCACGGCCCTGTCTACACAGTCGAACACCGCACCTCCAACCAGACTCCGTCACCTACGATTCATGTCTGAATTCACCACGGATATACGATATGCCGAGGGCTCTTCAAACGTCATCGCCGACTATTTGTCCCGTTTACCACCCACCGACGGTAACACCGGCCAAGACACGCACGCGGTCGCCAACTACCGACCTCCCTTCTCAATACAAGAGCTCTTCGAAGCCCAGTCCGCCGACGAACACACCCAGGATATGAGCCTTCGAGAACAATCAACGAATATGAAATCCTCTGCGACCTCTCAGACTCACCGCCACGACTGTACACATGGCTACCGCCGTCCGCAGCTACACAGCATCGGGACACAGGTGTCCCCCGACACTACTACCAGTGGGACCCAGGCACGGCTCCTCAGAAAAGTGCTCTTAGCGACAACGGAGAGGACAACACAAACAGAGCCGCCGACAGCTACAGCCATGCCGCAGGCACGGCCAACGTCACCTACCCCAGCGCCTCCTACCTCGCCACCTTGGAGGATCACCTCTTCAAGCCGCCCGTTCCTGCGATCTCCAAGACGTCGCCCACGACACTTCCGGCTGGACCGCAACCGAGCACGTTCACGCATCTCGCACCGCAGCAGCCGCTAACACAACACGGCAGGACAGCACGAACTCCTCAACACACCCACCTACATGGGAAAAAATACAACTCACACGCAGCCTCTTCTACCAACACCGACGCCTTATCAAGATTCATCGTCCATTACATAATTGCAGTATTTAACTTCAATTCTGGGGGGAGCAGTGTGTTGATCGGCTGCTCCCTAACACAATGTAATAGCGTCATCTAACATATAAGCCGCGTCTCAAAGGCTTCCCAGAGCGGGGTTCCCCTACCCCTCTCTGGGGATGTATCAGAGGGGTATAAAAGAAGTTGTATTCCAATAAACAATCATCCTATGTCACGTACCGACTCAAGAAGTCTCGTGTACATTATTCCTAATTATAGCTCCCGCTGGATCATCACACTAGCTTTTCATAAATCATTTAAAAAATCACGCTTCGGTGGTATTGGGATGTGTAATTAAAACGTTTTTGGTGGGCGATCAATTATATTTTTTCTTCAAAAGTTTCGAATCCTTCGAGTCCCCTCCATATCCTGAGGATATCATTGCACATACAGCTCTTGTCGTTCGTCGTAGGATACAAATTAAAACAACGATCATGAGACCTATCGTCCCTAGTACGTCAAGTAGGTAAACCTGGTAAAATGGCATTTCGGCGGACGCTGGACGTAGAAGGCTGCCGTGACGCAGAACATATTCCACCCAGTAGACGGCTTCATCAACAGGCTTCATGGGCCTATCTTGAAATATTGCTTGCCTCTTCTTGGCTTGCTCTCGATACCTAGAAAAGCGACCATTGAATTATGTTTGGAAGAGTTGGAAAATTATGTGGGGGTTTATAGGTAGTTCGAATTACTTGAAAAAAACCCGCTAAAGAACATCAGGGGCAGAAAACAGATATTGCCAGGAATAACTACGTGGGATACATTAATCATTTAACTATACGAGGATTGAAATTAACAAAGGTTGGTCCAATGTTGCTTGAAAACCGCCCAAATAATTTGATGATTGCTAGAATGGCTGTCTGACTTACGAAGGATTATTGAGGACTTCGTTGATCGACCAAGACACCGTGTGTTCGGAGATGTTGTCGTAGCTGAGAAAGAGCCCCATTCCGACAGTCGTCATGAATTTCACGTCTTTGTGCTGGTCGAAGTATACGGGCAGTCCTATGACTGGCACACCGCAGTTTATGGTTTCCACCATGCTCTGCAAGCCTCCGTGTGTTATGAATAGGACGGTGTTGTTGTGTGCTGTCGAAAATTATACAGATATTTTTAATATTCAAATTCACCTGCTCATCGAATAAGTGTGCGTGGAGATCTTTTGAGTCGGTACGTATGTTGGTACGTCAGTAGCTCATTCCCCAGACACAGCGTGTTCTGAAATGTTTCCATTCATTGCTCTTAGTGAGCTAAGGCAGAAATAATACAATTCAACACGTAGTGTAATACATTCTTCTTTCTTCATTTCTTTCCACGGTGCGACAGTCCTCTGGAGAACCTGGGCCTCCTCAGTGTAATACGTTGGACGATGTTATGCTTTGCATCGTTAAGTAACAGTCAGAAACATTAACATGAATCGTTAGCCTGCATTTGTAGCTACTAAAGAATCCTTGAATAAGAGGAAACAAATCCCGAGAACTTTGTTGCAGTTCCAGAAATCATTTGCACTTGCTAAGTATAAATTCATTGATGCTGGGGTATGCTGTGCTAAGTGAATGATGCATTATGAATCAGGGCAACTAGAAGATTTAAATACGAAACCTAAATATTAATAGAAATTTTCTTGGCAATTTATTGGTTCTGCCGTTTTCTTCTGTAATTGGCTAAAATCAGGATCTCATTTTTCGTTAACCTGGTGCATTTGTTAACTACTACATCTGACCCTATGTGACCTAGCTCTTCCATACCAAAGCTTCAGCCAAAATTGACTGAACCGAACCGAGAGGTAATGTTTGCGCATGCGCAAGAGACACATGTCGTTTAATTTGCCGAAATGCATACAGCACCATCTTAGGGAAAAATCCGCACATAATTTATTTTTCTGTTTTATTTAATGTCGTTCCTCCTCCCCATCCCCTTTTAATAAAAGCATTATATTAGATTTCAAGGATTTTTTTCTGCTCATACTCGTAGATAGGCCGACTTACTAGCGGGCCTAGACGGACCCAGATCTGTTCGTTGATATCTGAAACCTGATTTGTTGGCTCCTGCTGGAATACAAGGCTTCCTAATGGGAGAGTTTATAATACAAAATGTGGTGGTTTCATGGACTTCCTCACCCAGGATGTCTTGCTGAGGCAGCCATTCCTTCGTGTAGATGTTTGGAGCTTTGATTTCCGGAAGCCCTGGAGCTGTTTTCCAGACAATTTTCTGCTTCAGGGATTTGAAGACTTGTAACAAAACTTCGGTTTTGCCACCTTTAAGCATCTCAGCTGCATCCACAACTGAGCCCAGACTGAAGTAGATCACACCGTGAGGAGCCTCATCCATGAATTCCTTCAGATCCTACAGAGAAAACCTTTAATTTCAGTATATTGCTTTTGTATTCTCATTTTCGTTCTCCATATCCATGAAATATTGCTTCCTTATAGTTCTCATTTTTTTGTTATTTTTGCTCAACTTATATAAATGTTATTTATTACTTAGCCTGTAACTAATTGTACTACTAATAAATGCAATTACCCTTGTAATTGCTTACTTAGCTTGTAAAATTACTTGTAGTACAATTACTGGTACAATTGCACTTATACAATTGTAGTACAATTACTTAGCTTGTAACTAATTGTACTACTAATAAATGTTGAAACCACCTTTGTAATTGGGCAGTGCCCGTTTTGGAAACAAATGAATAAATAAACATAAAGGAATGAGTAGAGTTGTCCGAGAATAATTCGTAATCTAAATTATCTAAAAATGATCAAAGTTCGTTGGATATATTGGTCCCCCCCCCTCCGCTGTTCACAACGGCCTCCCATCTACTATTGTATACTCCAATATCATCACCCCTCCCTCAGTCCGCAGACAGTACAATTCAGCTAAAAATTGAACTAAATAATAATTTTTCTCTCTTAAATTGTACAGCGAATTGACCACAAAATGGCAAACATCAGCAGTTTTGATTGGATAATAGTCATGCTGCCTCTTTTTTCAATGGACACAGAAAGTACTGGACTGACACATTGTTGCATGCGCTGAAGCTTCGAAAAGGTATGTTAGTGTTGTGATCGGCTGCTCCTCCACAACCTACATTATGTATGAACATGCTGTAACTCAGAGTGGGACCCCCCGACCCCCCTCTGATCATGTCAGGGGGAAGTCAATCAAACCATACCTACACCTTACCAAATAATGACAGCGGTACGGAATGGTATAATATTGAATTTTGTGAGCTCGGTAGGTAAGTAGGTAGGTACCTGTTTATGTCGACAAAATACGGTATTTGTTGTACAGATTTGCTTCTAAGGGTTGTTGGTTTAAAATTAAGAAGTTTGAACGTGTTTTTATAAATAGTTGAAATGTGAAATTTGATTGAAAAAACGTCTCCACGTAAATATCGGTTTCTACCGGGTATTGTTTGTTCCATTTATAATACAAATTCATTTACCTTGGGTAAAGTCTTCGGAGGATTTATATGCATCCCTCCCACTTCCTTGACGTGTGGTGCCTTCGGGTACGGGTAACCAAAGAATAAAGGAACGAACGTACGAAGCTGGGGAATATCCACAGCTAACAGTTGCGACAATTGAAAAAATCTGAACTCATTTCAAGGATATTTAAGGTAGTTATGGATGTTTCAAGTATTTCACGCTTGCGGATGCGCAGGCGAAACGATTTCCATGATTGTGGAATAGGACCATCTGCGATCTAACCCGCGTGTACCCTCAAAATTTCAGCTCTCTCCGACTACTTATCGCGTAGTTAGAAGCGTTACAAGGAAATTGTCATCATTTCATGTTCGCGCACGCGCAGACGAAAATTACAACACGATTCCAATGAAATTCATTCGGAACTATCAAAGTACTATTCCTGATCGGCCCTCTAAGTTTGAACTCATTTCAACGATATTTAGGGTTGTTATGGGCGTTTAAAGTATTTCACGTTTGCGCATTCGCAAACGGAAGTTATAGTGCTTTTTTAAATGATTCTGGTATGGGACCATCTGTGGCCCAACCCGCGTCTACCTTCCAAATTTCAGCCCACTTCGACCATTATTCGGGTAGACATGCTCCTCGATGTCAGAAACGCAAAATGGTTGTGGATATTTCCATTTGGAGGTCATAATTTTTTTACTCAATCACGAATCAAAGGCTTCCCTACCTTCTGCTGTGAGGAAGCAAAAATTATTATAAACAGTTGACTGAACACGGTTTCACTCTGATTTAAAATTAAAATAACGATGTTTTCATATCTCCTATAAGATTGTACGTTCGCATAAACATAAAAATCAAATAAGATAGGTCACTCAGCGTTTTCTCCATGGATCTTATCACTGCTTCACGCGCCGCCGCCGAGAGGTAAACCTAATTAAACTAAGATAGGCCACTCAGTCACCGACCCCAAATTAAAAACCTCTGCCAGTTCGAGTAGGCAGTATAGCTTCCTCACTTGAATCACGTGAACGTGTAGAATAGTTGGGTAGGTTCGTTTTGATACGGGACCATATGCGAATTAACCCGCGTGTACCCTCAAAATTTCAGCTCTCTATGACTATTTTTCGCGCAGTTAGAAGCATTAAGAAGGAAACGGTCAACAGTTCATGTTGCCGCATGCGCAGACTAATGAAATTCATAAGGAACTAGCAAAGTATTATTCCTGATCGACCCTCCAAATCTGAACTCATTTCAAGGATATTTAAGGTAGTTAAGGGCGTTTCAAGTATTTCACGTTTGCGCATCCGCAGACCCAACGATTTCCATGATTTTATAATGGGGGCATCTGCGATCAAACTCGCGCTTACCCTCGAAATTTCAGCTCTCTACGACTACATTTCGTTTAGTTAGAACCGTTACAAGGAAATGGTCAACATTTCATGTTCGCGCATGCGCAGACGAAAGTTACATTACGATTCCAATGAAATTCATTTGGAACTATCAAAGTACTATTCCTGATCGACCCTCCGCAAGTTTAAAATCATTTCAACGATATTTAGGGTTGTTACGGGCGTCTCAAGTATTTCACGTTTCCTCATGCGCAGACGAAAGTTACAGAATTTTTGCAGTGATTTTGTTGTGGGGCCATCTATGACCCAACCTGCATCTACCCTCTAAATTTCAGCCCATTGCGACCATTATTTTGGGTAGTTATGGGTGTTACAAGGAAGTACCGCAGACAGACAGACACGGAACCAATGATGTTCCCTGATGTCTGAAATGCAAAATGGTAGCTGAAATTTTCATTTTGGAAGATTCTTTTTTTCACTCACTCACGAATCCAAGGTTTCCCTACCTTCGGAAGTGAGGAACCAAAAGTAGCGGTACGGTGTCTTTTTATCTACTCTTCTGTCATCTAGATTGATTAATTATTTAATCATCATCTGCATTGTCTGTTCGATCAATTCCCTCTTAATCGAGTATCTGGTTCATCTGTGTTAAAAATGTATGGTAGAGTGTCCGAGCTCATGTTCACGTGAAAGCACTCAATGTTGCAACAGACAGATCACGTGGTGGAACTTGAATTGACACGAACATCTCTCGCCTACTGATACAGTGACGTTCATCCCACAATTTTCGCAGACTACCTCCTATTTTATTATCATTGTTGGAGTAATTTTAGTGTTAGTAGGTACCTGCTAAACACTTACATATTTCTGTTTCTCACTGTTGACCGATGAAATACTATTATACTCTGCAAATATAAATAAGACCCCATAAAACGTTGATTGGCTCTGAAGATGTTGAATAAATTTAACGAACGTTGGCGCAAAGAAAATCGTTTTTCACGGACCGAACCTCATTAACCTCCTAACTTATTTATTCCATAGTTTATCCTACCTCATCATAGTATAAAACTATAAACTGGTACTTAATCACTTAACCGTATGCGTGAAAGGACGAACTGTTTATTGGTCCACGAAGGCTAATACCTAGATTTTTGATTTTTGGCACACGAACTCTGTCTCCAATGGCAAATTTTGGCTGTAGTTTTTTCATCCTTCTCCACATTAGCAGGCTTCATACCTGTTGAACTATGGATCCGCCGATTGTAGCGATCAAGAAGCATAGGTAGGTATCAATTTTACCTTCCGTTACCTTGCACAATGAATTCTGTCTACATCCACTCTTAGAGAGTACGATTTAATCTCTCCACAACCGAAGCCTTCAATTCTGTGTGGGTGCTATACCAGTTGATGTATACTAAAAGCTGTTGGAAAACTCCTTCTACAACAACCTTCTAGGTACTGGGATGATAAAAGTGTAAGGTTCTGCTGTGCTAACCTGTAGTGCCCCCCTCCCCCGAAACTGAAAACTGTTCCTCGAGTCACCCAACGAGCTACGGCGTTCTGAAAATTTTAACCCCTATTTTTAGCCCCTTGTAGATTACTGACAGTAACGCTGAGCTTCGAGGAACAACTAGACCCCTAACAAGACCTGCAAAACAAATTTCATTAATTTTGGATCTTGGGAACTAAGAAAAGTACTAAGCACGGTGTACGGCGGACAAATACCGTGAAGCGTGAATCATCCAATGTTTTCTGGGACGGTGGGGGGGACTTAATTTGATTTTTCATGCTCGATTCCAAAGGTTCATTATAGATCAGCGGTTCCCAACCTTTTTTAGCTTGAGGCACACTTGGGTAAATAATCTCCATAATATAATGAGTATAGGTAATCATAATGTATTGTTATGTTATTTTTTTAGTAAGTATGTTGCTTTCTTTAAAAATATAATTTAAAACATAATTCATTGAGTTAATGCGGTGCTCATTATGGAAACTAATTAGGAAAAAGGTTTAGGCTGTTCACCACCAGATGACGTGAAACCGAACGATAAGTAGTTTTCATGGTACTGACGTACAATTCCCTTTACACAATCACTATTGGCAATCCGTTTGCGTTTCGCAGGTATACACTCCGAAATGTTTTCATCATCAGTCAGATGTTCATTGCGTTCACTTGAACTGGTACTCGCACTAGCACTAGGTAATTCTCTCCTAATTAGAAGTCGATCCATTTTAAAAGCGAGTAGTAGCCTAACGCTGACTACAACGTGCAAAGAAATTCAATTATACGGGAATTGACATTTGACCAATGACTGTCTGTGTGATATGTGAGTGTCTTCAAACGCTATCGCCACAAGCGGTATTATGTTGAACTAACGCACGTCTGCATATGATACTGTTGCTACCGCATTGTGTTGGTCGAGTGTTGAACTATTGAAACAGCAGACAAGCGCAGAACAGAAGTTTTATTCAATGAAAAATAGTCGGTAAAAGTTATTATCACGGCGAATTAAAAAAGTAAACACTAGTAAAAACGCTGCAAATCCCTGCACAACGGTTTATTATTTTGTATAGAATACCCTTCTGTTACAGATCACAGCTCTATGTATAGATAACCCGTCTATATAATATGATATGTAATATTCTATACATATTATGTAGATCGCAGACCCTCCGTAGGTTGGTACCTAACCCCGTACTCGTTACTAGGTACCTACCTAAATCTCGAGTTAAATGTTGCTAAAATAATTCTGCCGATGACAAACAGTACCTAACAAAAAGAAACACACATAATGAAGTTCTGAAAAGAAATTGTTGATGAGGAGTGAAAAAAGTTGCAAAAGTACCTACCAAAAAACTCCAGCCCCTTCTACGTAGATGGTATAATGAACCGTTGTGTAATAATTTACCGTTGAGTAATGATTTACCGTAGTAATAATTTACCCATCAATAATACTTCAACGTTTGTTCAAGTTTCACTACCTACCAACAAACTCCAAAAGAGCCATCATTTTGGTTTATTATTTTCAATAATGAACCATTGGAATCGAGCATGAAAAAAAAAATTCTTACCCCCCCTCAAAATTTGATGGTTTACGTTTCAAGGTATGTAGAATCCAAAACTGCAATAAAAATATTTCTGTCTGTCCGCCGTACGCCGTACGCCGTACGCCGTACGCCGTACGGGCCACTTTTCTTAGTTACCATGAAAAAAAATTGATGAAATTCGGGTTATAGGTTCCGTTCGGCGTCTAGTTGGTCCTCGAAGCTCGACGTTACTGTGAGTCATCTCTGAGGGGTTCAAAATAGGGGTTGAAATTTTCAAAACGCCTATACCATTTTTTTACGTAAATATTTTTACGGTTTTAAATAGTTCTTGAACTTGCGAGTTTTTTAAGACCATCCGGAGCATCGTACGTCCAGCCGTTCGTTCACAGTAAGGCCCCGAAGTTTGCACCGACAGGCATTTTCGACTCCAGTGTGAATGAAATTGTATACAATTCAAACCAAATCTCGTAACCAGAGACGCGCCCACAATAGGAAATTTGGCGGAGATAAAATCATTGGTAGGGATCACCTGATTATATTGGCGGAGTATGAAGTCGAGTTGGTTGTTCGGTGATATTATTTAATTTGAAAAATGATGGCTCTTTTGGAGTTTGTTGGTAGGTAGTGAAACTTGAACAAACGTTGAAGTATTATTGATGGGTAAATTATTACTACGGTAAATCATTACTCAACGGTAAATTATTACACAACGGTTCATTATACCAATTACGTAGAAGGGGCTGGAGTTAGTTGGTAGGTACTTTTGCAACTTTTTTCACTCCTCATCAACAATTTCTTTTCAGAACTTCATTATGTGTGTTTCTTTTTGTTAGGTACTGTTTGTCATCGGCAGAATTATTTTAGCAACATTTAACTCGTGATTTAGGTAGGTACCTAGTAACGAGTACGGGGTTAGGTACTAACCTACGGAGGGTCTGCGATCTACATAATTATGCATAGAATAGTACATATCATATTATATAGACGGGTTATCTATACATAGAGCTGTGATCTGTAACAGGAGGGTATTCTATACAAAATAATAAACCGTTGTGCAGGGATTTGCAGCGTTTTTCAAAAAAATGAAATAATATCACAGAACAACCAACTCGACTTCATACTCCGCCAATATAATCAGGTGATCCCTACCAATGATTCTATCTCGGCCAAATTTCCTATTGTGGGCGCGTCTCTGGTTACGAAATTTCGTTTGAATTGTATACCATTTCATTCACACTGGAGACGAAAATGCCTGTCGGTCCAAACTTCGGGGCCTTACTGTGAACGAACGGCTGGACGTACGATGCTCCGGATGGTCTTAAAAAACTCGCAAGTTCAAGAACTATTTAAAACCGTAAAAATATTCACGTAAAAAAATGGTATAGGCGTTTTGAAAATTTCAACCCCTATTTTGAACCCCTTAGAGATGACTCACAGTAACGTCGAGCTTCGAGGACCAACTAGACGCCGAACGGAACCTATAACCCGAATTTCATCAATTTTTTTTCATGGTAACTAAGAAAAGTGGCCCGTACGGCGTACGGCGTACGGCGGACAGACAGAAATATTTTTATTGCAGTTTTGGATTCTACATACCTTGAAACGTAAACCATCAAATTTTGAGGGGGGGTAAGAATTTTGGTTTATTATTTTCAATAATGAACCATTGGAATCGAGCATGAAAAAAAAAATTCTTACCCCCCCTCAAAATTTGATGGTTTACGTTTCAAGGTATGTAGAATCCAAAACTGCAATAAAAATATTTCTGTCTGTCCGCCGTACGCCGTACGCCGTACGCCGTACGGGCCACTTTTCTTAGTTACCATGAAAAAAAATTGATGAAATTCGGGTTATAGGTTCCGTTCGGCGTCTAGTTGGTCCTCGAAGCTCGACGTTACTGTGAGTCATCTCTAAGGGGTTCAAAATAGGGGTTGAAATTTTCAAAACGCCTATACCATTTTTTTACGTAAATATTTTTACGGTTTTAAATATTTCTTGAACTTGCGAGTTTTTTAAGACCATCCGGAGCATCGTACGTCCAGCCGTTCGTTAACAGTAAGGCCCCGAAGTTTGCACCGACAGGCATTTTCGACTCCAGTGTGAATGAAATTGTATACAATTCAAACCAAATCTCGTAACCAGAGACGCGCCCACAATAGGAATTTGTGAATACG
This sequence comes from Leptopterna dolabrata, assembly GCA_954871275.1. NCBI lineage: Eukaryota > Metazoa > Arthropoda > Insecta > Hemiptera > Miridae > Leptopterna > Leptopterna dolabrata. The sequence goes on along the minus strand of OX940985.1, from coordinate 3,085,074 downwards.
GCCAATCATTGGTAGGGATCACCTGATTATATTGGCGGAGTATGAAGTCGAGTTGGTTGTTCTGTGATATTATTTCATTTGAAAAAGCTGCAAATCCCTGCACAACGGTTTATTATTTTGTATAGAATACCCTTCTGTTACAGATCACAGCTCTATGTATAGATAACCCGTCTATATAATATAATATGTACTATTCTATGCATATTATGTAGATCGCAGACCCTCCGTAGGTTAGTACGTAACCCCGTACTCGTTACTAGGTACCTACCTAAATCACGGGTTAAATGTTGCTAAAATAATTCTGCCGATGACAAACAGTACCTAACAAAAAGAAACACACATAATGAAGTTCTGAAAAGAAATTGTTGTTGAGGAGTGAAAAAAGTTGCAAAAGTACCTACCAACAAACTCCAGCCCCTTCTACGTAGATGGTATAATGAACCGTTGTGTAATAATTTACCGTTGAGTAATGATTTACCGTAGTAATAATTTACCCATCAATAATACTTCAACGTTTGTTCAAGTTTCACTACCTACCAACAAACTCCAAAAGAGCCATCATTTTGGTTTATTATTTTCAATAATGAACCATTGGAATCGAGCATGAAAAAAAAAATTCTTCCCCCCCCTCAAAATTTGATGGTTTACGTTTCAAGATATGTAGAATCCAAAACTGCAATAAAAATATTTCTGTCTGTCCGCCGTACGCCGTACGCCGTACGGGCCACTTTTCTTAGTTACCATGAAAAAAAATTGATGAAATTCGGGTTATAGGTTCCGTTCGGCGTCTAGTTGGTCCTCGTAGCTCGACGTTACTGTGAGTCATCTCTAAGGGGTTCGAAATAGGGGTTGAAATTTTCAAAACGCCTATACCATTTTTTTACGTAAATATTTTTACGGTTTTAAATAGTTCTTGAACTTGCGAGTTTTTTAAGACCATCCGGAGCATCGTACGTCCTGCCGTTCGTTCACAGTAAGGCCCTGAAGTTTGCACCGACAGGCATTTTCGACTCCAGTGTGAATGAAATTGTATACAATCCAAACCAAATCTCGTAACCAGAGACGCGCCCACAATAGGAATTTGTGAATACGGCCAATCATTGGTAGGGATCACCTGATTATATTGGCGGAGTATGAAGTCGAGTTGGTTGTTCTGTGATATTATTTAATTTGAAAAATGATGGCTCTATTGGAGTTTGTTGGTAGGTAGTGAAACTTGAACAAACGTTGAAGATGGGTAAATGGGGCGTTGTAGATGGGGCGTTGATTGATGGGTAAATTATTACTACGGTAAATCATTACTCAATGGTAAATTATTACACAACGGTAAATTATACCATCTACGTAGAAGGGGCTGGAGTTTGTTGGTAGGTACTTTTGCAACTTTTTTCACTCCTCATCAACAATTTCTTTTCAGAACTTCATTATGTGTGTTTCTTTTTGTTAGGTACTGTTTGTCATCGGCAGAATTATTTTAGCAACATTTAACTCGTGATTTAGGTAGGTACCTAGTAACGAGTACGGGGTTAGGTACTAACCTACGGAGTGTCTGCGATCTACATAATATGCATATAATAGAATAGTACATATCATATTATATAGACGGGTTATCTATACATAGAGCTGTGATCTGTAACAGAAGGGTATTCTATACAAAATAATAAACCGTTGTGCAGGGATTTGCAGCGTTTTTCAAATTAAATAATATCACAGAACAACCAACTCGACTTCATACTCCGCCAATATAATCAGGTGATCCCTACCAATGATTGGCCGTATTCACAAATTCCTATTGTGGGCGCGTCTCTGGTTACGAGATTTGGTTTGAATTGTATACAATTTCATTCACACTGGAGTCGAAAATGCCTGTCGGTGCAAACTTCGGGGCCTTACTGTGAACGAACGGCTGGACGTACGATGCTCCGGATGGTCTTAAAAAACTCGCAAGTTCAAGAACTATTTGAAACCGTAAAAATATTTACGTAAAAAAATGGTATAGGCGTTTTGAAAATTTCAACCCCTATTTTGAACCCCTTAGAGATGACTCACAGTAACGTCGAGCTTCGAGGACCAACTAGACGCCGAACGGAACCTATAACCCGAATTTCATCAATTTTTTTTCATGGTAACTAAGAAAAGTGGCCCGTACGGCGTACGGCGTACGGCGTACGGCGGACAGACAGAAATATTTTTATTGCAGTTTTGGATTCTACATACCTTGAAACGTAAACCATCAAATTTTGAGGGGGGGTAAGAATTTTTTTTTTCATGCTCGATTCCAATGGTTCATTATTGAAAATAATAAACCAAAATGATGGCTCTTTTGGAGTTTTTTGGTAGGTAGTGAAACTTGAACAAACGTTGAAGTATTATTGATGGGTAAATTATTACTACGGTAAATCATTACTCAACGGTAAATTATTACACAACGGTTCATTATACCATCTACGTAGAAGGGGCTGGAGTTTGTTGGTAGGTACGTTTGCAACTTTTTTCACTCCTCATCAACAATTTCTTTTCAGAACTTCATTATGTGTGTTTCTTTTTGTTAGGTACTGTTTGTCATCGGCAGAATTATTTTAGCAACATTTAACTCGTGATTTAGGTAGGTACCTAGTAACGAGTACGGGGTTAGGTACTAACCTACGGAGGGTCTGCGATCTACATAATATGCATAGAATAGTACATATCATATTATATAGAAGGGTTATCTATACATAGAGCTGTGATCTGTATATAACAGAAGGGTATTCTATACAAAATAATAAACCGTTGTGCAGGGATTTGCAGCGTTTTTTTTTTCATGCTCGATTCCAATGGTTCATTATTGAAAATAATAAACCAAAAGACAGTAAAATTTCGCGGCACACCTACAGGGACTTTAGGTGTAACCTCCTGTTACAGATCACAGGTCTCCGTATAGATAACCCTTCTATATAACATATGTACTATTCTACACAACATATTATGTAGATCGCGGACCTCCGTAGGTTAGTACCTACCTAACCGTACTCGTTACTAGGTACCTACCTAAACCGTTGTGTAATAATTTACCTGTATAGGTTCCCCTTCTACGGGGATAGAATAATGAAACGTTGCATGAATAATTTGCCATTATGTAATAATTTACCCATCAATAATACTTCAACGGTTGTTCAAGTAGCAAAAGTACCTATCAACAAAATCCAGCCCCTTCTGGGTAGATGAGCCGTTTGTGTAATAATTTGCCATTGTGTAATAATTTGCCATTGTGTAATAATTTGCCATTGTGTAATAATTTGCCATTGTGTAATAATTTGCCATTGTGTAATAATTTGCCATTGTGTAGTAATTTACCCTTCAATAATACTTCATCGGTTGTTCAAGTTGCAAAAGTACCTATCAACAAAATCCAGCCCCTTCTGGTTAGATGAGCCGTTGTGTAATAATTCGCCATTCTGTAATAATTTGCCATTCTGTAATAGTTTACCCATCAATAATACTTCATCGGTTGTTCAAGTTGCAAAAGTACCTATCAACAAAATCCAGCCGGATCGCACACCCTCCGTAGGTTAATACCTAACCCCGTACTCGTTACTAGGTACCTACCTAAACCGTTGTGTAATAATTTACCTGTATAGGTTCCCCTTCTACGGGGATAGAATAATGAAACGTTGCATGAATAATTTGCCATTATGTAATAATTTACCCATCAATAATACTTCAACGGTTGTTCAAGTTGCAAAAGTACCTATCAACAAAATCCAGCCCCTTCTGGTTAGATGAGCCGTTGTGTAATAATTCGCCATTCTGTAATAATTTGCCATTCTGTAATAGTTTACCCATCAATAATACTTCATCGGTTGTTCAAGTTGCAAAAGTACCTATCAACAAAATCCAGCCGGATCGCACACCCTCCGTAGGTTAATACCTAACCCCGTACTCGTTACTAGGTAGGTACCTACCTAAATCACGAGGTAAATGTTGCTAAAATAATTCTGTCGATTGCAAACAGTACCTAACAAAAAGAAACGCACATCATTTTTCAAATGAAATAATATCTCAGAACAACCAACTCGACCTCTTAGGTACCCCACCAATAAAATCGGCGCGTCCCTGGTGACGAGATTTCGTCTGTTGTATACAATTTCATTCACCCTGGTGTCGAAAATGCCTGTCGGTGCAAACTTCGGGGCCTTACTGTGAACGAACGGCTGGACGTGCGGTGCTCCGGGTGGTCTTAAAAAACTCGTAAGTTCAAGAACTATTTAAAACCGTAAAAAGATTCACGTAAAAAAAAGGTATAGGCGTTTTGAAAATTTCAACCCCTATTTTGAAACCCTTAGAGATGACTGACAGTAACGTCGAGCTTCGAGGACCAACTAGACCCCAACTATAACCCGAATTTCATCAATTTTTTTTCATGGTAACTGAGAAAAGTGGCCCGTACGGCGTACGGCGGACAGACAGAAATATTTTTATTGCAGTTTTGGATTCTACATACCTTGAAACGTAAACCATCAAATTTTGAGGGGGGATAGGAATTTTTGGTTTATTATTTTCAATAATGAACCATTGGAATCGAGCAAGAAAAAAAAATTCTTACCCCCCTCAAAATTTGATGGTTTACGTTTCAAGGTATGTAGAATCCGAAACTGCAATAGAAATATTTCTGTCTGTCCGCCGTACGCCGTACGCCGTACGGGCCACTTTTCTTAGTTACCATGAAAGAAAATTGATGAAATTCGGGTTATAGGTTCCGTTCGGGGTCTAGTTGGTCCTCGAAGCTCGACGTTACTGTATCATCTCTAAGGGGTTCAAAATAGGGGTTGAAATTTTCAGAACGCCGTATCTCAAAAACTTTAGATCGAAGGGTATGGTTTTTTTAAAGTTATTAAATTTGTCTTGAGCTAAACAATTTTTTAAGACCACCCGGAGCACTGTACGTCCAGCCGTTCGTGTGCACCAAAAAGCTTCGTCAACACGATCGTGAATCAAACGGTATAAATCCGGCCGGGATTTCATCACTAAGGAGCACCTGATTGTAATCAGGGATGGCTGTATGAAGTAGAGTTGTTTGTTCTACGATAATTATTTCATTTGGCAAGTGATGGACTATTGGATTTTGTTGGTAGGTACTTCTGAAACTTAAACAAACGTTGAAGTATTATTGATGGGTAAATTATTAAACAATGGCAAATTATTACACACCGGCAAATTATTACACAACGGCTCATCTACCAAGAAGGGGCTGGATTTTGTTGATAGGAACTTTTGCAACTTGAACAACCGTTGAAGTATTATTGATGGGCAAATTATTACACAACGGTTCATCATTCTATCTCCGTAGAAGGGGAACCTATACAGGTAAATTATTACACAACGGTTTAAGTAGGTACCTAGTAACGAGTACGGGGTTAGGTACTATCCTACGGAGATTCCGCGATCTACATAATATGTGTAGAATATTACATATTATATTATATAGACGGATTATCTATACAGAGAGCTGTGATCTGTAACAGAAGGTGATCTGTACAAAATAATAAACCGTTGTGCAGGGATTTGCAGCGTTTTTTTTTTTTTTTTCATGCTCGATTCCAATGGTTCATTATTGAAAATAGTAAACCAAAAGACGGTAAAATTTTGCGGCACACCTACAGGGACTTTAGGGCACACCAGTGTGCCGCGGCACACAGGTTGGGAACCTCTGTTAAGATAATAGTAAACCAAAATTGATCGGCACTAGTTAACATTTATTTGTACTTAGGAGCGTTGTCCATCCCCAATACTTTCGTCTACAAAACCTACCTACTTATTTTGGTGATGATATGATACATTTCTGACTTTGGTAAGGGGATCTGGTCGTAACCTCCTATTCAAAGTTATGAATGAGTTCATCCTGAGAAGATAACTGGAGTGCGAATAACGTGAAAATCAGCCAGTGACGGGAAACATACCGACGAACTTGACTGATTTCTGGGAATGGGGTATACTGATACCCTGGACTTAGGACGTTTGCTAGAGTAACGGTGGGTTGGCATCAGGGCCACGGAATCGAACAAACGACCTCTGCCGCCATTCCAAACCTTGTTACCAAGACCGGAGCCCGACCACCTGCCCATTCCAATCGCCGGGTTTCGGGACCCTCTGGTATGGACTGGGTAAATATTTTCTCATGGATGTTCCTGGTTTTTCATAAATCATTAAAAAAATAACGCTTCGGTTTTATCGGGATGTGAAATTAAAACGTTTTTGATGAGCGATCAATTGTATTTTTTCTTCAAATGTTTCGAATCCTTCGACTCTCCTCCATATAGTGAGAATATCATTGCACATGCAGCTCTTGTCGTTCGTCGTAGGATACAAATTAAAACAACGATCATGAGACCTATCGTCCCTAGTACGTCAAGTAGGTAAACCTGGTAAAATGGCATTTCGGCGGTCGCTGGACGCAGAAGGCTGCCGTGACGCAGAACATATTCCACCCAGTAGACGGCTTCATCAACAGGCTTCATGGGCCTATCTTGAAATATTGCTTGCCTCTTCTTGGCTTGCTTCCGATACCTAAAAAAGTGACCATTGAATATGTTTGGAAGAGTTGGAAAATTATGTGGGGGTTTATAGGTAGTTCGAATTATTTGAAAAACACCCTCTACAGAACATCAGGGGCAGAAAACAGATATTGCCAGGGATCACTACGTGGGATGTATTAATCATTTAACTATAAGAGGATTAAAGTTAACAAATGTTGGTCCAATGTTGCTTGAAAACCGCCCAAATAATTTGATGATTGCTAGAATGGCTGTCTGACTTACGAAGGATTATTGAGGACTTCGTTGATCGACCAAGACACCGTGTGTTCGGAGATGTTGTCGTAGCTGAGAAAGAGCCCCATTCCGACAGTCGTCATGAATTTCACGTCTTTGTACTGGTCGAAGAAAACGGGCAGTCCTATGACTGGCACACCGCAGTTTATGGTTTCCACCATGCTCTGCAAGCCTCCGTGTGTTATGAATAGGACGGTGTTGTTGTGTGCTGTCGAAAATTATACAGATGTTATTAATATTCAAATTCACCTGCTCATCGAATAGGTGTGCGTGGAGATCTTTTGAGTCAGTACGTATGTTGGTACGTCAGTAGCTCATTCCCCAGACACAGCGTGTTCTGAAATGTTTCCATTCATTGCTCTTAGTGAGCTAAGGCAGAAATAATACAACAACACGTAGTGTAATACATTCTTCTTCCTTCATTTCTTTCCACGACACGACAGTCCTCTGGAGAACCTGGGCCTCCTCAGTGTAATACGTTGGACGATGTTATGCTTTGCATTGTTACAGTAACAGTAAGAAACATTAACACGAATCGTTAGCCTGCATTTGTAGCTACTGAAGAATATTCTTGAAATAGAATATACAAATCCCGAGAACTTTGTTGCAGTTCCAGAAATCATTTGGGGTTTTCTAGTGATAAGTGTTATTCATTGATGCAGGAATATACTGTCCTAAGTGAATGATGCATTATGAATCAGGGCAATTACAAGATTTAATTACGAAACCTAAATGAATTTATTATTTGAAATTTTCTAGGCTTCTGTTCTCCCGTTTTCTTCTGTAATTAACTAAAATCAGGCTCCCATTTTTCGTTAACCTGGTGCCTTTGTTAACTACTACATCTGATCCTATGTGACTCTTCCATACCAAACCCCAACAACTTGGGCGGAATCGAACGACCTATCGGTCGAGCTTTGAAAGCTTCAGCTAAAATTGGCTGAACCGAACCGGGAGCTAATGTTTGCGCATGCGCAGGAGACACATATCGTCTAATTTGCCGAAATGCATACAGCACCATCTTAGGGAAAAATCCGCACATAATTTATTTTTCTGTTTTATTTAATGTCGTTCCTCCTCCCCATCCCCTTTTAATAAAAGCATTATATTTATTAGATTTCAAGGATTTTTTCTGCACATACTCGTAGATAGGCTGACTGACTAGCGGGCCTAGACGGACCCAGATCTGTTCGTTGTTATCTGAAACCTGATTTGTTGGCTCCTGCTGGAATACAAGGCTTCCTAATGGGAGAGTTTATAATACAAAATGTGGTGGTTTCATGGACTTCCTCACCCAGGATGTCTTGCTGAGGCAGCCATTCCTTCGTGTAGATGTTTGGAGCTTTGATTTCCGGAAGCCCTGGAGCTGTTTTCCAGACAATTTTCTGCTTCAGGGATTTGAAGACTTGTAACAAAACTTCGGTTTTGCCACCTTTAAGCATCTCAGCTGCATCCACAACTGAGCCCAGACTGAAGTAGATCACACCGTGAGGAGCCTCATCCATGAATTCCTTCAGATCCTACAGAGAAAACCTTTAATTTCAGTATATTGCTTTTGTATTCTCATTTTCGTTCTCCATATCCATGAAATATTGCTTCCTTATAGTTCTCATTTTTTTTTTTTTTTGCTCAACTTATATAAATGTTATTTATTACTTAGCCTGTAACTAATTGTACTACTAATAAATGCAATTACCCTTGTAATTGCTTACTTAGCTTGTAAAATTACTTGTAGTACAATTACTGGTACAATTGCACTTATACAATTGTAGTACAATTACTTAGCTTGTAACTAATTGTACTACTAATAAATGTTGAAACCACCTTTGTAATTGGGCAGTGCCCGTTTTGGAAACAAATGAATAAATAAACATAAAGGGATCTAAAGGAATGAGTAGAGTTGTCCGAGAATAATTCGTAATCTAAATTATCTAAAAATGATCAAAGTTCGTTGGATATATTGGTCCCCCCCCCCTTCCGCTGTTCACAACGGCCTCCCATCTACTATTGTATACTCCAATATCATCACCCCTCCCTCAGTCCGCAGTCAGTACAATTCAGCTAAAAATTGAACTAAATAAAATTTTTCTCTCTTAAATTGTACAGCGAATTGACCACAAAATGGCAAACATCAGCAGTTTTGATTGGATAATAGTCATGCTGCCTCTTTTTTCAATGGACACAGACAGTACTGGACTGACACATTGTTGCATGCGCTGAAGCTTCGAAAAGGTATGTTAGTGTTGTGATCGGCTGCTCCTCCACAACCTTCATTATGTATGAACATGCTGTAACTCAGAGTGGGGACCCCCCCGACCCCCCTCTGATCATGTCAGGGGGAAGTCAATCAAACCAAACCTACACCTTACCAAAATAATGCCAGCAGTACGGAATGGTATAATATTGAATTTTCTGAGCTCGGTAGGTAAGTAGGTAGGTACCTGTTTATGTCGACAAAATACAGTATTTGTTGTACAGATTTGCTTCTAAGGGTTGTTGGTTTAAAATTAAGAAGTTGGAACGTGTTTTTATAAATAGTTGAAATGTGAAATTTGATTGAAAAAACGTCTCCACGTAAATATCGGTTTCTACCGAGTATTGTTTGTTCCATTTATAATACAAATTCATTTACCTTGGGTAAAGTCTTCGGAGGATTTATATGCATCCCTCCCACTTCCTTGACGTGTGGTGCCTTCGGGTACGGGTAACCAAAAGAAATGTGAGAATTGACCAAGATGAGGTCGACCCTGGAGATCATCTCGGTCAGCTTAGGGCGGGATTCCCATCCGTCGTAGCGGAAAGCTCGGTCGGCGAACTCCTGTTGGCGCCCCAACTCCCAGTAGCACATGAAGACCATGGAGAACGTCACGTAAAAATTGTAGAGCCTCTCAAAGAACGTCATTCTGTCACTGGTCCTCCCCTGGTAACTGGTGATGGAAATAATATATATCAAGTACCTACATTGCGACTACTGACTTCGAGTACACATCAAGTCTCCTCTTCCTGGGTTACTCAGCTGCATAAAAACTGCACAGGGGAAAAACGGTGAAACTCGATTTTTTTTCCATCGTGAGATTTCAACGCCATCTGTTAGCACTCAGTGAGTACCAACATTATCCCCAAGTCTTTCAGAGCAGAAACGTTCATGATCTGAGTACCTACCTAACTTGAGTGTGCTAACGAAGCTTCGATCCTCCTGATTTAGGTTGGAACTTGAAAGATTCCAACTATTTGATTGGAATTTGTAGGTAATTAATGTGATCTGGACTTCCCTAAAAACCATCAATTGTTGACCTAATACATCACCTGAGTACCTAATACATCACCTGGGTACCTACCTAACTTGAGTGTGCTAACGAAGCTTCGATCCTCCTGATTTAGGTTGGAACTTGAAAGATTCCAACTATTTGATTGGAATTTGTAATTAATGTGATCTGGACTTCCCTAAAAACCATCAATAGTTGACCTAATACATGACCTAGTCGTTGTTTTCACAGTTCTGAGTACCTACCTGACTTGAGTGTGCTAACGAAGCTTCGATCCTCCTGATTTAGGTTGGAACTTGAAAGATTCCAACTATTTGATTGGAATTTGTAATTAATGTGATCTGGACTTCCCTAAAAACCATCAATAGTTGACCTAATACATAACCAAGTCATTGTTTTCACAGTTCTGAGTACCTATCTGACTTGAGTGTGCTAACGAAGCTTCGATCCTCCTGATTTAGGTTGGAACGTGACAGGTTCGAGTTATTTCATGAATATCTCGGTTTGTTATAAAGCTTAATTTTTAATCGCGAATGACTGAAAATAATTTCGGGCAATGTTGTCCTGCTTTTAATTTTTCAGGAATGATTTTTTTTTCTACAGTTTGGAAAGTTCTTTCATGCTTTTTTTCCCCTCACTGTGAATATATACCTACATATAAATATGAGATAAGCATAATATTTACCTACCTATATGATTTCCATGCGTTTTTGTTAATTGAACCATTTTTGGACTAATTATTTAGTACTTTATACCTACCCCTTTACTTAAGGAAACACATTTTTTAGCAGGTTTGTGAGTGCTACACTTCTTTGGGAAGGAGTTGGATAAAATAATTTAACTCACGAGACTGGTGGTAACTGCATATCGAACTTGATGGAGAGACTTTAAACTTTGTTTTTCATTTTTCTCACAATCAGCTTTCATGGAGTTTCATTGTTTTTCCCCCGGACCCTTCTTACTATAACGAACGTTTTATTGTTATATTGATGATATTAAAAGGTGATCCGTCATTTATAATAAGTATATATTAAAAATATTTAGATTATGCATCATGAAGGTTCCTCATCAGTACCTGACCATGTAAGAAGGGTTGTCGGGAACTCCAGCTATCTCATTGGTCCATGGGTGGTCGAGGTAGCCCATTATAGCCACTGTGGGTATTTTGAATTTGTGCGCCAAGTAGGACGAATGCTCGCTTGCGACGGGGTACTCAGTTATGACCAAGTCGTATTTCTTTTTGGACTGCAGCAAATCCTGGTAGAGCTTCTCCTCTCTGTACATCTTCTCAACAAAGTGCATGGTTATGTCGTAAACGATTTGAGTCGACCGGTATGGGCTAGCGTTCATGAACTCTTCCTCGTCTATCACCTCTGCAAACAAATACATTGTTTTGATGTTAAAGAAACGTACTCAAGCATGGCCAAACCACAATCGCGTGTACAGAATTATATGATGTAGGTACAGTCAAATAATGCATATTCTCGTAATTGATTCATAATAGGTGACTGGAGTAATTGCGTACTGGGGAGTTGGAGGTAAAGGGCAAAAATACTGCTGAATTCCCTCATAATTATAGTTTATTGTAAATAGTAATTATCACCAGTAGCGTCGGGCAGTCGGTCTTTGACTTTGATCTGGTTCAGTGTACTTGGAGGGTCAGACATGGGGACCGGGGTGTAGAAATCGACCTGATGACCCCTCTCGGCCAGCCCTCTGATGAATCCTCTGAATACAAATTGGTGACTTCTCCAGGGCATTGGGAGAAACGCCAAAATCCTGGCTCCGAAACTGCACTGCAGGCAGACCAGTGACAGTTGAGCGAGCACCAACCCTAACCTGAAGAGGATTTTCTTGTGAAATTCATCATTAGGGACAGAAACTCATGCTGTCAATTCAATAAGTATTATTATTAGCATATGAGTAAATTGTTATTAATTTCGACACACGCCGAATCAACATCGTCTTGCTAAATTTAGTTTGCTAAATTGTGTGTAAGCAAAATTAATCTCATTTCGAACTCCTAGTAGAAGCGAACCAAACACACCCCTCGCCTCAACAGGCGCCTCAATAGTCGGCATCCGTCACTGAGAATTTCAGCTTTTACAAAGTATAAAACTAAGTTGGTGCATTCAAGGGACATGAAAAAAGTAGGCGTGAAGTACTGTGGTGCCAAAGGGGGAATTCATTGTGAATCAAGCTGTTGTTATAATGTTAGGTGATTCGAAGATACGTATCCGTTTTGAATTTGGAAAATATGTAGGTACCTACCTAAGAGATTTCATAATGGTTTTGGAACTGGAATGAGAACTTCCGTAGAACTTGGGAGTTCTCAGGCATTAACAGTATAGCAAAATGTATGAACTATCAACAAAACTACGATGTTGAATAATACAACAAATAAACCGTTCGATTACCACAAATTTATATTTAAGCACGGAGCTTTTCACTCAGGTTCCGAGCATCCTCAGGTCCATAAAACTCAGTTTATGCACCTGAGGATGCTCAGAACCTGAGTGAAAAGCTTCGTGTCTAGGTATAAATTTGTATTAAAAACGAATGATTTATTCGTTTTGTTATTCAACATCGTACGGTGGCTTGCCACAGAAGGTATGCGGTCAAATTCGATGAATTTATCAACAAAACTTGAAAATTGAAAATAAATGTGCTGAACGAGCTGATCCCTCACTTTCAAAGCGACTGTACCTGATCATTGTGAATTCCTAGGGAGCCAGTCCGGAACTAGAGGCAGGATGGAGGCAGTTGGCAAGGGAATGTCCTTATGTGTTATCCCTACCTTCACCTACTAGTTCTTTTTTTTTGCGCTGGAGATCGTTTCGGAATTCTCATGTAATAAGCGAAATTGCTATCGCAATTAGCCGAGTTCTTCCGACAGCGAGGGAACCTGAAATGCCGAATGTTTCAAGTTGTCACATTGTGTAGGAGAATGATTGGTACCAGTATGAAAGATCGGTATGAAGTAGTTGGTCCGCTGTCCAGGTGCCTCACGCATTTTGAAAATAGGCTCAAATTCTGCCTATGCGCCACGCTGAATAATATCTACTTTCGGTAGCGTTTTATGGATAAATAACTATTTATCAATGCTGTAAGGATGATTGATGGAGCTTTGAAAGTTACTCCATTCGATTCACTACATTCAACATGAAGAACTGTACAAAATACACATTTTCCCCTGAGCGTTCCCTGGCACCAAAAACTATACAGCGAATTCTGGAGGCCTATAAACATTTTTATCACTGGTGCCAGCATGGTGCCGCTCCTTGTCACCATGGTGGCACCTTTTGATACAGGAAATTCTGGGGCTTAAGGAGTATACCCTCAAAATGTTTAGTCAAAATACCCAAAATCGCGGCTTGTAGCGCTGCACAGACATACGTATAAATACATACGTACATGTATAGGGTATGTAATATGTGGTAGGTAGATAGTCACCCGCAAAGTTCGCCTGGGCGAACGGTAACAGTGGTTAGTGGACATCGTAGGTTGTTAGTTGGTACATGTGATCAGAGTCTGGTAGGTTAAAAAACATAATGTGTATTACGGGTCGATCGATCTACCAATACCTACTTGGCGTACCAACCCAGGAACCGTATAATAATACGTACCTACTAGTATACTACACTCTGTCATCTAAACGGATTACTTATTTAATCGTCATCTGCATCGTCTGGTCGATCAATTCCCACTAGTTCTAGAAGTAGAAGCATCCGTGTTGAAAATGTACGGTAGGTAGTGTCCGAGCTCATGGTCACGTGAAACCACTCAATGTTGCAACAGACCGATCACGTGGCGGAACTTGAATTGACACGAACATCTCGCCTACTGATACGGTGGCGTTCATCCCACAATTTTCGCCGACTACCTCCTATTTTATTATCATTGTTGTAGTAATTTTAGTGTTAGTAGGTATCTGCTAAACACTCACATATTTCTGTTTCTCACTGTTGACCGATGAAATACTATTATACTCTGCAAATATAAATAAGACCCCATAAACCATTCAGAAAGATGAATCGGTGTTTAAATTATTTACTTACATAACACTTAGTACTCACGCAGCATGTTGGCCTTCCCACTATTTCCGTTAATAAACAGTTTATTGAGCTCTGTTTACGTTTAATATGGTAGTAGCGTGCAAATATGGTATCATCCAAATACGATGATAAGTGGTTTTGTATCAGTCAGGATGACATTATTTGCTCTGCATGTGTAGCAGGGGTGAAATTTGTGCGCATGGGGTGAGTTGTGTATGGGACTTCTGTCTCCTCTTCGTGTCCTTCATTTGGACTCGCCCTCGCCATTCAAAGCTTACCAGCATGACGTCACAACTTTTCCACTTTTTTCTCTTTTACTGAATCTCGAATTCAAAGCCTCTTAACAAATAAAAAGCCACCAGTAGGTACCAGGTAGGTATATGCACACTGTTCGAGTCGAGAAAGTTGATTTATTTTTACGTTTTTTGGTTTATTATTCTGTGAATAATACACCTATGTATTCGCTCAGCAAAACAATGTTATAACACCCCCTCAGAATTTCTTCTTTTACGTTTCAAGGTGCGTAGATTCCAAAGATGCTATGTCCGTCCGCCATACGCCTTATCATCCATATCTAATTATTCATTTCGGGTCTAAAAAATTCGTTCTTTCGTACACAGGCTCTATTTGGACCCTAGTTGTGTCCCGAAACTTTGCTTGCAGTCCGATCGGAATATACCCAGGGGGGTTTTTGGTGTTTTAATAACGTGAGCTTGTGATTATCTTTTTCCATGTTTCTTAGGACGAGGAGACCGAATATGAAGTCGATTTTAACCAAAGAGTGGACAATTGAGGTTCTAACGAAGTTTCAGCATTAAATTTTCGTTAATTTTGGTCTAAAATCAACGTTCTTCCGCACGCAGTTTGGGTACTCATTTGGGAACTCAGGCACAGGGTCCTTGTTGTGCTCCGAATCTCGGCGGTCCGATCGGAACACACACAGGGGTGTTATGAATGGGTCTAAAAATATGTTTTTTCGAGGTTTTTTCTGAGGTTCTGGTGAACAAGAGCTTGTGAGGTTTTCCATGTTTTTTAGGGCCAGAAAACCGAATATGAAGTTGATTTTGAACAAAAAGTGAAACATTCAAGTTGCAACGAAGGTTCAGCCACCAATATTAATTTTTTATGGGTCAAAAACTTGGGTAATTGTCTGAAATCATCATAAATTTTTATCATAACACTAGAAGTAGTATCAATAGGTAAATCATGGCAGTTAAATGGCACTATCATTGATCAAAGATAATTTATAGAAAAAAAGGAGCCTACTTCGTGTTTTTAACAATAAACCCGTGTGAGAAGGACTTTGCAGGTTTTTTTTCCGCAAGAGGGCTTCGAAAGTTCATGATTCTATTCAATTTGTTACTGAAACATGATTTCGGTAATAACCACGTATACCTACCATCACATTTCAATCCGAGAACATTGGTTTTTCTATGGGGTACGGCGCATTTCGTCCCCTGAAAGGCAGAATAATGGTAAGCAACATTTTTTGCGTTTTTGAGTTATTGTAACCGATGGATTCTTCGTACAAAGGCGCATCGATGTAGCTACTTATCGTAAGTGACGTGCGCCTCTAAGGCATTCAAAAACAACGTGAAAGTGTTCGAATCCTAACCACCAATTCGGTAAAATATCGTATCCACCATTCATTCAGAAGTAAGCGCCGCGAGTCGAATGTAAATACCGAGGTAAAGATTGCTCATTGTCGTAAGCGCCCCATCGCCACTGTAACTTGCGATAAGATGAAGTACAATCATGTTAATATTATGTATTGTATGCACCTATCGCATTTGAGCAAAGTTTCGTAAGCGCCCCTTCTCGAGTGCGCGTGTGTGGAGATACGCTAGTTTTCCAAATAATCCTTTTCCAGCACGACATCAAGAATATCGCAAGTGCCGAAATGTGTATCGCATCTACAACTATTCTCCCAGTTCTTCGAAACTGCAAGAATAGCGCAAGCGCCTTTTTTTCAATATAGTACTACTTCCCAGGGCTTGTATGCCAATTTTTGTAGGTAAATAAATAAACAGAAAACGGTCCAATTTACGCTGAAATATCAAGTTTTAACGGGTTAGGCAATTTAAAAAAAAATCCTTCCACAGTTTTTCGTCTCCCCTGTAAAATTCGGGAAATGGTGCTTACGATATTCTGCCTTTCAGTGGACGATTTCTTCTTATGATTGGCTTCTGCTGCTGCAATTTATTATAGTGTGACTTGATATTGTTAACTGGTGCCCCAATCACCATTTCTCGGTATACTGACGTTCATAGGGGCTCACACTGAGGTTTGCTACAGTCCCTGGAGATACTTCAAGGACTTACCTGTCTGCAGAAGTCTCGAGTATCATTTTAGATACCAACGTTTATCGAGCGCCGTTCTAATACGTCCAGAAGTTATGTCCATTGTGATGAAAACGTCGCACGGGTCCCAGAGCTAATCAAGGTCAAGACGGGCAATTGAAAAATTGGCTGTTTTTGCTCCGAATCGGCTGGCCACGAAATTATTATACGTATCCGCCCTAACCTACATAGACAATGGTACAGGGATCTTCATGTTATTGGTGAACATAGACTATTTCCTATTCTGAGGAATGGGGTTTGCTTTCGTTGCTTCAAAACATATTCAACTAAATAAATTATGGAGTTTTTCAAAATACATCCTGTCACACTTAACAAAATGGTCCTCCATTTAAAATTGTCAGGATTCTCCCGAAAAACATCTTATGTACTACGTTCAAAATGTATACATTTTCTGTATTCTAAATGGTACGATTTGTTGATGTTTACACTCTTTTCTTATTTGCATTACAGGTATGTGGAGCTCCCAGCCACCTAGTGAGTCGAAACTAGAAGCTTTTCCTTGGTCCAGGTAAGGTGTATTTGTAGGGATAACTTCATTATTCATTATAATGTTACATTCATGTTGAAATCTGATGAAGCTTCCGAGACACTAGTTGGATAGTGTTGGGTTATAGGTAACGGCATTGTGCAGCTCCATATATACGATCAAGCTGTTTTGCCATCAAGAACCTAAGTTTAGCCAGACGTGCAAATCTGTGGGTTTGATAGTTTGTCGGGTTTTCTATGCAATGAATTCGAATGTTTGACAGTGTACGGACTCGCTAAAACTTCAAACTTGCTGTCAAACTCACTGAATACATATATTGATGAATGAGGTACGGGGGTTGAGGGAGCGGTACGGAAACTTGCTGGATCGTGCATGGGACACCCATAAGGATTAATATATTAGTGACATTACGGTTAATTACTTTATCAGCTTTAAATTAAAACCTTTCGATCACAATAATTATTTACAAACATCTCCATTTGCCTGATAAAAATGATGTTGTGACATTGTGGCTGTTCTCGAGTAGTGTTTTGGTCCGGTGAAGACGGGGTCACTTGATGGGGAAGCCTAATCAATATCTTTTCTTAACCGGTGATAATAACGCTGGCTCGAGGGTCCACTGTCACGTTCTGTCACAACGTTCAAAATTTGTGTGCTAGATCTCCTGGGAACACTTGATTGGGTTTAAATAAGACAAAATATCAACGTAGGTATAGCAATAAACCGCCATTTATTGAAAAATTGTTACGTTATATAAAATAAATTTATCTGACCTTTTAATCTCAGGTTCTGTTGATGAGATTCACGGCTTACTCTACATTACTGTATTAGTTCATAAGTTGAGGTAGAATAATTTATCACAGGGCTGTAATAGTTTGACCAGTTGTACATGTAAAATGATTTTCTTCCTCTCTTATATTGTCTCTATCAGAATAGATAGTCCCTTCTCCGTTCTAGATCCGCATGTATCCTTTGGTTTGTTTGAAAAACCTACGCGACTTTCTACCATTAGACCTCCTACCTTTCTTTCTACCTCTTAGACTTTCTACCATGCAATGTTGTCTTTAAAAACGAGTTTCGAGAACATAACATCAACTGAAAGAATTGAGTCGACTCATAATCGACAAATGACGAACAAAATGAATCGTCTAATATTCTACAGTCACATCAGTTCTCATCACGTCTTTGTCCACTCTTCATCAAATTCAAATTATACATTTTTTAAATTAACTGTCACTGAAATTTTTTTGATTTGGGCACCGTGTGCTCTCTTTTACCACAACACAGAGAGCAAACAGTTCGTAAGACTCTCTTCATCAACCACACAGCGACTAATGCAGCGACCATCATCGTGCCCAGCACGTCCAACAGGTAGACCTGGTAGAAGGGCATGCGAGCTGATGCCGGCTGCAGAACTTTCCCGTGACGTAGGACGTATTCAATCCAGAACACGCCTTCATCCACAGGTTTCATCGGGCGGTCGTTGAACAGCTCGGATCTCTTCTTCATCTGATTCCTGTACCTGAAAAATGGAGAGCATCCGTATTAATATAATCTTGATTGTGTGTAACTTAAATCACTTGCGGCGGAGTAGTGGAAATCCATAGCAAAAAACTAAAGGATAAAAATATGAGTAGTCTATTTCCACGTAAAATAACAAACTGTACAAACGATAGAAACTATCGTGTACTGATGATGGTGTAACAACCGAAACCGGTCTACAGTTTGTTATTTTACGTGGAAATAGACTTCTATTTTTATCCTGTAGTTTTTTGATTGTGTGCGTCCATTCAGAGACGACTGCGGCGCCATTATCTCAGTTTTCCTCTTACAACCTAGTACCAAGGTGGGGTATGTTATTTGCGTATATTAAACGAATCATCTGACAAAATGAAACTTGGAGAATATATAGAGGGTTTATCCATCTTGAAATCTGTAATCATCAGCATTTCATAAATCAAACCGGGAGAGCAACTGGTGGTGTGGCAGGAGATGGAGTTGGGAAAGAGAGACTAGCAAAATACCTATAACTATTAAATAATTTATTATGTTCTGATTTTACTGGAACTTGTCGAAAGTGACGGTAGGTGAAATCTTAAACCGCCAAAATCGAAATTTTGGATTGAAACGGGCAGCTTAATTGTTGCAAAATACCTCCCTAGACGATTTCTACGAAACTTGGGGTGTGTTTCGAGGGCAATTCAGCTTGAAACCTAAGATAATCATTATAAACTGTAAAAACGCTGCAAATTATTACACAAAGGTTTATTATTTACCTGTATAGATGCCCCGTCTGGGTCACTGTCTTCTGTGGTCAGTACCCTCGATCTCCCTCCAGGAATGCCCTAAATCGAGTACTGGAGCTGGCCCCGGTATTAAAGTTTCCTACGAAGGCGCGGGATTCAGTAATTCAATCATTAATTATTTTGTAGTTATTCATGAAGCATAAGGCAAATTATAAACCGTTGTGTGATAATTTACCTGTATAGGCCTTCTTCGTAGATAGTATAATGAACCGTTGTGCAATAATGTACTTTTGAGTAATAATTCCGTACCGTACCGTTGTGTAATAATTTTCCCATTAGTGATACTTCAACGTTTGTTCAAGTTTCACTACCTACCAACAAAATCCAAAAGAGCCATCATTTTTCAAATGAAATAATATCACAAAACAACCAACTGACTTCATACTCCGTGAATATAGTCAGGTGTTCCCAAGCAATGATGATTTCGGGCCAATTCCCGATTGTCAGCGCGTCCCTAGTGATGATATTTGGGCTGAATGTATACAATTTCATTCACCGTGCTGTCGAAAATGCCTGTCCGTGCAAAGTTCTGGGCAAAGTTCTGGGGTAACGTTACATTAATCCCTGTAACATAATATTTATGACCTTCTCTGTAGGTCCCTGTTCTCAACGCAGTACCCTTGAAATGCCCATAACTTTTCAATAATAGTCCCTGGGAAGCTGAAATATAGAAAGCGGGTTGGACGTGCTCGACTTGATCTCGAATGTTCGTTGGACCATTGAAATCCGAAAAAAGTCTGTTGTCAGCAAACCTTTCCGTAAGAAACCTCAGTCTTTACCAAATTTTGAAGGGAAGTTTGCTAATGACTCACTGATGAGTTCATGAATTTCTCACTATGTTCAACACTTTTTATGTAGGTATTGAATATTTGTTAGTAATTAGTTAGGTAAATTAGATTAGTTAAGTGTGATTAAGTTAGATTAGTTAAGTTACATTAATTAGATTACTTTGGAGTAATTATTTCATTCACAGCCCATGATATTGACTGCTCAGTCCAGTTGTCGTATCCCAGCCGTATTCCGATGCCAGCGTGCTCGACGAACCTGAGGTTCTTGGGCTGATCCCCGAAGATGGGTGTGCCGATGACTGGAACCCCGTGGTAGATGGCTTCTATCAGGCTCATCAGCCCTCCGTGCGTTATGAATATCTTGGTGTTCTTATGGGCTGGAAAAGTCAAAAGGGAGACCGCGCAGCTTCAAATGTCGTGGTAAAAAAAATCTGTTGTTTGGGGATTTTGAGGAACGTCATGCGATAACTGTACGCAAATGGTTTGAAATCGGTTTATGTGGAGGAGAGGAAACTGTAAAAATCGTTATTGATTCACAGTACAACCACATAACTGCCCTCCAAAGTAAGAAAGCCGTTGACTCGATTTTTTCCAATTTAGTGATTTTGGTATGGCTGGATTCGTATCTTAAAGACCTATTTTGGTATCTAGTTGTAAAAGTTGGGAAAATTTCCCTAAAAAATGTATTCAAGGAAAATATCTACGGTTTTTCGAGTTTTTGATGGTTTTCCAACGATGAAACGCAGTACTTACTAGTTCTTCCAACAAATAAAAACAGTAGATCCCAGGCCTACGGTGTTGATTCATTGGAATAGTGAATTTAATTCAACTGTCATCAGAACAGTACTGTTTTTCTTAGCTGTATCCCTCTCATAATTGTCTGAATTCGTCAGGCGGTTTTTTCAATTTTGTGATGAGCGCCAAAAGCTTTGAGCGATCGACCGTAGGTGGCTTCCACATCGTGGTAAGTCGAATTTTACAAGGAAAAATAAAGGTACTATTTTTCTCTTTGGGAAACGCGTGAAAAACTCCAGCAACTACAGTGGGAAACAACCGTAGCATGAGCGTCCAACGAAGAAAAGCAGTAGCAGACCCTCTACAGTTTTTTGAAGCAAAATTCACCTCATCTTCTACAAGGAGAAAACAGTTTCTGACATAAATTTATGTGTATTCTTCCAAAATTGATGCGCCTTGCTGCTATAGACGTAGAAACTAAATTTGGATCAATTGCAAAGAAAAATCATTGGTAAATATTGAAGAATGGCCATTTTATAGCCTAAACACTTCACCTGCGTTTTTCTCAAAAATATATTTTCTTGTTTTACGGCTTACTTGCTTTGGAAAGCACAGAAGGTCAGGGGTTGATACTGTAGTTTGGTTACTATTACTGTTTTATCCGAAGATTTCTTTACAACACCCTACTTAACTGCTGCAGAATTTCGTCAAGGAGTGGAAGCCTATTGAAATGGTGAATCTTACAATTGCTCGTGCTTTTAGGTGCCTCTCACGAACCTTGTCAACCTTGGAACCATACCCGTTAGGTCGTGTTCGACCGTGGTGGTTTGTTGCGATTTTTACATCCGCGATCGATCAATAAACATAAATTGCTAATTCTCGTTGATACGCTGCATGAAATGCCCTACTTAAGAAAATAACCGAAATCCTACGTCCTTACCCAAAATGTCCTGCTGTGGGAACCAATCCTGCAACCTGACGTTTGGCATGTCTACCTTGGGGATCTCCTTGCCCTTCCATTTCCACAAAACCTTGAACTTGAGTTTCTTGAAAACGTTGATGAAGGCTTCAAATTTACCATCTCTCATGATCTGATCCATATCGACATTCGACCCATAGCTGAAGTATATCACGCCGTCGATAGCTGAGTCCATGAAATCTTGCAAATCCTGTAATCGGGGCACTGGTGTTAGTTATTGTTCGGGTTACTTATTGGAATATCACTTCTTGCTTGTGATTATAAATACTGATATTGCATATATGTATTAGTTATGAAGTTATGAAGATGAGTGGTGTTATGAAGTAGTCTGTTCATTCCATAGCTGCTTTCACAGAGCGCGCTTTCTAGAGTCACTATCGTTCAATTCTTTCATCATCAATTATGTTTTAACTTGAATAAGCTCAGCTTGGAACTTGAATTTAACTATACGATCACTGACAATGATTTTATTGATCACTCATCTTCAAGGTTTGCTCCATGGCTTTGAATGCTGTTTTCTGCGTTATACTCCAGAGGGCATCTTCTACGGCACTGCAATGCCTGCTAGTTATGATAAACTATTGCCACACGATGAAGCTTTTCCTGAATATACCTATATAAGAGCAATATCAAGACTTCTTCGTGCTGTACTGAAATGTTACGACTTTGCACATTATGACTCCTTGGACGTTCTGATATTCTGTTTAGGTGTAATTTGAAATACCTTGGGCAGGGGCTTGTTGGGCGCCAAATTCATTCCTCCCACCTCCTTGACGTGCGGTGCTTTCGGATAGGGGTACCCAAGTGATATGTGCGAATTTATTAAAATCAGGTCCATGTCGCTACACATTTGCACCACTGATGGCCTTGACTCCCAACCGGGATACCGCATGTACTTGTCGGCAACAGCCTATAAAAAAATAAGTTGGAAGTATTAAATTGTTCTTTGAAAATACTTTCTCAAAGATTAGGAAACTTGATTCTGAGGAGTTTTGATCCAAGTATGGGATCAAAGATATTGCGAGATATTTCGGGAGATAACTTGAATGATTCTAATTTTGTTAGTCATAAATTAATGAGCTCCACTCATAAATTAAGACGCCTTTCCGCTTACTACGAGGTAGGTAGGTGGGTAGGCAGAACTATCTTCTTGATGCCTAAATCCTAAGGAATCTCCCCCGTTATTGAACCATTCAACAAGGCTGATTTCTGTGCTATTGCATTAGTAGCATAGGTGAATATAACTGGTTAGATGACCCGTTCGTCGCCCAGGATATCCCTGCAGTACAATATAGTACTTGCGATAGTAGTTAGTACAATACAGAGGGATAATAATATTGTACGAATGATGTGGTTGCTTACTTGCTGTGGTCCTAATACGTAGTAGTAGCTATACAGTGTCGTTGCAGCCCAGATATAAACGTTTTTGAGCCTCTGCAGAAAACTCATCCTGTCTGTGGTCTCCGCCTTGAAATCTATCATGTAGCTCGGATTATCCGGCAGCCCTGACATCTCGTTGACCCAAGCAGCGTCAAAGAGAGGCAACAGAGAAACGCACAACGCTTTGAACTTGTGACAAAACGCAGACGAGTACTCCTGACCAAAATGAGCCTCCAGGATAACCATGTCGTATTCCTCATTGGAATTTACGAGCCTCATCGTTTCAGGTTCCTCGTCGAACAATTTCCTCGTGCAATACAAGGACATCTCGGAAATCACTGCAGTTTGACCTGGGGCTATCAGATTCATCATTTCCTTCATTTCTACTAGCCCTGAAATATAATCAGCAATCATCAATACCCCTCAAGCATACATCTTGTTGTTGCTTATTAAATGTTGAATAAAAACGCTGCACGTAATCAAATCACGTTACGGTTTATTATCTTTGCTAACTAACCACAACTTGCTTAAATGTCGTCTGGAAAACATCATAATTATAATTCATCAAACAAGTGTTCTGATAATAGGAAGACGGAATATAACTCACGCTGGGGATTTTAAGAATACAACTTTGCAGATAGTCTTATCAAGTCTGTTCAACGAGAGAGGTGTACGTCCCATTAACTTGGCTAACTGCAATAGTTGGTACCTGATTTATGCACGTCCTTCATAATATTTCGGATTAAAAAATTCTGAGAACTGAATCAGTCTGGCATTTGAAAGAACCCAGGCGGAATAAAGCATTCAAAACTTCAAGTAGGTAGTTTACATACCGTGTATGTCAGCCAGAAGGTCCTTGATGATGATATGCCTCAGGTTCTTCGGTGGGTCTGGCATTGGAACGGCTGTGAAGTAATCGACTTGATGTCCTTTGACAGCTAACTCTCGTATGATCGGCCAGAAGGCGAAGTGGTGACTTTTGGCTGGTAGAGGGAAAAACGCCAAGATCCTGGAGCCGACAGCGAATTGCAGGCACGCTAGAAGCACACTTGAACGAAGTCTGGAATCATAATGAACGTGATAATAACTTGATGACTGAGTGAACGATTTTATCACAACAAAAAGTTTGAAACGTAAAAGCTTTGTAGGAAATATACTACAATAGGATTACCTATGTGATCAGAAAGATAATAATATGTAAAAATGAAATAAGGGTCAGCCGAGGTGCAGCGAATTGTTCTCTACAATATAAATCGCATAGCATTCATTGCAGTATGTCCAGATGTTTGATGATGTCAAGTTTCAGCATAAAAAAGAATCCTGAGGGTTGTAAAATGCCAAGCTGTATCGAGACCGTAATTATATTGTTGCATACGCACCTAGGTAATAATTCTGTTACTTTTGGTTTATTATTCTGCGAATAACACACCTATGTATTCGCTCAGCAAAAAATTTTATAACACCCCCTCAAAAATTTTTCTTTTCCGTTTCAAGGTGCGTAGATTCCAAAAATGCAATGTCCGTCCGCGGTACGCCGTCCGTCGTACGCCGTATCACGTGTACAGGCTTCATTTTCGGTCTAAAAAAATCGTTCTTTCGCACACATGCTCCATTTGGGCCCTGGTTGTGTCCCGAAACTTTTCAGCCCGATCGAAATATATCCAGGGGAGTTATGAGTGAAAATGTGTATACAAATAGGTACTTTTTGCGTTTTAGCAACATGTTAGTAACATGACCTTTTGAGGTATCGTATTCCATGTTTTTGGGACGAGAAGACCGAACATGAAGTCGATTTTGACCAAAAAGTGGAAATTGAGGTTCTACCAAATGTTCAGCTCCCAAAATTGACTTTTCGTGAGTCAAAAACCTTGGAAATCGTCTGAAATCACAATCAGTTTGTATAATGACACTAGAGAAGTTTCAACTCGTGGATCAAGACGATTAAATGGCACGCACTACCAATGATCATAGATAATTTGGAAAAAAAAGAAAAGAAAAAAAATAGCCAACCTGATCCGTGTTTGGGGGCTAAAATTACCATCCGAAATAGCTATTCGAATCATTTCACGTGTAAGAAACAATAAATAAACAGCCAACATTTCTGCAGGTATATCCAATAGAATAATAAACCCATGTGACAAGGACTTCGCAGCGTTTTTACACTGATCTCGAACTTGGGAATTTTTTTGAGACCACCTGGAGCATTGTACATCATCCGGCTTTTCAGCGATGTACAAGTCGGATAAGCCTACGAAATGAAAAGGTTGCAAATAATCATCCCACCCAAAGATGGAAGCAACAAAGCTCCTGCATTAGTGGCGCACATTAAAATAGGTGGTGCAGATCAAAATTCAACTTTTTTTTTCATTCCCCCTATTTGTTGTGTGTTAGTCATAAAAACCAAGCCATTTGAACTTCAACCATTTCTTCTTTTTAGTATTTTTTCCCCACCAAATATTGATCAGAAAAGTTGGTTTTCTTCATCTCTTGCTTGTAAAATCTTCCTCTTATCTCATTCTCGTAGACACCATGCATATAAAATTATAAATTGGTACTCTATCATTTCTCCGTATGCGTGCGACGATGAACTGTTCGTTGGTCCACGAAGGAAAGTAGGTACCCGTGGTGGTTTGCTAAGAGAGAGAGAGTGGTGAAGGTGAGGTGAGGTATGGTGAATGAGAATGATATGGAGATAACCGAAGTCAGGTAGGTTTCCACCTCTTAGGAAGCTAGTAGGATATGCCCAGTGGTTGCCACTCGTGGATAGTTTTATCTATCCGGTTCCACCATTCTGGGATCTTTCAGATATAAGGTAAGGAGGTGTGAGAGGAGAGAGTGACAAGTATCGACTTGGTTTGGGTGTAGAATGAGGTAAAAGGCGAGAAAGGCGAGTTTTATAGGACCTAGTCCGCTCTCCTCCCGTCCTTCAACTCAGTTGAGGGATGGTGGGAGGAGATCCCTTTCGGACTACCTGGGCCAAGTCACGTGTGCCACCTCATTCTTTGGCTTATTTGCGAGATCTTAATAGTGTACATGAAGTTATGTTCTGGGAGGATATCACGACAGTACCCCTTGTCTAATACCGAGATTTTTAATATTTGACGCACGAACTCTATCTTGGGTGGCAAATTTTTGCTGGGACGTTGTTACTTTTGGAAACAGGATAGTTTTTTCATCCTCCTTCTCCACATGAGCAGGCTTCATAGCCGTTGAACCATTGATTTAATGATTGTAGCGATCAAGAAGCATAGGTAGGTATCAGTTTCATCCATCTTCCGTTACCTTGCACAATAAATTCTGTCTACATCCACTGTTTGACAGTACAACTTAATCTCTCCACAACTGAAGCTTCACTTCTGTGTGGTTGCAGTAGTAAAAGCTGTTGTAAAACTCCTTCCCACGATCGACTTGTAATTTTTTTGGTACCCCACAAGTTTACTGATCCGGAAAACTGGTGCTAACAACTTTGTCAATTTTTTTTTATTCAAGGGTCCAACATCCAACTTGAATTACTACCAATAAAAAATGTTTTAAACCCTCTATCAGAATAATTGTTCGTTAAGTAAATCGATAAAGTCCGCTTGTCATAAGTCATCGAAAATATGTTTTACCTAAAACCTCGACCTTCGATAATGACATCGTGTAGTTTTATGCAGCTTTTCGGCAAGATTTCTATTCATGCTCATGTTAACATTTAGCCGTAGGGTCCATAAGTATTGAACCCTAATTAACATGAACAAGTCTCCCTGCTGTGGTTCGTATCCTCTTCCTATATTCCCTATATTTTCCTATATTTTGTTTGCTTTACAAAAACCTTAGTATTAATCAGCCTAATCCAGTACAATTGTGATTTATAGTATGTACATAGTTATGAGGACTAGGTAAGTCCTTACTTGTACTCGCAATAAATAAATAAATAAATAAAACGGTGTGTTGATAAAACGTGTCAGGTACTGATGTGTTAACCATTAACGCCCCCCTCCGTCGAAATTCAAAACTCCTGTTCCGTGAGTCACACAAAGGTAATAATTATGTACCTGTCTTCTGTATAGTAGGTGTACAGCATTTTACCATGAACCAAAATTAATGAAATAAGGTTTGTAGGTCCCGTTTTGGGTCTAGTTGGTCCTCGAAGCTCGGCGTTACTGTCAGTCATCTGTAAGGGGTGAAAAACAGGGGTTGAAATGTTGAACGCCGTAGCTCAAAGAAGGGTATCGTTTCTTTTACGTTTTTAAATTGGTCTTGAACTAAAGCATTTTTTGAGACCGCCCGGAGTACGACCAGCCACTCGTTTGGAACGAAATACTTCGTCAACATGATCGTGAATGAAAAGCTATAAAGTATAATTTATTATATACCCCGTAAACACAAAGTATATAAGTATAAGTATGTAGGTGTGTATGTAAATATAAGTATAAGTTGTAGTAGTGTTATCGACCGTTGATATATACAGAAGTTCTACGGTTATTGAGGTTCGGTTTGTGAAGTAATGCGATGCTTATTCCAACGTTTCGACGCTTCATTTCGTCATTTTCAAGGAGTCTACAAATAAATCAAAATATGCCATTCTTAGTCTATGCTGATATAAGAGCCAAGTTTAGTGGAGTTGAACTGGATATGAATGAATTGAATGTGAAAGCCATAAGTTACTATCTTACATCTATTTGATATTACAGGATTGATATTGGATATATATATATACCATATATATCCAATACCTTTTAATATAATATACCCTGCAACATCAAATAGACGTAAGATAGTAACGTATGGCTTTCATATTCAATTCATTACAGATTGATATTGGATATATCATATCAAATTTCTTTTAATACATACCCTGTAATATCAAATAGATGTAAGATAGTAACTTACGGCGTTCATATTTAATTCATTCATATCCAATTCAGTTCACTAAACATGGCTCTTATATTATTCAGCGTAGACTAAGCATATTCAGCATATTTTGATTTATTTGTAGATTCCTTGAAAATGAAGAAATACAGCGTCGAAACGTTGGAATAAACATCGGGTTACTTCACCGACCGAACCTCAATAACCATGAACTTCTGTATAAGTATAATTATATACCTACATATCATCGCTAGGGAACACCTGATTATAATCAAGGATGGCTGTATGAAGTCGGGTTGGTTGTTCTGTGATATTATTTCAGTTGAAGAATGATGCCCAGATACCTATAACATGTGCATGTATTACTCTGTTAGTGCCACAAATATTTTGAATTTGAATTTGATGGCTGTTGTGCACACTAGTAGTTGTGCCCTAGTGTGCGAAACTTTGCAGCCCGATCGGAACATACCCAGGGGTGTTATGAGTGAAGAATGGGGGTAAAAATGGAGTTTTTTGGTGTTTTAGTGACATGAGCTTGTGAGGTATCGTTTTGCATGTTTTTTTTTAGGACAAGGAGACCAAATATGAAGTCAATTTTAACCAACAAGTGAAAAATTGAGGTTCTAACGAAGTTTCAGCATTAAATTTTCGTTAATTTTGGTCTGAAATCAACGTTCTTCCGCAAGCTATTTGGGTCCTCATTTGGTAACACATAAACAGGGTCCTAGTTGTGCTCCGAAACGATCGGAATACACCCAGGGGTGTTATGGTGGGGGGGGGGGGGGGGATTGGTGTGAGAGTTGGGGTTTTCGAGGTTTTTTCCCCTAGGTTTTAGTGAACATGAGCTTGTATCGTGTGCCATGTTTTTTAGGGCCGAATATTAAGTTGATCTTGACCAAAGAGTAAAGAATTGAGGTTGTAACGAAGGTTCAGCTCCCAAAATTCATTTTTTATGGGTTACAAACCTGGAAAATGGTCTGAAGTCTCCATAAATTTGTATAATAACATTATAAGTAGTATGAATCAATACAATTAAATCGCACTGTCAATGATCAATGATAATTTGTTCAAAACAATAGGAGCCTAAATCGTGTTTTTGAGAAACAATAAATGAACAGCCTACATTTTTGTACGTATATCCAACAGAACAATAAACCCATGTGACAAGGACTTTGCAGCGTTATTTGCAATGTGAAAGTACTATTCTACTGGGCTATTCGGGAGGGATCTGTATTCTCTGGAAGGCCTGAAGGTGAAGCCTCACAGGGAAATGCTCGCCTCCTGTACTCGACTTCCTGGTGACGAGAGAGATTCCTCCAGAAAGTATGGCATCTTAACTGGAACGGAAGTAGAATATTATTACTGGTTTCATAGCTGCGTTGACCCCAGGAAGAAGGAGTTGACGATTGGAAAACTCATACTGGTGGCACAACCGAAGGTCATGTACGATCGCCGCTGCCTCAGGACTTGTAATTATCGTAGACTGAGAACGGGTTCTTGTAATACCTTGAGAACTGAAATCCGTCCGTAAGAAAAACAACCACAACGTAAAGTTATCCAAGCCACACAGTCTACGTAGTAGATATCTATAGGTATATCTATAAAGTGTTGGGCGTAGAATGACCAAGTCTAGTCGTGGTTTTTAAGTTTTAATCCCGACGTTTCGGCACCTGAATTATTTTCCTCAAGTATTTCCTCACAAGTATTTGTCTGACCAACAACTCTATGTAACCACTTTGCCTTTGAACGCCTTATTATAATATTTCTTCCCATGATTAGGGCACAATTCAGGTGCCGAAACGTCGGGATTAAACATTAAAAACCACGACTAGAATTGGTCATTCTACACCCAACACTTTACATCACCCACTAATCAACCAACTGCCAAAATAATTATATGTCTATATGTAAGTACTAGTATCATCTTTGAGAGTTTTTGCGGCAGGTTTCAGCGCAGAATTGGCTAGAAGGGGAAACACGTTGGCGAATGCAAGCCACGGGGTTTTAAAAACGCTGCAAAGTCCTTGTCACATGGGTTTATTATTCTTTTGGACTTTTGGACATACCTACAGAAATTTTGGCTGTTCATTAATTGTTTCTTTCATGCGCAACAATCGAAATAGCTATTTCTGATGGTTTCCATTAAACACAAATGTCCCCTAAAACACAAATTAGGTACGCTCTTTTTTTTCTAACTATCTTTGAACATTGGTAGTGCCATTTAATCTTCTTGATCGTGTTGACACTTTTTCCAGTGTTATTATACAAACTGATGGTGATTTCAGACTATTTCCCAGGTTTTTCACTCATAAAAAATCAATTTCTGGAGCTGAACATTTGGTAGAACTCAATTTTCCACTCTTTGATCAATATCGACTTCATATTCGGTCTTCTGGTCCCCAAAAACATGGAAAACGATATCTCAGAAGCTCATGTTACCAACATCTTGCTAAAACGCAAAAAGTACCTATTTTTACACACATTTTCACTCATAACACCCCTGGGTATATTCCGATCGGGCTGAAAAGTTTCGGGACACAACTAGGGCCCAAATGGAGCATGTGTGCAAAAGAACGATTTTTTAAGACCGAAAATGAGGCCTGTAACGTGATACGGCCTACGGCGTACGGAGTACGGTGGACGGCGGACGGACATTGCATTGCATTTTGGGAATCTACCTAATCACCTTGAAACGGAAAAGGAAAAAGTTTGAGGGGGTGTTATAAAATTTTTTCGCTGAGCGAATACGTAGGTGTATTATTCACAGAATAATAAACCAAAATACGTAGTGTACGCGCCGATAAACAATATTCGATTATCCGGTATCCAAGTTTGCTCTGTACTTATTACGTCAATGTAATCTCAACTAACTGACCATTAGATTATAATATCATTCTTTACATATTACGATTTCGTTATTTCGACTTGAAAGATTGTATCAGTTTGTGCGGTGTCTGGCCGATTGGCTCTGTTTAAAAACGATTCCTATCTTCTGCTTGAAAAAAATAAGTAGGTATGCTAATGTTTAAAAAAAATACATTTTTAATTATAATTTTTGATTAATTAGATCCCTATTCCCCATCAAAATTCGATAGTCTATCGCTGGCTTATTTGAGCCTAATGACCCTTGAAAAACTACCTGACTGCCGCAAATGGTGAGAAATGTGGTTGAAATCGCCAAAAAATGGTGGTGAAATTAGTCACCCGTTTATTGTTTGGTACTATCCGCTTCGACAGGAGAGTAATTTGATCTGTAATTAATAAGAGTCACGAGAAGTCTACGAGTTTGGAGCTTTTTATATTCTGTGAACCTAGTAGTGAAGAGAAGATGACTGTGAATCCACGAAATTGTCCTTTTTGATTGCTTCATCATCTTGATTATTAGCATTCTCTCAATTCGTCAATGCTCGTTCTCTTGATTTACTTTATCAAACTCGTTAGTAACTCAGAGTTCCTTATCTCAATGATCAAGATCCTAATTGGAACTAAATTCAATTACTTCTTGTTCAAGCCTCCTTAAATATGCTGTCATTATTGGAATCACACCAAACTTGTGCTCAAATCCAAGAACTTGAAGTTATGTCTAGGAAGTTATTATCTTGTCTAGGTTATATCTTGAAATTATGTCTTCACGTTGATAGAATCATGTGAAGCCTACAGGGACTAAAGGTTGAACAACAAATTATAGTTAGTGGAAACGAACAGGCAACATTTCTGTACGTATGTCCAGTAGAATAATAAACACATGTGACAAGGACTTTGCAGCGTTTTCTTAAAACCCTGGATTCATCCTCATTAGGCAAACGTATCCCGGGGGGAAGACGCCACTAACTATTATTTGTTGTTCAACCTTTAGTCCGTGTAGGCTTCACATGATTCTATCAGAGGTGGCGAGCTAATCGTTGGTCGGGTAAGCACATGCGGGCGATTTCAGAGCTTGTATTGGTGCCCGCTCGGATACCCCGGCCCCTAAAAGATGTGATATCCCCTCAGAAACAACCGTTAACTGATCCGCAAAAAAAAAAAAAAAAAAAAACTGCTCAGGCGCAAAAAGGATTGGTGAATCCATTTCGCCCGCCAAAATAGCATGATTAGTGCTTCGCTCCAAGCTCTTGGGTGTGGATACAGAAACCTCCCCCCCCCCCCCCCCACCCACCACCAACCACACGTTGAAATTTCGTTCAACGCATTTTGGCGGGCAGCTTTTTGCCTTCAAGGCGAAAACCCCTCGCCAAACAAGGCTTGGAGGTAAACTTTCTATACACACTTCCAACAGAGGGGGAACATGTTTCTAAAAGCACGTGCAACAGCGAGTATGCTACTTCGGCAGTCAAAATGGATATAAACCTTTTTTCCGGCTGAGGAGGTTTCGTTGGCGTGGGGGGGGGGGGGGGGGGGGGTTGACCTACTGACCGACTTTGACCGATTTTGATTTAGATTAATAGGATGCATTCGTAGCCCCCATTACGATCAGGTAGAGCCTAGTGAGAGAATCTTGAACTAACTCATCGGTGAAACGAAGTAAAAAAAAAAAAAAAAAAAAAATCTGCAAATCCCTGCACAACGGTTCATTATTTTGTATAGAATACCCTCCTGTTACAGAGCACAGGTCTCCGAATAGATAACCCTTCTATATAACATATTTATGTACTATTCTACACATATTATGTAGATCGCGGACCCTCCGTAGGTTAGTACCTAACCCCGTACTCATTACTAGGTACCTAGGTACCTAAACCGATGTGTAATAATTTACCTGTATAGGTTGCCCTTCTACGGAGATAGAATAATGAGCCGTTGTGTAATAATTTGCCCATCAATAATACTTCAACGGTTGTTCAAGTTGCAAAAGTACCTATCAACAAAATCCAGCCCCTTCTGGGTAGATGAGCCGTTGTGTAATAATTTACCGTTGTGTAATAATTTACCGTGGTGTAATAATTTACCGTTGTGTAATAATTTACCGTTGTGTAATAATTTGCCATTGTGTAATAATTTACCCATCAATAGGTAATACTTCAACGTTTGTTCAAGTTGCAAAAGTACATACCAACAAAATCCAATAGTCCATCACTTCTTGTCAAATGAAATAATGTCGCAGAACAAACAACTCGACTTCATACAGCCATCCTTGTTTATAATCAGGTGCTCCCTAGTGATGATATCCGTGCCGGATTTATACCGTTTGCGACGAAGCTTTTGGTGCTCACGAACGGCTCGACGTACGATGCTCCGGGTGGTCTCAAAAAATTGATTAGCTCAAGACAAATTTAATAACGTAAAAAAAACCATACCCTTCTATCGGAAGTTTTCGAGCTACGGCGTTCTGAATATGTCAACCCCTATTTTGAACCCCTTAGAGATGACTGACAGTAACGTCGAGCATCGAGGACCAACTAGACCCCAAAAGGAACCTATAACCTTAATTTCATCAATTTTGTTTTCATGGTTACTAAGAAAAGTGGCCCGTACTCCGTACGGCGGACAGACAGAAATATTTTTATTGCAGTTTTGGATTCTACATACCTTGCAACGTAAACCATCAAATGTTGAGGGGGGTAAGCATTTTTTTTTTTTTTTTTTTCATGCTCGATTCGAATGGTTCATTATTGAAAATAATAAACAAAAATAGTCGATATGAAGTGGGTACAACTCACGCGATCATCTTGGCACCAAAAACTCGCCGCCGTTTCCTCCGGGTCCTCCAGAGACTGACTGGATCTGGAGTGTTTGATAACGAGACCAGTGGGAACGATGCCGGAGAAGATCCAACCAAGGTCGTCCACCGGTGGGTCACGTTCTGTCTAATAAGTGGTTGGGTGAATTAACCACTGCTTCACGACATGGTCCTGGTGAGCGGTGTCCTACAGTACGCAGGACACTTCTGTTTAGTGGGGAGTGTCGCGAATGGCGAGTTCGAATATGACTTCAGGCTAAGGATATGCGTATTAAGTTGTCCTAGATATACATCCCTTCAGATATACATCTAGGTATTTATTGATATTTATTTATTTATTTATTTATTTAATACGGGCTAGCCCAATACAATAGGTATAATACAAGAATAATATAAGAAAAAACTAAATTGTACAGTATCAATTTATTCGTTTGAAACAAAACTCTGTGGTGTAATAAATCATAAAATAAACCACAGAGTTATCAATAATATAATATCTAGTGACTCGGATCAATGTTATATTAATTCGATTCGTTTCTTTTAAGAAAAACTACCAGCTACCAGATATATTAAAAACTTTCTCCCTTTGGGGAAAAAGAAAGGATCATGGATATGTCTCTCCCTCACATAATGTCATGATCACTTTTAAAAACATCGTTAATATGGTGGAAATACCCAAGTAATTTAATCGCCTTCAGTTTTCGGGTTGCATTCAACTATTTGAATACTCTTTACGACCTCTTCTTCACAATACGTGGGGTACAGATCAGGTGAGTGGCTCCTAAAACGCAACATGCCGCTCACCACCATCACCATCATCACGACAATCCAAAGTGGGGAAACCCCATTCTCATGATGACGTCACAGCACTTCGTTTATTGAAGCGGAATTTAATGTACGCGAAAAATTTAATCTTCGTGAAGATCACATCAACTTCTTACGGTTAGTACGGTGGAAATTAGATCTGGGAGCCACTCAGCTGATCTGGAGCCTGTGCATCGTCAAGATGACGTCCTAAGGAGGCTACATGCCGAACTTCAACTTCTTACGGTTAATAGGGCGCAAATTAGATCTGGGAGCCACTCAGCTGATCTGTACCATGTGCATCGTCAAGATGACGTCCTAAGGAGGCTACATGCCGAACTTCAACTTTTTACGGTTAATAGGGCGGAAATTAGATGTGGGAGCCACTCAGCTGATCTGGACCCTGTGCATCGTCAGGATGACGTCCTAAGGAGGCTACATGCCGAATTTCAACTTCTTACGGTTAATAGGGCGGAAATTAGATCTGGGAGCCACTCAGCTGATCTGGACCCTGTGCATCGTCAAGATGACGTCCTAAGGAGGCTACATGCCGAATTTCCACTTCTTACGGTTAATAGGGCGGAAATTAGATGTGGGAGCCACTCAGCTGATCTGGACCCTGTGCATCGTCAGGATGACGTCCTAAGGAGGCTACATGCCGAATTTCCACTTCTTACGGTTAATAGGGCGGAAATTAGATGTGGGAGCCACTCAGCTGATCTGGACCCTGTGCATCGTCAGGATGACGTCCTAAGGAGGCTACATGCCGAATTTCAACTTCCTACGGTTAATAGGGCGGAAATTAGATGTGGGAGCCACTCAGCTGATCTGGACCCTGTGCATCGTCAGGATGACGTCCTAAGGAGGCTACATGCCGAATTTCAACTTCTTACGGTTAATAGGGCGGAAATTAGATCTGGGAGCCACTCAGCTGATCTGGACCCTGTGCATCGTCAAGATGACGTCCTAAGGAGGCTACATGCCGAATTTCCACTTCCTACGGTTAATAGGTCGGAAATTAGATGTGGGAGCCACTCAGGATGACGTCCTAAGGAGGCTACATGCCGAATTTCACCTTCTTACGGTTAATACGGTGGAAATTAGATCTGGGAGCCACTCAGCTGATCTGGACCCTGTGCATTACGGTTAATAGGGTGGATCTACCTAGCCTTCACTTTTCGAGTTAATAATAATCTAAAGTGCTCCTACCATGTCGCGGAATTTCGTGTCGCGAAAAATATGTCGTTTAAAAATTCCTTGACCCCCAGCCAAAAGACATATCCATGTCAAAATGAAAAGAGACGTATGAATCAGTGTCCGCACGAAAATTACGAGCACATGTTAAACATTGAAACAGATACAAGTTGACAAAAAAATGAACGGCTACATATTGTTTTGATTATTGAGAAAACTAATTACTTTCCCACGCACCACAGGAAGTGAATGAGAAAAAAAGTCGAGTTCGGGGCACTTTACGATGGCATGATTAACCTCCCTTGGTAATCGGCATAACGGGCGATGGTGCAAGTAGTTGGTCGGAGAGAAAGGGACCCAGAAGGTGCTGGCAACTCGTGAGCTCAGACGGGGAACCTGGATATTAGGTAACCTCGGCCAGGAGCGATGGCGAGTCCACACAACCCAACACCAGCTTGTGAAAAAAGGACACGTCGGCCAAGTATCTCCTGCCACTGAGACTCATCATGTTGCACTCTTTGTTCAGGGCATCGTAATCAACCGCTTCCCGAGGAATTTGGAGCTTGTAAGCTATGTATCTCAAGAATCTGCGGTGAACCATTTCGAGCTGGTTGACATAGCACTTATAGAATGGACTCCAGGCAACAGATGAGTACTCCAACACTGGCAGAACTAGCGCCCTGTAAATTGCAGTTATCGCTGGAATGGTTAGTCTCTTGTGCTAAGCTTGATAAATCCCAAGATACGCATCGCCCGGCTCGAAACGGCAGAAATGTGGTCAGGGAAGGTGAGCTGGCAGTCGAGAAGCACTCCAAGATCCCGCATAGTGGTAACTCATCTCAAAAATGTGTCGCCAATCAAGTAGTCCTGGCGAAACGGGGCCAAGGAACGGTGGAAGGTCACGACCGAACATTTCGAAGGGTTGAGGGCTAGGCTATTAAGCGAACACCACTCCAGCAGGGCATCAGTGCAATCTTGCAGGATCAGAAAATCCGAAGGTGACTACCTTGCGATAGATTTTTAGGTCGTCCGCAAACAGGAGGAATCGGACCCCATCGAGGGCAGTGCCCACACTGTTAATGACAAGCAGGAAGAGCAGGGGGCCCAGGTGAGACCCCTGAGGAACTCCAGAGGTAGCAGGCAACGGCCTGGACGGGATATCCCTCATCCTTACCATCATAGTCAGGCCCACCAGGTAGCTGGCCACCCAGCTCAAAAAGCTCCCAAAGACACCCAGGGAGCTCAGAACAGAAAGGATGAGTTGATGCGATATATATATATAATATCCTAGATATACATCCCTTGAGCCAAAGAGGTAATGGCGTGAAGGGATGAGGTGGGTGCAAAGTGGGGAATTTGTTTTGGTGGGGATATAGCTGGAGAACAAAGGGAGGGGAAAAAAATGCAACAGAATGGAGTAAGATCAACGAAAAGGTTAGTCAATTTCCTCAGTCTTATAGAACTATCAGTATTACCAATTACAATAATCTAGGAATAACATTATTTTATCCAGTCATTGATTATGGTCAATTGAGATTCGATATCACTCTTGTGTGGGACAATGAATCTCAAGGTATGATTGGACTGTTGTTGACGAGAAAGTCTCGAGGGAATGGTGGAACCCTTGTTAGCATGAGTGCCAGGTTGGCCGCCGAATATCTTAGCGGTTGTGAACTAGGAATTTCTACGTGTGAAGTAGAAAAGGGCAACTTGGTTGTTCAAAAATGTTGCGACAATGTTGAAACACCAAGAATCCGTAATTTCAGTATTTTTAAAAACACTGCAAGGTCCTTGTCACGTGGGTTTATTATTCTATTGGACATACCAACAGAAATGTTGGCTGTTCATTTATTGTTTCTTTCATGTAAAATAATTTAAATAGCTATTTTGGATGGTTTCCACCAATTATGGCCCCCAAAAACTCGAATTAGTCCTCTATTTTTTACACATTATCTTTGATCATTGACAGTGCCACTTAATTGTGTTGATTCAACTGTTATTAACTACGAGCGCTATTATACAAAGTGATGGTGATTTCAGACAATTTCCCAGGTTTTTGACTGATAAAAATGAATTTTGGGAGCTGAACTTTCGTTGCAACCTGAATTCTTCACTCTTTGGTCAAAATAATCTTCATATTCGGTCTTCACGCACCAAAAAACATGGAAAACGATACCTCACATTTTATGTTCACTAAAACCTCAAACAATACATCGGAAACTCCTATTTTTACACCCATTTTGGTTTATTATTCTGCGAATAATACACCTATGTAATCGCTTAGCAAAACATTTTTATAACACCCCCTCACATTTTTTTCTTTTCCGTTTCAAGGTACGTAGATTCCAAAAATGCGATGTCCGTCCGCTGTATCACGCTTATCTACTATAATTTCAGTCTAAAAAACTGGTACTTTTGCACGCAGGCTCCATTTAGGCCCTAGTTTTGTCCTGAAACTCTGCACCCCGATCGGAATATAAACAGGGGTGTTATGAGTGAAAATGGGTGTAAAAATAAATATTTTTTGTGTTTTAGTACCTAACATGAGCTTTTGAGGTATCGTTTTCCATGTTTTTTTTTTTTTTTTTTTTTACTAGAAGACCGAATATGAAGTCGATTTGACCAGAGAGTGGAAAATTGAGGTTCTAACGAAGTTTCAGTTTCAATTTCATTTACGTTAAATTTTGGTCTAAAATCGTCGTTCTTTCGCTCACAGTTTGAGTCCCCATTTGGGAATACATTTGGCTCCTAATTGTGCTCCGAAGCCGGCAGCCCGATCAAAATGCGCCGAGGGGTGTTACGGGTGAAAAATGGGTGTAAAAATAGGGTTTTTGGAGGTTTTTTGTGGTTTTAGTGAACACGAGCTTGTGAGGCACCACTTTCCATGTTTGCTAGGGTGAAAAGACCGAATATGAAGTTGATTTTTACCAGTGAGTGAAGAGCTGAGGTTCTAACGAAGATTTAGCTCCCGAAGTCCTTTTTTTATGAGTCAAAAACCTGGGAAATTTCTGAAATCACCATAAACTTGTATAATAACACTGGAAGTAGTTTCAACAGTTTCACTCATAACACCCCTGGGTATATTCCAATCGGGCTGCAAAGATTCGGGACCCAACTAGGGCCCAAATGGAGCATGTGTGCGAAAGAATGAATTTTTTAGACCGAAAATGAAGCCGGTATGCGTGATACGGTGTATGGCGGACGGTCATAGCATATTTGGCATCTACGCACCTTGAAACGTAAAAGTAAAAATTTTGAGGGGGTGTTATAAAAAGGTTTTGCTGAGCGAATACATAGGTGTGTTATTCGCAGAATAATGAACCAAAAGTAGGTATGTAAGTACTTATTTCAGTATAAATACAGTGCTATAGATGACTATTTACACAATCATATTGTTTACATGGTATTAAATGTAAAGGGTTTGTCGTGGTATCCTCCCAGAACCACTCCCTGCAAACTTAAGATCTCGCAAATAAACTAGCAGAAGTGGGGACGAAAGTCACAGGGGGTTGAAGTCAACCTGGGTCCCCACATCCCCTACCAGCTAGGGGATGGAGGGAGACGGCTTCCAGGTCTATAAATACTCGCCGCCTCTGCGCTCTGCCTTTCCAACCATTCTACGCTCTCCTCTAGTCCCTGACTACTCTCCCTCCTCCTTACCTCGTCTCTCTCTCCTAACCCAAAAGAATCCGTGAATGGTGGTGGTACGCCCATAACCAACGGACACACTTCCTAAAAGATCTCGGGCATGGTGGTGGTCCGCCCATAACCAAATTGAGCACACATCCAAAAAGTTCCTGGACGACCAGGCAATGATCCTAAAAGAATCCGTGAATGGTGGTGGTACGCCCATAACCAACGGACACATCCGAAAAGATCCCGGATCATGGTAGTGATTCGCTCATAACCAAATTCCGGGCACATCCCCTCTTGCACCACTCGTGGTGGATGTACGCTCAAACACATTCATCACAAACACTATTTCCCCTAGTGTAAGAATATTACCATACCTTCCGGAGAAATCCGTTTTCACTGACAGGTTGAGTACTGAAGGAGAGGGCTTTCGATGTAAGAACATCATGTGAGTAATTTTTCGACGGCCTGATGATGTCATATCGAAAGCGCTCTCCTCCAGTACTCAATCATCTAGTGACGACAGATTCCTCCGGAAGGTATGGTAATGTTGTGTACATGGTGACAAAAATGTGGGTCATCAGGATGACACTGCTTCACCTGCCTCACATTTTAGTACAGTGCAATTTGGATGTGCACATTCGTTTCCTTATCATTCAATTGGCAGAATGATTCAGAGGAATGATCAGTAGATCCCAATAACAATCACCGAGGTATGCATCGATAATTTTGTCTATTTTACATAATATCGACGCCTTAGAGGAAGAAGGGCCAATCTGATTTTTTTCCACCCATTTCTAGACTTCGAACCGGTGTTATTAATTCCCATTTCGAATTTCACTACTTGTTTTTTCAAATCACTTGTAAAATCCATAGGCTACAAGAATCTAAAAAAATTTCTCATTTTGGATTGCCACGAAAATTAATAAAAATAAAAATGTGATTGGCCCTTTGGGACGGAAATCTTGGGAGAATCTCGGAGAGGGAGGAAGGCCAATCTGCTACGTTCGGCGAGATTGGCCCTTTCTACTTCCGCGCTTCCGAGCACTGACGGGAATAAAAAGGGCCAATATATACACATTTCGTTTTATTCACAGGTTTCCACATGTTATATTTTTCAAATAAGTGGTAATAAATAAGCTAACTCAATAAGAATTGCTCTTACAAATTGACTGTTACATTAGGCATAGTTTGTTAATGCTGAGACTAAATAAAGAATGTATTATTGTCTTCTAAAAGGGTCTGATACCTAATGCCAAGATTTCTCGAATTCAACACTCTAAATTCGATACTTCTAATTCTCAAGTTTTTCATTTAAAAATTCAATGTATTTGGATGAACACTTGTGAAATTCCAAATATTTATTTTTTACCTCAGCAAAATATTCTGCAAATTAGCTAAAAGTCTGAGGTAATTATCATTAATCGGTAAACACAAGAACGCTGCAAATTATTACACAACATATAATTATTTTCCTCAATAGTAAATCACAAGATTGACCCTTTTTACTTGCGCCCCAGGAGGCTGTCACCAAATTTAAAAGGGCCAATCTAAAAATGCTATACATATTGGCTCTTTTTCGCTTTTTGTCCTTGAACATGAAAAACAGATTGGCCCTTTGGGGAAAAATCAGATTGGCCCTTCTTCCTCTCAGGTGTCGATATCACATGTGAAATCGCTCTTTGTGACGGTTTTTCGTAAATGGTACATACAGAACACATAGTTATTGGCATTGACATTGGTATTTGTATTGGGGGCATTGTTCGAAATATCAACATTTCAACAAGGAATGCTAGAATGTGCAGTGCCAAAGTTGTTTGAGGATTTGTTTGCTCTCCATTGGTCCAACATAGCGGTAGTTACAGCAATGTTGTAAGGAAGAAGTACATTAGTAGGTATAATCCTTGAAAGAAAAATACAATATTATAATCAATATCTTACCATGTTTCATTCTACTCTTAGCATTGTCAGAATGAAAAATAATTGAATTTGACAACGTCATACGAATTAACTGAGTAAAAACTATCGTATTACCTACTATATTTGAATAAAATGCTTACGGGTATTTCGGTTTACCAAAGCGTCGCTTCGACGTTAATTAGTAGGCACTGTACATTACAATCACAGTCACAATAATGAACTGTTCACTCAATATTCATGT
The DNA here is from genome assembly GCA_954871275.1 of Leptopterna dolabrata. Taxonomy (NCBI): domain Eukaryota; kingdom Metazoa; phylum Arthropoda; class Insecta; order Hemiptera; family Miridae; genus Leptopterna; species Leptopterna dolabrata. Next base: position 3,043,586 of record OX940985.1, on the reverse strand, counting down.
TCATGAAAGAGTATCATTATCAACGTTGAGTACTAATGTATTTACTCAAAAAGAAGGCTCGCTATGAATTCCTTCATTGGGGTATATCGCAAAAAAATATCCTAGGTATTAAAGGTTAAATGATTCAGTAATCCAAAATAACTTCTTATCTTTTATACCTAGCATTTATATCTTCATAGTTTTCCTCCCTCTCCATCTCTTTACATACATGATCTTTATGATACACATGTATGATAGATACATGAAAAATAATGTATCTCCTACTGAAGGATTCAAAGCTACAACTTTTCTACTATTCTTTTCGCCTCTTTATGTTGAGATGCTGAATTTAAAAATCTACGTAGGGAAAGGACACTTGCATATTATTTTTTTTAAGGGGAATCGGAAATCATTTTGTTTTTATCAGTCGATAACACTTTTTCGTTATCTAGTGTACTGTGAATTCCATCAACAAATTAAAGACATGAAATAAATTGTGTAGCGTTCATCATAAACAGCCGGTTATTCACTATACCCAACATAACGCGCAAGTATATTTCACTATGAAGATACGTCAGCGTGATAAAAAGCTTTAGCAGTAAAGTAATTATCATGCAGGAGAACGTTTCCTGCGGAATGAAACCAGCGTGTGTTGTTATAAATTATAATTACACACAATTTTGTGCGCACTTATTCTGCATCGTGTTTTGCCAAGAAATGCTTGTTTTCTTATCTTATTGCTATTTAATTTATCGCTGCCGCTAAAATCAGTTTAAGTAAAGCGTAAGTAAAGTGTTCAAAATCAACAGGAGGTATAACTAACACGCACATGGCTGTTGTGAATGGAAAAAGAAGATTACATGAGTATGGCGCTAAGCACGAAAACCGTATGATAAGTCCGAAGGCACTTCATTTGAGATCTGTATATAAATAGTTCATAAGACCCGAGTGAAAACGCGAGACATACTGACGTTATGCCACTGATTGTTGTTTACTGAATCATTCGCAGCGAGAATATTATTACAAGCAAATTGCAATATTCGTGGTATTTCATTATCACAGATCTGTAGGATTCGTTGTTTAGTAACTTCCTCTTATCATTTCTCCCTAATTCACTGCTTCTTCTTCTTCTTATTCTCCTTGGGCGTAGTCTCTTTCTTCGTGCACAGTGACAGAACGAGCTTGACGATCTTCTTCAGCAGGAAAAGCCCAAAGCAAACTGACAAACCGATGACGGCAAAGACGTCGAGGAGGTAGAGCTGGTAAAACGGGAGTTTGGTGGACGCTGGTTGGAGAACGTTGCCATGTCTGAGAACGTATTCTATCCAATAGACAGCCTCGTCCAGCGGTTTCATAGGTCTATCTCTGAACAGCGCTTGTCGTCTAAGAACTTCCTTCTTGTATCTAAAGCAAAACCAAAGCAAATTATTGTTTTACTCATTTGGTATGAAAAACGGTGGGTTCAACAATATTGTCACCTAATAATAATAATAATATTAATAATAATGTAATGATATTTACAACTGTCCAGATTATTACTGGACCTTTTTGGTTCATTATTTTGTATAATGAACCGTTGGAGTCGACCATGAAAAAAAAAGAAAAAAAGTTTAACCTCCCTTCAAAATTCATGGTTTATGTTTCAAGGGACGTATGTAGAATAAGCATATCGAATAGAAAAAAATTTCGTCTGTCCGCCTGTACGCCGTTTGCGGCTTTTTCCTTATGAATCAAAATTCACGAAATTTGGTATATGGCCCTTTTGGGCTCTAGCTGGTCCTCGAAGCTCGGCGTTACCTTCACTCAACTCTAACGGGTGAGAAATAGGGGTTGAATTATCCAGAGTATCCCTACCTCGGAAAGTTGCATTTGAGGTGTGGTTTTCTTGTATTTTTAAATAGTCAATTTTTTCTAAATTCTTGATACCATCCCGAGCATTCTACGATGTTGCCATAAAATTGAATTTGCCCTAAAGTGCAACATGTATGCAGGCATCAATCTGCATTGAGAGCGCACATCACTTGCTTCCTGCTGATGTGCCCCGTAGCTCAGGTGGCTAAGGGCCAGAATCCTGCGCTGAAGGTCGCAGGTTCAAATCCCAGCTGGCACCAAATAAATTTCTTAAGCTCCACATCAACATTTACCTTCAGAACTACTTCTGAATTTTGCCATTTTACATAGGTACTAGTTTTTATGAAACTTCAATTCCCGGGCCGGCTCCAGTACTCGATTTAGGGCTTTCCTGGGGGAAGCTCAGAAGGGGCATGATATAAATCTACGCAGAAGGGGCATCTATACAGATAAATAATGGATCGTTGTGTAATAATTTGCAGCGTTTTTAACTCCCAATGGAATTTAAGATTTATCGGGTTTTAGAAAATGCACACGAGTTGTAATGGGTCTAATAAAAATGAAATGCAGTAGTTGCAGTAAGGCTCTGCCACATATTATTTATTGTTCTGGGGATGGCTCAGTGCTATGTATCTGCCCAGTAAAATGTATTTAGGAAACTCAGTAAATTTGATTTAGGAGACTCCTGAAATGCAGAGCGAAAATCGCAAATTTTGATAGGCCCCTGTATCACTGCCGACAGCTGAACCATATAAAATAAGTTTTGTGTAAATGAGTTGTAGGTATTCGGTTATATATTATGAATTATATAAAAAGTTATCACGTTTTCATCTGTTGCCTGTTGCCTCAGTGTTTCTCTGTTGCATATACTCACGATGGATTGGTGAGAATTTCGCTGATCGACCAGGATATCGCTTCCTCCGTGAAATTAGTCCATTTCAACTCCAATCCGTATCCAGCCGTCGTCATACGCACGATGTTTTTGGGTTGATCGCCGAAAACGGGTACTCCTATGAGGGGAACTCCATAGTTGACAGCTTCGGCCATACTTAGGAGTCCACCGTGTGTGATGAAAATTTTGACGTTCTTGTGAGCTGAAATGTGAATTACAAAATACATTTAGATAATGAGGCAAATATTCGACTAAGCTCCGAAAACTGACATTTTCTAAAACGAAACTGCTTATAAACTACTCGCATTTCTTCACTACTTGAGTTGCCTCTACGTATCAAATTTTTCTTCAATGCAGGACTAGCCTGACGTTGCAACACTTATTTTGCAGCCTTTTTACTGTGGAGATGCCACACTCGTACATGCATAGAAGTGGATGTTACGAAGCAAAGTTGGGGGCCAGTTCAGTATCATAGCTGTATCAAATTCATAGGCATTACAACCATGTTCGCTTGATGCGCATCCACACTGATACTCGTAGTATGTATAATAATAGCCCATGTTATAATAGTTTTTCATTTCTTACATAATATTACAATATTCTTACATAATATATTACATAATAGTCATATATTACGCAATATATTACATATATTCATAATATGCATATGCATATTGTTATATGCATATTTTGAATAGGTATACATAATATGTATGTTATGTATATCCATACAATTCTTACATAATATTCATAATATGCTTTACATAATACATGAATACCTATATTACATATTTATCTATTACATATTCTTTTATATTCATGCATTATGTATATTCGTGTATTATGTATTACCTAATGTATTTTGTGTATTCATGTATTATGTATTATATGTATTTGCGTATTATGTATTCATATATATTCATGTATAATGTATTATATACTGCATTATGTAGGTATATTCATGTATATTAATGTATTATGCATTACACATTACATATTAATGTATTACATAATATACATGGATATAAATATTATGTATATGTTTATATTCATTGTATATTATGAATATTCACAATATTCATATATTATTTAATATTCATTTTTTACATAATATGTTACATAATATTTTATTTCATTCGGAAACGGTTGTCTAACCTAAGATGTCTTGCTGCGGGAACCATGTGGAGAACAAGATGTTTGGAGCGTTGATCTTAGGGATCTCCGTCCCGTCTTTCCATTTCCAAAGGACCTGCTGTTTGAGGCCTTTGAAGACATTGACAAAAGCGTCAAAACCTCCACCTTCCATCATCTCAGTCATGTCGACGACAGTGCCCAAACTGAAGTAGATCACTCCGTCTGTGGCCGAATCCATCAATGTTTGGAGGTCCTGGAACGTTGATGAGGAGTCATCAAGGTTAATTTCAAACGAGACAGTACATGATCATTATTTAAACTAGTCATCATGATGATCCATCCAATACGGCAGTACCTACTAGTTAGGTTAGTAAAACAATAGTCTGACAATACTCATCATTCATTATGATGTGAGGGGTTGGTGTAACAGCCTGAATCCGTGAATCCAGTAGGTACATAACAAAAACGCTGCAAAGTCCTTGTCACATGGGTTTATTATTCTATCGGATATACCTACTGAAATGCTGGCTGTTCATTTATTGATTCTCATAATTATGCAATAGTTGAAATAGCTATTTTTGGTGGTTTCCACCAATAGTCCCCCCCCTCCCACCCACCCCATCAAACACTAATTGGGCTCCAATTTTGGTTTATTATTTTCAATAATGAACCATTGGAATCTAGCATGAAAAAAAAAATTCTTACCCCCCCTCAAAATTTGATGGTTTACGTTTCAAGGTATGTAGAATCCAAAACTGCAATAAAAATATTTCTGTCTGTCCGCCGTACGCCGTACGCCGTACGGGCCACTTTTCTTAGTTACCATGAAAAAAAATTGATGAAATTCGGGTTATAGGTTCCGTTCGGCGTCTAGTTGGTCCTCGAAGCTCGACGTTACTGTGAGTCATCTCTAAGGGGTTCAAAATAGGGGTTGAAATTTTCAAAACGCCTATACAATTTTTTTACGTAAATATTTTTACGGTTTTAGATAGTTCTTGAACTTGCGAGTTTTTTAAGACCATCCGGAGCGTCGTACGTCCAGCCGTTCGTTCACAGTAAGGCCCCGAAGTTTGCACCGACAGGCATTTTCGACTCCAGTGTGAATGAAATTGTATACAATTCAAACCAAATCTCGTAACCAGAGACGCGCCCACAATAGGAAAATTAGCGGAGATAAAATCATTGCTAGGGGCCACCTGATTATATTGGCGGAGTATGAAGTCGAGTTGGTTGTTCTGTGATATTATTTCATTTGAAAAATGATGGCTCTTTTGGAGTTTGTTGGTAGGTAGTGAAACTTGAACAAACGTTGAAGTATTATTGATGGGTAAATTATTACTACGGTAAATCATTACTCAACGGTAAATTATTACACAACGGTTCATTACACCATCTACGTAGAAGGGGCTGGAGTTTGTTGGTAGGTACTTTTGCAACTTTTTTCACTCCTCATCAACAATTTCTTTTCAGAACTTCATTATGTGTGTTTCTTTTTGTTAGGTACTGTTTGTCATCGGCAGAACTATTTTAGCAACATTTAACTCGTGATTTAGGTAGGTACCTAGTAACGAGTACGGGGTTAGGTACTAACCTACGGAGGGTCTGCGATCTACATAATATGTATAGAATAGTACATATTATATTATATAGACGGGTTATCTATACATAGAGCTGTGATCTGTAACACAAGGGTATTCTATACAAAATAATAAACCGTTGTGCAGGGATTTGCAGCGTTTTGTTTACAAAAATCGTTATCTTTGATCGTGCCATTTAGTTGTCTTCATACACCTGCTGGTACTACAGTATTAGTGTATGGTCATTTCTGACAATTTTCCAGGTTTTTGACTACAAAAAAATTAATTTCGGAGCTTAAACTTCGTTACAACCTCAATTCTTCACTCTTTGGTCAAAATCTACTTCATATTCGGTATTCGCCGGTCTTCATATTCGCCCTAAAAAATGTGGAAAACGACCCTCACGAGCTCATGTTCACTAAAACCATTTAAAAAATAGAAACTAAAAAAATAAATCCAAATCCCCTCCCATAACACCCCTGGGCGTATTCCGATCAGGCTGCCGTGTTTCGGAGCACAATTAGGACCCAAATGCGTTCCCAAATAAGGACCCGAACTGTGTCCGGCGTACGACGATTGTAGACGACAACTGAACGTAGTTTTAAGGCTGAAACTTCGTTAAACCTCAATTTTCCACTCTTTGGTCAAAATCGACTTCATATTCGGTCTCCTCGTCCTAAAAAACATGGAAAACGATACCTGAAAAGCTCGTGTTACAAAAATACCAAAAAAACTTTTTTATCCACATTTTCACTCAAATAATCTGTTTAAAAAAAGCCGAGCCTAATTCGTGTTTTTGGGGGCCAAAATTGGTGGAAACCATCAAAAATAGCCATTTCAGTAATTGCACATGAAAGAAACAATAAATGAACAGCCAAAATTTCTGTAGGTATGTCCAATAGAATAATAAACCCATGTGACAAGGACTTTGCAGCGTTTTATTAACCTGCTTGGGCGACTAACCTTGGGTAGAGGTTTGTTGGGGCCTATGTTGATACCGCCGACCTCTTTGACATGCGGGGCTTTAGGGAAGGCGTATCCCACCGAGTGGTGCGAGTTGGTGAGGACGAGGGCCATGTCCGACGCCAGAAGGGGAAGCCTGGGCCTCGACTCCCATCCCGAGTAGTTGTACGTCCTGTCCGTGAAGCTCTGGAGTGGAAAATTGACGAAATAGTAGCTGATGAGATTCGTCACGAGGGTCGTAAAGGTGTTGTGGATCCTCTGGAACAGGTTCATGTTTCTGTCGGTGTAGAGGGACTTGAAGTCCAACATGTAGGACGGGTTGTCGGGGAGCCCCGAGAGTTCGTTGACCCATGCGCAGTCTCCCAGAGGATGGACAGCGACGCCGGGAGCCTTGAATTTGTGGATGAGAGCTGCTCCGTCTTCGCTCGCGAAGTAGAATTCACCTGTGGACATTTCGAATTGAGGGGTTCATTCCAGGACCCGGCCAATCAATCAGAGATACAGCAATATTGTGGAAGGTGTGGTTCGGATTCCATAACCAAAGTATCATTTGAAATGCAATCAAATTCGTACAAGACCACCTGTTGCCACGCCCCTAGAATTCCAACTATCGCATTTCCTGTTAATATACAGGGTGTCCACGTTCCTTCTGGAGAAACTCAGGGAATCGATTCTACTCTTCATTTGGAACAAAAAATGCTCGGTAGAAATTTTTCGAAAAGTTCTTCGTTTTAAAGATATCCGACAATTTGTGTTTTCCAACTTTTCATTACCTACCTTACCACATAAAAACGCTAATAAATTCAAAAATATTGAGACTACAACAAATCCAATTACACCGTTTGAAAGAACGTTAAATTTCCTGTAAAGTTCTTCTGTATTAAATTGTAAGATATGCTTAAAATGTTGGCTCAGTCAGTATGAAGCTATGGAACTTTTAGCTTCTGGTAATCCCGGGTACTGGTCAGAACTACTGTGAACACAGTGCTCATATTTTGACTTGGTAAGAGCTGCGGTTGATTAAAATCCACCCATTTTTCATAAGAAGACTCCACTGTTGGAAAACATTTACAGGTATTTTGTAAGCTGTTGATTTGTGTTCCGGTTTGGTGGCCCACCATTTTCAGAGCCCACGCACCGCTACTGATACCCAGGGGTGTTATGGGTGAAAAATGAGGGGGAAAACGGGGTTTCTTGATGTTCTAGTGACATGCGCTTGTGAGGTATCGTTTTCCATATTTTTTTAGGACGAGGAGACCGAATATGAAGTCCATTTTGACAAGAGTGGAAACTCGAGGTTCTAACGAAGTTTCAGCCTAAATTTACGTTAAAGTTTGGTCTAAAATCGTCGTTCTTCGGCACACTGTTTGGGTCCCCATTTGGGAATAAATTTGCGTCGTAGTTGTGCTGCGAAGCCCGGCATCCCGATCGCAATATACCCAGGGGTGTTGTGGGAGAAAAATTGGTGTAAAAATAGGGGTTTTCGAGGGTTTTTAAGATTTTAGTGAACATGAGCTTGTGAGGTATTGTTTTCCATGGTTTTTAGGGCAAGAAGACCGAAGTTGATTTTGACCAAAGAGTAAAGAATTATTGTGGTTATGGCGAAGGATCAGCTCCCAGAATTCCTTTTTTATTGAGTAAAAAACCTGGGAAATGATCTGAAATCACCGTTACGTGTATGTACACTAGAAGTAGTATCATCAGGTGAATCGAGACAATTGAATGGCACTATCAATGATCAAAAATAATTTTTCGAAAATAGGAGCCTAATTCGTGTTTTTGGGGAACAAAATCGGTGGAAACCATAAAAAACAACTATTTTAATCATTACGCATTAAAGAAACAATGAATGTATTTCCAGAATTTCTGTACGTATGTCCAATAAAATAATAAACCCATGCGACAAGGACTTTGCAGCGTTTTTTGAATAGTTTTACTCACCAATGACTAGGTCGTACTTTCGGTTCGAATGTATCAGCTCGATAAATTCAGGCGACTTTCCGATCAGTTCCATGTTGTGAAGTCCCATTTGATAGATAATGACTGACATCAATGCATTTGAAACTGCACCGAACTCCTTAAACCTGATCGGATCTGGAATGAGACACTGTTTTCCATAAAAACATAAATTTAGTTATCATATTCTGACACCCGAAATTGGATAATCATGAATAAACGATAACAATAAATAAATAAAATACAGTGCGCCTACCATTCACCACTAACTTTGAGACCATTTTTCAAAACATCGCACTCAATTTGGTTGAGCTGTGTGACGTAATTACGTAGCACACTTTCATGCGTCCACACACACGTACATTTGATGTTTGTTGTTCTGTATGAATGGTTCTCATTGTGTGAATAGTTGTTCTGTATGAATCGAAGCACGTGTGGAGACTTTCTACATTTAAATGCGCATTCCCTCCATACAAGCCTGATATTTGAATCATCCGTGCAAGTGCAACACTTTGTGTATAATTTCAGACCATGTTAACATTAATATTGATATACGAGTACATTCGAGTTGCCCACATATTGAATAATATGATTTACCCAACATACAAGTTACCTGTACCAGTCCCCTGCTGACCTAAGCATATTGTACCCAGCTTATATATAGCAGCCCCACCTCTAAGTCAGTTCTCCGCTAGCTCTCAACTCTGTACATTCGTGCCGAACCCCATTTTAACTCTTTTTAAAAAGGCATTCTCTATCCAAGAATCCCTAAGTGGCGCAGTCGATCGGTTTTGTGTTGTAATATCAAAATTGTTGAACGGATATCAACAATTTTGTGTGCAAACGAACCAGTTAGCAGTGTCCAGTGAACACGAACGGATTACGAGCAGCGGAACTCCTTGCAAGTCCTTCATCCGAGATCTATGGGCAACTTGTAAGTAAAAACCTACTTTACTGGACACCTGCTTCCAAATTCAAGATCTCATCACCAATTTGATTTCGCACATACCCTCGTACGTCCACGTGCACACCCTCGCACACGATTCTACACTTCGTACACAACCTCGTACGTCCTTGTGCAAACCCTTGCACATACCTGTGGTTGCGATCGACAGACAGCTCGACCTTCACACGCATATTTTCTGCTCGTTTCGATCGGACGAAATCTTTGTACACACCCTAGTACAACGTCCGATATCTCATTTCCACGCACACCCTGCGTATCAATAGGTACCTACCTACCTGGTGCATACCCTAGCACGCCTCCTTAAACAACGTCCCTGTTTTTGGAATCTTTTTCATCCCTGCGAGACCTTCTTCAGCTAGAAAGATTTGTGCGTGCCCGAATATCACCTCAATCCTTCAAGTTGATCTCAAGCGTCCGCAAACCTCTCGGACACCTGCAGCGCTTATCTCAGACGCCTGCAGCGTTTATCACAGATAGCGACCTGCAACCCGACGCCTGTCTTCCGTTCTTGTCCCCCGAGAGAGCCGACCTTTCACGTCGCAGTTTATTTTAAATAGACCTACTCAGCTTTTTCGAATCCACACTTCGTCGTTTTAATAATTTAAAATCCACACCAATTTAGTTTTACGGATTAAATTTTTACCAATTTAGTTCTACGGATTAATTTTCTTGTTGTACATTCAACTTTCCATTCTAGTTCTAATCTAATTTATTGTAAGTTCCACTAAATTTTTGGTGCATTAGGTTTCATCCATTCGCCAACATTCCGAAAACATATAAAGACTACCTTCATTCTAAGCTAGGTTTTGTACCCAGTATTAGAAGAGGACGAATTCCCGACCAAGTATCCAATCCTACTTTGCGACCCCCTCCAATCCAACACTCCGACACCCTTGATCCTATACACGAAATTGACGTCATGGACCCTCAAGATCTCGCTAATCAAATCACTGCCCAATCGATTTCCCAGGCCGCTCAACAGGCTGCCCTAACGGACCAAGCTGACCAGCTTGCCGAAATTCGGGCCCAAATGACCCAAATTGTAGACCTCATCGGCAACCTTGGGGTAGTCTCCATAGAAAACTCTAACTCTGATCCAAACCGGAGTAGAGTCGTCCAACAATCCCCTACAGAACGTCTAAAAAAAGAACACATGGACATTATTCCAATTTTCAAAGGCGACCCCGAGCATTGTTGGACGACTCTACTCCGGTTTGGATCAGAGTCAGAGTTTTCGACCATGTTTCTCTGTATTTCAATCTTAGGGGGGAGGAGTTATCTGTACCATTCCCCTGCTGACCTAAGCATATTGTACCCAGCTTATATATAGCAGCCCCACCTCTCTTAAGTCAGTTCTCCGCTAGCTCTCAACTCTGTACGTTCGTGCCGAACCCCATTAAAGTGCACTTTAACTCTTTTTAAAAAGGCATTCTCTATCCAAGAATCCCTAAGTTACATAAATACTTAATACATAATAATAACATAAATAATTTACATAATAATAATTTACCATACTCTCAGGTACAGGCTGTAACCAATATAAAAGTACACTCACTAGACGAGAGACCACTGGGAAGAAAGACATCTCGAATGTTCTTGTGGGGCTTTTTGATGGGAATCGTCGAGTAGAAGTCGATTTGGTGCCCTTTGTTGGCCAACTCTTGAATGATGGGTTGAATCGCTATGTGGTGGCTCTGAGCCGGCATCGCGAAGAAACATAAAATCTTAGCGCCCTGCGAAACTTCCACGTGCCCGATGCTCAGAACCAACGCGCATCTGGAAACAAGCGTTTTCATTGAACTCATTCACGAATAAACCGCCCGTCTTACGCGCTACAGTGCGAGGGTAGTTCGGAAAATTGAGGTTCTAACGAAGTTTAAGCCTTAAATTTACGTTGAATTTTGGTCTGAAATCGTCGTTCTTCGGCACACTGTTTGGGTCCTAGTTTGTTGTGCTCCGAAACTCGGCAGCCCGATCGGCATACACCCAGGGGTGTTATAGGAGAAAATAGGTGTAAAAATAGGGGTTTTCCAGGGATTTTTGAGGTTTTAGTGAACATGGGCCTGTGAGGTATCGTTTTTCATGTTTTCTTGGGGCAAGAAGACCGAATATCAAGTTTATTTTGGCCGAAGAGTGAAGAATTGAGGTTGTAACGAAGGTTAAGCTCCCGAAATTAGTTTTTTATGAATCAAAAACATGGGAACTTCTCTGAAACCACCATATATTTGTATAATAACACTAGAAGTAGTATCAACAGGTGGATCAAGACGATTAAATGGTACTATCAATGATCAAAAATAATTTGTAAAAAAAAAAACCGAGCCCAATTCGTGTTTTTGAGGGCCACAATTGGTGGAAACCATCAAAAATAGCCATTTCAATAACTGGGCATGAAAGAAACAATAAATGATCAGCCAAAATTTCTGTACGTATGTCCAGTAGAATAAAAAATACATGTTGCAAGGAATTTGCAGCGTTTGTGTTTTAATAAATGTTAGTAATATGAGCTTTTGAGGTATCGTTTTCCATGTTTTTGGGACGAGAAGACCGAATATGAAGTCGATTTTGACCAGAGTGGAAAATTGAGGTTCTAACGAAGTTTCACCCTTAATTTACGTTAAATTTTGGTCTAAAATCGTCATTCTTCCGCACACAGTGCTAGGTGTGCTCCGAAACATGGCAGCCCGATCGGCATACACCCAGGGGTGTTATGGGAGAAAATAGGTGTAAAAATAGGGGTTTTCGAGGTATTTTTTATGTTTTAGTGAACGTGAGCTTGCGATGTACCGTTTTCCATGTTTTTTAGGGCGAGAAGACCGAATATTAGGTTGATTTTGACCGAAGTGTGAATAATCGAGGTTATAACGAAGGTGAAGCTCCCAAAATTCATTTTTTATTAGTCAAAAACATGGGAAATTGACTGAAATCACCATAAATTTGTATAACACTAGAAGTATTATCAACAGGGGAATCAAGACAATTAAATCTAGATAAAATAGATAAATAAGATAAAAGTAATCTGTTAAAAAAAAAAAAAAAAAAGCCGAGCCTAATTCGTGTTTTGGGGGGCCAAAATTAGTGGAAACCATGAACAATATCCAGTTCAATAATTGCGCATGAAAGAAACAATAAATTAACCGCCAAAATTTCTGTAGATATGTCCAGTAGAATGTCAAACCCATGTGGCAAGGACTTTGCAGCGTTTTTAAATATATTACGGGGAAGGGCCCTCAGAGCACCTCCTGAACTGTACACCCCTCCTCACCACCGCCTTTCACCCCCGTGACAAGCGGCCAGGAGAATGGTGAGGCAGTCAGTCGGTTCTTAGTCATTGCATCAGCTTCAACTTGGTCGTCTCATAGTGGGAGTGCAATGACTAAGAACCGACTGACTTCCTCGCCATTCTCCTGGCCGCTTGTCTCGGGGGTGAATGGAGGTTGTCAGGAGGGGTGTACAGTTCAGGAGGTGCTCTGAGGGCCCTTCCTCGTAATATATTACAAATCCTATCTATAAAACTCCTGAAGTGTTATTTGAATACGCGTTGTATCGAACTTTTTTAAATGAAATTTGTGTGTTGAAAAGTTTGGGCCCTTCTTATTTGAGTATCCTCTTCGAAAATTCGCTGATATGAAACCCTCATAGGTGTGGCGCTTTTGATTTGAAAGCTTGACAAATTTTGATGGGCGGACTGTTGTGAAACTCGTAAACTCACGTTAGCCAGTCCATAGCAGAAGCTGATACTCCGAACATCTCCGAGAGACTGAAGGAAGGTCAGATTGTGCTCGTCGTTTGAAAATACCGACGCCAGACTGCGCAGCTGCCGTCCATTCCAGATTTCAACCAAACAGCTACTTACACCGGCCCATCCCTGATGATACGGTTATCTTTCGATTGCTGAGTGTTTCCGAATCTTCTACAGTATTTCATCATGCAATGTTCCATGACCTCAAATTGTAGGATTTTTTGTGATCTCACGGAGCATTGTACGATCACTCATTGTAAGGGCTTGCCAACATGAGTGTGAATATTACTGGCAATGCGGACGAACCAAATCGCGAAGTAATATACTGCTTCATGGCAAGTTATAAGGAAACGACCGTAACAGCAATTATCAGAAACTGACAACCTATACTAATGCACTGCTGTAAAGTAAACATCCATTTCAGGCTGGGGATTTTTGAGTCTAACTGCCCTGCCGGCGCGCAGTGGTCCAAAATCGTCAAAAAGCGCTCAAAACTCCATAGATTTTGAAGTAGTTGAGCTAGAAACCTGAAATTTTGCAATCTTACCAGTCTTATAAGCAGAATAAAGGTATTGACAAGTCAACCAAATGTTATCAAAGGTAATCATTTTTATTAAAGCAACAATGACGAATAAAAAAAATTTGAAAAATTAAAAACTACTAAAAACAAAAATCAAATTTCTTCTAGATTTGCATTCTGCTGTGGTAAAATAGAGTATACTTTTAAAATGGAGTGACCGTAAAATTAAATGCCTTGAAAATTAATTCTTAAGAACAACAATTCTTGAAATATTCTGGTGAAACGTGGTTTTTGTGAAATGATCGCCTTTTCTTCACCTGATCAGCCTCCATGACATCAAGGGCAGCTGGTTCTTCAACGTCCAAGGTGTCCTCGGTTTCATCCTCACTTGATTGTCCATAACTGCCGACAGCAGCATTCTCAACTTCGGATGCTGGTGCTTCGAGGAGAAGTTCGGCTTCAGCTTCCAGTTCTAAAACCAGTTGTGATTGCCTCTGAGGCCGGAAAGAAGAGGGTAGAGGGTCAGACGACACCAAGAGGTTATGAATGATGTCCTCATTGGTCGATAGACAAGAGCATTTTCTCGAAATATTCAGATACTTAGATAAGCAAAGCACACTTTTGTCGTCGGAATTTAACAATATTTCAGCGAGAACACAATGTTTCACTTCTTTGATCACAGACATCTTTTCCGGCCGACACTGATTTGAATACTGCAAATAATAGCAGTCGTCGGCCAGTGATCTGTCCCATCACGTTGAAGACCAAAGGAGCGTTCCAATGTTCACATAGTGAGAAAGCGCGTCCAGTCTGGACATGTCTGTTGGTCATTTTCCGAGTTCGTTGAGCTCTTCGAGCACAGTGGTTCCCAACCTTTTGGTTTATTATTCTGTGAATAATACACCTATGTATTCGCTCAGCAAAAAATTTTTATAACACCCCCTCAAAATTTTTTCTTTTCCGTTTCAAGGTGCGTAGATTCCAAAAATGCAATGTCCGTCCGCCGTCCGCCGTACGCCGTCCGCCGTACGCCGTACGCCGTCCGCCGTACGCCGTATCACGTGTACAGGCTTCATTTTCGGTCTAAAAAAGTCGTTCTTTCGCACACATGCTCCATTTGGGCCCTAGTTGTGTCCCGAAACTTTTCAGCCCGATCGGAATATATCCAGGGGAGTTATGAGTGAAAATGTGTATAAAAATAGGTACTTTTTGCGTTTTAACAACATGTTAGTAACATGAGCTTTTGAGGTATCTTTTTCCATGTTTTTGAGGACGAGAAGACCGAATATGAAGTCGATTTTGACCAAAGACGCGGAAATTGAGGTTTTACCAAAGGTTCAGCTCCCAAAATTGGTTTTTTATGAGTCAAAAACCTGGAAAACTGTCTGAAATCACCATAAATGTGTACAATAACATTGGAAAAAGTGTAAACAGGTGAATCAAGACCATTAAATGCCACTACCAATGATCAAAGATGATCTTAAAAAAAAAGCGTACCTACCTATTTCATGTTTTGGGGGCCAAAATTGGTGGAAATCATCATAATAGCTATTTCAATCATTCCACATGAAAGAAACAATACATTTAACAGCCAACAAAAATCTCTAGAACTCCAATAAACCCATGTGACAAGGACTTTGCAGCGTTTTGGTTTATTATTCTGTGAATAATACACCTATGTATTCGCTCAGCAAAACATTTTTATAACACCCCCTCAAAATTTTTTCTTTTCCGTTTCAAGGTGCGTAGATTCCAAAAATGCAATGTCCGTCCGCCGTCCGCCGTACGCCGTCCGCCGTACGCCGTACGCCGTCCGCCGTACGCCGTATCACGTGTACAGGCTTCATTTTCGGTCTAAAAAAGTCGTTCTTTCGCACACATGCTCCATTTGGGCCCTAGTTGTGTCCCGAAACTTTTCAGCCCGATCGGAATATACCCAGGGGTGTTATGAGTGAAAATGTGTATACAAATAGGTACTTTTTGCGTTTTAACAACATGTTAGAAACATGAGCTTTTGAGGTATCTTCTTCCATGTTTTTGAGGACGAGAAGACCGAATATGAAGTCGATTTTGACCAAAGATGCGGAAATTGAGGTTTTACCAAAGGTTCAGCTCCCAAAATTGGTTTTTTATGAGACAAAAACCTGGAAAACTGTCTGTAATCACCATCAATGTGTACAATAACTTTGGAAAAAGTGTAAACAGGTGAATCAAGACCATTAAATTCCACTACCAATGATCAAAGATGATCTTAAAAAAAAAGAAAAAAAAGCGTACCTATTTCATGTTTTGGGGGCCAAAATTGGTGGAAATCATCAGAAATAGCTATTTCAATCATTCCACATGAAAGAAACAATACATTTAACAGCCAACAAAAATCCTCAGAACTCCAATAGAATAATAAACCCATGTGACAAGGACTTTGCAGCGTTTTTTCATTCGTGTCCCCCCCCTTACTCGGTTTGAGACCCACCATGCCCCCACCCCGTTTTCATGTAGATATGAAAAGAAGAAAGGGCATGGGAAGAAGAAATTGCAGTAATAATAATAATTGTAATTAATGCTATTGTTAGCTGGTGCCTACAATTAAAATGGTAGGAAAATAGAAAACAATGCTATTATGGATTTTAAGAAGTGTTTAATGCGATGGCTGATACTGCTTCTCCCTGGACAAGTTGGTAATGTTTGGCTGTATGGTTGAGAGGCAGCATCTCAAGTCTGACTCCACATCCAGACGGTTTCGGTGCTTTGTTTTCGGAAGTGCCAAACTATAAAACCCAGATTCACATAAAAACGTTGATGCGGACTGCAACAGCAATTTTAGGGCTTCAGTAGAGACGTCTGGATACGTAGGCTGATATTTCACCCAAAACTCGTCAACAGAGCCGTTGCTGAACTCACTCCTAGCCCATGTATTATTCTTCAGTTCGAGGGCTTGTTCTTACAGTCTCTCAAGTAATGTGTCCACGTCTACAGAAAATGGACTTACTGTGAGTGTACATTGCCAGGAGTGAATTAGTCGGGAACTCGTTGTGTTGCTGGTCGAGATGAGTAATCACAGTCTCTTTCAGTCCAGCAGGAATAACTTAATTTTCTTGAGCAGAGAGTATTTCATTGAGCCGATGAAAGGAAGAAAAAATCGGAGTCTCTTGGTTCAGGCGGCGTTTCCACAACTGGATCTTTTCGACAAATGAGTTGACAGGATCTTTGGCACCCTCAGTGGTGATATTCCACCCTTGCAGTCTGAGATTTGAAGAGATTCTTTTTTGGAGCCATTGCGAACGAAATTGACGACACTCAAACTTCAGAAACCCTAAGATGCAGTTTTGCATCCACAAAAGCAGAGGAAACACTGAGGAAAGTTAGGGACTGAGATTGTGAGCTTTGATGCCTTATGAATAACAGGAACAGCACCTGATCGAATAATAAAAATAAACAAAACAAAAGAAGAAGAAAAACCGTGACTTCAAAATATTAGCAAGGCAAGTATGGGGTCAGAAGCAGAGGCGATATCAGAAGTCTGAAGGTGAAGGCGATAACCCAATGGTAGGTAATATCACACGTTTTTTTGACAGCTGCTTATTTATTGCTTTTTCCTGTTTCAGTGACTGCATTGACAAACTCGGGTAGGTACGAGTTCGTACATAGAAGACCTCACTTTTTCCACACAGTACATTTTGGTTTATTATTCTGTGAATAATACACCTATGTAGGTATTCGCTCAGCAAAAAATTTTTATAACACCCCCTCAAAATGTTTTCTTTTACGTTCCAAGGTGCATAGATTCCAAAAACGCTGCAAAGTCCTTGTCACATGGGTTTATTATTATATTGGACATACCTACAGAAATGTTGGCTGTTCATTTATTGTTCCTTTCATGTAAAATAAGTGAAATAGCTGTTTCTGGTGGTTTCCACCAATTTTGGCCCCCAAAACTTGGATTAGGTACGCTCCCTTTTTTTTCTTTTTTTTCTTCAAATTATCTTTGATCATTGGTAGTGCCATTTAATCGTCTTGATCCACGTGTTGATACTTTTCCTAGTGTTATTCTACAAATTGATGGTGATTTCAGACGATTTCCCAGGTTTTTGACTCATAAAAAATCAATTTTGGGAGCTGAACATCTGGTACAATCTCAATTTTCCACTCCTTGGTCAAAATCGACTTCATTTTCGGTCTTCTCGTCCCCAAAAACATGGAAACGATACCTCAAAAGCTCATTTTACTAACATGTTACTAAAACACCAAAAGTACCTATTTTTGTACACATTTTCACCCATAAGACCCCTGGGTATATTCTGATCGGGCTGCAAAGTTTCGGGACACAACTAGGGCCCAAATGGAGCATGTGTGCGAAAGAACGAATTTTTTAGAGCGAAAATGAAGCCGGTACACGTGATACGGTGGACGGCGGACGGACATTGCATATTTGGAATCTACGCACCTTGAAACGGAAAAGAAAGAATTTTGAGGGGGTGTTATAAAAATTTTTTGCTGAGCGAATACATAGGTGTATTATTCACAGAATAATAAACCAAAAGGAGCGTTTTCCTTTAAAAAAAAACAACGGTAGCGCCCCCGTAGATTGGCATTAAATGATAGGTAGTTCACGGAATCACCCTCAGAAGTTGTGCATCCGTAAATATTATGCGGTTACGGATGCACTCTATAAATTTATCCGTAACCCGCTTGTTGAAGGATTGTCAACGGAAACACCCGTGGTTTCCGTGGTGTACTATTTCGGCAAAATCAACTGATGATCATTTTCACGGGATTACCCCGAAATCCCCGTATAGGTGTAGTGATTTCCGTTGGTTAATCCTTCAACGTTCCATCGCACGCCCGTGGTAGTTTGTAGGGGTCGTCATAGCCCCACCCTTGACTAACCCGTAACACTCGCCTCCCCGTAGCCCATCCATGATTTTCCCGTGAATATCCCTGGACTCTCCCTAGGTTTTCTCTAGCCCACCCATCACTGTCTTTAATGCTTCCTTGCCCTTCCTTCAATGATCCGTGATTGTAGGGAATCACGGCGGCTGGTTAACGGACAGGCTGAGGAAACGCAACCCTCCATTGCCTTTCCGTTGAGGATGCCCCCATAGAAACACACGGGCCCTTTATGAACGAGCAACGGAGAGACGTGTACCTACTACCTTCACCTCCCCCTCAACCGGTTAACGGAGACGTCGAGGCAGTGCACGTCTCTCCGTCATCGTCCGTATAGGGTACGTAACCATCTACAGAGCACCCTTTACGGACGAGCTACTGAGGATGACTTGAGAGACGTCCGCTGCCTCAACGGCTCCCACTAACCGGTCGTCGGAGCGGTAAAGGAAGTATGCGTCTCTCCTTCGCTCGTCCGAGGATCCGTAGCCTACCGAGTAGCTCGGCCGAGTAGTCGGTGGAGTACTCGGCCGAGCTACTTCGATGGGGCGAGTGGGTGCTTACATTTCAGCTGGGCAGAGACGAGACGGTTGCGTTGTGTAGTGTTCCGCGTCAACAGCACACAGCGATGTAAAAACGCTGCAAAGTCCTTGTCACATGGGGTTTATTATTCTACAGAAATGTTGGCTGTACATTTATTGTTTGTTTCATGTGAAATAATTGAAATAGCTATTTCTGATGGTTTCCACCAATTTTGGCCCCCAAAACACAAAATATTAGGTAGGTACCATCTTTTGACATTTTATGTCTTTACTCTGGTACATAACTCGAAAAACGTTACACAAAAACCGTTACACGAAATCGTCACGAAAATTTCTGATGATTTTCGCTTACAACCGATTCGTTGCTACGGAACTTTATCTTCGCCAGTTATCATCGTACAAAAATCGTTCACCACTCGTTGGATAGCTCTCGATTTACCTAGCCATACTACGTTAACTACTGCGGATTGCGTGGCCAACAAGCTGCGGTATGAGCGTGACTGTTTAAATGAATGTTTACGTACATAATACAGTGGAGTCCGGCTAATCCGAACTAATTGGGACTGAAGGCTGTTCGGACTAGGTACCATTCGTTGGAAATCTTGACCAAAACAATTAAGTACGAAGTACTTGGTGTGGGTGCGGGAGGGGGCGCTAAGACATAAAATGTCCCTCGTGGTTGCGTACTTGTACGGAAGCTGTACCCACCGTTTGTGTTTTTTTTAAAGCTATTACAATACGTACACAATTTTTATTATTTATGAACCTTTGAATTTTTTTGGGTATAAAAATCCGTTTCAGATCATTCTGAATTCATTTTCAGAGATATTACCTTTAAAAAAAAAAGTACGTGTCGGTTAAATTCGAATATGTTTGTCAAAAAATTGTTAAAAGTCAATAAATTAATTGAAACTGGTACAAAATGGTGGGTCGAGAGAGAAAATTTTTATTTGAACAGTCCAAAATCCCCCCCCCCCCCCCCCACAATAATAGTTGTATACTTTTTCAATAGCCACTAAAATAGCTATCCTGCATGACTGGATTTGTCGTATTTACCACATCCAAAGTCTTTTTTTTCAAATTAACTTTGATCATTGGTAATGCCATTTAATCGTCTTGATCCACGTGTTGACACTTTTTCTAGTGTTATTCTACAAACTGATGGTGATTTCAGACGATTTCGCAGGTTTTTGACTCATACAAAATCAATTTTGGGAGCTGAACATCTGGTACAACCTCAATTTTCCACTCCTTGGCCAAAATCGACCTCATATTCGATCTTCTCGTCCCCAAAAACATGGAAAACGATACCTCAAAAGCTCATGTTACCAACATGTTGCTAAAACGCAAAAAGTACCTATTTTTACACACATTTTCACTCATAACACCCCT